>CM038144.1:84584383-85241419 GCA_021437245.1 Aegilops speltoides
ACTCGTAGCGATGGCTCCACGACTAAGTCCTTTCACTAGGACATCTGCCGTGACAAATCCACGACAACAACCAAGCCTTTACTCGAATCGTTTTTATTATACCACCTCAGTGCGTTTAGCGAAACGGTTTCCTTGGCATGTCTTGTCGAAGCAGAGATCGTGTTCCCCTTATTCCGGGATTCCCATCAATACGGACGTGGGTAACCCAACCGCGCCATTGATTGCAACGCTTGGGAGATAAGCGAGTTTCACCAAGCCGGTGGGGACGCATAGTTTCGTCCGCCCATATATAAGGGGATAAGGATCCACCTTTTTACCTATGCCTTCTTCCTCCTTTGCTTATCCATCTCCGCGCACTCGAGCTCCAGCGCCCAAGTCCGCACATTTCACCTCAACCTTCTCCAACCATGTCAAGAGCGGGAGGCAAGTGGATGGCCTCCTCCATCACGGAGGGGCACATCAAGAAGCTGCGCAGCGCTGGATATTTGTCCAGCGATATCGCGCACCGGCTCCCCGACGAGGGGCAGCTCATCCCCACCCCCGGGCCCCATGAGAGGGTGGTATTCCTTCCCCATTTCCTCCGTGGACTGGGCTTCCCACTCCACCCCTTTGTCCAGGGGCTCATGTTCTACTATGGCCTGGATTTCCATGATCTGGCCCCGAATTTCATCCTCAACATCTCGGCGTTTATCGTCGTGTGCGAGGCCTTCCTCTGCATCCAGCCCCACTTCGGCTTGTGGCTCAAGACCTTCAATGTCAAGCCGAAGGTTGTGAAGGGCAGCCAAGCGGAGTGCGGAGGCGCCATGGTGGGCAAGATGCCCAATGTCACTTGGCTCAAGGGCGCCTTTGTGGAAACCATCAAAGGGTGGCAATCGGGGTGGTTCTATATCACCGAGCCGCGCGACCCTGCATGGGCGGCGGTCCCCGAATTCAGATCTAGCATCCCCATGCGGCTCACTTCTGGAAAGAAAGGGCTGCTTTGTGGGGTAGTTCGAAGAGCCGACGGACTCGATCCTGTCTCCAAACCACAGTGAACAAAAGCTCAAGCTGTCAGCGTGATCCAGGTCATGCTCGTCCGCGGATTCTCCCCGCCAACAACAGGACTTCAATTTGTGGGAGTTTGATCCGGCACAACCTTGGACCTTGGCGGGCTCTTGACACTACGTGCGAAGATGCAGGAAGGTGCTTGTTCAAGGCGCCGAAGCTCCTGCATCCGCTACGAAGATCGCGGATTCAGCTCATGACGTCCGGTGGCGAGTAAGCCATGTTATCCTTTATGGGACACTTGCTTTTCATAGTTTGACTTTATGCGGGATCTAAACTCCCAATACCTTTAACGGGCCTGGCAAGAGACGTCCGGACAGGTTAACTGTCCGGCTCCCCTTCCAGAAGACCCAGCGGACGCCCGTCTAACAGTGCTGCTGATCCCGGCACCTTACGTAGTGCCGGAGAAGAAGGCTAAGAAGAAGGCCACAGGAACCCAAAGGAGTTCCCGGCGTCAGGTGGTATCGGATTCATCGTCCGATGACTCCAAGGCGGACTCCTCCCACGAGGACGAGGAGGGGAAGAAGAGGCCTCTCCCGGCGGGGAGAGAGGAAAGAAGGCCTCCCCAGCGAGGGAGGCCAAGGGTCAAGAAGGAAGGACCGTTCCCGGGACTGTTCCGCCAACGTCGGCGACGGCGACGAGGAGTGGCCCTCAAGGGCCAAGCCCCTGGCGAGATCGTAAGTATCCGGACTCCCGAATAACTTCATAATTTTTCTTTTTCTCACATGGTGTCTTTCTAATGTCGCATACAACCCTGTAGTCCGCCCAAGGATGATCTTCCCGCTTCGTCGAGCGGGTCCTTGGGTACGTCGGATGTGGATAGTACTTCACTTCCGACCGCCTCCACCCCCCGTGATGCCGACGACGCCGAGGTGGGATCCCAGAAAGGGACCCACCAGGAGGAGGAGGAGGAGGCCCCGGAGGTGCCGCAGGGCAACCTCCTGGACTTTGGACCGGACTCCGCACCGGAACTGCGATGGTTTGGTCCGTGGCGCCGCCGTAGAAGGGCAAGACTATGACGCCAGCAGCCTCCGTCCCAACCGGGCGCCAGGATAATTCTTTGGGCGCTCATTGCGCTTCCATCAAAGATGAACACCGCACCGTCATGAGTGCGGTGATTTAGAAGGTTCAGCTCGCCAAAGCGGGCTGACCAAGCTTCTGCAGACCTTCTAACGAGCATTGAGGTAAGAATTTTAATATATGTAAAATAGTACCGCATAGGCGGTAGCCCGATGCTCGGTTCGGTGTTGGAAAGAAAAGCGGATGAGGATCTAAAAGATATCTGTGAGTCTTAAAAATATGTCAATATGGGAATGCAGCTGCGTTCTTGACCTCTGCCCGTCTTGATTGCGGAGGTCAATGCTTTGAAACAAAGCCTCGGCGGTCGAGAACGAGCTCGGCCGTGCCAAGCAGCTCGAGGACAAGGAAGGTGAGTAACACCTTATTAAAGTTGTACCTTCTGAAAAAGGATTTGGTTGCAAGAGGAATGACAAGGATAACATGGGTACTCCGGGCTCTGAGCGAGGTGGCGACCACGAAGGAGGCGGTGTCATGACCAAACATAATCTTGATCGCGAATCGTTAGGCGAGAGAAGCGGGGCCTTGGGTGGCGGAGGTACAGCAAGAGCTCCGGCTCTCGTGGAAAAACACGAGTTTGGGCGTGACTCAAACTTCGAGAGTCCGAGCTTGCGTCGGCTCTTGAGAGTGCCAAAGCCGCTAAGGCCGAAGCCCACAAGGCCCTCTAGGAAATCGAGGCATTGAAGAAGATAGCGGCGGGTAAGGCATTCTTCATGCAAAGCAAGCATGTAAATGTGAATTACCAATTACTTACCCAAATTCGGAGCTCTCCAGGAGCATTCGCAGATCTGCCCTGTAGCGTGTCCGATGCTGCCGCTTTCTATAGAGCTGAGGAGGGGAGCTCGACGGAGAAGGTGTTCTGGTCTCAGTATGTTGAGGCCGGACATCCGGTGCCTTAGCGACAAGCTGAAGCAGCTGGTCGAGCTCCACAAGGTGGCCGAATAGGCCATGAAGGCCCTCATAGTTCGGCTGTGGCCCAAAGAGGCCATGCCTGGGAGCCACTTCGGCCTGGTGCGGCGGCTGGTGGACGCTTGTCCATGGGTTGAGGTCATCAAGCACTCCGCCTGCATTGAAGGTGCCCGTCGGGCCCTTGCCCGTGCTAAGGTGCACTGGGGCAAGATGGACGCTGAGAAGCTTGTGACGGACGCGCCACCACCGGGCTAGTAGTATCGCATGCCCGAGATGTATTATAAGGGTGTCCTGAAGGGTGCCCGCATTATTGCGGGTGAGTGCTCCAAAGATGTAATATTTGAGTAGACTCGCATTTTGTTATCCTGTGCGCTGAAAACTTTCTTCATATGCGCTAAGCAACGCTTGTTAATTTAAAATATTACCTCATGTGCGGCCGTTTATCAAATCTGAGAGATGGCAAGTCGTCGGCTTCAGCCCCCATGCCACAGTCTTTGGGGTGTTCGGGATAAACTTGGCGGTCTTGTTCCCATTTTGGGTCCATCTAGGGGCGCTCAACACAATGAGCGAGGCAACCGGACTTATAATGCTTGAACACTCTCACTTAGCCATAGAATTCTATAATTTTAAATTTGGTGAAGCCCCTAGTGTTCGGAAGGCGAATTCAGGCGCTATCACGCTGGGCGGACAAAGCCGGTTCCTCCCTCTAAGCGGCATAAGTCTTTAGGGACTCGAAAAAACCTCTCGGACAGCAACTAGCTCTCGCCTCATCATGACGGTCAGTTTTAGCTTTCTCCACTGAGGTGCTCACCCAACTCAACTGGTGCACAATCACAGTGGTTCTCCCAGCGCTACCTTAGCCGATATAGCGGGCGTAAGGTACCAAAACATGGGGCCGGGCAAACCCAACTATTGACCCAAGACATGATTGAGCCGATGCATATAATGCTATAAGTTGAGGTGTCGCACTTGTGAAAGTGTTCGGGCTTATCACACCATAATGTGGGGAACTTAAGCCCCTGGTGTATTTAGCCGTACCAAAGTGTACGGATGCAACATGTCATAAATGAACATATGTATAAGAAAGGAATGCAATTATAGGCAAAAAGCGATGCATTGTTTATTCAGGAAATACTGCCATGAATGCAGAACAATACAAATAGTGTGATAAGCAAGAGGTGGGACTATTAAACATGTCCCCCTCCAGGGGTAGGCAGCGGAATGGTGTATAAAACAGATTTAATGCTCGTAATGGAGACCACCTGGATACTCGTCGTAGCCTTTCTCCTTCCATGGCTGTTGCATCGTGAGTTCGGCAAGTCTACTGCCGGACAGGGCCTCTGGTAAATGGAGTCCTGTGGATAAGAAAAAAAAGGAAAGAAAAAGGATGACACACTTGGGAGCCCCTGGTGTGGTTGAGCCGCACTCTGGGCCTGCCGTGGTCGTGCCCCTCCCCTATGCCCGTGGTATTTCCACAGCGTAATAATGTACGCGAAGTACCGGTCTTGCGATTTTGCAAGGGCTGGGGTTGGGGCCGCATTGCTACACGTGCTCGGAACGTGCCAGGTGGTCTTGTTGTAGGTTACTCCGGGCGCGCTTAGCGGTGTCCAGTCGCTTAACGGTTGGACTCGAGAATTGCCTTAAGAGGCTACTCTGAACTTCTGCCGCGAGAGCCGCTGTATGCTCCTCCGTTCGGAGAGAGCGTTCAGTGTTTCCGTTGACCGTGATGACTCCTCGAGGGCCTGGCATCTTGAGCTTGAGGTATGCGTAGTGCGGCACCGCGTTGAACTTTGCAAACGCGGTTCGTCCGAGTAGTGCATGATAGCCGCTGCGGAACGAAACTATGTTGAAGATTAACTCCTCGCTTCGAAAGTTATCCGGGGATCCGAAGACCACTTTCAGTGTAACTGAGCCTGTACAATTGGCCTCTACACCTGGTATGACGCCTTTAAAGGTCGTTTTTGTGGGTTTAATCCTTGAGGGGTCTATGCCCATCTTGCACACTGTATCCTGATAGAGCAGGTTCAGGCTACTGCTGCCATCCATTAGGACTCTGGTGAGGTGAAATCCATCGACGATTGGGTCTAGAACCAATGCGGCGAATCCGCCGTGGCGGATGCTGGTGGGGTGGTCCCTTCGATCAAAAGTGATCGGGCAGGAGGACCATGGGTTGAACTTTAGGGCGACAGGCTCCATCGCGTATACGTCCCTGAGTGCACGCTTCCGCTCCCTTTTGGGTATGTGGGTTGCGTATATCATGTTCACCGTCCGCACTTGTGGGGGAAACCCTTCTGTCCTCTATTGTTCGGCGATCGGGTCTCTTCCTCGTCATCGCTATGCAGCCCCTTGTCATTGTTTTCGGCAATTAACTTGCCTGCCTGCTTGAATACCCAACAGTCCATGTTGGTGTGATTAGCTAGCTTTTCGGGGGTGCTGTGTATCTGGCACGAGCGGTCGAGTATTCGGTCCAAATTGGTCGGACCCGGAGTAGTTCTTTTGAATGGCTTTTTCCGCTGACCGGGTTTGGAGCCTCTGAATCCGGCATTGACTGTCGTATCCTCAGTATTGTCGCTGTTAATGTGGCATTTGTGCTTGTTGCGACGCGACCTGCCGTTGCGGTCCTTGGTATCCGGACTGCCAGAATTTTTGCCGAGGTTGTTGCTGCGGGCTAGCCAGCTGTCCTCTCCCGCGCAGAAGCGGGTCATGAGTGATGTGAGGGCTGCCATGGATTTTGGATTTTCCTGTCCTAGGTGCCGGGCAAGCCACTCGTCTCGGATGTTATGTTTGAAGGCTGCGAGGGCCTCCGCATCCGTATAGTCGACGATTTGATTTTTCTTGGTTAAGACCGTGTCCAGAATTGTCTGGCCGATTCGCCTGGGTGCTGAATTATGTGGCTTAGGTCATCAGCGTCTGGTGGTCGCACATATGTGACCTGGAAGTTATCAAGGAATGCGGCTTCCAAGTCCTCCCAACACCCAATTGATTCTGCTGGCAAGCTGTTAAGCCAATGCCGAGCTGGTCCTTTAAGCTTGAGTGGGAGGTATTTGATGGCGTGAAGATCATCACCGCGGGCCATGTGGATATGAAGGAGATAGTCTTCGATCCAAACCGCGGGGTCTGTCGTGCCATCATAGGATTCAATATTCACGGGCTTAAACCCTTCGGGGATTTGATGATCCATTACTTCGTCTGTGAAGCATAGTGGGTGTGCGGCGCCTCTATATTGGGCTATATCACGACGTAGCTCAAACGAGCTTTGTCTACTGTGTTCGGCCTGACCTGAGTTGCTGTATTCGGCGCGAAGATTGTCGTCGCGTATCGTGGGGTGCCCACGTGATCCGTAGATTGATCTTGATTGTCTTGCCTTATCCTCCAATATATCTCGCAAGTCCGGCGCATTCCCCCGTGGCTTTGTACTTTTCGAGCGATGCCGGGGTATGGCTTTAGTGGAGAGCCTAGAGGCCTCTCTGTCGCAGCCACGAGGTGGCCGGTCAGCCGTATTGTGTGCTGGTGATGTAGGTTTATATGCTTCCTCCTCTAATCGGGGTAGCAGCTTGCGCTTGGGGTAGCTTTTGGAGGGGCGTTCGAGTACGTACTCTTCGGCCGCAAGGACTTCAGTCCATCTGTCGGCTAGCAAATCTTGGTCAGCTCTAAGCTGTTGCTGCTTTCTTGAGGCTGCTTGCCGTGGCCATAAGCCTGCATTTAAAACGCTCTTGTTCGACGGGATCCTCAGGTACGACGAATTCGTCGTCGTCGAGGCTTGCCTCGTCTCCGGAGGGAGGCATGTAATTATCATCCCCTACCTCTTTGTCTGCCGCTCTCTCATGTGGGCTGGCTTCTCCATCCTCCTATGCTGAATCTTGCTGGAGGGGGTTGTCTTCGGCACTGTCCGGGGTGTTATTATCTCCGGTGCCAGAATCTCCATTCTTGATGTGGCGGGATTTAGAGCGGCGCCGCTGGCGCCGGCGCTTAGGCTGTTTCTTGGAGGGGTCTTCCTCCACTGTTCCCTCGCCATTCCCATCCTTTGGGATATCCACAATGTATATGTCGTATGATGAGGTGGCTTTCCAGTGCCCAATAGGCGCTGGTTCTTGGTCGTCTCCGGCATCGTCGTCCATACCGTCGATGTCTTCGGAGTCGAAGTCTAACATGTCGGTTAGGTCGTCGACAGTGGCTACAAAGTGGGTGGTGGGTGGGCTTTGAATTTCTTCGTCGTCTGCATCCCAACCGTCCCGACCGTGATCCGGCCAGGGCTCTCCTGATAACGAGAGATACTTTAGCGAATTCAGGATGTCGCCAAAAGGCGAGTGCTGAAAGATGTCTGCAGCGGTGAACTCCATGATTGGCGCCCAATCGGATTCGTTTGGTGGGGGCGCGGGAGGTTTGGAGTCCGGCGAGGAGTCCGGCACCTCGGAGTCACGAGCTTCACAAGGGACAAGGTTGGTATTCGTCTCCATCGCCGTAGAGGTAGCAGCCCCCGAGGCGGTGTCTAGCCACCCATCCTCGATCTGCACAGTCGGCTCCGAATTAAGGGTCGGAGCGGACTCGTGTGCGGCCTCCAGGGCACTGTCTGGCGGCAGAGCTAAATCATGCCCATCGTGACAGTGCAGCGCGCTCGGCTGTGGCTCGAATCCATCGAAGATCAAGTCTCTGCGGATGTCGGCCGTGAAGTTCAAACTTCCAAATTTGACCTGATGGCCAGGGGCGTAGCTTTCAATCTGCTCCAGATGGCCAAGCGAATTGGCCCGCAGTGCAAAGCCGCCGAATACGAAGATCTGTCCGGGGAGAAAAGTCTCACCCTGGACCGCGTCGTGGTTGATGATCGAAGGAACCATCGGGCCTAGAGGTGACGACACAGAGGAACTCTCAATGAAAGCACCAATGTCGGTGTCAATACCGGCGGATCTCGGGTAGGGGGTCCCGAACTATGCGTCTAGGCGGATGGTAACAGGAGACAAGGGGCAGGATGTTCTTACCCAGGTTCAGGCCCTCTCAATGGAGGTAAAACCCTACTCCTGCTTGATTGATATTGATGATATGGGTAGTACAAGAGTGGATCTACCACGAGATCAAGGAGGCTAAACCCTAGAAGCTAGCCTATGGTATGATTGTTGTTCGTCCTATGGACTAAAACCCTCCAGTTTATATAGACACCGGAGAGGGCTAGGGTTACACAGAGTCGGTTATAATGGTAGGAGATCTACATATCCGTATTGCCAAGCTTGCCTTCCACGTCAAGGAAAGTCCCATCCGGACACGGGATGAAGTCTTCAATCTTGTATCTTCATAGTCTTGGAGTCCGGCCAATGATGATAGTTCGACTATCCGGACACCCCCTAGTCCAGGACTCCCTCAGCCCCCATTGCCCGTCTTGAATCCATTCGCATCTTACTTGCTTATGCTGCTTTCAATGGTTTTACACTACATCAAATGGATGTGAAGAGTGCTTTCCTTAATGGTCCTCTACAAGAAGAAGTATATGTATCACAACCACCTGGGTTCGTTGATCCCGATCACAAAGACTATGTGTATAAACTTCATAAGGCTTTGTATGGCCTCAAACAAGCACCTCGTGCTTGGTATGATCATCTTAAGAAGTTTTTACTCGATGATGGTTTTGTGAGAGGGGTGATCGATCCCACTCTTTTTACTAAGAGGGATAAGGGTGATTTGATCTTATGCCAAATCTATGTAGATGATATCATTTTTGGTTCTCCTAACATTCATTTGTGCAAGAATTTTGCGGCTTCAATGACCAAGAATTTTGAAATGTCACTCAATGCGGATTTGAAGTTCTTCCTCGGATTTCAAATTCAACAATTTCAAGAAGGAATTTTCTTGTCCCAAGCAAAATACCTCAAGGATATCCTAGAGAAGTTTGGTATGTCTGATGCTAGTCCATGTAAGACACCAATGCCAACCAAAATAACACTCACTGAAGACACAGACGGTATCCCTTTCGACCCATCTAAATACCGCTCTATGATTGGTTCATTGCTTTATCTTTGTGCATCTAGACCAGACATCATGTTTAGTGTATGCATGTGTGATAGATTTCAAGCTTCCCCTAGGGAAAGTCATCATAAGGCGGTTAAGCATATTCTTAGATACCTTGTTCACACCCCAAAGTTAGGTCTATGGTATCCCAAGGATGCGAAGTTTGATCTCATTGGGTACACGGATGCGGATTGGGCCGGAGACAAAGTGGATCGTAAGTCCACTTCCGATGCATGTCAATTTCTTGGACGCTCCTTGGTAAGTTGGTCATTGAAGAAACAAAATTGTATTGCCCTCTCTAGCGCAGAAGCTGAATACATTGCTGCCGCCAGTTGTGCAACTCAGTTATTATGGATGAGGCAAACTTTGAAGGATTACGGTATCACCTATAGACATGTGCCTCTTCTATGTGATAATGAAAGTGCTATCAACATTGCTGAGAACCCCAAGGATCATCTCCGCACCAAGCACATTGATATTAGATATCACTTCTTGAGAGATCATGTTGAGAAGGGTGATATTCACATTGATCACATTGGTACAGATTTGCAACTGGCAGATATTTTCACCAAACCATTGGATGAAGCAAGGTTCTGTCGACTTAGGCGTGAACTTGGTATCTTGGAGCTTGACAACAATATGTGAAATCTAGTACTCATCCATGCATAAACTTAATGTCTTGTCTTGATGTAGGCATATATTTAGGGGGAGACACTCAATCCATGAGTTCTCTCACCTTACATAATGCATAAGTTGAACAAACACTCTCAAAGTTATCATAGTTTTTCAAACTAGGATACTTTAATATGATGGAGTCGTGACCATGTGCTCAAAGATTATATCTTTGTGGTACTATGTTCCATATGCTCAAACATGGTGACCTCAGTCACCGCTTGTACAATGCTTATATGGACCCTTCTTCTTAATCATGTTTGGATTATTTATGCATCTTAGCATGGCCTTAGACATCTTAGGTTGTCCTCCTTATTAATCTCATGTAAACTACTTGGCGGTGTCTATATAAAATTACTCATGTCGGCCCCCTCCTTCACATCTCTCCCTCGCGCATGTCGTCTGTCCAGTGACTAGACATCCGGGTCTCTCACCAGACATCCAGGCTCTGTGAAAAATTCCTTGCTCATCAAAACGATCATGAATTGCCGTTAGTGGACGGACATCCGGGCCTTAGCCGGACATCCGGGTACTGCTTCTTTGGTCTCTGTTTTCCACTCGCCGGATATCCGGGCCTTGCCCCGGATGTCCGGCCCGCCGCCCGCATGTCGCATATACCTGGGGAGGGGGTGTGGGGTTTGGGGGCAGTTCCATTTTTTTCCCTTCGTCCCTCTCCTCATCTCTCCTCACAGCCACCGCCGCCGGGCCACCACTCCGGTGCTGCCCCGACCATCTCCTCCGACCTCCGGCCCTGATCTCCTACCAACGGACTCTTCTCCTCCCGATCTACGATTCTATCCAATCCATTTCTTGGATTGTGGCTTGAGTCTCTCGGGAGGGGCCGGTGTTCGGTGGGATTCACCTCCGGAGTTCTTCATGGCTCGTACCAATAACTGCGGTCCCGAGCGTCCCGAGGTGTCTTCTCGGGGTAAGGGTGCTATCTCTTCTCATCTTCCCTTGCTTGTGACTAAATCTTATTGGGTTGCATTATTCTCCATGTACATCTTGCCATATCTATTGCTCTCGCGTTTAGGTTACTGCTTACCTAAGCCTACAAACACCTCTATATGTACTCGGTTACTCAACTTAACCATGGGAATGTAATTTGTTCATTCCACGGTTTAATTTAGGCGTATCCTTGTTCATGTTCTTTGGCTTCTTCTTATTGGAAACCATTCATTATCCATTCCAGTTGATCGCCGGCAAGGCTCCACCGACTCGATGAGCATGCGCGCCCAAGAAAAAGAAGGCCACCACCAAGAAGAAGAAGTGAGAACCATCCACCAGTCCGTCGGCCTCGGATCCAGATGATCACGGACTATCTTTGGAAGGAAGAGGATGACGATGCACCATGACGATCATTGGACAGTCCAAGCACAGGTACTAGGAGGGCCCGATACCTCAAGTTCGTGGTTACGCAATACCCATTACCCATGGTCGTCGCATCTCCATGGAGCTTCACGATAGTGGAGGTCGCCCCACTCATGACTTCTGGCTGTGGGGGCGGGGCAATATCTTGATTCGTCGGGATGTCAATCAATATGAGATGGTGGCTGATGCCGAAGATCCTCGGTTCCGGACTCGTATGCAGCAGGATCTCTATTCCAGCTTTGTCCATGGGCGTGGCCTTGCTCCTCACTCATACTTGGATCTAAACTTCTTGCGTGATAATCCTGCCATGTTCCCTAACGATCCAGTCAAGATCATTGATGACATGACTCTTGGTCCCGCAATGACCTTCAGGTGCGATTGGAGTGAAGCTGCCATTCTACAGTTCTATGCCACCTATTTCTTTGGTCTGGACAACACTCTCACTTGGATGACCGATGACACTACACTGAGCATCACCTATGACAGGTTTTTTCAGATTTTGGGTCTCTCAGGTGTTGGCCATTGCATCCACAGTATGGATCCAGAGGGCAAGCCGAAAGGGATTGATGCTTGCTTGCCTCTTGTAAAACCTCCCTCTCAGCTCACTGATGAAGAAAAAGCATATCCAGTAAATGAGGTATCCATCTTCTGTGCTCCCTTCTTCATGCTCTTTCAGTGTGTGCTTCGCACTCTATATCCTAAGAAGGGAGATCGCTCGAGGGCTCGCAACTATTGTACTGACTTGATGGTTCATATGCATGAGAAACTCACTGTGCCTCTGGACACTGCCAACTTCATTTGGCATGAGATCCGTCTTTGCAATTTTATTCAGACGCGCCAGTTCCCTCATGCCCCATATATTCAGGCTCTGATTGATCACACTGCTCCATTTGAGGTGGTTAAGTCAGCTGTGCACTCCATTTGGAAACCTCCTCCTCACATGCGTGTGACGGCTAAGGCTTCTACTCAGCCTAGGAGGTCTGCTGGTGGGAGGACAGATGCTCCTACTCAGCCCACTGGTTCTTCTGTTCCATCTTCCTCGACCGCTCCTCGTGGCCATTTTGCATCATTCTTGGGTAAGCTCAGTCTGCTATCATGAAGGCAATCACCTTCAGCTATCAGCAGAAATATTATGTTCAGAAGCGCCTTGTCATCTCCAAGAATATACTCAAACAGCGCCTCCGTGACCGTAGGAGTCCCGTTAGTGACGATGATCCTCTTCCTGCAGCTCCATCCTCATCCACTTTCGGCTTTCCATCTCGTGCTGACTACCCCGAGTTTCTTGATGATGATGATGACATCCGTCAAGAGTGATTGAGACTGTTTAGTTCTTCGCCCCTTTTTACTTGTTGCTGTCAAAGGGGGACAAGTAGTATCGTAGTAATATGGTCATGCTATGATATGTTATTCCAACCTATGGTACTTGTTCGCTTGAGACTATGTTATGATTATGTTTATGCTGCTACCTATGGTACTTGTTTGCTTGAGACTATGTTATGATTATGGCATGGCCATGAAATGTTCTCAGTCTATTTGAAGTGTTATGATGATTTCATATGTGCTCGTCTCTTACTTCTTTAATTCTTTAAGTTACATATGGAATCATACGAACTTTTGTGTTGGTTATCCTAATATATTCATCGCATGCACACAATGAGGGGGAGCTAAAAGCAAATTGTAACTAAACATATTCTGTATCCGTTTTGCACCCATTATTATCATTGCTAAGACTATTTATTACATCTATGATACTACATGTATGATTTTCATCAACAAACAAAAAGGGGGAGACTGAAAGTGCAATCATGCCCTTACATTATGTTTTTGTTGTTTATGACAATCTACATGTAGGGGACTAACAATGGCTGCCAAGTGAATCTCAGGTGTTGGTCCCCGGTTCGTCAAAATTGTGTGTGGATCAAGAGCATACGAAGTGGGTTCTCTCAAGGTTGAAGTGTTAAAATGATGTTTCATTTTGTTTCCTTGAGTATAGGATCCCGCACTATTAAGAGGGGATTGATTGGGTTCGCAACAGATTTGCTTGAGTCAAAATACTCTTTTCTATAGGTCTCTGATCCATTCTGTCTCTGGGAGTGCCGGATGTCCGGGCCTCGTGCCGGATGTCCGGGCATTGTTCTACCCGGATGTCGGCTCTTGCCCGGATATCGGCCCTCTATCGATGGGTTTTCTGTTTTTTGCCGGATGTCTGGGTGTGCGCCGGATTTCCGGGTCTTCCTGTCTTGCCGGATGTCCGGACCCCTTTCCGGATGTCCAGCCCCTTACTTCCCGACAAACTGATTTGGTTCCGTAAACATTCGTGGGCTCTCCGGATGTCCGGCTATCTTCCGGATGTCCGGGCTTTTACGCCGGATGTCCGGGCTTGACCCCCGGATGTCTGTCTCCTCTGGTTGCTACTCTGTTCTGCCCTGTTCTCCAAGTGGCTTGACAGGTCAGATGTCTGGCCTCTAGCCCGGATGCCCGGCCTGCCCGTTCACTTGCACTACAACGGCCATATTTGAGCTCACACTATATATATTGCCTCTCTTCCCCACTAGAGAGGTTGACCATTCACTTTGAACAAACCCTAGAACACTTCTCACACTCTCTCTCATTCCTCCACACCAAATCTTAGATCCCCAAGGGATTTGAGAGCTTTGGAAAGAAGTTGTCCGATCAAGTGATAGATCCACTTCTCCTCCTTCTTTGCACCCAAGGAATTCGTGATTTGAGCAAGTCTTGAGCAAATCCCCATCGATCTTGTTACTCTTGGAGGTTGGAGACTCCTAGGCGGTAGGAGTCTTCAGAGAGAATCGACCTTTGTGATTACCCCGGATAAGTTTGTGAGGGTTTGGAGACCACCCAAGGTCTACCACTAGTGGTTGAGAAGCATGCCGTGGTGTTGTCTCAATGGGAGAATAGGGTGAGCCTTCGTGGCGTTGGTGTGCCTTCGTGGTAACATCCACCTCTCTAACGGTGACTAGCTTCCCTCCAAGGAAGTGAACATCGGCATACATCCTCGTCTCTCGGAGTTGCGGTTATTCCTAACCCTAACTCTCTACTTGTGGTTACTTGTCTTGTTTGCACTTACTTACATCATATTGTGATTACTTACTTATATTCTTGTGTTACTTGCCTAGTACTTAGTACTTACTAGCAATTGTTAGGCTCACCTTCATATTCCGCATTATTGCCTAAAATTGCTAAGTAATAATTAAAATTTGTAATTGTACCTATTCACCCCCCCTCTAGGTCCATCTCGATCCTTTCAACATGTAGATTGACCAAAGTCTTTAATGCTCTGCTAATCCTACATCTAAGAGGGGTACAATTTATATGGATTGGCCACGAATGGGTGGATAGGTGAGGAACGTTACACGAGCTCATATCCCATTTCACACACAGGCAAGTCGGAAGTCAGTGGTGGCCCAGAGCTTTTGGGGTACCTCCGAAGTTTACAGAAGGTTGCAACTTGGTGCGCCTACTAAAAGGTCAAGATGGACCTAGAGGGTGAATAGGGACAACAACAAATTTTACTTTGATTATTAGAAAGTCTAGGCTATGCGAAATATAATTGTGTGACGAAAAATTTGTTACCGTAAGATAAACAACCCATATGATGCTTGCAAGGTGAAGTGGCCAAAATAAACCACAAGTAAAGAGCTGGGGTAAGGGATAAGAGAATACAACGAATACGAGGATGTATCCTCATATTCACTTTCTCGGAGGAAAAGTTAATCATCATTGCCATGAACACCACAAAATCTCACCCTTATTCTCCTTGAGTTATCACCACCAAGTTGATTCCAACCACTTGTGGTAGACCTTAAGGTGGTTTCGAAATCTTCACAAATGATGGGAAGAAATCACAAATTGATTCTCATCAGGTACTCCTAATATGTATCAAATGTGTTTATGGTTTTTTTATGTTCATGCTACTTTTACATAATTATTATTGCATCACTTTGGTACCAAATTTTATTGATTTATTGGACTAACCTATTAATCCAGTGTGCAATGCCAGTTGTTGTTTGATGCGTGATTTTAGAATTTGCAGAAATAATATTTCTCAGGGCCAAAAAACATCATGAGAAAAAAAATCTTTTGTGAAGTTTCAAGCCAGAAGAGACACTAGGACAAAAGTCCACTGGAGGGGCCCCACATATCTCACGTGATCCCTTCACGCGAGCTAAGGATGAAAAGCATGGAGAGGGTGAGTCAAGCCCCTGGACCTCCTCTCCATCGCCCTGGCACTATTTATACATAAAACCACTAGAGGGATTTTTACTAGATTTTTTTCGCCGCCGCCACTTCCCGATTTGAGTTGATCTTTGTTTTAGCCCTGTTCTGGCACCCTATTCGAGAGGGAATTTATCTTCTTTGGACTCTTCATCATCCCTTATTGCTCCTATGATGGTGCAGGCGTAGTCCCCTCCCGGGAGTGAGGGTTTGTACTAGTAGCTATGTGTTCTATATTTCTCTCACTTGATCATGTGAGTTTCTGATCTTGATTGTATAATGGGCTTTGTTAATGGAGTTGAACTATGTGATGTAACCCCTCCTACTTTGTGTGTGGTGAATTGAATCTTGTTCATGCTATGAGTTTCTTTATGTTTGATTGAATCATTTGGGAATCACTGAGATTATATGATGCATATCTATTATAATTTCTGAAGATACCCCTAGTGATATTGGGGTGACTCTATTGATTAAGATTAGAATGATGAAGATCATGAGGTGATTGTTTAGTACAATTTTTGGGTCTGCTTGAGATGACATTGGGGTGTGTCCTACGGATTAAGATTAGTAAGACAAACCTAGAGTTGTGCTTAGCCATACATATAGTATCTCGTCCCACTTTGATACAATAAAAGAGAAACTTTGAATGATTATTTACCACACTTTTCGAGGATAAATCGCACAATTTAATTATATTAATGATGTTGAGAGTTGGCACTACTGAAAGTACAAACCCTTGGTCTTGTGTCCAAGCATTGAAACACCGTTTTACTCACTTTTGCATTTTTTTACCTTGTTGTCCTTATTTATTCCGAAAATACAAAAATATTGCTACCATACAGACTATCAACCTATCATACTAATTATAATCTTTTCGGTGAACTAGTGCACCTATACAATTGACAATTGTATTGGGTGTGTTGGGGACACAACAGACTAGTTGTATCTTGTTTGCAAGGTTGTTTGAGAGTGAATACTTTCAAACTATGACTCCTAAGGTACATAAATTCTAGATCATCCACTTGAGGAAAATCATATTGTCCTACAATCTTGTGCGCTTGATGCCCCAACAAAGTCTACAAGAATAAAAGTGTAGACATCAACTCTTGCCACATAGGAGTCTCCAACCTTGATACGTCTCCAATGTATCTATAATTTTTGATTGTTCCATGCTATTATATTACCAGTTTTGGATGTTTATGGGCTTTACTTTACAATTTTATATCATTTTTCGGACTAACCTATTAACCAAGGCCCAGCCCAAATTGTTGTTTTCTTGCCTATTTCAGTGTTTCGAAGAAAAGGAATATCAAACGGAGTCCACACGGAATGAAACCTTCGAGAGAGTTATTTTTGGAACCGAAGCAATCCAGGAGACTTGGAGTAGACATCAGGGAAGCAACGAGGAAGCCACAAGGTAGGGAGGCGCGCCCCCCACCCTCGTGGGCCCCTCGTGGGCCCCTAGTGGCTCCCCTGACCAACTTATTTCGCCTATATATGTCCATATACCCTAAAAACATCGAGGAGCACAATAGATCGGGAGTTCCGCCGCCGCAAGCCTCTGTAGCCACCAAAAACCAATCGGGACCCTGTTCCGGCACCCTGCCGGAGGGGGAATCCATCACCGGTGGTCATGTTCATCATCCCGGCGCTCTCCATGACGAGGAGGGAGTAGTTCACCCTCGGGGCTGACGGTATGTACCAGTAGCTATGTGTTTGATCTCTCTCTCTCTCTCTCTCTCTCGTGTTCTTGAGGTGATACAATCTTGATGTATCACGAGCTTTGCTATTATAGTTGGATCTTATGATGTTTCTCCCCCTCTACTCTCTTGTGATGAATTGAGTTTTCCCCTTGAAGTTGTCTTGTCGGATTGAGTCTTTAAAGATTTGAGAACACTTGATGTATGTCTTGCCATGCTTATCTGTGGTGACAATGGGATATTCACGTGATCTACTTGATGTATGTTTTGGTGATCAACTTGCGGGTTCAATGAAGTTATGCATAGGGGTTGGCACACGTTTTCATCTTGACTCTCCGGTAGAAAGGGGCACTCTTTGAAGTACTTTGTGTTGGTTGAATAGATGATTCTGAGATTGTGTGATGCATATCGTATAATCATGCCCGCGGATACTTGAGGTGACATTGGAGTATCTAGGTGAGATTAGGGTTTTGGTTGATTTGTGTCTTAAGGTGTTATTCTAGTACGAACTCTATGATAGATCGAACGGAAAGAATAGCTTCGTGTTATTTTACTACGGACTCTTGAATAGATCGAGCAGAAAGGATAACTTGGAGGTGGTTTCGTACCCTACAATAATCTCTTTGTTTGTACTCTGCTATTAGTGACTTTGGAGTGACTCTTTGTTGCATGTTGAGGGATAGTTATATGATCCAGTTATGTTATTATTGTTGAGAGAACTTGCACTAGTGAAATTATGAGCCTTAGGCCTTGTTTCCTAGCATTGCAATACCGTTTACGCTCACTTTTACCAGTTGTTACCTTGCTGTTTTTATATTTTCAGATTACAAAAACCTATATCTACCATCCATATTGCACTTGTATCACCATCTCTTTGCCGAACTAGTGCACCTATACAATTTACCATTGTATTGGGTGTGTTGGGGACACAAGAGACTCTTTGTTATTTGGTTGCAGGGTTGTTTGAGAGAGACCATCTTCATCCTACGCCTCCCACGGATTGATAAACCTTAGGTCTTCCACTTGAGGGAAATTTGCTACTGTCCTACAAACCTCTACACTTGGAAGCCCAACAACGTCTACAAGAAGAAGGTTGCGTAGTAGACATCAAGCTCTTTTCTGGCGCCATTGTCGGGGAGGTGAGTGCTTGAAGGTATATCTTTATATCTTGCAATCGAATCTTTTAATTTCTTGTTTTATCACTAGTTTAGTTGATAAAAGAAAACTACAAAAAATGGAATTGAGTTTACCTCATACGCTTCATCTTTTTAATATCTTTCGTGAGAATGATGGAAAGGAAAATTGTGCTCAATTGCTAGAAGAAGAATGCATTAAAATGTTTGGTACTAGATCTTTGTATGATGAGCATGATTGCAATGTTGTTAGTATGAATTCCTTGAATTTCCATGATGCTAACGATATGCAAAGCCACAAGATTGGGGAAGCTATGTTTGATGAAGATGATATTTTTTGTCCCCGAAGTTTTGATGAGCAAATTTATTATGATGAGAGCATTCCTCCTATTTACGATGATTATTGTGATGATATGTATGCCATAAAGAAGAACTTTGCTTACGTGGAGAGTAGTAAAATTTATATGCTTGTGCATCATGAAAATAATGCCTTATGTGCTGGTTATATTGTTGAATTCATTCATGATGCTACTGAAAATTATTATGAGGGAGGAACATATGCTTGTAGGAATTGCAATAATATCAAGTTTCCTCTCTATGTGCTGAAAATCTTGAAGCTATGCTTGTTTTACCTTCCTATGCTAGTTGATTATTGTTCCCATAAGTTGTTTGCTCACAAAATCCCTATGCATAGGAAGTGGGTTAGATTTAAATGTGCTAGTCATATGCTTCATGATGCTCCTGTTATGTTTCAATTCTTATCTTTTATGTGAGCATCATTGTCATCATCATGCCTAGCTAAAAGGCATTAAAGAAAAGCGCTCGTTGGGAGACAACCCAATATTTACCCTTACTGTTTTTGTGTGTCCACATGATTATGCTACTGTAGTAATCATGTTTTATAGCTTTTGTTTCAATAAAGTGCCAAGTAAGACCTTTAGGATAGCTTACGGTGATAGTTGTGTTGATCCTGCTGAAAATCAGAAACTCTTGCACCCAGTAAATTACTTTTGATAATTCACAGAAACATTCTTTTGATCTGATTATTTTTGCTCTGGATTGGTACACAAATTTATCAGGATTTCCTAATTTGGTAGGATTTTCGAAGTTCCATAAGTATACGTTTGATACAGATTACTACAGACTGTTCTGTTTTTGAAATATTTTGTTTTCTATGTGTTGTTTGCTTATTTTGACGAATCTATGAGTAGTATCGGAGGGTATGAACCATAGAGAAGTTGGAATACAGTAGATATTACACTAACATGAATTTAGAATGAGTTCAAAACAGTACCTAAGTGGTGATTTATTTTCTTATACTAAAGGAGCTTACGAGTTTTCTGTTGAGTTTTGTGTTGTGAAGTTTTCAAGTTTTGGGTAAAGATTCGATGGACTATGGAATAAGGAGTGGTAAGAGCCTAAGATTGGGGATGCCCAAGGTACCCCAAGGTAATATTCAAGGACAACAAAGAGCCTAAGCTTGGAGATGCCCCAGAAGGCATCCCCTCTTTCGTCTTCGTCTATCGGTAACTTTACTTGGAGCTATATTTTTATTCACCACATGATATGTGTTTTGCTTGGAGAGTCTTGTATGATATGAGTCTTTGCTTTTTAGTTTACCACAATCATCCTTGCTGTACAAACCTTTTGGGAGACACACCCATGATTTGGACTTTATTAGAATACTCTATGTGCTTCACTTATATCTTTTGAGCTAGACAATATTGCTCTAGTGCTTCACTTATATCTTTTAGAGCACGGCGGTGGTTTTATTTTGAAGAAATAGAAGATCTCTCATGCTTAACTTATATTATTTTGAGAGTCTTTTAGAACAGCATGGTATTTGCCATGGTTATAAAATTGGTCCTAGAATGATGGGAATCCAAGTTGGGTATAATAAAAACTATCATAGAAAGTGAATTGGATGCTATGGTCAATTTGATGCTTGATAACCCACAAGTATAGGGGATTGCAACAGTTTTTGAGGGTAGAGTATTCAACCCAAATTTATTGATTCGACACAAGGGGATCCAAAGAATATTCTCAAGTATTAGAAGTTGAGTTGTCAATTCAACCACACCTGGATAACTTAGTATCTGTAGCAAAATATTTAGTAGCAAAGTAGTATGGAAGTAACGGTAACAGTAGCAAAAGTAACGGTAGTAATTTTGTAGTAATTGTAACAGTAGCAACGGAAAAGTAAATAAGCAAAGCACAATTTGTGAAAAGCTCGTAGGCAATGGATCAGTGATGGATAATTATGTCGGATGTGATTCCTCATGTAATAGTTATAACATAGGGTGACACAGAACTAGCTCCAGCTCATCAATGTAATGTAGGCATGTATTCCGAATATAGTCATACGTGCTTATGGAAAAGAACTTGCATGACAACTTTTGTCCTACCCTCCCATGGCAGCGGGGTCCTAATGGAAACTAAGGGATATTAAGGCCTCCTTTTAATAGAGTACCGGACGAAAGTATTAGCACTTAGTGAATACATGAACTCCTCAAACTACGGTCATCACTAAGAAGTATCCCGATTATTGTCACTTCGGGGTTGTCGGATCATAACACATAATAGGTGACTATAGACTTGCAAGATAGGATCAAGAACTCACATATATTCATGAAAACATAATAGGTTCAGATCTGAAATCATGGCACTCGGGCCCTAGTGACAAGCATTAAGCATAGCAAAGTCATAGCAACATCAATCTCAGAACATAGTGGATACTAGGGATCAAACCCTAACAAAACTAACTTGATTACATGGTAAATATCATCCAACCCATCACCGTCCAGCAAGCCTGCGATGGAATTACTCACGCATGGCGGTGAGCATCATGAAATTGGTGATGGAGGATGGTTGATGATGATGACAGTGACAAATCCCCCTCTTCGGAGCCCCGAACGGACTCCAGATCAGCCCTCCCAAGAGAGTTTAGGGCTTGGCGGTGGCTCCGTATCGTAAAACGTGATGAATCTTTCTCCCTGATTTTTTTCTCCGTGAAAGAGAATATATGGAGTTGGAGTTGAGGTCGGTGGACATCCAGGGGGCCCACGAGGCAGGAGGCGCGCCCAGGGGAGGGGGCGCGCCCCCCACCCTCGTGGATAGGGTGTGGGCCCCCTGGCCTTGATTCTTTTGCCAGTATTTTGTATATTTTTCAAAAATAATCTCCGTGGATTTTCAGGTCATTCTGAGAACTTTTGTTTCTGCACAAAAATAACACCATGCTAGTTCTGCTGAAAATAGCGTCAGTCCGGGTTAGTTTCATTCAAATCATGCAAGTTAGAGTCCGAAACAAGGGCAACAGTGTTTGGAAAAGTAGATACGACGGAGACGTATCAACTCCCCCAAGCTTAAACCTTTGCTTGTCCTCAAGCAACTCAATTGACAAACTAAAAGTGATAAAGAAAAACATTTACAAACTGTGTTTGCTCTTGTTGTTGTAAATATGTAAAGCCAGCATTCAAGTTTTCAGCAAAGATTATGAACTAACCATATTCACAATAACACTTAGGTCTCATGTTAACTCATATCAATGGCATAATCAACTAGCGAGCAATAATAACAAATCTTGGATGACAACACTTTCTCAAAACAATCATAATATGATATAACAAGATGGTATCTCGCTAGCCCTTTCTGAGACTGCAAAACATAAATGCAGAGCACCTTTAAAGATCAAGGACTAACTAAACATTGTAATTCATGGTAAAAGAGATCCAGTCAAGTCATACCCAATATAAACTAATAGTAATGGATGCAAATGACAGCAGTGCTCCCCAGCGGGTGATTTTTAATAAGAGGATGATGATCAACATAAAAGTAAATAGATAGGCCCTTCGCAGAGGGAATCAGGGATTTGTAGAGGTGCCAGAGCTTGATTTTAAAATAGAGATGAATAACATTTTGAGCGGTATACTTTCACTGTCAACATAACAACTATGTGATCTCGATATCTTCCATGCTACACACATTATAGGCGGTTCCCAAACAGAATGGTAAAGTTTATACTCCCCCACCACCAACAAGCATCAATCCATGGCTTGCCTGAAACAATGGGTGCCTCAAACTAGCAATAGTCCTGGGGGAGTTTTGTTTAATTATTTTGATTTGCTTTGATCTTTTTGATCATGGGACTGGGCATCCCGGTTACCAGCCATTTTCTCATGAATGAGGAGCGGAGTCCACTCCTTTTGAGAATAACCCACCTAGCACGGAAGATACAGACAACCCTAGTTAATACATGAGCTGCTCGAGCATACAAAACAGAATTTCATTTGAAGGTTTGGAGTTTGGCACATATAAATTTACTTGGAACGGCAGGTAAATACCGCATATAGGAAGGTATGGTGGACTCATATGAAATAACTTTGGGGTTTATGGAGTTTGGATGCACAAACAGTATTCCTGCTTAGAACAGGTGAAGGCTAGAAAGAGACTGGGAAGCGACCAACTGAGAGAGCGACAACAGTCATGAACATGCATTAAAATTAATCAACACTGAGTGCAAGCATGAGTAGGATATAATCCACCATGAACATAAATATCATGAAGGCTATGTTGATTTGGTTTCAACTACATGTGTGAACATGTGCCAAGTCAAGTCACTCGAATAATTCAAAGGAGGATAACACCCTATCATACCACATCACAACCATTTTAATAGCATGTCGGCACACAAGGTAAACCATTATAATCTCCTAGATAATTAAGCATGGCATAAGCAACTATAATCTCTAATTGTCATTGCAAACATGTTTATTCATAATAGACTGAATTAGGAACGATGAACTAATCATATTTACAAAAACAAGAGAGGTCGAGTTCATACCAGCTTCTCTCATCTCAATCAATCCATCATATATCGTCATTATTGCCTTTCACTTGCACGACCGAACGGTGTGTAAAAATAATAGTGCACGTGCATTGGACTAAGCTGGAATCTGCAAGCATTCAATTCAAGGGAGAAGACAAGGTAATATGGGCTCTTGGTTAAATCAACAATCATGCATATTGGAGCCACAAAACATTTTCATTATGGTCTTCTCCTCTAGACCCCCAAAGGAAAGAAAAGAAATAAAACTATTTACACGGGAAAGCTCCCAACAAGCAAAAGAAGAACGAGAAATCTTTTTGGGTTTTCTTTTAATTACTACTACAAGCATGGAAATTAGACTAACTAATTTTTTTTGGTTTTTCTTAAGGTTTATCAAACACACAAGAAGAAAGCTAGAAAAAGAAATTAAACTAGCATGGATAATACAATAAAAAAGTATGAGCACCGGCAACTGGAATAAGTGTGTGATCATGAATGTAATGTCAGTGAGAAATACGTACTCCCCCAAGCTTAGGCTTTTGGCCTAAGTTGGTCTATGGCCATGGATAGCCTCCTGAGCTGCGGCATGGCGGCGAGCTGCCTCCGCCCTCCTCTCGTACTCGGTTGCCTCCTCCCTGGTTATAACAAATCTTCTTTTTGCCTGATAATCAAAAAGGGTAGGAGGAGGGAGAGTAACATGGACAGCGCGACGTCTGTCAAAGATTAGTCGATACTGGAGGAATTGTTCATTCCTTTGAAGAAAATGATGACTGACCATAGCATTATAATCTAAATAAGCGGGAGGCAACTCCCTATCATCCTCATGTACAGGTATACCAAGATAATTAGCCACATGGGTCGCATAAATCCCTCCAAACAAATCTCCAACTAAACCATTGTTATGCAACCTGCGTGCAACAATTGCCCCCAAGTTGTATTGTTTATCACCTAATACAGCACTCTTGAGAACACAAAGATCAGGAACACACATGTGACACGCTTCATCCTTACCATTAATGCGTCTACCAATGAAGAGAGCAAAATAATGTATAGCAGGAAAATGAATGCTCCCTATGGTAGCTTGTGCTATTTCTCTAGATTCTCCCACAGTGATACTAGCAAGAAAGTCTTTATATTTAGATTTACGAGGTTCATTAATACTACCCCACTGTGGGAGTTTGCAACCAGTAGTAAAATCTTCTAGGTCCATGGTATATGATTGATCATAAATATCAAATAGGACACTTTGAGAATTACGCGAAGTTGTAAATTTAAACCTTCTCACGAATGAATCAGTCAAATAGTACTACTGAGGACACTTATCTTGCATGAAGTCCTCAAGATCGGCATTATGCACATATGCATAAAATTCATTCTTGATGCCTGCATTGACCATAAACTCTTCTGACGACCATTCACAAGGCCGCACGTCAGCTTCCCTTGGTAGTTCATTGTCTTGCTCACGCATTGCAAGCCTGGGTCCTTTCTTTGTTGAAGAACCACCTTGGTACATTTTCCTAGACATATTTCATCCTCTGAAAAATTTCTAAAATTTTTTAGTAACTCAAAATAAAAGTGAATCAAACTCGATAAGATTGATAGCAACTACTCCCACAAGTGCCTAGAGCCTATATCATGCATTAGAATTACTTGGGACCACACAAATTTGACATGCAAGCTCAAGAACAGGGTCACCTAGGCAGCAAAAATTTGCAATGAATAAAGCACTAGAACAGAAACTAATTTGACCATTGGAGGAGTCACATACCAAGGACAATCTCCCAAAGCAGTTTTGTGAATGGAGCTTTGAGCAAGGAGATCAAAAATCACAGCAAAATGAGCTAGAACTCGTGCTTGAGCTGGATGGGGATTTTTTTGGGAGGAAGATGGAGTGTGTGGGTGCAGGAATAAGTGGAGGGGGGCCACCGTGGGCCCATGAGGCTGGAGGCGTGCCCTGTAGGGGTGGGCGCGCCCTGGACCCTTGTGGCCAGGTGCTTGCCCCCTGCTGTGTTCTCAGTGCCTAAAATCCTCAAATAATTCAGAAAAAATCATACTAAACTTGCAGGGTATTTGGAGAACTTTTATTTTTGAGATATTTTTTATTGCATGTATAATTCAGAAAACAGACAGATAATACTATTTTTACTTTATTTATTCTAAATAACCAAAAGTAAAAGGAGGGTACAAAAGGTTGTGCCTTCTAATTTCATCCATCTCATGCTCATCAAAAGGAATCCACTAACAAGGTTGATCAAGTCTTGTTAACAAACTCATTTCGCATGACATGGAACCGGAGAAATTTTGAATAACACTAGGTTTCCTCAATGGGGATATGAATCCCCAATAATAAGAATATCATATTTTTTCTTGACAGTAGGAAGAGGAAATTCAAAACCTCCAATAATGATAGTTGAGATTTTTCGAATATAATTGATGCTATGAACTTGAGGTTGTTTCCTCGGAAAGTGTACCATATGCTCATTACCATTAACATGAAAAGTGACATTGCCTTTGTTGCAATCAATAACAGCCCCTGCAGTATTCAAAAAGGGTCTACCAAGGATAATCGACATACTATCGTCCTCGGGAATATCAAGAATAACAAAGTCCGTTAAGATAATGACGTTTGCAACCACAACAGGCACATCCTCACAAATACCGACAGGTATAACAGTTGATTTGTCAGCCATTTGCAAAGATATTTCAATAGGTGTCAACTTATTCAATTCAAGTTGACGTTATAAAGAGAGAGGCATACACTAACACCGGCTCCAAGATCACATAAAGTAGTTTTAACAAAGTTTCTTTTAATGGAGCATGGTATAGTTGGTACTCCTAGATCTCCAAGTTTCTTTGGTATTCCACCCTTAAAAGTATAATTAGCAAGCATGGTGGAAATTTCGGCTTTCGGTATCTTTCTTTTATTCGTAATAATATCCTTCATGTATTTAGCATAAGGAATTTACTTTAAGCATATCAGTTAAGCGCATACGTAAGAAGATAGGTCTAATCATTTCAGCAAAGCGCTTAAAATCCTCATCATCCTTTTTCTTGGATGGCTTAGGAGGAAAAGGCATGGGTTTCTGAACCCATGGTTATTTTTCTTTATTGTACTTCCTAGCAACGAAGTCTCTCTTATCATAATGTTGATTCTTTGATTGTGGGTTATCAAGATCAACAACAGGTTCAATCTCTACGTCATTATTATTGCTAGGTTGAGCATCAACATGAACATTATCACTAACATTATCACTAGGTTCATGTTCATCACCAGATTGTGTTTCAGCATCAGAAATAGAAATATCATTGGGATTCTCAGGTGTGTCTATAACAAGTTCACTAGAAGCATGCAAAGTCCTATCATTTTTCTTTTTCTTCTTTTTAGAAGGACTCGGTGCATCTAAATTGTTTCATCAAGAATCTTGCTCAATTCTCTTAGGGTGGCCTTCAGGATACAAAGGTTCCCGAGTCATTTTACCCGTTCTAGTAGCCACTCTAACAGCAAAGTCATCTTTATTCTTTAATTCATCGAGCAAATCACTTTGAGCTTTAAGTACTTGTTCTGCTTGAGTGGTAACCATAGAAGCATATTTGCTAATGAGTTTGAGTTCACCTTTAACTCTAGCCATATAATCACTCAAGCAACCAATCATGTAAGCATTACTCCTTAATTCTCTACCAACATAAGCATTGAAATTTTCTTGCCTATCCATAAAGTCATCAAATTCATCCAAGCATTGGCTAGGAAACTTAGTAGACGGGATTTCAACTTTATCATATCTATAAAGAGAATTTACCTTTACTACCTGTGTCGGGTTATCAAGACCATGTGTTTCTTCAATAGGTGGTACATTAATATGATGTATTTCTTCAATAGGAGGTAAATTCTTAGCATCTTCAGCTTTAATACCTTTTTCTTTCATAGATTTCTTTGCCTCTTGCATATCTTCGGGACTGAGAAATAGAACACCCCTCTTCTTCAAAGTAGGTTTAGGAATTGGCTCAGGAGTTGGCTCAATTGGCTCAGGAATTGGTTCAGCAAGAGTCCAATTGTTTTCATTAGTCAACATATTATTCAATAGCAATTCAGCTTGATTGACTGTTCTTTCCCTGAAAATACAACCAGCACAACTATCCAAGTAGTCCTTGGAAGCATCGGTTATTCCATTATAAAAGATATCAAGTATTTCGTTTTTCTTAATAGGATGATCACGTAAAGCATTAAGTAAATGGAGAACTCTCTTCTTCAATTTGCACAAAATTATATATGTCCCTCAAGGCAGCTTGTTTCTTATGAGCAGGAAAATATTTAGTAGAGAAGTAATAAATCATATCCTAGGGACTACGCACACAACCAGGATCAAGAGAATTAAACCAAGTTTTAGCATCACCCTTTAATGAGAACGGAAATATCTTAAGGATATAATAATAGCAAGATTTCTCATCATTAGTGAACAGGGTGGTTATATCATTTAACTTAGTAAGATGTGCCACAACAGTTTCAGGTTCATAGCCATAAAAAGGATCTGATTCAACCAAAGTAATTATTTCAGGATCAATAGAGAATTCATAATCCTTATCAGTAACAAAGATAGGTGAAGTAGCAAAAGCAGGGTCATATTTCATTCTAGCATTCAGAGATTTCTGTTTAAGTTTAACTAGTAACTTCTTAAGATCAGATCTATCATTGCAAGCAAGAAAATCTCTAGCAGTTTCTTCATCCATAACATAACCCTCAAGAACAACAGGCAATTCATATTTAGGGGGAGAACCTTCATCATCACTATCTTCGATAATTTCATTCTCTCTAACCCTAGCAAGTTGTTCATCTAGAAATTCACCTAATGGCAAAGTAGTATCAAGCACAAAAGTAGTTTCATCATAAGTATCATGCATAGCAGAAGTGGCATCATCAATAACATGCGACATATCAGAATTCATAGTAGTAGCAGGTTTAGGTGTCACAAGCTTACTCAATACAGAAGGAGAATCTAGTGCAGAGCTAGATGGCAGTTCCTTACCTCCCGTTGTAGTTGAAAATCTTAGTTCTTTTGTCTTTCAAGTTCCTCATAGTGATCAGCAGATATAAATCCCAAGTGACTCAAAGAATAGAGCTATGTTCCCCGGCAACGGCGCCAGAAAATAGTCTTGATAACCCACAAGTATAGGGGATCGCAACAGTTTTCAAGGGTAGAGCATTCAACCCAAATTTATTGATTCGACACAAGGGGAGCCAAAGAATATTCTCAAGTATTAGCAGTTGAGTTGTCAATTCAACCACACCTGGATAAGTTAGTATCTGCAGCAAAGTATTTAGTAGCAAAGTAGTATGGAAGTGACTGTAACAGTAGAAAACTAACAGTAGCAGTTTTGTAGTAATTGTAACAGTAGCAACGAAAAAGTAAATAGGCAAAGCACAATTCGTGAAAAGCTCATAGGCAATGGATCAGTGATGGATAATTATGTCAGATGCGATTCCTCATGTAATAGTTATAACATAGGGTGACACAAAACTAGCTCCAGTTCATCAATGTAATGTAGGCATGTATTCCGAATAGAGTCATACGTGCTTATGGAAAAGAACTTGCATGACATCTTTTGTCCTACCCTCCCGTGACAGCGGGGTCCTAATGGAAACTAAGGGATATTAGGGCCTCCTTTTAATAGAGTACCGGACCAAAGCATTAGCACTTAGTGAATACATGAACTCCTCAAACTACGGTCATCAGCGAGAAGTATCCTGATTATTGTCACTTTGGGGTTGTCAGATCATAACACATAATAGGTGACTATAGACTTGCAAGATAGGATCAAGAACTCACATATATTCATGAAAACATAATAGGTTCAGATCTGAAATCATGGTACTCAGGCCCTAGTGACAAGCATTAAGCATAGCAAAGTCATAGCAACATCAATCTCAGAACATAGTGGATACTAGGGATCAAACCCTAACAAAACTAACTTGATTACATGGTAAATCTCATCCAACCCATCACCGTCCAGCAAGCCTACGACGGAATTGCTCACACACGGTGGTGAGCATCATGAAATTGGTGATGGAGGATGGTTGATGATGACGACGGCGACGAATCCCCCTCTCCGGAGCCCCGAACTGACTCCAGATCAGCCCTCCCAAGAGAGTTTAGGGCTTGGTGGCGGCTCCGTATCGTAAAAGCGATGAATCTTTCTGCCTGATTTTTTTTCTCCATGAAAGAGAATATATGGAGTTGGAGTTGAGGTCGGTGGACATCTAGGGGCCCACGAGGCAGGGGGCACGCCCAGGGGGAGGGGGCGCGCCCCCACCCTCATGGATAGGGTGTGGCTTCCCTGGCCTTGATTCTTTCGCCAATATTATTTATATTTTCCAAAAATAATCTCCGTGGATTTTCAGGTCATTCCAAGAACTAATGTTTCTGCACAAAAATAACACCATGGTAGTTCTGCTGAAAACATCGTCAGTCCGGGTTAGTTTCATTCAAATCATGCAAGTTAGTGTCCAAAACAAGGGCAAAAGTATTTGGAAAAGTAGATACGATGGAGACGTATCAATTCTTGATAATTGTTTTGAGATATGAGGATGGTGATATTAGAGTCATGCTACTGGGGTAATTATGAATTTGAGGCATACTTGTGTTGAAGTTTGTGATTCCCGTAGCATGCACATATGGTGAACCGTTATGTGATGAAGTTGGAGCATGATTTATTTATTGATTATCTTCCTTATGAGTGGCGGTCGGGGACGAGCGATGGTATTTTCTACCAATATATCCCCCTAGGGGCATGCGCGTAGTACTTCTTTTCAATGACTACTAGATTTTTGTAATAAGTATATGAGTTCTTTATGACTAATGTTGAGTCCATGGATTATACGCACTCTCACCCTTCCACCATTGCTAGCCTCTCTTGTGCCACGCAACTTTCGCCGGTACCATACACCCACCATATACCTTCCTCAAAACATCCACCATACCTACCTATTATGGCACTTCCATAGCCATACCGAGATATATTGCCATGCAACTTTCCACCGTTCCGTTTATTATGACATGCTCCATCATTGTCATATTGCTTTTGCATGATCATGTAGTTGACATCGTATTTGTGGCAAAGCCACCTTGATAATTCTTTCATACATGTCACTCTTGATTCATTGCATATCCCGGTACACCGCCGGAGGCATCCACATAGAGTCATATTTTGTTCTAATGTATTGAGTTGTAATTCATGAGTTGTAAGTAAATAAAAGTGTGATGATCTTCATTATTAGAGAATTGTCCCAAGTGAGGAAATGATGATGGAGACTATGATTCCCCCACAAGTCAGGATGAGACTCCGGACTTTATGACAAAAACAAAAAAGAGAAAGGCTATAAAAAGCCCAAAAATGAGAGAAAAGAGAGAATGGACAATGTTACTATCCTTTTTCCACATTTGTGCTTCAAAGTAGCACCATGATCTTCACGATAGAGAGTCTCCTATGTTGTCACTTTCATATACTGGTGGGAATTTTTCATTATAGAACTTGGCTTGTATATTCCAATGATGGGCTTCCTCAAAATGCCCTAGGTCTTCGTGAGCAAGCAAGTTGGATGCACACCCACTTAGTTTCTTTTGTTGAGCTTTCATACACTTATATCTCTAGTGCATCCGTTGCATGGCAATCCATACTCACTCACATTGATATCTATTAATGGGCATCTCCATAGCCTGTTGATACGGCTAGTTGATGTGAGACTATCTCTCCTTTTTTGTCTTCTCCACAACCACCATTCTATTCCACATATAGTGCTATGTCCATGGCTCACGCTCATGTATTGCGTGAAAGTTGAAAAGGTTTGAGAATATTAAAGTATGAAACAATTGCCTGGCTTGTCATCGGGGTTGTGCATGATTAAACACTTTGTGTGATGAAGATAGAGCATAGCCAGACTATATGATTTTGTAGGGATAGCTTTCTTTAGCCATGTTATTTTGAGAAAACATGATTGCTTCGTTAGTATGCTTGAAGTATTTCTGTTTCTTATGTCAATATGAACTTTTATTTTGAATCATTTGGATCTGAACATTCATACCACAATAAAGAAAATTACATTGAGAAATATGCTAGGTACCATTCCACATCAAAAAATTTGTTTTTATCATTTACCTACTCGAGGACGAGCAGGAATTAAGCTTCAGGATGCTTCTGATTGTTCCATGCTATTATATTACCCGTTTTGGATGTTTATGGGCTTTACTTTACACTTTATATCATTTTTGGGTCTAACCTATTAACCGGAGGCCCAGCCTAAATTGTTGTTTTCTTGCCTATTTCAGTGTTTCGAAGAAAAGGAATATCAAACGGAGTCCAAACAGAATGAAACCTTTGGGAGAGTTATTTTTGGAACCGAAGCAATCCAGGAGACTTGGAGTAGACGTCAGGGAAGCAACGAGGAAGCCACAAGGCAGGGAGGCACGCCCTACCCCCTGGGCGCGCCTCCCACCCTCGTGGGCCCCTCGTGGCTCCCTTGACCAACTTCTTTTGCCTATATATGTCCATATACCCTAAAAACATCCAGGAGCATAATAGACCAGGAGTTCCGCCGCCGCAAGCCTCTGTAGCCACCAAAAACCAATTGGGACCCTGTTCCTCCACCCTGCCGGAGGGGGAATCCATCACTGGTAGCCATCTTCATCATCCCAGCACTCTCCATGACAAGGAGGGAGTAGTTCACCGTCGGGGCTGAGGGTATGTACCAGTAGCTATGTGTTTGATCTCTCTCTCTCTCTCTCGTGTTCTTGAGGTGATACGATCTTGATGTATCGTGAGCTTTGCTATTATAGTTGGATATTATGATGTTTCTCCCCCTCTACTCTCTTGTGATGAATTGAGTTTTCCCCTTGAAGTTGTCTTGTCGGATTGAGTCTTTTAAGATTTGAGAACACTTGATGTATGTCTTGCCATGCTTATCTGTGGTGACAATGGGATATTCATGTGATCTACTTGATGTATGTTTTGGTGATCACCTTGTGGGTTCAGTGAACTTATGCATAGGGGTTGGCACACGTTTTATTCTTGACTCTCCAGTAGAAACTTTGGGGCACACTTTGAAGTACTTTGTGTTGGTTGAATAGATGAATCTGAGATTGTGTGATGCATATCGTATAATCATGCCCACAGATACTTGAGGTGACATTGGAGTATCTAGGTGACATTAGGGTTTTGGTTGATTTGTGTCTTCAGGCGTTATTTTGGTGTGAACTCTATGATAGATCGAACAGAAAGAATAGCTTTGTTCGAGTAGAAAGGATAACTTTGAGGTGGTTTCGTACCCTACAATAATCTCTTCGTTTGTTCTCCGCTATTAGTGACTTTGGAGTGACTCTTTGTTGCATGTTGAGGGATAGTTATATGATCCAGTTATGTTATTATTGTTGAGAGAACTTGCACTAGTGAAAATATGAACCTTAGTCCTTTTTTCTAGCATTGCAATACCATTTACGCTCACTTTTACCACTTATTACCTTGCTGTTTTTATATTTTCAGATTACAAAAACCTATATCTATCATCCATATTGCACTTGTATCACCATCTCTTTGCCGAACTAGTGCACCTATACAATTTACCATTTTATTGGGTGTGTTGGGGACACAAGAGACTCTTTGTTATTTGGTTGCAGGGTTGTTTGAGAGAGACCATCTTCATCCTACGCCTCCCACGGATTGATAAACCTTATATCATCCATTTGAGGGAAATTTGCTACTATCCTACAAAGCTCTGCACTTGGAGGCCCAACAATGTCTACAAGAAGAGGGTTGTGTAGTAGACATCACAAGGTAGCCCAATCCTTTTGAGGCAAAGGACAGGCCAAAATGGTCTATTATAATAAGCAAAGCATTCTTGATGGTACACGGGAATTTCATCATATTACTATCATCATGTTGGCTTGATTCGTGTTTGCTACTTTGATAATTTGCTATGTGGGTGGATTGGCGCTTAGGTGATGTTCTTACTTGAACAAACCTCCTACTTATGATTAAACCCCTCGCAAGCATCCGCAACTACGAGAAAAGTATTAAGATAAAATCTAGCCATAACATTAAACTTTTAGATCCAAATCGGTCCCTTGCGAAGTAGCGCATAAACTAGGGTTTAAGCTTCTGTCACTCTAGCAACCCATCATCTAATAACTACTCCACAATGCATTCCCTTAGGCCCTGATAAGGTAAAGTGCCATGCAGTCGATGTTCACATGACACCACTAAGCGAATCACAACATCCATAGCATCAAAATATCGAACACATATCAAGTTCACATGGTTACTTGCAACATGGCTTCTCCCGTGACCTCAGGAACAAAAGTAACTACTCTGATAATCATACTCAAGATCAGACGGGTATTAAATAGTATAATCGATCTGAACATATAATATTCCACCAAATAAACCATATAGTGATCAACTACTTGATGCAATCAACACTAATAGTCACCTACAAGTACCAATCTGAGGTTCCGGTACAAATATTGAATACAAGAGATGAACTAGGGTTTGAGAGGAGATGGTGCTGTTGAAGATGTTGATGGAGATTGCCCTCCCAAAGATGGGAGAATTGTTGGTGATGACGATCACGGTGATTTCCCCCTCCGGGAGGGAAGTTCCCCCGGCGAAATCGCTCCGTCGGAGTGGAAAAGTGCTCCTGCCCAAGTTTAGCCTCGAGATGGTAGCACTTCATCCCGAAAGTCCTCTTATGATTTTTCTAGGTCAAAATGACCTATATACCAGAAGATGGGCACCAGAGGTGGGCCAATGAGGGCACAACCCACCATGGCGCGCTTGGGGGCCCCAGCACCTAGGTGGGTTGTGCCCACCTAGTGGGACCCCTTTGGTAGTTATTAGCTCCAATAATTCTTTAATATTCCTTAAGAAATCTCCGTGAAGTTTCATTTTTTGGAGATGTGCAGAATAGGTAGCTCTGACGTGTTTTTTTAGGTCCATAATTCCAGTTGCCGGTATTCTCCCTCTTTGTGTAAACCTTGAATATTATGAGAGAAAAGGCATTAGAAATACTCCAAAAAGCATTATTATACATAAAAACATTATATATAATGGTAGGAAATCATGATGCAAAATGGATGTATCACTCCCTAACCAGGCGTACAGTTGATACTACAACAGGAACTGGTCAAACAAACCACTGTGTCATCACTGAGCCATTCTAGTTTCAAATTCCTCAACCCTTTACTTTTAGTACTTCTGTAATTGAAGAATTTTTGTCCTGCACTCTGAAGACGTTGAGCTGAAGACTTTCATCTTGATGCTTTTCATTCCTTCAGTTCATCATGTTTACTTTTGGTTATATGTATGATTGCATGTTCTTCATCTGCATCTATCGTGTGTGCCTGTTTTGCTTCACTGCACTGATTAATTTCCATTATGTTTCTATTTTGTCACTCCCTTATTCCTCAAACTCTTCCGACTTTGACGAATTTGTAAAAATCTCCCATTCACCCATCGGGAGATAACATGCGCTTTCAGAACTTGTGTGTCATACCACAGGTGCGTGTCCTAGTAGGTTATCAGCTTGAAAATGGCTCTACGGGAGCTACTCCACATACTTCAAACAACCATTCCACCGAGATGATTCATTAATTAATTTAACATTAAATAGTCATTCGTAAATATCATCCTTTCATTTCTGTTGTGGTCCCACCCCTTATGTCATAACAGTCTAAGTAGCGTGACAACATGCTGGTTACAAGGAATAGGGTAAGGATCACATGGCTTTTCTACTAGGTTACAATCTTGGACGTAGGGTGCCATGACATGCTGGTTACAATGGGGAATCATGCTGGAAGTAGGGTGTCATGATCAAAGTTCCATTCGCCTTGTCTGTTTTTTGTCAAAGGTACACTTTTCACAGTCACAAGCATTGCACTCCTCACAATCTGAATGTTAGAGCATACTTACATAAGAACCAATAATCCATGCAAAGGGAAATACTTGCATGAACAACAATAAGAACCAAATAACAACTTGCACCAACAACATACTAGTTAAGTGTTGATTCATGATTCAATTTACAAAAAGAATCATTGCTTTGGGTGTGTGGTTTGTAAGTTATTCAATGAAGTTCATATTCAAATTTTAATTTTGAATTCAAATTTGTATGGCCTTAATTGAACTCATATAGTTTGAAAGTTTGGATTCAACATTTGAATCAACGTACAAAAAGGTCCAAGTTAAAACTCAATTGGGTTTGGAAGTTATGGTTCAACTTAGGTCCGAATTAAAATTTGAAATAATTCAAATTTGATAGGTTGGTTTGTGTTCAATTTGGTTTTAAATGGGTAGTGCTCATTAGTTGAATCAATTGACAAAAATATTCATCTGATTTGGGCTCGTGGTTTGAATTTTAGGTCCAAATGGGGTTTGAATTCAAATTCACAAAATTGAATTTGAAAAGTTTGAATATGCCTTACATTTTGGTCAAAATAGGGAACTTTTGAAATTCAATTTTTTGCTGCTACTTGTGAGTTTAAACACACAAACAAACTATTATCGAGACAAGATAGTTGAGCAACAAAACTGTATTCTATCAAGCCCTACCAAATGTATTTGATAAAGTTTTTTAATTATCCTAAAGAAACAATTTTTTATTTGAATTCTCCATATCCCATTTGGTGTTAAGTTTAAAGTTCCAAATGATGATTTTTTTTCTTTTTTCCAAGGTTATTATCATCGGGGAAGTACATGTGTCAATTCACTACCGTCTGATCCCGATCCAGCGACCATGCAGGGCATGAACAACTGTCAGTAGTATCCCTAATATAATTCGCATCCTTCGGAGAAAAGCATGCATGTTTCATTCTCGAATAAGATGAATAGAGCATTTGGAAATTTTCGAGTAGTAAAAGGCCACCTGACCTTCGTTAAATTTTCTAGCTCAAAATTCATATGGCCATCCATCAATGGATGAAAAGAAAAAAGATCATACAATGAAAAACTTTCGCATATTTCACACACAAATGGAAGGCAGAGTTGTTGTAAAATATGCCCCAGAGGCAATAATAAAATGGTTATTATCATATTTCCTGTTCATGATAAATGTTTATTATTCATGCTAGAATTGTACTGACCAGAAACTTAAATACATATGTGAATACATAAACTACACTGTGCCCCTAGTATGCCTCTGCTAGACTAGCTCATTGATCAAAGATGGTTAGGGTTTCCTAATCATAGAAATGAGTTGTCAGTTGATAAACGGGATCACATCATTAGAAGAATGATGTGATGGACAAGACCCAGCCGTAACTTAGCATCAGATCGTTTAGTTATTTGCTATACTTCCATCATGTCAATTATTTGTTCCTTAGGGCATCTCCAGCCGTTGGCCCCCCAGGGGGCGTCTAAAAGCGCCGCTGGGGTGAACCGCATAAAAGAAAGGCCCAGGGCCGAGTCGTCGCCAGTTGCGGCCCCGTGGTCGCCTCAGAGAGTGTTTTTTTTAAAAAAAAGGGGCCGTTCGGCGAAGTTATGATAAAAGAGTAGTTAAATTTCGGCTAAACATGGCGAATTTCGGCCAAATTCGCGCATTTTCATTACACTAAGCTAATCTAAAAAAGAAAAGGGCCGAAGTCGTCGCCGCCGTCGCCGCCATCGTCGTCGTCGGCCTTCTCCTCCTTGACGCGGACCCCCCAGCTGGACCCGACGTCGCCATGGTGGACTGGCGGCGGCGCGTCGTCGTCGCTGTCGCATAGGACGACGATTCCGTCTTCGTCGCGGCCGCGTCGGCGCTCCTCGAAGCGGCGCAGGGCGGCGCGCTGGCGCTCCTTCGCCTTCTCCCGGCGCGCCTTCTCCATCGCAATGGAGTCCTGTCGGGCCCATTCGACGGCCGCGTCGTCGTCGACGAACTCCGCCTTCACCGGCACCAGCCCCCGCTCCGTCTTCACCGGCACCAGCCCCGGCTCCGTCTTCACCGGCGCCAGCCCCGGCTCCGTCTTTGGCTTGACAAAGCGCGGAGGAGCCGACGAGGAGGGGGCGCGCCGGCTGCCCTCGTTGATGACGATGCCGGCGCTACGAGTGCGCCGGCCGAGCGGCGACTCCGCCGTGGGCTCGGCCTTGACGCCGAGTAGGGCCGGAGTGCTGGAGGAGTGCGACGAGGATCGGGAGGAGGAAGAGGAGGAGGAGGACTCGAACCGCCTTGGCGCCCATGCCCCGACGCGTCGATGCTGCGCCGGGGGTACGCCAACGGCGGGTCGTTGCCTCCCTCGAGGTGCATGAGCACGCCCTCGAGTGTGCGGCTGGGGACGCCCCACCAGAGGTGGCGCCCCTCGCTGCTCTGCCGCCCGCCGAACACCGGCGCGCCATTGGTGGACGCCAAACGCTGCTGCTGGCGGCGCTCGAAATACGCCGCCCAGGCCGCGTGGTTGTCGGCGGCGTACTAGGGGAGGGAGTGTTGGGCGTCGGTGAGGGAAGTGCGCGCGATCTCGACCTCCTCGGCGAAGTACTCCGGCTTCGCCGCGGCATCGGGCAACGGGGGAACAGGCACTCCCCTGACGCTGAGTGTCCACCCCGATGGCCCGGCGCGCATGTCCGGCGGCGCCGGGATGTTCGCCGAGCGAAGCGGTTGACTCGATGCTGGAGCGAACGGCGGTCGAAGCCGTTAGCCGCCTCCTCATCTCCGGGGAAACGTTCTGCCATGGCGACGGCGCTCGGGAGAGGCAGGGAGAGGGAGGGCTGACGGCGGCGAGGGGCGGCGGGCTGGTGGGGTGCAGAGAGTGGAGTGGAGGCCGCCGGCTTTTATAGCCGGGCTGCGCCCGTGTACGCTGCGTCGAGGAGGGAGGCGTCGGTCGCCGTCCGTGAAGCGCCGCCCGTGAAGGAATCAATGGCAAGGCTGACCGGCAGCCTTGCCATTGATTCCAGGAACCGAGGTCGTTGGGGGGAGACGAGGCGCCGAGTCGCTGACGCGGCTGGCCCGCGGCTTCTTCGCGCCAAAACAACTCACCCCGGCGCCCCCGGGCGCCCCCCAGTGCGCCAGGTTCGGGCTGGGTCCACCGGCGCTGTTTTCAGCCCAAGCCGGCGAAAATCGGGCTCCTGGGGGCGCGACTGGGCCATTTTTTCGGCGCCGGCGCGAAAAAATCGCCTGGGGAGGCCTTCTTGGGGGAGCGGCTGGAGATGCCCTTAGACCATGAGATTGTGCAACTCCTTGACACTGGAGGAATACTTAGTGTGTGTCCAAACATCACTTCATAATCGGGTGATCATAAAGGTGCTCTACAAGTATCTCTGAAGGTGTTTGTTGGGTTGGCATGGATCAAGACTAGGATTTGTCACTCCGTGTGACAGAGAGATATCTCTGGGCCCTCTCGGTAGTACAACATCGTAAAGATCTTGCAAGCAATGTGCCTAACGAGTTAGTTACGGGATATTATATTACGGAATGAGTAAACAGACTTGCCGGTAACGAGATTGAACTAGGTATGGAGATACCGATGATCGAATCTCGGGCAAGTGACATATCGCTGGACAAAGGGAATTGCATACGGGGTTGACTCAATCCTTGACATCGTGGTTCAACCGACACAGATCTTCATGAAATATGTAGGAACCAATATGGGCATCCAGGTCCCGCTATTGGTTATTGATCGGAGAGGTGTCTCGGTCATGTCTACATGATTCTCGAGCCTGTAGAGTCCGCATGCTTAGCGTTCGATGACCCTATAGTAGTATTGGGATATGTGCATTGGTAACCAAATGTTGTTCTAATTCCCAGATGAGATCCTAGACATCATGAGGAGCACCGGAATGGTCCGGAGGTAAAATTCATATATAGGGAAGTCCTATTTTGGTCGCCGGGAAAGTTTCAGGCATTATCAATATTGTACCAGGAGTGCCGAAAGGGGTCCGGGGATCCATCAGGGGGGGTCCACCTGCCCCGGGGCCCACATGGGTTGTAGAGGGGGTGCCCTAGCCTGCATGGGCTAGGGGCACCAGCCCCAAGAGGCCCATGCGCCTAGAACAAGGAAAGGGGGAAGAGTCCTAAGGGTGGAAGGCACCCCCCAGGTGCCTTGGGAAGGGAGAAACCTCCCTAGGCCTAGCCGCACCACCTCCCTTGGAGGAGGGGCCAAGGCTGTGCCCCAAACCTCCCCCTTAACCTCTTATAAATAGTGGGGGAGAGGTAGGGGCTGGACACACCAAATCCCATGTCCCGGCGACAGGCCTACCCGGTTCGGCGGCAGCCCTGTCGGGATTGCACCGACACCATCTCCACCATGCTATCGTGTTGGTTGATATCCCATCTACTTCTCCTCTCTTGCTTGCTGGATCAAGAAGGAGGAGACATCATCGAGCTGCACGTGTGCTGAATGCTTAGGTGTCGTCCGTTCGGCAATCGGATTGGATCCGAAGAGTACGACTACATCAACCGCTTTATATACGCTTCTGCTTTCTATCTACAAGGGTATGCAGACACACTCCTCTCTCATTGCTTTGCATTCCTAGATTATATCTTGGGTGTTTTGTAGGAAAAAAATTGATTTTCATGCAACATTTCCTATCAAGAGTAATCCATAATCACACAAAAAATGGAGCAACATCACATCACACTTGTTCCTTACTCCAATATGCGGATCTTAATCCCTACTCATCAGAAAATGTGTAAGGGAATCTCCAATGCGGTCCCTCAAACTATTCGCAGCCGTCAGAATGTAGCTGTCCCGATGCACTTTGCCATCCGAGATGGTACCCCATCGGTCCGTGGGTCGGTTCGGTTGTCCATTTTCCCACAAAGCGGAAGAAAACGAGGGGGGTTATGGGCGTCCGGACCGCTACCAAGTACACGTTAGTGATACGTCTCCAACGTATCTATAATTTTTGATTGTTCCATGCTATTATATTACCGTTTTGGATGTTTATGGGCTTTACTTTACACTTATATATCATTTTTGGGACTAACCTACTAACCGGAGGCCCAGCGCGAATTGCTGTTTTTTTTGCCTATTTCAGTGTTTCGAAGAAAAGGAATATCAACCGAAGTCCAAACATAATAAAACCTCCGGGAGCGATCTTTTTGGAACAAACGCAATCCAGGAGACTTGGAGTGGTCGTCAAGAAGCAGTCGAGTCGGCCATGAGGGTGCCCGGTGCGCCCTAGAGGGGTGGGCACGCCCCCCACCCTCGTGGGCCCCTCGAGGCTCCACCAACCTACTTCTTCCTCCTATATATATCCACGTTCCCCGAAAACATCTAGGAGCACCACGAAACCCTATTTCCACCATCGCAACCTTCTGTATCTGCGAGATCCCATCTTGGAGCCTTTGCCGGCGCTCCGTCGGAGGGGGAATCGACCACGGAGGGCTTCTACATCAACACCATAGCCTCTCTGATGAGTTGTGAGTAGTTTACTACAGACCTTCGGGTCCATAGTTATTAGCTAGATGGCTTCTTCTCTCTCTCTTTGAATCTCAATACAAAGTTCTCCTCGATCTTCTTGGAGATCTATTCGATGTAACTCTTTTTGCGGTGTGTTTGTCGAGATCCGATGAATTGTGGGTTTATGATCAAATTTATCTATGAAAAATATTTGAATCTCCTCTGAATTCTTTTATGTATGATTATTTATCTTTGCAAGTCTCTTCAAATTATGAGTTTGGTTTGGCCTACTAGATTGATCTTTCTTGCAATGGTAGAAGCGCTTAGCTTTGGGTTCAATCTTGCGGTGTCCTTTCCCAGTGATAGCAGGGGCAGCAAGGCACGTATTGTATTTTTGCCATCGAGGATAAAAAAGATGGGGTTTATATCATATTGTTTGAGTTTATCCCTCTACATCATGTCATCTTGCCTAATGTGTTACTCTGTTCTTATGAACTTAATACTCTAGATGCATGCTGGATAGCGGTCGATGTTTGGAGTAATAGTAGTAGATGCAGGCAGGAGTCGGTCTACTTGTTGCGGACGTGATGCCTATATACATGACTATGCACTTTTCTATCAATTGCTCGACAGTAATTTGTTCACCCACCATAATACTTATGCTATCTTGAGAGAAGCCACTAGTGAAACCTATGGCCACCGGGTCTATCTTTTATCATATAAGTTCTCGATCTACTTTATTTTGCAATCTTTACTTTCCAATCTATATCATAAAAATACCAAAAATATTTATCTTGTCTTATTATCTCTATTAGATCTCACTTTCGCAAGTTACCGTGAAGGGATCGACAACCCCTTTATTGCGTTGGTTGCGAGATTCCTGTTTGTTTGTGTAGGTACGAGGGACTTGTGAGGAGCCTCCTACTGGATTGATACCTTGGTTCTCAAAAACTGAGGGAAATACTTACGCTACTTTGCTGCATCACCCTTTCCTCTTCAAGGGAAAACCAACGCAGTGCTCAAGAGGTAGCACGAAGGATTTCTGGCGCCATTGCCGGGGAGGTCTTCACACAAGTCAAGACATACCAAGTACCCATCACAAACTCATCTCCCTCGCATTACATTATTTTCCATTTGCCTCTCGTTTTCCTCTCCCCCACTTCACCCTTGCCGTTTTATTTGCCCTTCTTCTATTCGTCTTTTCGTTTGCTTTGATGTCTTACTTGGCCCGTTTGCTCATTTGGTTGGAATAGTTGTTTATTTATTGCTAAACAAAGAACCTAAGATCTATGGATCCTCATCCGCTTGCCAATCTTTTTAAGAGATCCAATTATGATGAACCAAATTCTAGTGATTTGAGTGCACTAGATTATCTTTATGAAGTTTTGCTTGAAATTCGTGAATCTGAAAATTGTGATGAAGTACTTTATGAAGTGATTCACAATAGATCTTTGAATAAAAATCATGATTGCAATGATTTTTACTATAAATTTTCTTGATGTTAGTTGTGCTAATAATATGCAAGACCCTAAGCTTGCGGATGCTAAGATTGCTATGTCTACTACTTGTTGCAATGATCATGATTGGGGTGATTCTTCTTATGATCTTGAAATTTTATTTAAGCCCCATGATGAATATGAGATTGATAATAGTGTTTGCAATACTATTGAAAGTGGGTTTGGAAGAGTGTCAGCTTTAGATCCCACATATTTGGAGTATGTTCAATCTTATGATATTTTTGATAAAAGTGGGTTTGGAGAGGTCATGACTTTGGTTAATGTTAATCCCGCTATTTTGGAAGAGTATCAACTTTTCATACATGTGGATCATGTTAAGATTATGTTTTGTGATAGCTATATTGTTGAATTTGCTTATGATCCTACATGTACTTATTATGAGAGGAAAATATGGTTGTAGAAATTTTCATGTTACTAAATTACCCCTCGCTATGTTTAGATTGCTATTGTTTCTCTCTTCTTCCTTGCATATGGTAGTTTTTGCTTGCCTTGATAATTTGTTTGCTTATAAAATGCCTATGCATAGGAATTATGTTAGACTTAAATGTGTTTGTCACATGTTTCATGATGCTCTCTTTGCGCTTCAATTCTTGTCTTTCATGTGAGCATCATTAAAATTATCAATGCCTAGCTAAAAGGCTTTAAAGAAAAGCGCTTGTTGGGAGACAACCCAATATTTGTCCTTGCTGTTATTTAATAAATAATTCATCTAGCCTCTGTTTATATGTGGTTTTATGTTTTAATTAGTGTTTGTGCCAAGTAGAACCTATAGGATAACCTACGGTGATAGTTAATTTGATTCCGCTGAAAAACAGAAACATTCGCACGTATGAGAATAATATTAATAAATCACAAAAACATTCTTTTTAGTTGATTCTTTTTGCAGTATATCAATATACAAATTTCCTACGACTTACTATTTTTTTAGGATTGTTAGAGTTTCATAAGTATTCGAAAGTTACAGATTGCTACAGACTATTCTGTTTTTGACAGATTCTGTTTTTCGTGTGTTGTTTGCTTATTTTGATGAATCTATGGCTAGTATCGGGGGGTATGAACCATATAGAAGTTGGAATACAGTAGTTTTAACACCAATATAAATAAAGAATGAGTTCATTACAGTACCTTAAGTGGTGGTTTTTCTTTCTTGCACTTACGGAGCTTATGAGATTTCCTGTTGAGTTTTGTGTTGTGAAGTTTTCAAGTTTTGGGTAAAGATTTGATGGAGTATGGAATAAGGAGTGGAAGAAGCCTAAGCTTGGGGATGCCCATGGCACCACAAGATAATTCAAGGACAACCAAAAGCCTAAGCTTGGGGATGCCCCGGAAGGCATCCCCTCTTTCGTCTTCGTCTATCGGTAACTTTACTTGGAGCTATTTTTTTATTTGCCACATGATATGTGTTTTGCTTGGAGCGTCTTGTATGATATGAGTCTTTGATTTTTAGTTTACCACAATCATCCTTGCTGTACACACCTTTTGGGAGAGACACACATGATTCTGAATTTATTAGCATACTCTATGTGCTTCACTTATATCTTTTGAGCTAGATAATTTTGCTCTAGCGCTTCACTTATATCTTTTTAGAGCACGGCGGTGGTTTAAATTTTGTAGAAATTGTTAATCTCTCATGCTTCACTTATATTATTTTGAGAGTATTTTATAACATCATGGTATTTTCTATGGTTATACAATTGGTCCTAGAATGATGGGCATCCAAGTTGGGTATAATAAAAACTATCATAGAAAGTGAATTGGATGCTATGATCAATTTGATGCTTGATAATTGTTTTGAGATATAGAGGTGGTGATATTAGAGTCATGCTAGTTGGGTAATTGTGAATTTAAGGAATACTTGTGTTAAGGTTTGTGATTCCCGTAGCATGCACGTATGGTGAACCGTTATGTGATGAAGTTGGAGCATGATTTATTTATTGATTGTCTTCCTTATGTGTGGAGGTCGGGATCGCGCGATGGTTAACTCCTACCAACCCTTCCCCTAGGAGCATGCGTGTAGTACTTTGTTTTGATTACTTGTAGATTTTTGCAATAAGTATATGAGTTCTTTATGACTAATGTTGAGTCCATGGATTATACGCACTCTCACCTTCCACCATTGCTAGCCTCTCTTGTGCCGCGCAACTTTCGCCGTTACCATAAACCCACCATATACCTTCCTCAAAACAGCCACCATACCCAACTATTATGGCACTTCCATAGCCATTCCGAGATATATTGCCAAGCAACTTTCCACTGTTCCGTTTATTATGACATGCTCCATCATTGTCATATTGCTTTTGCATGATCATGTAGTTGACAAAGTATTTGTGGCTAAGCCACCTTGATAATTCATTCATACATGTCACTCTTGATTCATTGCATATCCTGGTACACTGCCGGAGGCATTCATATAGAGTCATATTTTGTTCTAAGTATTGAGTTGTAATTCATGAGTTGTAAGTAAATAAAAGTGTGATGATCTTCATTATTAGAGCATTGTCCCAAGTTAGGAAACGATGATGGAGACTATGATACCCCCACAAGTCGGGATGAGACTCCGAACTTTTAAAAAAAGAGGCCAAATAAAAAAAGAGAGAGAAAGAGAGAAGGGACAATGTTACTATCCTTTTACCACACTTGTGCTTCAAAGTAGCACCATGATCTTCATGATAAAGAGTCTCCTATGTTGTCACTTTCATATACTAGTGGGAATTTTTCATTATAGAACTTGGCTTGTATATTCCGATGATGGGCTTCCTGAAAGTGCCCTAGGTCTTCGTGAGCAAGCACGTTGGATGCACACCCACTTAGTTTCTTTTGTTGAGCTTTCATACACTTATAGCTCTAGTGCATCAGTTGCATGGCAATCCCTACTCACTCACATTGATATCTATTAATGGGCATCTCCATAGCCCGTTGATACGCCTAATTGATGTGAGACTATCTTCTCCTTTTTTTTCCTTCTCCACAACCACCATTCTATTCCACATATAGTGCTATGTCCATGGCTCACGCTCATGTATTGCATGAAGATTGAAAAGGTTTGAAAATACTAAAGTATGAAACAATTGCTTGGCTAAATCCGGGGTTGTGCATGATTTAAATATTTTGTGTGATGAAGATAGAGCATAGCCAGACTATATGATTTTGTAGGGATAACTTTCTTGGGCCATGTTGTTTTGAGAAGACATGGTTACTTTGTTAGTATGCCTGAAGTATTATTACTCTTATGTCAATATGAACTTTTATCTTGAATCATTTGGATCTGAACATTCATGCCACAATAAAGAAAACTACATTGAGAAATATGCTAGGTAGCATTCCACATCAAAAATTCTGTTTTTATCATTTACCTACTCGAGGATGAGCAGGAATTAAGCTTGGGGATGCTTGATACATCTCCAACGTATCTATAACTTTTGATTGTTCCATGCTATTATATTACCCGTTTTGGATGTTTATGGGCTTTACTTTACACTTTTATATCATTTTTGGGACTAACCTACTAACCGGAGGCCTAGCCTGAATTGTTGTTTTTTTTGCCTATTTCAGTGTTTCGAAGAAAAGGAATATCAAACGGAGTCCAAATGGAATAAAACCTTCGGGAGCAATCTTTTTGGAACAAACGCAACCCAGGAGACTTGGAGTGGACGTCAAGAAGCAGTCGAGGTAGCCACGAGGGTGCCTGGCGCGCCCTAGAGGGGTGGGCGCGCCCCTACCCTCGTGGTCCCCTCGCGGCTCCATCGACCTACTTCTTCCTCCTATATATATCCACGTACCAAGAAAACATCCAGGAGCACCACGAAACCCTATTTCCACCGCCGCAACCTTCTCAGATCCATGAGATCCCATCTTGGAGCCTTCGTCGGTAACCACGGAGGGGGAATCGACCACGGAGGGCTTCTACATCAACACCATAGCCTCTCCGATGAGTTGTGAGTAGTTTACCACAGACCTTTGGGTCCATAGTTATTAGCTAGATGGCTTCTTCTCTCTCTTTGAATCTCAATACAAAGTTCTCCTCGATCTTCTTGGACATCTATTCGATGTAACTCTTTTTGCGGTGTGTTTGTCGAGATCCGATGAATTGTGGGTTTATGATCAAGTTTATCTATGAGAAATATTTGAATCTCCTCTGAATTCTTTTATGTATGATTATTTATCTTTGCAAGTCTCTTCGAATTATTAGTTTGGTTTGGCCTACTAGATTGATCTTTCTTGCAATGGGAGAAGTGCTTATCTTGGGTTCAATCTTGCGATGTCCTTTCCCAGTGACAGCAGGGGTAGCAAGGCACGTATTGTATTGTTTCCATCGAGGATAAAAAGATGGGGTTTATATCATATTGTTTGAGTTTATCCCTCTACATCATGTCATCTTTCCTAATGTGTTACTCTGTTCTTATGAACTTAAAACTCTAGATGCATGCTGGATAGCGGTCGATGTGTGGGGTAATAGTAGTAGATGCAGGCAGGAGTCGGTCTACTTGTTGCGGAGGTGATGCCTATATACATGATCATGCCTAGATAATCTCATAACTATGCACTTTTCTATCAATTGCTTGACAGTAATTTGTTCACCCACCATAATACTTGTGCTATCTTGAGAGAAGCCACTAGTGATACCTATGGCCCCCGGGTCTATCTTTTATCATATAAGTTTCCGATCTACTTTATTTTGCAATCTTTACTTGCCAATCTATATCATAAAAATACCAAAAATATTTATCTTATCTTATTGTCTCTATTAGATCTCACTTTCGCAAGTTACCGTGAAGGGATTGACAACCCCTTTATCACGTTTGTTGCGAGGTTCTTGTTTGTTTGTGTAGGTACGAGGGACTTGTGAGGAGCCTCCTACTGGATTGATACCTTGGTTCTCAAAAACTGAGGGAAATACTTACACTACTTTGCTGCATCACCCTTTCCTCTTCAAGGGAAAACCAACGCAGTGCTCAAGACTCAAGAGGTAGCAGTTGGACACCCCAGACCCACCTCGAAAACCTCTATCCTGCCAATACCCTCTCCAATTTGAAGTGGTTTCTGCGCATTCATGTCGCTCAGGGCCGCTCCAAAGTTCCAACTTTGCATTCGTGCTGGCCCAGAGCGGACGCGGCCTCTCACTGATGCATCACTAAAGCGGCGCACCGACCAAGATTGCCGCCCACGACACTGTTGGGAAACATTGCACTGAAACAAAAAATTCTACGCACACTCAAGATCTATCCATGGAGATGCATAGCTACGAGAGGGGGAGAGCATCTACATATCCTTGTAGGTCGCTAAGCATAAGCCTTTATCAACGCGGTTGATGTAGTCGTACACATTCACGATCCGTTCCGATCAAGCACCGAACATACAACACCTCCGCGTTCAGCACACGTTCAGCTCGATGACATCCTTCCCTTTTTGATCCAACAAGAGGGGAAAAGTAGCAGATGAGCTTTGGCAGCACGACGTCATGGTGATGGTGGTGGTGAAACTATTTCCGTAGGGCTTCTCCAAGCACAACGGATTTAGAGCAAATGATGAACTAGAGGGAGAGGGGGCGCCAACACGCGGCTTGGTGAATTGTGTTGTGTTCTAGGGGCTAGCCTTGCCCCTCTATTTATATGTTTAGCCTTGGGGTCGTTACTTGGAGATAAGGCCTCCCCAAAGTTGGTTTGGAATGTAAGGAAGAGTCCTTCTCGGATTCCAGCACCAGATGCTGCAGTCCTCGGCGTCTGGCCCAGGGCCAGACGCCAAGGTTCCTGGCTTCTGGTTCCCGACCTCCACAAAAAATCCTTTTACACCAACCTAAAGCCCCGTGGGCCTTACCCCTTGGCCCAACCAAAGTGTTCTCGCACCAGAACAATTCTGGAAACATCCAAAACCCTTCCGGTGAATTCTGGAACCCTTCTGGAGACCAAACACTATCATCATATATCAATCTTTACCTCCGAACCATTTTGGAGCTACTCGTCATGTCCGTGATCTCAGCCGGGACTCCAAACAACATCTGGTCACCAACATACATAACTCATATAATACTATATCGTCAACGAACGTTAAGCGTGCGGACCCTGCGGGTTCGAGAATGATGTAGGCATGTGATAACCCACAAGTATAGGGGATCACAACAGCTTTTGAGGGTATAGTATTCAATGCAAATTTATTGATTCGACACAAGGGGAGCCAAAGAATATTCTTGGGTATTAGCAGTTGAGTTGTCAATTCAACCATACCTGGATAACTTAGTATCTGCAGTAAAGTGTTTAGTAGCAAAAGTGGTATGATAATAAAGGTAACGATAGCAAAAGTAAAGATAAATGTTTTTGGGTTTTTTGTAGTGATTGTAACATTAGCAACAGAAAAGTAAATAAGCAAAGAACAATATGTGAAAAGCTCGTAGGCAATGGATCAGTGATGGATAATTATGCCGGATGTGATTCCTCATGCAATAGTTAGAACATAGGGTGTAACTAGCTCCAATTCATCAATGTAATGTAGGCATGTATTCCGTAAATAGTCATGCGTGCTTATGGAAAAGAACTTGCATGACATCTTTTGTCCTACCCTCCTATTACAGCGGGGTCCTTACGGAAACTAAGGAATATTAAGGCCTCCTTTTGATAGAGAACTGGAACAAAGCATTAGCACATAGTGAATACATGAACTCCTCAAACTACGGTCATCACCGAGAAGTATCCCGATTATTGTCACTTCGGGGTTGTCGGATCATAACACATAATAGGTGACTATAGACTTGCAAGATAGGATCAAGAACACACATATATTCATGAAAACATAATAGGTTCAGATCTGAAATCATGGCACTCGGGCCCTAGTGACAAGCATTAAGCATAGCAAAGTCATAGCAACATCAATCTCAGAACATAGTGGATACTAGGGATCAAACCCTAACAAAACTAACTTGATTACATGGTAAATCTCATCCAACCCATCACCGTCCAGCAAGCCTACGATGGAATTACTCACGCACGGCGGTGAGCATCATGAAATTGGTGATGAAGGACGGTTGATGATGACGACGGCGACGAATCCCCCTCTCCGAAGCCCCGAACGGACTCCAAATCAGCCCTCCCGAGAGAGATTAGGGCTTGGCGGCGGCTCCGTGTCGTAAAACGCGATAAAACTTTCTCCCTGATTTTTTTCTCCCCGAGACGGAATATATGGAGTTGGAGTTGAGGTCGGAGGAGGTCCAGGGGGCCCACGAGATAGGGGGCCGCGCCCCCTCTCTCGTGGACAGGCCGTGGGCTGCCTTGCACTAATTCTTTCGCCAAAAATTCTTATTAATTCCAAAAAGTGCCTCGGTGGATTTCCAGGACATTCCGAGAACTTTTCTTTTCTACACATAAAACAACATCATGGCAGTTCTGCTGAAAACAGCGTCAGTCCGAGTTAGTTTCATTCAAATCATGCAAGTTAGAGTCCAAAACAAGGGCAAAAGTGTTTGGAAAAGTAGATACGTTGGAGACGTATCAGCATGACCGAGGCGCTTCTTCGGTAAATAACCAATAGCGGGACCTGGATGCCCATATTGGTTCCTACATATTGTACGAAGATTTTTATCGGTCAAACCTTTCTGATAACATACGTAGTTCCCTTTGTCCGTTGGTATGTTACTTGCCCGAGGTTTGATCGTCGGTATCTCCATACCTAGTTCAATCTCGTTACCGGCAAGTCTCTTTACTCATTTTGTAATACATCATATTGTAACTAAGTTCTTAGTTACTTTGCTTGCAAGCTTCTTATGATGTTTTATTACCGAGAGGGCCCAGAGATACCTCTTCATCATACGGAGTGACACATCCCAATCTCGATCCATGCCAACTCAACAGACACCTCCGGAGATACCTATAGAGCACCTTTATGATCACCCAGTTACGAAGTGACGTTTGATACACACAAGGCATTCTTCCGGAGTTCGGGAGTTGCATGATCTCATGCCCGAAGGAACATGTATTTGACATTAAGAAAGCAGTAGCAATATACTGAACGACCATATGCTATGCTAACGGATGGGTCTTGTCCATCACATCATTCTCCTAATGACATGATCATGTTATCAAACGACAACTCATGTCTATGGTCAGGAAACCTTAACCATCTTTTGATTAACGAGCTAGTCTAGTAGCAGCTTACTAGGGACTTGGTATTTGTTTATGTATTCTCACATGTATTTAAGTTTCTGACCAATACAATTATAGCATGAATAATAAACCTTTATCATGATTAAGGAAATATAATAATAACCACTTCTTTATTGCCTCTAGGGCATATTTCCAACAGGCACATCCCGATCTTCACACCTGTTCAATGATGGAGTGACGTGATTGGACGGGGCGGCATAGATATCTACTACATTCAAACGGGTTGCCCATCCATCTGCTTGCTAGCATTAAACAGGTGTGTCAGGCTAGTAACCCACTCTGGCGCCCGCATTGACACACCCCATCGCTTGGCCTTGCCGGCATCTTCTATTTAAGCGAAGCCACGCCCAGCACAAACCACACTAATGTATACTACACAACTTATTCTAGTAGACTCATGTTGGGGCCTCCAAGCGCAGGGTTTTGTAGGACAGTAGAAATTTTCCTTCAAGTGGATGACCTAAGCTTTGTCAATCCGTGGGAGGCATATGATGAAGATGGTCTCTCGCGAACAACCCTGCAATCAAATACAAGAAATCTCTTGTGTCCCCAACACACCCAATACAATGGTAAATTGTATAGGTGCACTAGTTCGGCGAAGAGATGTGATACAAGTGTAATATGGATAGTAAATAGGTTTTTGTAATATGAAAATATAAATACAACAAGGTAGCAAGTGACAAAATGGAGCACAAACGGTATTGCAATGCTTGAAAACAAGGCATGGGGTTCATACTTTCACTACTGCAATCGCTCAACAGTGCTAACATAACTGAATCATATAACAATCCTCAACGTGCGACAAAGAGTCACTCCAGAGTTCTTATCTAGCGGAGAACATAAGATGAAATTGTTTGTAGGGTACGAAACCACCTCAAATTTATCCTTTTCGATCAATCTATTGAGCTATTCCTATAAGTGTCACAAGCAGCCCTAGAGTCCATACTAAAATAACAACATATGATACACATCAACCAACTCTAATGTCACCTAGATACTCCAATGTCACCACAAGTATTCGTGAGTTGATTATTCGATATGCATCAAACAACTTCAGATTCATAATATTCAATCCAACACAAAGAACTTCAAAGAGTGCCCAAAGATTTCTACCGAAGAAAGTAGGATGAAAACGCGCGTCAACCCCTATTCATAGATTACCCCAATGTCACCTCAGGAATCCGCGAGTTGAGTGCCAATATAATACCACATTGTCACCACAGGTATTCATATGCAAGACATACATCAAGTGTTCTCAAATCCATAATAGTATTCAATCCGATAATAGTGAAATCTTAAAGGTAAAAACTCGATTCATCACAACAAGATAGGGAGGGAGAAACACCATATGATCCAACTATATTAACAAAGCTCGCGGTACATCAAGATCGTGCCAAATCAAGAACATGAGAGAGAGAGAGAGAGAAAGAGACAGAGAGATCAAACACATAGCTACTAGTACATACCCTCAGCCCCGAGGATGAACTACTCCCTCATCGTGATGGTGGCCGCCGGGATGATGAAGATCACTTCCGGTGATGATTTCTCCCTCCGGTAGGGTGCCAGAGAAGGCCTCCAGATGAGATCTCTTTGGTACAGAGGCTTGTGGTGGCGGAGCGGAAGTTCTAGGTTTCTTTCTGGGATTTTATGGTATTTATAGGATTTTTTGGCGTTGGTTTCACGTCAAGGGGACCCACGAGGGAGCGACAAGCCTGCCTGGCGCGCCCTTTGGGGAGGGAATGCCCCCCAGGCTTGTCGCTTCCTCGTGAGGCTTCTGGTCCTTCCTCGAAGCTTCTGGGGTCTCTTTTGGTCCATAAAAAATCATCATAAATTTTCAGCCCTTTCCGAGAACTTTTATTTCTACACAAAAAACAACACCACTGTAGTTCTGCTGAAAACAACGTCAGTCCGGGTTAGGTCCATTCAAATCATACCAAAGCCATATAAAATTGTTGTAAACATGGCACGAATACTTCATAAATTATAGATACGTTGGAGACGTATCACACACCACACCACGTCCGCTTCACGTCCTCTTCTACACACCACCTCCGTCATGATCATGAGCTCTATCGCGTTGTGAGAGAGCCTCTCGACGAAGCAGAAGCACAAGATGGCTGAAGGAAATATGCCCTAAAGGCAATAATAAAGTTGTTATTTATATTTCCTTATATCATGATAAATGTTTATTATTCATGCTAGAATTGTATTAACCGAAAACTTAATACATGTGTGAATACATAGACAAACAAAGTGTCACTAGTATGCCTCTACATGACTAGCTCGTTGAATCAAAGATGGTTATGTTTCCTAACCATTGGTGAGTTGTCATTTGATTAACGGGATCACATCATTAGAGAATGATGTGATTGACTTGACCCATTCCGTTAGCCTAGCACTTGATCGTTTAGTTTGTTGCTATTACTTTCTTCATGACTTATACATGTTCCTATGACTATGAAATTATGCAACTCCCGAATACTGGGGGAACACTTTGTGTGCTACCAAACTTCACAACGTAACTGCGTGATTATAAAGGTGCTCTACAGGTGTCTCCGATGGTACTTGTTGAGTTGGCATAGATCAAGATTAGGATTTGTCACTCCAATTGTCGGAGAGGTATCTCTAGGCCCTCTCGGTAATGCACATCACTATAAGCCTTGCAAGCAATGTGACTAATGAGTTAGTTGCGGGATGAAGCACTGAGGAACGAGTAAAGAGACTTGCCGGTAACGACATTGAACTAGGTATTAAGATATCGATGATCGAATCTCGGGCAAGTAACATATCGATGACAAAGGGAACAACGTATGTTGTTATGCGGTTTAACCGATAAAGATCTTCATAGAATATGTAGGAACCAATATGAGCATCCAGTTTCCGCTATTGGTTATTGACCGGAGACGTGTCTCGGTCATGTCTACATAGTACTCGAACCCGTAGGGTCCGCACGCTTAACGTTCGGTGACGATCGGTAATATGACTTTATGTGTTTTGATGTACCGAAGGTAGTTCGGAGTCCCGGATATGATCACGGACATGACGAGGAGACTCGAAATGGTCGAGATATTAATATTGATATATTGGATGACTACATTCGTACACCGGATGAGTTCCGGGGGTCACCGGATAAATACCGGAGTACCGGGAGGTTACCGGAACCCCCCAGGGAGTATATGGGCCTTAATGGGCTTTAGGGGAGAGAGAGAGGTGAAATCACGAGTGCTCCCTGGGTGATTTTGGTAATTAATGTCAACATATCTCTTGTTGGACTAACACTTTTACCTAATATGTTTCAGATAAGTTCAACAATGAAGTGGCATGGACTAGAGGATGTGGAACCCCTTCAAGATGCTAAGGACAAAGGATTGGCTCAAGCTCCAAGCACAAGACTCTATGTTTTCTATTTTAGTGATCCAAGATCACATTGAGTCTATAGGAAAAGCCAATACTATCAAGAGGGGATGAGGTTTTGCTTAATGGCTTGCTTGCTCAAAGTGCTTAGTGATATGCTCCAAAGCCCTCAACTACCTTCTCACATCCACATCTGACCTAAACCAAAAGTTCAACTCGGCCCCACCGATTCTTTCTATCCGGCGCCACCGAGTTCAGATGTCATAGCCACTGCCACAAACCCTAGGCAAATCGGTCTCACCGATAGGGATCTTGGTCTCACCCAGATGGGATTGTAATCTCTCTGTGTATGTCCATTACCAAAATCGGTCCTACCGAGTTTGTGTAATCGGTCCTACCGAGATTAAATGCAAACTCTCTGTTCCTCTTCGTAACAATTCGGTCTTACCAAGATGAGCGAATCTGTCCCACCGAGTTTGCCTGACCAACCCTCTGTGTGTTCATTACCAAAATCAGTCTCACTGGGTTTGTGTAACCGGTCTCACCGAGATTACGTTATGCCCTAACCCTAACCATATCGGTCTTACCGAGTTGCATGTCGGTCCCACCGAAAATCCTAACGGTCACATTATTTGCTGAATCGGTCCGACCGAGTTTCTCAATTCGGTCCCACCGAGATTGGTAAGTGGTGTGTAACGGTTAGATTTTGTGTGGAGGCTATATATACCCCTCCACCCACTCTTCATTCATGGAGAGAGCCATCAGAACGTGCCTACACTTCCAGCATTCATTTTCTGAGAGAGAACCACCTACTCATGTGTTGAGACCAAGATATTCCATTCCTACCATATGAATCTTGATCTCTAGCCTTCCCCAAGTTGCTTTCCACTCAAATCTTCTTTCCACCAAATCCAAATCCTGTGAGAGAGAGTTGAGTGTTGGGGAGACTATCATTTGAAGCACAAGAGCAAGGAGTTCATCATCAACACACCATTTGTTACTTCTTGGAGAGTGGTGTATCCTAGATTGGCTAGGTGTCACTTGGGAGCCTCCGACAAGATTGTGGAGTTGAACCAAGGAGTTTGTAAGGGCAAGGAGATCGCCTACTTCGTGAAGATCTACCCTAGTGAGGCAAGTCCTTCGTGGGCGACGACCATGGTGGGATATGTTGGGGAACGTAGTAATTTCAAAATTTTCCTACGCACACGCAAGATCATGGTGATGTATAGCAACGAGAGGGGAGAGTGTTGTCTACGTACCTCTCGAGACCCGGCGAAGCGATCACAATGTAGAGGAAGTAGTCGACGTTCTCCTCGCGATCCGACCGATCCGCGCCGTTACTCGGCGCCCCAAGCTCTTGACACACGTACAGCTCGATGGCGTCCCTCGTACTCGATCCAGCCGAGTGTCGAGGGAGAGTTCCACAAGACGACGGCGTGGTGACGATCTTGATGTTCTACGGCGCAGAGCTTCGCTTAAGCTTCGACGATATGACCGAGGTGGAATATGGTGGAGGGGGCACCGACACGGCTAAGGAACGATCCGTAGATCAAACTTGTGTGTTCTAGGGTGCCCCCTGCCCCGTATATAAAGGAGGGAGGGGGAGGCGGCCGCCCAAGGGAGGCGGGAGGAGTCCTACTCCCACCGGAGTAGGACTCCCCCTTCCTAGTTGGAGTAGGATTGGGGAGGGGAGAGAGAAGGGGCGCCGCCTTCTCCTTGTCCTATTCGGACTAGGGGGAGGCGCGCGCCACCCCCCGTCCGCCCTTCCTCTTCTCCTCGAGGCCCACTAAGGCCCATTTAGTTCCCGGGGTTCGGTAACCTCCGTACTCCAGTAAATTCGATTTCACCGAACCATTCCGGACTCCAAATATAGGCTTCCAATATATCAATCTTTATGTCTCGACCATTTCGAGACTCCTCGTCATGTCCGTGATCACATCCGGACTCCGAACTTCTTTGGTACATCAAAATATATAAACTCATAATAACATCATCATCGAAACCTTAAGCGTGCGGACCCTACGGTTCGAGAACAATGTAGACATGACCGAGACACGTCTCCGGTCAATAACCAACAGCAGGACCTGGATGCCCATATTGGTTCCTACATATTCTACGAAGATCTTTATCGGTCGACCGCATAACAACATACGTTGTTCCTTTGTCATCGGTATGTTACTTGCCCGAGATTCGATCGTCGGTATCCAATACCTAGTTCAATCTCGCTACGGCAAGTCTCTTTACTCGTTCCGTAATACATCATCTCGCAACTAACTCATTAGTTACAATGCTTGCAAGGCTTAAGTGATGTGCATTACCGAGAGGGCCCAGAGATACCTCTCCGACAATCGGAGTGACAAATCCTAATCTCGAAATACGCCAACCCAACATCGCCTTTGGAGACACTGTAGTACTCCTTTATAATCACCCGATTCGTTGTGACGTTTGGTAGTACCAAAGTGTTCCTCCGCAAACGGGAGTTGCATAATCTCATAGTTATAGGAACATGTATAAGTCATGGATAAAAGTAATAGCAACATACTAAACGATCGGGTGCTAAGCTAACGGAATGGGTCATGTCAATCAGATCATTCAACTAATGATGTGACCTTGTTAATCAAATAACAACTCCTTGTTCATGGTTAGGAAACATAACCATCTTTGATTAACAAGCTAGTCAAGTAGAGGCATACTAGTGACACTCTGTTTGTCTATATATTCACACATGTATTATGTTTCCGGTTAATACAATTCTAGCATGAATAATAAACATTTATCATGAAATAAGGAAATAAATAATAACTTTATTATTGCCTCTAGGGCATATTTCCTTCAGTCTCCCACTTGCACTAGAGTCAATAATCTAGTTCACATCGCCATGTGATTGAACACCAATAATCATATCTCATATGATTAACACCCATAGTTCACATCGTCATGTGACCAACACCCAAAGGGTTTACTAGAGTCAATAATCTAGTTCACATCGCTATGTGATTAACACCCAAAGAGTACAAAGGTATGATCATGTTTTGCTCGTGAGAGAAGTTTAGTCAACGGATCTGTCACATTCAGAGCCGTATGTATTTTGCAAATATTCTATGTCTACAATGCTCTGCACGGAGCTACTCTAGCTAATTGCTCCCACTTTCAATATGTATCTAGATCGAGACTTAGAGTCATCCAGATCGGTGTCAAAACTTGCATCGACGTAACCCTTTACGACGAACCTTTTGTCACTTCCATAATCGAGAAACATATCCTTATTCCACTAAGGATAATTTTGACCGCTGTCTAGTGATCTACTCCTAGATCACTATTGTACTCCCTTGCCAAACTCAAGGTCAGGGTATACAATAGATCTGGTACACAGATGGCATACTTAATAGAACCTATGGCCAAGGCATAGGGAATGACTTTCATTCTCTTTCTATCTTCTGCCGTGGTCGGGTTTTGAGTCTTACTCAATTTCACACCTTGTAACAAAGGCAAGAACTCTTTCTTTGATATTCCATTTTGAACTACTTCAAAATCTTGTCAAGGTATGTACTCATTGAAAAAACTTATCAAGCGTCTTGATCTATCTCTATAGATCTTGATGCTCAATATGTAAGCAGCTTCACCGAGGTCTTTCTTGGAAAAACTCCTTTTAAACACTCCTTTATGCTTTGCAGAATAATTCTACATTATTTCCGATCTACAATATGTCATTCACATATACTTATCGAAATGCTGTAGTGCTCCCACTCACTTTCTAGTAAATACAGGCTTCACTTGCAAGTCAGATAAACTATATGCTTTGATCAACTTATCAAAGCGTATATTCCAACTCCGAGATGCTTGCACCAAATCCATAGATGCACATTTTGTTAACACCTTTAGGATCGACAAAACCTCTTGGTTGCATCACATACAACTCTTCTTTAATAACTCCATTAAGGAATGCAGTTTTGTTTATCCATTTGCCGATTTCAGTAAATGCGGCAATTGCTAACATGATTCGACAGACTTTTAAGCATCGATACGAGTGAGAAAATCTCATTGTATTCAACATCTTGAACTATGTCAAAAACCTTTTTCGACAAGTCTAGCTTTGTAGATAGTAACACTACTATCAACGTTCGTCTTCCTCTTGAAGATCCATTTATACAATATGGCTTGCCGATCATCGGGCAACTCCACCAAAGTCCATACTTTGTTCTCATACATGGATCTCATCTCAGATTTCATGGCCTCAAGCCATTTCGCGGAATCTGGGCTCATCATCGCTTCCTCATAGTTCGTAGGTTCATCATGGTCTAGTTACATGACTTCCAAAACAGGATTACCGTACCACTCTGGTGCGGATCTCACTCTGGTTTACCTATGAGATTCGGTAGTAACTGATCTGAAGTTACATGATCATCATCATTAGCTTCCTCACTAATTGGTGTAGTAGTCACAGGAACAGATTTCTGTGATTGAACTACTTTCCAATAAGGGAGAAGGTACACTTACCTTATCAAGTTCTACTTTCCTCCCACTCACTTCTTTCGAGAGAAACTCCTTCTCTAGAAAGGATCCATTTATTAGCAACGAATGTTTTGCCTTCGGATCTGTGATAGAAGGTGTACCCAACAATTTCCTTTGGGTATTCTATGAAGACGCACTTCTCCGATTTGGGTTTGAGCTTATCAGGATGAAACTTTTTCACATAAGCATTGCAGCCCCAAACTTTAAGAAACGACAACTTTGGTTTCTTGCTAAACCACAGTTCGTATAGTGTCGTCTCAATGGATTTAGATGGTGCCCTTATTTAACGTGAATGCAGCTGTCTCTAATGCATGATCCCAAAACGATATTGGTAAATCGGTAAGAAACATCATAGATTGTACTATATCCAATAAAGTACGGTTATGACGTTCGGACACACCATTATGATGTGGTGTTCCAGGTGGCATGAATTTGTGAAACTATTCCACATTGTTTTAATTGAAGACCAAACTCGTAACTCAAATATTTGTCTCCGCAATCAGATCGTAGAAGCCTTATTTTCTTGTCACGATGATTTTTCCACTTCACTCTGAAATTTTTGAACCTTTCAACTATTTCAGACTTATGTTTCATCAAGTAGATATACCCATATCTTCTCAAATCATCTGTGAAGGTCAGAAAATAACGATACCCGCCGCGAGCCTTAACACTCATTGGATCGCATACATCAGTATGTATTATTTCCAATAAGTCAGTTGCTTGCTCCACTGTTCCGGAGAACGGAGTTTTAGTCATCTTGCCCATGAGGCATGGTTCGCAAGCATCAAGTGATTCATAATCAAGTGATTCCAAAATCCCATCAGCATGGAGTTTCTTCATGCGCTTTACACCAATATGACCTAAACGGCAGTGCCACAAATAAGTTGCACTATCATTATTAACTTTGCATCTTTTGGTTTCAATATTATGAATATGTGTATCACTATGATCGAGATCCAATGAACCATTTTCATTGGGTGTGTAACCATATAAGGTTTTATTCATGTAAATGAATAACAGTTTATTCTCTTACTTAAATGAATAACCGTATTGCAAAAAACATGATCAAATCATATTCATGCTCAACGCAAACACCAAATAACATTTATTCAGGTTCAACACTAATCCCGAAATTATAGAGAGTGTGCGATGATGATCATATCAATCTTGAAACTACTTTCAACACACATCGTCACTTCACCCTTAACTAGTTTCGCTTATTCGCAACTCCCGCTTTGAAGTTACTACTCTTAGCAACCTAACCAGTACCAAATACCAAGGGGTTGCTATAAACACTAGTAAAGTACACATCAATAACATGTATATCAAATATACTTTTGTTTACTTTGCCATCCTTCTTATCCGCCAAATACTTGGGGTAGTTCGCTTCCAAGAACCAGTCCCTTTGCAGTAGAAGCACTTAGTCTCGTGCTTAGGTCCAGACTTGGGCTTCTTCACTTGAGCAACAACTTGCTTGCCGTTCTTCTTGAAGTTCCTTCTATCCTTTTGCCCTTTTCTTGAAACTAGTGGTCTTGTTAACCATCAACACTTGATGTTCTTTCTTGATTTCTACCTTCATCGATTTCATCATCATGAAAAACTCGGAATCATTTTCATCATCCCTTGCATACTATAGTTCATCACGAAGTTCTACTAACTTGGTGATGGTGACTAGAGAATTCATCAATCACTATCTTATCTCGGAAGATTAACTCCCACTTGATTCAAGCGATTGTAGTACCTGCATAATCTGAGCACATGCTCACTAGTTGAGCGATTCTCCTCCATCTTTTAGCTATAGAACTTGTTGGAGACTTCATATCTCTCAACTCGGTATTTGCTTGAAATATTAACTTCAATTCTGGAACATCTCATATGGTCCATGATGTTCAAAACATCTTTGAAGTCCCGATTCTAAGCCATAAAGCATGGTGCACAAAACTATCAAGTAGTCATCATATTGAGCTAGCCAAACGCTCATAACGCCCGCGCATCCGCTGCTGCAATAGGTCCGCTCACCTAGCGGTGCATCAAGGACATAATTCTTCAGGCAAAGAATGAGGATAAACCTCGATCACGGATCAAATCCACATCATTGCTACTAACATCTTTCAACATAATATTCTCTAGGAACATATCAAAATAAACACAGGAAGCAACAACGCGAGCTATTGATCTACAACATGATTTGCAAAATACTACCAGGACTAAGTTCATGATAAATTTAAGTTCAATTAATCATATTACTTAAGAACTCCCACTTAGATAGACATCTCTCTAGTCATCTAAGTGATCATGCGATCCAAATCAACTAAACCATAACCGATCATCACGTGAGATGGAGTAGTTTTCAATGGTGAACATCTTATGTTGATCATATCTACTATATGATTCACGCTCGACCTTTCGGTCTCCGTGTTCCGAGGCCATATCTGCATATGCTAGGCTCGTCAAGTATAACCTGAGTATTCGCGCGTGCAAAACTGGCTTGCACCCGTTGTAGATGGACGAGAGCTTATCACACCCGATCATCACGTGGTGTCCGGGCACGACGAACTTTGGCAACAAAGCATACTCGGGAGAACACTTCTTGATAATTTAGTGAGAGATCATCTTATAATGCTACCGTCAATCAAAGCAAGATAAGATGCATAAAAGATAAACATCACATGCAAATCAATATAAGTGATATGATATGGTCATCATCATCTTGTGCTTCGTGATCTCCATCTCTGCAGCACCATCATGATCACCATCGCCACCGGCGCGACACCTCGACCTCCATCGTAGCATCGTTGTCGCCTCGCCAATCTTATGCTTCTACGACTATCGCTACCGCTTAGTGATAAAGTAAAGCATTACAGTATGCGATTGCATTTCATACAATAAAGCGACAACCATATAGCTCCTGCCAGTTGCCGATAACTTCGGTTACAAAACATGATCATCTCATACAATAAAATATAGCATCACGTCTTGACCATATCACATCACAACATGCCCTGCAAAAACAAGTTAGACGTCCTCTACTTTGTTGTTGCAAATTTTACGTGGCTGCTACGGGCTTAAGCAAGAACCAATCTCACCTACGCATCAAAACCACAACGATACTTCGTCAAATAGACTCCGTTTTAACCTTCTCAAGGACCGGGCGTAGCCACACTCGGTTCAACTAAAGTGAGAGAGACAGACACCCACCAGTCACCTTTAAGCAACGAGTGCTCGTGGCGGTGAAACCAGTCTCGCGTAAGCGTACGCGTAATGTCGGTCCGGGCCGCTTCATCTCACAATACCGCTGAACCAAAGTATGACATGCTGGTAGGTAGTATGACTTGTATCGCCCACAACTCACTTGTGTTCTACTCGTGCAAAACATCAAACCATAAAAACCTGGCTCGGATGCCACTGTTGGGGAACGTAGTAATTTCAAAATTTTCCTACGCACACACAAGATCATGGTGATGTATAGCAACGAGAGGGGAGAGTGTTGTCTACGTACCCTCGTAGACCCGAAGCGGAAGCGATCACAATGTAGAGGAAGTAGTCGTACGCTCTCCTCGCGATCCGACCGATCCGGCGCCGTTACTCGGCGCCCGAGTTCTTGACACACGTACAGCTCGATGACGTCCCTCCTACTCCGATCCAGCCGAGTGTCGAGGAGAGTTCCACAAGACGACGGCGTGGTGACGATCTTGATGTTCTATCGGCGCAGAGCTTCGCTTAAGCTTCATGACGATATGACCGAGGTGGAATATGGTGGAGGGGGCACCGACACGGCTAAGGAACGATCCGTAGATCAAACTTGTGTGTTCTAGGGTGCCCCCTGCCCCGTATATAAAGGAGGGAGGGGGAGGTGCGGCCGGCCCAAGGGAGGCGCTGGAGGAGTCCTACTCCCACCGGAGTAGGACTCCCCTTCCTAGTTGGAGTAGGATTGGGGGAGGGGAAGAGAGAAGGGGCGCCGCCTTCTCCTTGTCCTATTCGGGCTAGGGGAGGGGCGCGCCCACCTGGCCGGCCCTTCCTCTTCTCCCTCGAGGCCCACTAAGGCCCATTTAGTTCCCGGGGGTTCCGTAACCTCCGGTACTCCCAGAATTTCGATTTCACCCGAACCATTCCGACTCCAAATATAGGCTTCCAATATATCAATCTTTATGTCTCGACCATTTCGAGACTCCTCGTCATGTCCGTGATCACATCCGGACTCGAACTTCTTCGGTACATCAAAATATATAAACTCATAATAACTGTCATCGAAACCTTAAGCGTGCGGACCCTACGGTTCGAGAACAATGTAGACATGACCGAGACACGTCTCCGGTCAATAACCAACAGTGGGACCTGGATGCCCATATTGGTTCCTACATATTCTACGAAGATCTTTATCGTTCAGACCGCATAACAACATACGTTGTTCCCTTTGTCATCGGTATGTTACTTGCCCGAGATTCGATCGTCGGTATCCAATACCTAGTTCAATCTCGTTACCGGCAAGTCTCTTTACTCGTTCCGTAATACATCATCTCGCAACTAACTCATTAGTTACAATGCTTGCAAGGCTTAAGTGATGTGCATTACCGAGAGGGCCCAGAGATACCTCTCCGACAATCGGAGTGACAAATCCTAATCTCAAATACGCCAACCCAACATCCGCCTTTGGAGACACTCGTAGTACTCCTTTATAATCACCCGATTACGTTGTGACGTTTGGTAGTACCCAAAGTGTTCCTCCGCAAACGGAGTTGCATAATCTCATAGTTATAGGAACATGTATAAGTCATGGATAAAAGCAATAGCAACATACTAAATGATCGGGTGCTAAGCTAACGGAATGGGTCATGTCAATCAGATCATTCAACTAATGATGTGACCTTGTTAATCAAATAACAACTCCTTGTTCATGGTTAGGAAACATAACCATCTTTGATTAACAAGCTAGTCAAGTAGAGGCATACTAGTGACACTCTGTTTGTCTATATATTCACACATGTATTATGTTTCCGGTTAATACAATTCTAGCATGAATAATAAACATTTATCATGAAATAAGGAAATAAATAATAACTTTATTATTGCCTCTAGGGCATATTTCCTTCAGGATAGACAAGGTTGCTTCTTCGTAGACCCTTCATGGGTGGAGCCCTCCGTGGACGCGCCCAGCCGTTACCCTTCGTGGGTTGAAGTCTTCATCAACGTGGATGTACGATAGCACCACCTATCGGAACCACGTCTCAAAAATCTCTGTGTCTCCAAATTGTGTTTGCACACTCCAATCCCATCCCTTTACATTCTTGCAAGGTGCATGCTTTACTTTCCACTGCTCATATACTCTTTGCATGCTTGCTTGATATGTATTGTGATTGTTAAACTTGTGCCAAAACTCCACTTCAACTTAAAGAAATCAAAAACTGCACCTTTTCTCACTTAGTGTCTAATCACCCCCCCCCCTCTAGACACCTCTTCTGGATCCTTTCAATTGGTATCAGAGCTTTGGTCTCCATTGCTTTGGTTTAAACACCATAGGAGGAAGATGGATGAGTCAACTTTGGGGAGTCTTAGACATAGAGTGCCTATACTTGATGGAGAGTATTTTCATGAGTGGAAAAATGAGATGCTTGTGAATTTCAATGAATATCATTTGAACAAGTACATTGCTAGCCCTTGTGCACCTCATGTTGATCCTATGCATCCTACCCTTGATGAGTCAGTTGACATGATTCACAATCTTAGGACTATTAATCTTATCACTAGAGGCTTGCCTAGAAACTTGATTGTATGTTTGCCTACTTTTGAGTGCGCCTACACTATATGGAAATTTCTTGAGGAATGTTTTCCAAATTATTCCTTGAAAAATCTAGATGAAATTCTCCATAAGTCTATTTCCTTGAGTAAAATGAATTCCAGTGATCCTATGTTTGGTAATTGTCTATTTGAGGTTACAAACCTCATGCGTGCCAAAGGAGATGTTGGAATTATTAGTGATATTATTTCTGAAGCTATTAAAATCCATAAAGAAGATCATAGTCAAACTCACTCTAATGAATCACCCTCTCTAGGATTTGATCCACCACATGACGATGTTGAACATGGATACTATGATGAGGATGATGATAGTGACTTTGATCTTGATGATGCAATGAGACACTTTGGTCTTATGGAAAATCTTTGGGGATATATGGCAGGAGGAAAGGAATGGGCTCTTGATAGTGGATGTACCGATCACATGACCAGAGATATAGATATGTTTCTTGAGCTTGCTGAAAATGACGGCCCTCGAAAGTATGTCACTTTTGGTGATAACTCAAAGGGTAAGGTGGTTGGCCTCGGTAAGGTGGCCATATCACATGATAGCTCCATACAAAATGTCATGCTCGTTCAATCTCTTGGATACAATTTACTTTTAGTATCTAGACTACTTGATTTCGGTTTCAATGTCCTATTTATTGAAGTAGATTGCCAAGTGTTTCATAGAGATAATCATAAAATGGTCTTTACCGGTATATGTAGAGGTGATCTATACATTGTTGATTTCACTAAAAAGGCTCAACCTAGAACTTGCTTCATTGCTAAATCCTCTAAAGGTTGGTTATGGCATAGACGATTAGGTCATGTGGGCATGTGAAACCTTGACAAGCCTATTAAAGGAAATCGTATCCTTGGCGTTAATGATGTCATATTTGATAAGGATAGACTTTGCAGCACTTGTCAAGCAGGTAAACAGGTTGGAGGAAGGCATCCCGTGAAGAACATCATGACCACAAGGACGCCACTCGAGCTACTTCACATGGATCTTTTTGGTCCCAACGCTTACAAAAGTCTCGATGGAAATTCCTTTGGTCTAGTTATAGTTGATGATTTTTCAAGATTTACGTGGGTGTTCTTTCTTGATGATAAATCGCAGGTCCAAAAGATCTTCAAAAACTTCGCTAGGAAGGCCCAAAATCAATTTGAAGTGAAGATCAAGAAGGTTCGCAGCGACAACAGAACGGAGTTAAAGAACGCAAATGTGGACACCTTTCTTGATGAAGAAGGGATTTCACATGAGTTCTCGGCTACGTACACACCTCAACAAAATGGAGTTGTTGAGAGGAAGAACCGGACGCTCATCGAAATGGCGAGAACGATGCTTGATGAGTACAAGACGCCAAAGCACTTTTGGGCGGAAGCGGTTGAGACAGCTTGTCACGCAACAAATCGCTTGTATCTTCACAAGATACTCGGCAAGATGGCATACGAGCTCCTCACCAGTAACAAACCCCAAGTTGGATACTTTCAAGTATTCGGCTCAAAGTGCTACATTCTTGATAAGCATCGTCGTTCTAAATTTGCTCCTAAGTCTATGAAGGTTTCCTACTTGGTTATGGCTCAAACTCTCACACTTACCGTGTCTACAACAATTTCACCCGAAAGGTTGAAGAGACGGTAGATGTGAAGTTTGATGAATCTAACGGCTCGCAATAGAGCAATTGTCAATTGATGTAGGAGACAAAGACCCTTCGGAAGCAATCCAAGACTTGTCTATTGGCAAGATTCGTCCAACGGAGGTGAAGGAGAGTACCTCGTCCGTCCAAGTGGAAGCTTCCACTTCACGACAAGGTGAACCAAGATTTGATACGGAAGCATCCACAAGTGGGACACACCAAGATGAAGAAAACGAGGAAGTGCACCAAGATGATTGCCAACAACCTCCTTCTCCACCATGACAAGAGAACGACAACGTCAACAATGAAGAAGGCCAAGAATAGGAACAAGATGAAGAAGATGTTCAACCAAGATCCAAGCAAAAGCTTTCACAAGTTCGAGCAAGAATTGCTAAAGACCATCCCGTCGAGAAAATCTATAACGATATCCAAACCAGGAGAATCACTCGCTCTAAAACTCGTTTTGCTAACTTTTGTGAACACTATTCATTCATCTCTAGCATTGAACCTATGAAGGTTGAAGAAGCATTGGAAGATCCAGATTGGATAAATGCTATGCATGAAGAGCTACACAACTTTGAGAGGAATCAAGTTTGGACATTGGTTGAAAAGCCCGACAACTACCACAACATCATCGGTACCAAATGGGTGTTTCGCAACAAGCAAGATGAAGATGGACAAGTAGCATGCAACAAAGCATGTCTCGTCACCCAAGGCTACACTCAAGTCGAAGGTATGGACTATGGTGAGACTTATGCTCCCGTTGCTAGACTTGAGTCCATTCGCATCTTACTTGCCTATGCTAATCACCATGATATCACCTTGTACCAAATGGACATTAAAAGTGCTTTTCTAAATGGTGAAATAGAGGAGGAAGTTTATGTTAAGTAACCTCCTGGCTTTGTCAATCCTAAGAAACCTAATCATGTTTACAAACTTCACAAAGCTCTTTATGGTCTTAAACAAGCTCCTAGAGCTTGGTATAAATGCTTGACCAAGTTCCTTATTGAAAAAGGCTTTGAAATTGGAAAAATTGATTCTACTCTTTTTACTAAAAGGGTTAATGGAGAACTATTTGTGTGCCAAATTTACGTTGATGATATTATATTTGGTTCAACTAACCCTTACTTTAGTGAGAATTTTGAAAGCTAATGTCAGAGAAGTTTGAGATGTCTATGATGAGTGAACTCAAATTCTTTCTTGGTTTGCAAATCAAGAAAACTAAGGAAGGTACATTTGTCTCTCAAACAAAGTACGCCAGTGACTTATTCAAGAAGTTCAATATGCAAGAATGCAAAGGTATGACTACACATATGCCTACTAGTGGACATCTTGATTTGACCAAAGATGGTGAACCGGTTGATCAAAAGGTTTATCGCTCAATGATTGGTTCATTGTTATATCTATGTGCTTCACGTCCCGATATTATGCTAAGTGTGTGCATGTGTGCACGATATCAAGCGGCTCCTAAAGAATGTCATCTTAAGGCCGTGAAAAGGATAGTGAGATACTTAATCCATACACCAAATTTTGGCATTTGGTATCCAAAGAGGGCCTCTTTTAATCTTGTTGGCTACTCCGACTCGGACTATGCCGGTGACAAGGTTGATAGAAAGTCCACTTCAGGTACTTGTCAATTTCTTGGTAGATATCTTGTGTCTTAGTCTTCCAAGAAACAGAACTCGGTATCCTTATCCACCGCCGAAGCGGAATACATTGGCATTGGTTCATGTTGTGCTCAATTACTTTGGATGACCCAAACTCTTAAAGATTATGGGATATATGTGAAACATGTTCCATTACTTTGTGACAATGAAAGTGCTATCAAGATTGCTCACAATCCCGTGCAACACTCTCGAACTAAGCATATTGAAGTTCGTCATCTTTTCATTCGAGATCATGTTGCCAAAGGGGACATTAATCTTAAACATGTTCGCACCGATAAGCAACTAGCGGATATTTTCACTAAACCACTTTCTGAGAAAGTGTTTTGCAGGTTAAGAGGTGAATTGAACATCATTGATGCTTCAAACTTGGAGTAGGAACTCCATTTGATACATGCAAGACATGAGTCTATGACTAATCCTTGATATTTCTCTTATGATGAAAATCTTATGTCTTGGATATATTTGCACCTTGCATGTTATCTAACCCGTGTAGGTACTTGGATGAATCTAAGTCTATGAGATTGCAACTCACTCACATCTTGAGCAATCTCTACATCACCAAGTCTCTACACAATGGTGGTTGAAGACAAGGAAGCACGGAACTATTCAAACATATCCTTTGACAAACTTGTTATTGAGGATCATGATTGTCATTTTGGATACACAAGTGCTCTTTCTTGCAAAAACTAACCCATGTAGGTAGATGAACTCAAACTCCAAAGTGGTGCTCCCAACTCTTGATGAGCTACATCAACCTTGAGCAACCCACATAAGTTCAACAACATGATCACAATCAACACCACCACCCAAGGTATGTTATTCCATCTTAGAGAAGCTTTACTCCAAGTCATGAGTCAAAGCAACTTGACAAGATGTGAATACATCAAGATGCTTAAACAAAAAATGGCCACCCCATTTTGAGCTTAAACGATGAGTATGACCCATGATCAAGTGATCTCACTTGACTCCTAAGTCAATATACTCTAACATAGGTGACTTTGTCGCCGACCAACTCTAGATGAAGTTGTCTTGTGTTCTTTTCTGTGCTCTTGCATTTGTCTCATGCATATTTGTTTCCCTTTCAAAAAAAACTTCATCTAGATTTCTTTTCTGTTTCTTTTTGTTCTGCATTCCCTGCATCCAATTCATTGCAAATTTTTCAGTTAATTCCTCGCAAATCCTTGTGAGATCTTACTTGTCTAGTGAGCTGAGGCGACAAGTGTTTTTTCTGTAATGGATTCGGTCACACCGGTCCATTGCCTTCGGTCCAACCGAAACCTCTCGGTGCAATCGAAGCATAAAACTTGGTGCCACCGATTTCACAACAGGAAAGACAGCTTGCCACTTGTTTCTGCATTCTTTTTGATCCAGCTCCACTCAATGAATCTTGTCCTCTACCAGCATCATATTCAACTTGCTGCTTTGTTCTATGACTCAAGGACCAAACCCATCATGACAAAATCTAGAAGAACCCTTCTTGGAAATTGATGTCAAAGAGGGAGAGCGAGATCACATCAAAGTTTGATCATATCTATAGGGGGAGAGAATACTCAAGGGGGGAGAGAGTAATCATCAAGGACCCTAGATGCTTGGTGTTCAAGAGGAGAGAAGTCACATGTCTTCAAGAGGGGAAAGACATGTTCATATCTGGTTGCATTAGCTCTGTTTTCTTTCTTTGAGCTCTGATTTTCTGTTCCCTATCGTCTCCCAGTATCCTACGCTAGATTCAGGGGGAGCAAGACATCTAAGGGAAGGAAATACTTGAATTCATTGCACATCCTTACCTTTGGGGACATGTCTACATTCATTGTGGTACTTAGTACTCACTCTACATGTCATCCCAGTCTTGGTTCTCTTGTGGTTTCGTTTGTTTGCTCTGGCCAGTAGGTGTATCTGTGTTATCTAACCTTGTTTACGCAGGTTCATTCCATCCTAAGACAACTCAAGACCACAAGGTAAGTATATGCATCACAGTCATGTGTATGAGGAATTCTTGCTGATGTACATACTGTATGCAAGAAGGACTCATGAGCATGAAGGTACATTTACCATATTTACATCATTTGCTCTGATGCATATAGCCAAGATACATGTAACACATTGCTTACTCTTCATGCTTATGCATTCACATGCTCCTATATTCCATATTTACATGATTACATACATGTAGGGGAGCCTATGCATGTTACATGTCTTTCCAAAGCTTTACTGGTTATTCTCGATATCTTTATCTAAATCTTTGATGTATGTTGCCATCAATTACCAAAAAGGGGGAGATTGAAAGCACAAGTGCTCCCTGGGTGATTTTGGTAATTAATGTCAACATATCTCTTGTTGGACTAACACTTTTACCTAGTATGTTTCAGATAAGTTCAACAATGAAGTGGCATGGACTAGAGGATGTTGAACCCCTTCAAGATTCTAAGGACAAAGGATTGGCTCACGCTCCAAGCACAAGACTCTACATTTTCTATTTTAGCGATCCAAGATCACATTGAGTCTATAGGAAAAGCCAATACTATCAAGAGGGGATGAGGTGTTGCTTAATGGCTTGCTTGCTCAAAGTGCTTAGTGATATGCTCCAAAGCCCTCAACTACCTTCTCACATCCACATATGACCTAAACCAAAAGTCCAACTTGGCCCCACCGATATTTTCTATCCGGCGCCACCGAGTTCAGATGTCATAGCCACTGCCACAAACCCTAGGCAAATCGGTCTCACCGATAGGGATCTCGGTCTCACCGAGATGGGATTGTACTCTCTCTGTGTATGTCCATTGTCAAAATTGGTCCTATCGAGTTTGTGTAATCGGTCCTACCAAGATTACAATGCAAACTCTTTGTTCTTCTTCGTAACATTTCGGTCTTACCGACATGAGCGAATCGGTCCCACCGAGTTTGCCTGACCAACCCTCTGTGTGTCCATTACCAAAATCGGTCTCACGGGGTTTGTGTAATCGGTCTCACCGAGATTACGTTATGCCCTAACCCTAACCATATCAGTCTTACCGAGTTGCATGTCGGTCCCACCGAAAATCCTAACGGTCACATTATTTGCTGAATCGGTCCGACCGAGTTTCTTAATTCGGTCCCACCGAGATTGGTAAGTTGTGTGTAGCGGTTAGATTTTTTGTGGAGGCTATATATACCCCTCCACCCACTCTTTATTCATGGAGAGAAACATCAGAACGTGCCTACACTTCCAGCATACATTTTCTGAGAGAGAACCACCTACTCATGTGTTGAGACCAAGATATTCCATTCCTACCATATGAATCTTGATCTCTAGCCTTCCCCAAGTTGCTTTCCACTCAAATCTTATTTCCACCAAATCCAAATCCTGTGAGAGAGAGTTGAGTGTTGGGGAGACTATCATTTGAAGCACAAGAGCAAGGAGTTCATCATCAACACACCATTTGTTACTTCTTGGAGAGTGGTGTCTCCTAGATTGGCTAGGTGTCACTTGGGAGCCTCCAACAAGATTGTGGAGTTGAACCAAGGAGTTTGTAAGGGCAAGGAGATCGCCTACTTCGTGAAGATCTACCCTAGTGAGGCAAGTCCTTCGTGGGCGACGACCATGGTGGAATAGACAAGGTTGCTTCTTTGTGGACCCTTCGTGGGTGGAGCCCTCCGTGGACTCGCACAGCCGTTACCCTTCGTGGGTTGAAGTCTCCATCAACGTGGATGTACGATAGCACCACCTATCGGAACCATGTCTCAAAAATCTCCGTGTCTCCAAATTGCGTTTGCACACTCCAATCCCATCCCTTTACATTCTTGCAAGTTGCATGCTTTACTTTTTGCTGCTCATATACTCTTTGCATGCTTGCTTGATATGTATTGTGATTGTTAAACTTGTGCCAAAACTCCACTTCAACTTAAAGAAATTAAAAACTGCACCTTTTCTCACTTAGTGTCTAATCACCCCCCCCCCCTCTAGACACCTCTTCTCGATCCTTTCAAGAGGGGCTGGCTAGGGCTGGGCTGTGCGCCCCCCAAGCCTAGTCCGAATTGGACTAGGGGGAGGGGCGGTGCCCCCTCCTTCCTTCTCCTCCTCTCCTTCCCTTCCCCCTTCTCCTACTCCTAGTAGAAAAGGGGAGTCCTACTCCCTGTGGGAGTAGGAGTCCCCCCTTGGCGCGCCCTCCTCCTAGGCTGGCCGCCTCCCCTCTTGCTCCTTTATATACGAGGGCAGGGGGCACCCCAAGACACAAAAGTTGATCATTGATCTTTTAGCCGTGTGTGGTCTCCCCCTCCACCATAATCTACCTCGGTCATATCGTTGCGGTGCTAAGGCAAAGCCCTGCATCAGTAGCTTCATCAACACTGTCATCATGACGTCGTGCTGACGGAACTCTCCCTCGAAGCTCTACTGGTATGTGAGTTTGTGGGACGTCACCAAGCTGAACGTATGCAGATCGCGGAGGTGTCGTACATTCGGTACTTGGATCGGTCTATCTGAAGACGTACGACTACATCAACCGCGTTATCATAACGCTTCCGCTTATGGTCTACGAGGGTACGTGGACGACACTCTCCCCTCTCATTGCTATGCATCACCATGATCTTGCGTGTGCGTAGGAATTTTTTTGAAATTACTACGTTCCCCAACAGTGGCATTCGAGCCAGCTTTATACGTAGATGTTATATGCACGAGTAGAACACAAGTGAGTTGTGGGCGATAACAGTCATACTGCTTACCAGCATGTCATACTTTGATTTGGCGGTATTGTTGGATGAAGCGGCCCGGACCGACATTACGCGTACGCTTATGCAAGACTGGTTCTACCGACGTGCTTCGCACACATGTGGCTGGCGGGTGTCAGTTTCTCCAACTTTAGTTGAATCGAGTTTGGCTACGCACGGTCCTTGTGAAGGTTAAAACAACACTAACTTGACAAAATATCGTTGTGGTTTTGATGCGTAGGTAAGAATGGTTCTTGCTTAGCCCGTAGCAGCCACGTAAAACTTGCAACAACAAAGTAGAGGACGTCTAACTTGTTTTTGCAGGGCATGTTGTGATGTGATATGGTCAAGACATGATGCTATATTTTATTGTATGAGATGATCATGTTTTGTAACGGAGTTATCGGCAACTGGCAGGAGCCATATGGTTGTCGCTTTATTGTATGAAATGCAATCGCCATGTAATTGCTTTACTTTATCACTAAGCGGTAGTGATAGTCGTAGAAGCAATAGTTGGCGAGACGACAATGATGCTATGATGGAGATCAACGTGTCGCACCGGTGACAATGGTGATCATGACGGTGCTTTGGAGATGGAGATCAAAGGCACAAGATGATGATGGCCATATCATATCACTTATATTGATTGCATGTGATGTTTATCTTTCATGCATCTTATTTTGCTTAGTTCGACGGTAGCACTATAAGATAATCTCTCACTAAATTTCAAGGTATAAGTGTTCTCCCTGAGTATGCACCATTGCTACAGTTCTTCGTGCTGAGACACCACGTGATGATCGGGTGTGATAGGCTCTACGTTCACATACAATGGGTGCAAGATAGTTTTGCACACGCAGAATACTCGGGTTAAACTTGACGAGCCTAGCATGTGCAGATATGGCCTCGGAACACTGGAGACCGAAAGGTCGAGCGTGAATCATATAGTAGATATGATCAATCTAGTGATGTTCACCATTGAAAACTACTCCATCTCACATGATGATCGGACATGGTTTAGTTGATTTGGATCCCGTGATCACTTAGATGGTTAGAGGGATGTCTATCTAAGTGGGAGTTCTGAAGTAATATGATTAATCGAACTTTAATTTATCATGAACTTAGTCAGATGGTATTTTGCAAATTATGTTATAGATCAATAGCTCACGTTGTTGCTTCCCTATGTTTTTGTATGTGTTCCTAGAGAAAACTAAGTTGAAAAATGATAGTAGCAATGATACGGACTGGGTCCATGATCTGAGGTGTATCCTCATTGCTGCACAGAAGAATTATGTCCTTGATGCACCGCTAGGTGACATACCTATTGCAGGAGCATATGCAGACGTTATGAAAGTTTGGCTAGCTCAGTATGATGACTACTTGATAGTTTTGTGCACCATGCTTTACGGCTTAGAACCGAGACTTCAAAAACGTTTTTTTCAAACGTCATGGAGCATATGATTTGTTCCAAGAGATGAAATTGGTATTTCAGACTCATGCCCGTTTCAAGAGGTATGAGACCTCTGACAAGTACTTTGCCTAAAAGATGGAGGAGAATTGCTCAACTACTGAGCATGTACTCAGAATGTCTGGATACTACAATCGCTTGAATCAAGTGGGAGTTAATCTTCCAGATAAGATAGTGATTGACAGAGTTCTCTAGTCACCATAACCAAGTTACTGGAACTTCGTGATGAACTATAGTATGCAAGGGATGACCAAAATGATTCCCGAGATATTCGTGATACTGAAATCGACGAAGGTAGAAATCAAGAAAGAGCATCAAGTGTTGATCATTAACAAGACCACTAGTTTCAAGAAAATGTCAAAGGGAAAGAAAGGGAACTTCAAGTAGAATGGCAAGCAAGTTGTCACTCCCGTGAAAGAAGCCCAAAGCCGGACCAAAGCCTGAAACAGGGTGCTTCTACCGCAAAGAAGATGGTCACTAGAAACAGAAACGCCCTGAATATTTGGTGGATAAGAAGGATGGCAAAGTGAACAAGGGTATGTTTGATATACAGGTTATTGATGTGTACCTTACTAGTGTTTATAGTAGCGCCTGGGTATTTGATACTTGTTCGGTTGCTCGGATTAGTAACTTGAAACAGGAGTTACAGAGTAAACAGAGACTAGTTAAGGGTGAAGTGACGATGTGTGTTGGAAGTAGTTCCAAGATTGATATGATCATCATCGCACACTCCCTATACTTTCGAGATTAGTGTTGAACCTAAATAAATGTTATTTGGTGTTTGCGTTGAGCATAAATATGATTAGATCATGTTTATTGCGATACGATTATTCATCTAAGACAGAGAATAAATTGTTATTCTGTTTACATGAATAAAACCTTTTATGGTCATACACCCAATGTTGATGGTCTATTGAATCTTGATCGTAGTGATACACATATTCATAATATTGAAGCCAAAAGATGCAAAGTTAATAATGATAGTGCAACATATTTGTGGCACTGTCGTTTGGGTCATATCGGTGTAAAGCGCATGATGAAATTCCATAAAGATGGACTTTTGGAATCACTTGATTATGAATCATTTGATGCTTGCGAACCGTGCCTTATGGGCAAGATGACTAAAACTCCGTTCTCCGGAACAATGGAACGAGCTAGTGACTTATTGGAAATAATACATACCGATGTATGCGGTCCAATGAGTATTGATGCTTGTGGCGGGTATCGTTATTTTCTGACCTTCATAGATGATTTGAGCAGATATGGGTATATCTACTTAATGAAACACAAGTCTGAAAATTTTGAAAAGTTCAAAGAATTTGAGAGTGAAGTGGAGAATCATCCTAACAAGAAAATAAAGTTTCTATGATCTGATCGTAGAGGAGAATATTTGAGTTACGAGTTTGGCTTTCATTTAAAACAATGTGGAATAGTTTCACAGCTCACGCCACATGGAACACCACAGCGTAATGGTGTGTCCGAACGTCGTAACCGCACTTTATTGGATATAGTGCGATCTATGATGTCTCTTACCGATTTACCACTATCATTTTGGGGTCATGCATTAGAGACAACTGCATTCACTTTAAATAGGGCACCATCTAAATCTGTTGAGACGACGCCTTATGAAGTATGGTTTGGCAAGAAACCAAAGTTGTCGTTTCTTAAAGTTTGGGGCTGCAATGCTTATGTGAAAAAGCTTCAACCTGATAAGCTCGAACCCAAACTGGAGAAGTGCGTCTTCTTAGGATACCCAAACGAAACTGTTGGGTGCATCTTCTATCATAGATCCGAAGGCAAAATCTTTGTTGCTAAGAATGGATCCTTTCTAGAGAAGGAGTTGCTCTCGGAAGAAGTGAGTGGGAGGAAAGTAGAACTTGATGAGGTAACTGTACCTGCTCCCTTATTGGAAACTAGTTCATCACAGAAATCAGTTCTTGTGATTCCTACACCAATTAGTGAGGAAGCTAATGGTGATGATCATGAAGCTTCAGATCAAGTTACTACCAAACCTCGTAGGACTTCCAGAGTAAGATCCGCACCAGAGTGGTATGGTAATCCTGTTCTGGAAATCATGTTACTAGACCATGATGAACCTACGAACTATGAGGAAGCGATGATGAGCCCAGATTCCGCGAAATGGCTTGAGGCCATGAAATCTGAGATGAGATCTATGTATGAGAACAAAGTGTGGACTTTGGTGGACTTGCCCGATGATCGGCAAGCCATAGAAAATAAATGGATCTTTAAGAGGAAGACAGACGTTGATAGTAGTGTTACTATCTACAAAGCTTGACTTGTCGCAAAGGGTTTTCGACAAGTTCAAGGAGTTGACTACGATGATACTTTCTCACCCGTAGCGATGCTTGAGTCTGTCCGAATCATGTTAGCAATTGCTGCATTTTATGATTATGAAATTTGGCAAATGGATGTAAAAACTGCATTCCTGAATGAATTTCTGGAAGAAGAGTTGCATATGATGCAACCAGAAGGTTTTGTCGATCCAAAGGGTGCTAACAAAGTGTGGAAGCTCCAACAATCTATTTATGGACTGGTGCAAGCCTCTCGGAGTTGGAATATACGCTTTGATGAGTTGATCAAAGCATATGGTTTTATACAGACTTTCAGAGATGCTTGTATTTACAAGAAAGTGAGTGGGAGCTCCATAGCATTTCTAATATTATATGTGGATGACATATTGAAAATGATATAGAATTTCTGGATAGCATAAAGGGATACTTGAATAAGAGTTTTTCAATGAAAGACCTCGATGAAGCTGCTTACATATTGGGCATCAAGATCTATAGAGATAGATCAAGACGCTTGATAAGATTTTTCAATGAGTAAATACCTTGACAAGTTTTTGAAAGAGTTCAAAATGGATCAGTCAAAGAAGAAGTTCTTGTCTGTATTACAAGATGTAAAGTTGAGTAAGACTCAAAGCCCGACCATGGCAGAAGATAGAAAGAGAATGAAAGTCATTCCCTATACCACGGTCATAGGATCTATAAAGTATGATGTGTTGTGTACCAGCCCTATTGTGTACTTTGCCATGAGTTTGGCAAGGGGGTACAATAGTGATCTCAGAGTAGATCACTGGACAGCGGTGAAAATTATCCTTAGTGAGGACTAAGGAAATGTTTCTCGGTTATGGTGGTGATAAAGAGTTCGTCGTAAAGAGTTACGTCGATGCAAGCTTTTTCACCAATCCAGATGACTCTAAGTCTCAGTCTGGATACATATTGAAAGTGGGAGCAATTAGCTAGAGTAGCTCCACGTAGAGCATTGTAGACATAGAATATTTGCAAAATACATACGGCTCTGAATGTGACAAACCCGTGGACTAAACTTCTCTCACAAGCAAAACATAATCACACCTTAGTACACTTTGGGTGTTAATCACATAGTGATGTGAACTAGATTATTGACTCTAGTAAACCCTTTGGGTGTTGGTCACATGACGATGTGAACTATGGGTGTTAATCACATACAGATATGAATATTGGTGTTAAATCACATGGCAATGTGGACTAGATTATTGACTCTAGTGCAAGTGGGAGACTGAAGGAAATATGCCCTAGAGGCAATAATAAAGTTGTTATTTATATTTCCTTATATCATGATAAATGTTTATTATTCATGCTAGAATTGTATTAACCGGAAACTTAATACATGTGTGAATACATAGACAAACAAAGTGTCAGTAGTATGACTCTACTTGACTAGCTCGTTGAATCAAAGATGGTTGTGTTTCCTAACCATAGATGAGTTGCCATTTGATTGACGGGATCACATCATTAGAGAATGATGTGATTGACTTGACCCATTCCGTTAGCCTAGCACTTGATCGTTTAGTTTGTTGCTATTGCTTTCTTCATGACTTATACATGTTCCTATGACTATGAGATTATGCAACTCCCAAATACCGGAGGAACACTTTGTGTGCTACCAAACATCACAACGTAACTGGATGATTATAAAGGTGCTCTACAGGTGTCTCCGATGGTACTTGTTGAGTTGGCATAGATCAAGATTAGGATTTGTCACTCCGATTGTCGGAGAGGTATCTTTGGGCCCTCTTTGTAATGCACATCACTATAAGCCTTGCAAGCAATGTGACTAATGAGTTAGTTGCGGGATGATGCACTACGAAACGAGTAAAGAGACTTGCCGATAACGAGATTGAACTAGGTATTGAGATACCGACGATCGAATCTCGGGCAAGTAACATACCGATGACAAAGGGAACAACGTATGTTGTTATGCGGTTTGACCGATAAAGATCTTCATAGAATATGTAGGAACCAATATGAGCATCCAAGTTCCGCTATTGGTTATTGACCGGAGACGTGTCTCGGTCATGTATACATAGTTCTCGAACCCGTAGGGTCCGCACGCTTAGCGTTCGGTGACGATCAGTAATATGAGTTTATGTGTTTTGATGTACCGAAGGTAGTTCGGAGTCCTGGATCTGATCACAGACATGACAAGGAGTCTCGAAATGGTCGAGACATAAAGATTGATATATTGGACGACTATATTCGGACACCGAATGAGTTCCGGGGGTCACCGGATAAATACCGGAGCACCAGGAGGTTACGGGAACCCCCCCCCCCCCAGGGAGTATATGGGCCTTAATGGGCTTTAGGGGAGAGAGAGGGGGCTGGCTAGGGCTGGGCTGCGCGCCCCCCAAGCCTAGTCCGAATTGGACTAGGGGGGAGGGGCGGCGCCCCCTCCTTCCTTCTCCTCCTCTCCTTCCCTTCCCTTTCTCCTACTCCTACTAGGAAAGGGGAGTCCTACTCCCGGTGGGAGTAGGACTCCCCCTTGGCGCGCCCTCCTCCTAGGCCGGCCGCCTCCCCCCTTGCTCCTTTATATAGGGGGCAGGGGGCACCCCAAGACACACAAGTTGATCACTGATCTTTTAGCCGTGTGCGGTGCCCCCCTCCACCATAATCCACCTCGGTCATATCGTTGCGGTGCTTAGGCAAAGCCCTGCATTGGTAGCTTCATCAACACCGTCATCACGCCGCCGTGCTGATGGAACTCTCCCTCGAAGCTCTACTGGATCGTGAGTTCGTGGGACGTCACCGAGCTGAACGTGTGCAGATCGCGGAGGTGCCGTACGTTCGATGCTAGGATCGGTCGATCGTGAAGACATACGACTACATCAACCACGTTGTCGTAACGCTTCCGCTTACGGTCTACGAGGGTACGTGGACGACACTCTCCCCTCTCGTTGCTATGCATCACCATGATCTTGCGCGTGCGTAGGAATTTTTTTGAAATTACTACGTTTCCCAACACTGGCCTCCCTTGTGGCCGGTTGGTAGGGTTAGCGTGCGAGGCGGTTAGAGGCCGGCATGCCGGCCAGCTCGTCGGAGGTCTCCGACTGCGAGCCAACGCCCCTACTTGCGCCATTTCATGCCAACCTTAACATGGAGTAGGCGCATGCGCACTTCGAGGCCGTCATGGCGGAGGAGCAGCCAGTGTTGGCATTTCGGCATGCGCAGGAGGAGCAACGCTACAACCTTGACGTCACGCATCACCGGCTGGCGGAAGGCTAGATCTTACGGCGAGTGGGCGAGCGCGGAGGCCGTGACGACCATGGCCGCGGAGAACCGGAACTTTGTGCCTCGGCGGTGCGCTGGCGGCGCTGCGGCGCCGGCGATCACGGACAAGAACATGGCAGATGCGGATCGTTTGCACCAACAACTGTGCCTCGTTCACGGCTACGACCACGAGGCCGGCCCGTACACACCATAGTTGACCTCACCTCCACCAGCAACGGCCAGGTCATGGATTCCGGCGGGGAGGAGTAGGGCATGGAAGACAATGGCGCCTCGTGTCTCATGTGGGTCAGTCTGTGTCCCATGTCCTACTCTGTCACACCGGTGACCGCACCTTCACTTCACGGTATTCACGGTCGTCTGACATATTTTTTTTCGAAAAGGGGGGTTTCCCCGGCCTCTGCATCTAGCGATGCATACGGCCCTCTTTATTAACTAAGAAAGGTGTCCACAAGGTTCCAACATCTCAAATCTGGAAATAAAAGGCAGCTCACACAGAGCCCCAAAAAGCTAGAAACCCAGACTAGCCAAGAACAACTTGCCACAACCGGCTGACTAAAATAAGACAGGTAAAACTAATTTCCTATCCTATTACATGACCGCCATCCAAACCGGTTGAAGATATCCCGAGTTACCGTCTCCCATCGGATACACGCAGTAACCAAATGCTCTCTGGCCTCCATCGTAGTGAGTGGCGACCACGAACGGATTAGTGACGTAGCTCGGAAAATGACCTGCAAAAAATGAATCTGTGATGATCTGTTAAACACCAAATCATTTCTGCAAAGCCAGATGGTCCACAATAAAGCGCTAACTCCAACCCGGATATGTCTTGCTAAATTAGGCTCAAACCCATTAAGCCAATTCCCAAATAGCGCATTAACAGTATTGGGTGGAGTGATGTTGAAAGCAATGTGAACCGTCCGCCAAAGGGCCTTGGCCAGCGGGCAATCAAATAAGAGATGCTTAATCGTCTCGTCCTGGTCACAGAAGCTACACCTAGTAGATCATGTCCAATTACGTTTTAATAGGTTGTCCTTTGTTAGAATCACTTGTTTATGAACAAACCACATAAACACTTTTATTTTCAAAGGAACTTTGACATCCCAGACTTTCTTGGAAGTTGGAATGGAACTCACATTAATGACATCAATATACATTGACTTGACTGTAAATATTCCAGACCTAGTTAGCTTCCAGCGTAATTTATCAGGTTGGTCAGAAAGTTGAACCTCCATTAGTCTCCTAACTAAATGGAGCCAAACCTCCCACCGATTGCCCGCAAGCGCTCGTCTAAAATGAATATTAAGGGGGATAGACTGAAATACCGTTGCCACTGACACCTCACGTCGTTGAGCAATACGATATAAAGACGGATATTGAACGGCCAAGGGTGAATCACCAAGCCAGGTATCTTCCCAGAAACGTGTATTAACCCCATCTCCAAGTACGACTCTAGTCCTATTAAAGAAACATTGTTTGACTTTCATTAGTCCTCTCCAGAAAGGCGAGTCAGTCGGCCTGACCGTTGCCTGAGACAAGTTTCTAGAATGAAGGTACTTACTACGAATGATCTGTGCCCACATGGCGTCAGACCCAGAGTCTAGCTTCCAGAGCCACTTACTGAGAAGGCATCTATTCTTGACCTCAAGATTCTCAATACCAAGCCCTCCTTGGTCTTTCGGTCTACAGATAATATCCCATTTAGCAAGCCTGTATTTCTTTTTAAGTTCATCACCCTGCCAGAAGAAACGTGATCTATAGAAGTCCAGTCTTTTCCTCACACCCACTGGGACCTCAAAGAACGATAAGAGAAACATAGGCATACTCGTGAGCACCGAGTTAATCAAGATTAGACGGCCTCCGTATGACATGAGTTTACCCTTCCAGCAACTCAGTTTCTTCTCAAATCGGTCTTCAATAGACTTCCACTCTCTGTTTGTCAGCCTTCTATGATGAATGGGAATACCAAGATAAGAGAATGGCAAGCTCCCCAACTCACATCCAAACAATTGTTTATAAGACTCCTGTTCATCCTTAGCTCTACCAAAGCAGAACAGCTCGCTCTTATGGAAGTTAATCTTTAACCCAGATAATTGTTCGAATAGGCATAACAACAGCTTCATATTTCTCGCCTTGGCCAAATCGTGCTCCATAAAGATGATTGTATCATCGGCGTATTGAAGGATGGATACACCTCCATCAACAAGATGAGGAACCAAACCACCCACTTGACCATTGTCCTTAGCCCTTCCTATCAAGATTGCTAACATATCCACCACAATGTTAAAGAGGATAGGGGACATTGGATCTCCTTGCCTGAGGCCTTTATGAGTCTGGAAATAATGACCTATATCGTCATTCACTCTAATTCCCACACTTCCTTTTTGCGTAAATGATTCGACTTGTCGGCGCCATGCCTCATCGAAACCTTTCATACGCAGCGCCTGTTGGAGAAACGGCCACTTGACCTTATCATACGCTTTTTCGAAGTCCACCTTAAAAATTACCCCATCTAATTTTTTGGAGTGAACCTCATGGAGCGTTTCATGAAGGACGACCACCCCTTCAAGGATGTTTCTGTCCGGCATGAAAGCCGTTTGGGATTGTTGCACCACAGAACACGCAATCCAAGGACAACAAGGACGTGGAGGATGGGTGCTAACCAAGATTTAGACTAGGCTAGAGTCCAGAGCTTTTGTTTAATGAAAGATGATGTTGTTTGGTTTAAATGAAAATCAACGGGCATGAAATTCGTCTGATTTGTTTAAATCCGGTTTAAAATATGTGCTGGCATTGTTGGATGGCCGGCTTCCATATCACTGTTCACGGACCAGACTGCGGACAAAGTATTGTGTCCACTTTAGGGACCGGCTTTGGAGATGCCCTAATGCCGGATTCCTCGTGCATATGGTGCAAATGATTTGCCGTGCACATCTATGAATGGAATCTCTACACATCCATCATTCTCTGAATGTTTGTTCTACTGAGCTTATTTTTCACAGTACTCCAACTCGAGTGGAGTTCCAACAGCCACTTCCTGTCTGGACCGCTGTTCGTGACAAACGTCATCTTATATTGGATATGCTACTGTGGTATGGACAGGACCTTCAGAAGTTAAGATAGACAGGAATTCGACTACAAATCCCACTCGTCTGTGAATCCCTACTCATCAAGACAACATAAGATAGCAGACTTATGGTGGTGAATTGACATTCCAAACGAGCACAATCAACCATGGCACACCAGACAGAGCACACTTTTCATAGAATAATATGCTAAAAGTAAATTAGTAGAGCATGAAATGGCCCACGAATATATATCTGTCTGCCAGCATTCAGCAACACAATCAGCAGAAATTCTAGGTTTCAGCAACCCAAGCTTAAGAATCAAAACAGTGCCTTGCACGTAGACACCGCAACAGAGCACAAAGCCACAAACCATGTTCTTTGTTCATATAGTATAAATTAAGCTTGGTCTGATGATGAACTCAAAAGGGCCCCTGGTACAAAAACCAAAACCTCTCTCCAAGTCTCAGTTAGCACCGGCCTTCTCCTCAGACGACGCAGCCCTGAAGAGCAGCAGTGCACGCGAACGGGTCCGTGGTAGAGAAATCAGATCCTCTCTCGAAGTTCAGCACCCACTTGTCATCTCCCGTTACGAGTGGACTCTCAAAGAGCACCAGCGAACAGCCTCGGCTGGCCCATCTTGCGTCGAACAGAGGTTTCACTTTGGAGTTGGCCTCGTCCATGGAAGTGAAGCTCCCTTTGCAGAACACAATCACCAGCTTCGTCAGCATCCGAGCGCTCTCCAGGACGAACTTGAGGAAGGAGAGCTCGCCCCTCTCCCCTCGGAAGGCGTAGAAGACCATCAGCTTAAGGTGTGACTGGATGCACTCGATGGCGCCGGCCTCGTGCCAGAACTTGTTGTTGAGCTTGCCTGTGGGCTCATCAGTCTCATTGGACTGTAATTTGGTGAAATCAGTAAATACTTATTCAGCTCCACAATGATGCATCGACAACACATACAGAATTACAGATACAGGGGTGATGCTAGATAAGTGAGGAGGTCTCACTCTCACCTCGAGATGTAGCCTCTCGACGTTGGGAAAGCATCTGAGGAAGCTCGGCAGCATCTTAGCATCGTTGCGGACACCAAAGCACACCCTTAAGCTGAGGATCTTAACGCTCGGGACCGTGGTGCTTGGGCTTGCCTTCGTCCCAGCCTGCAATGCACCAATTTTGTGAGGAAAGTTCACCCATTGGCATAGATATCGAACAAATGGCAACTTGTGGGAGCCATTTGCACCTTGATGATGGTGTTGCCGATCTCTAGCAGGTGCCGTGCCGGCTCCAAGTAGCCAAGTAAGCTCAGCGCAGGGGCATGGCCGATCTTGACCATCCTGTGCAGGCCATCGCGGGCCGATGATGTCCAGATGATGACCCTCTCAAGGTTAGGGGCGTTCTTGACGACGATATTCAGATCGATTCCTTCTATGATCTGCACGCACCGGAGGCTGCGGCTGACGAGGCTGAGCCACTTGAGCAGAACGTTGGCCTGGATGCAGAGGATCTGCAGCACAGGGCTCCTGGCGAGGACGAAGTCCATGTCCCGGTTCATAATGGCCATGCCCAAGAGGCCCAGCTCGCGGAGGTGTGGGAATGACACTCCGCGCGGGAGGTCGGCTGTGTTAGGGAAGGCAAGGGTGCCAAGGTAGAGGCGGGTGAGGGTCGCCATGCCGAAGAAGGTGGCGGGGAGGGCCATGTCGAGCGGCCACGGGCGGTTGACGAGCATGAGCTCCCGGACGCCCTTGACGGCGAGGAGCTGGAGCCAGCGCGCGAGCAGGCCGGGGGTCTCCTGCATGTGGCATGAGATGAGGTGGACGAAGCGGAAGGGGCCCGGGTGCGCGTCCAGGATGCGGGTGATGGCGGACTCGACGCGCTGCGCGTGGGCGCGCTCGACCCGCAGGCTGGGGCCGCATCCGGCGGGGAGGAGGTCGGCGTCGACGAGGACGAGCGGGGTGGAGAGCCAGACCCGGCGCCAGCGGCAGGAGAGCGCGGCGGTGCGCGCGCCGTCCTTGGCGGGGAGGCGGGAGACGATGTTGCGGAGGAGCTCCTCGGGGAGGCCGCTGATGCGGTCGACGCCGCCGTCGTCCTGGGACGGGAGAAAGGCGGCGGAGAGGGCGGCGCGGTTGGAGAGGAAGGGCTTGGGGAGGACATAGTGGAGGAAGGTCATGGCGGTGGTGACGTCGGACTCGAGGGTGACCGGGTCCATGCCGTGCTCCCGATACATGGCCTGCGTCGCGGCGTCCATGGGGAAGGCCCGCACACGGGGGTCCAGGGCCGCCGCCGCGAGGCCTCCATGGCGCGGTCCGCGGGTGCACCGCGGTCCATGGGGACACCTGCACCGGTGCCCGTGGTCACCGCCGTCCATGGAGGCAGGTGGCCGCCGCTGACGGAACCGGCTACGAGGGTTTGGGGATTTGGGTTTTTGAAATGCGATGGCGGAAGAAATTTGTTGGCTTTGGGCGGAGAAGACGCTGGATGGCTAGATACGGTTCGCGCAGCGTGCTTTTTGGGTGCTAGTTTTTCTTTTGAGTAAAATGCACTACGGGTACTTGAACTTGCGCCGCGAGCTCGGTTTGGTCACTGTACATAGAGATACGGTCATTACGGTAACTATGTACGATGGGACGTGATTATACGGTCACTGTTCACCGTATTGAACCGGTACGCCGCCGTTTTGACCAGTCCATGCCCTCCCCCGCGCCACGTGTCATTTGCAGAAGCGAAGCGGTGAACAATTTACAAAAAAACCCTCCCGTCTTCTATTCCATCTGTGCTCGCCCTCCCACCTCTCCATTTCCCTGTCTCTCCGCCTCCTCTGTCTCTCCGCTTCCCCTCCCCTGTCTCCGCTTCCCCTCCCCTGTCGCGGCCGAGGAAGGAGCAGTTGATCGCCGGCGTTGAGGTCGTGGCGATTTTCGTGTCGGGTTGGAAGGATCGGCCGTGGAGGAGGGTCTCGCGACCGTGGGGAAGGCAAGGCGGCGCCGCCATGGCTGCAATTAAATGCGCCTGATGGAGCCCCCCCTGATTCTGATAAGTCCAAAATTTCGGTCTATTTGACATCAAATCGAGTTATGTATGATTAGATTCGGTTTGCACGCTTTTCTCTTGAAGTTGCCGCATTGGAAGAAAACCTAGGGTTTTGTTAGTCGATTTGGGGTTTCTGTGGGGTTTTGCCATCATAGAAAAGTTGCCGCATTGGAATATAGGTTTGATGCCACGGTTTGCCATGTAGATACTTTGTCTGAATTGTCTTGTCGCTCTGTAGTAGGGTTCATAATGTGTGCTAGGGTTTTGGAGGAACATTTGGGGGTTTGTTGTAGGGTTTAAGGTTCACATAAAAGGTTCATTTTTTGTCAAGTTTGTTACAATTATGGGTGGTTGTACTCAATTTGTGTGCTTTTTGTAACAGAGCACGCAGGACAAATTTTCAGTGCTATTTCATCATGGGGTTTTTCATGGGTCAAGGAAGCAATGAAGTTATGTCAATGGACATGAAGTGTGGTATGATCAAGTTGATAGGTTAACATGGTCTCCAATCATGGTGGAGCATATGGTAGAGGAGATAGGATGGGAGATGGTCGAAGGATAAAAGCATACTATCGCATTCCCATCCTTGACATCACCGTAAATTCTTTGAGATGATTAGGAGTGATGCACGAATCGATCAAATGATGGTATTCTTGTCAATAGGCCATCACTTCTTTGATATTTATCTGGACCATGATGACAGTTTGCATTCTCACAAGGATGTTGATGATGTAGTCCATAATCCAAGAGCTCATCTCGCCACCGGTGTTCAAATTTCTTCCAAAGAGAAGAGTAGTACAAATGTTGCATCTAGCAGTAGTCCATCAGATATAGGAGGAGAAGTTCCTATTCCAATTCAAATTGTTTATCCAAACAATCCAGAAGTTGAAGTTGATGATGGAAATCCATTTATCTTTGCAAGGAGGACAGAGAACAATTTGGATCATGAGGCGTAACAAAGATGAGGCGTAATAAAGATGAGGCGTAACGAAGATGAGGCGTAACATCATGAGCCAGAACAGCATGAGGCAGACAGAGTATTTGTGGATGCTAGTGGCATAGATGCAGAGAATAATGGAGTTGAAAGGGAGGAAAATAGAGATAGAAGAGCCAAGAGGGGAGGAAAGAGGTGTTGTCGGCATCGTAAAGTGACTCGGATGAGCGGTGATTATGATCCACCGGCATGTTTGATGATGATTTTGAGATTAGTGATGGGGATGATGATCTTTATGCGCATAATGTGGATGAAGATGAGCCAGTGCATACAAGGATAAGGTGCAAGGGGGCAGGTGAAACCAGGTTCGAATCAAAAGATGAAGCCATGTCGATTATGAGTCGGAAGGTGAGGACTTGTGGGCACCAGATTCGGATGATGAAACTCGCACCAAGTTTAGAGCTTTGAAAGGAGGACCCGCAGTGTCCAAAGTTCCGTGGGTCAAGTATTTGAGAATGTACAATTGCTAAGGAAAGCTATAAAGGAGCAATTGCAGAAACAGTGGATGTGAAGTTGCGATTAATGACAAGAAGAGAGTGAAGGCGTTATGTGATGAGGATTGCACTTGGTATTTATGGGCATCATTTGACAAAGAGGACTAAATGCTTCATGGTGAAGAAGTATGTGGAAGAGCATACATGTTGCAAGAAATGGAAGATCAAAGCATTTATCGCACCATTTCTTGCAATGAAATATCTTGAGAGTTTCAGGCGATCAAGACATGAACTTGAGGAACTTCTCAAGAGTTGTACAAAAAGAATGGCATATGACACCAACTAGGACTAAGCTACAAAGGGCAAGGAGGCTGGCCATGAAGATAATTCATGGTGATGAAGAAGGACAATACAAGTTGCTGTGGGACTATGGAAATGAGATAAGGAGAAGCAACCCAGGTAGTTCATTCTTCCTAGCACTTGATGATAAAGCTAGGTTCAACAAAGCATACATGTGTCTGGATGCTTGTAAAAGAGGTTTCCTTCAAGGATGCAGGCCTGTGATTTTCATAGATGGGTGTCATATTAAAACTAGATATAGGGGTCAGTTACTTGTTGCAGTTGGTATAGATCCTAATAATTGTATTTTTCCAATTGCCATTGCTGTTGTGGAAGTGGAAGACATGCCAAACTGGGTTTGGTTTCTTGAGAGGCTTAAAATGGACCTTGGTATCATCAACACCTCACCATGGACAATTATGTCTGATAAACAAAAGGGGCTTATCAATGCTGTGAATGATGTGTTTCCAGAATCAGAACATAGGTTCTGTGTCAGGCATATGTGGAAGAATTTCCAGCAGCTGTACAAAGGTGATGCACTGAAGAACCAACTGTGGAAGATTGCAAGAAGCACAACAACAATCAAGTACTTCAGGATCTTTTGGCCATCTTAAAAACCAATGATTATTTGGCCATCTTTTGAAACATGTACTTCAGGATCATCTTATTTGGATCATTTTTGTTCATTTTACTTGGAACATCTTACTTGGATCATTTTGTTCATACTAACATACTTGGAACAATTTACTTGACATCATAGTTACATACTACTAAAATTGACATACAACAGAACAATTTATTGAACTTCAGAGACAAACCATCATACAAAAGTTCATACACCAACTGTTACAGCCATCATACTGACATTTCACTTCTTAATCAACTGCCACTAGGTCTACTACTAGTACCACACTTCTTCATCAACTACTAGTACCACTAGGTCTAATTGAAGCCATCACACTTCTTCATTTCTTCATCAGCACCAGTTTCATTTCTTCAACAGCAGCATGACACATAGCACAACAAGCACCAATACACCACCAACCAACAGCTTCAACAAAGAACATCATCTCAGACACCTAAATTAAGAAGTGCACGAGCTTACGCTCTGTGATGTTCATGCTAGCTGCAGCTGTTCTTGCATCTGCATACTTATCCTCCGACATGCATTTCTCTCTGCAACCCTTCTTCTTCCTTCATTTCTCTCTCAAGTCGTTCCTCCTATCTTCTCAGTAGCTCCAATTGCATCAACAGCTTCATGCCCAACAAGATAACGATGATCTACAAGGTAGGCCACGATTCCCTCTCCCAATGCCGAAAACACATCCTTGCTACAAGCTCAAAACCAAGAAAAATCAGAAATTTTGCACAAACTCAACACCGAAAACCAACAAGCACCAATGTCAAACAGTCAAGGATGCTTACGGTCACACATCTGAGAACACCCATCCTCATGCTCCTCCGTGTTGGACACGTAGAACCTCACTTGGCAGCCGCAGCGAGGGCACGAGATGAGCGGCACCACCATCGCCCCTCCCGCGTCGGATCCAGATCGCGTAATCGCTGCTGGACATGGCGGGTGACGAGCGATGGGCGGCGAAAGGGGGGCGGCGAAGCGCAGGCGATGGCGACGGCGAAGCGGGGGGCGGCGGCGAGCGCAGGCGATGGCGACGGCGAAGCGGTGGGCGGCGGCGACGAAGCCGCGAGGGGAACAAAACTAGGGATTTGGATAACTGCGAGGGGAACGAGCTCGCTGCATTTTTACACATAAACCCTCCTAAATTTGCTGTTCAGATAAGTAATCCCCCACGCCTCGTGGCAAGCGTGGATGGTCAAAACGGCGCGCATCGTTCAATACGGTGAATAAAGACCGTATAATCACGCCCCATCGTACATAGTTACCATAATGACCGTATCTCTATGTACAGTGACCAAACCGAGCTCGCGGCGCAAGTTCAAGTACCCGTAGTGCATTTTACTCTTTTCTTTTCGTTTTGGCGGTCTTTTTTTAGGGGAAGGGTGGTAGTTTGCCTTTTTTCCTTTTTCTTTTTGAGACTGGGTGGTAGTTTGCTTTTTTTTTTTGAGGCAAGGGTGGTTTTTTTTTTGAGCAAAACTGTATCCTTTATTAAAAGTTCACAACCATAGGGATACAGATAATGTCGGGCAAAATGCTTAGCCACACGTGGCGCCCGGTACTAAGAGAAGCCGCCTTTAGCCAACGCATGGGCTTCCCCATTGTGCTTCCTATTTTCATGAATAAAATCTACCTCTGGAATTGTCTCCTTTGATGTGTGATATCTTGCGAATAGAGTGGTAATGGCATGGAACTCCGGCTTGTATGTTCGCTACCACTTCCATGCAATCCGATGCAACGCAGAAGATGTAATGTGCAGATCTGCGGCAAGTGAGAGAGCCTCACCGCATGCACGTGCCTCGAGGATGGTTGGGTCGATCGGCCTTCAGAGATGATCGCCGATGCCCCTAGGAACTTGCCTCGCTTGTCCCTACATACCACCGCCGAGGCCGCCATCACCGATCTTGGAGAAACCGCGCCCACATTAAGTTTAGCATCATGATGTTCAAAGGGATCGGGAGGACCGATTGCTCTCTGCTTGAACTTAAATGCATTGCATGCATGCCCTGCTATTGACATGCAGGTCCCTAGCTCTTACATGCGTGTCCTTTTGGCGTGGATTCTGTCCGGAGCATCTCAAGTTCTCGCTAAAACTTCTTGATGAAATTGTGGGTACTTAGTGGGCTCTGGAATTGATTGTCGTGTATAGCCCGGCGTCTTGCCCACCAGATAGCCCACATGGTGACGAGCACTTGTGCTAGGTCCGCAGATGGTAAGATATCAACAAGCCATAACATCCACAACTTAGCATCCTCCTCCCTATTTGAAATGATTGTTTCTAGTATGTCCTCGTCAGTGAGGGCCCAGACACACCGGGCCATTCGGCAATCAAAAAGAGAGTGGCGCCAGGTATCCACTGCTGCGTGGCAGATCGAGCACTCCGAAGTCACCATGCTGCGATGCCTCCGTACCTCACCTGTGGAATAGAGCTCTTCGCCAAACGCCATGCAAAACCCGCACTTTTGAAGGGACTGCAGCGCCCACAAGATGGCCTAAGACCTGCGGTCGAGAATCGTATGCGAATGTCCTCGTTGTGTTCCAAACATCTGCTTCACTGTTGTTTAGTTGCGAGAGGAGCTTGTATGCTGATCCGACAAAGGAACACTCCCTTCCGTTCATAATGCCATGCCCAGAAATCGTCCCGTACCCGGGAACTTAGCGGTATGTTGCAAATTGCTTCCTTATCCATCAAGTAAAAGTGGGTGTCGAGCGTGTCTAGATCCCAAGACAATGTGATCGGGTTGATAAGTTCGGATACCTTCTGAGGAGGGTTTTGCGATGATCCGGGACGGACCGGTCAAGCATTTAATCGCGGGGTATCCAAATTGTCCCTCCAGATGTCCGTATTTTCACCGTAACCAATACGTTTTACCAACCCCAAAGCGCAAAGTATCTCTTCCTTCCAAAGAAAGAGCGCCATACCGTGAGGGATTCTTTCCTAGTTCAGCATCAAGGATGGATGAGGTGGGGAAATAAACCGCTTTGAGGATCCGGCGCCAAAGAGTCCTGCTCTGGAGGAGGCGCCACACTTGCCCCGGCCAAGAAGGCTAGATTGAAAAGCTCGATATCGCGGAACCCCATGCCTCCCATGAACTTCGACCGTGTCATGACCTCCCATGATACCCACGCAGCTTTCTTTCTCCATTTTTCAACCCCACCAAAACTTTCTCAGATGCCATTGATGTGTTGGCATAAGCCTCTAGGGAGTTTAAAACATGCCATAGAGTATGTGGGAATTGCCTGAGCCACAGATTTGATGAGTACCTCCTTTCCTCCGACTGAAAGTGCTTTCTCCATCCAACCCTGCACTTGTTTCCAGATCCTATCCTTAAGGTATTTGAAAGAGCCTTCCTTGGCTCTCCCGACATCGGCGGGGAGGCCCAAATATTTTTCTGACAGTTTCTCGTTTTGAACTTGAAGTAATTGCTTTACCGTTTGCCTCGAGGCTTCTGAGCAGCCCTTGCTGAAAAAAATGGAGGATTTCTCCTTGTTGATTCGTTGTCCCGGCCGCCAGAAGATTTCGGAGGAGGGTATCCACCCGCTTGCCATCTCGGAGTAGCATTAAAGAATAAGAGACTATCATCCGCAAACAACAAATGATTTACCTCAGCGCGCCCGATGCCACCGTGATGCCATGTACAGCCTCACCCGATTGCGTGGACTTGAGAGACAAGAAAGTCCTTCAGCCGCCAATAAAAACAGATATGGGGATATAGGGCATCCCTGCCGGAGTCCTCTTGAGGGCTGAAACTCTTCCTGCTTACCGCCATTGAATATTACCGAAAACGTGACCGATCTGACACACCTCATGACAGTTTGTGTGAAGAGCGGGCTGATCCCCAATTTGAGCATAACTTTCTCTAGGTAGTTCCACTCCAACTTGTCGTAGGCCTTCATCATATCTAGTTTCAACGCACAAAACCTGTTACCCTTCAGCTTCCTGGTTTTCATGTAATGGAGACACTCATAAGCTGATATGAAATTGTCTGTAATAAGGCGTCCTGGTACAAATGCAGATTGTTCTTCGGAGATAATCTGGGGGAGGATTAGTTTGAGCCGATTTGCCAGAGCCTTGGAGGCAATCTTATAGATTACATTGCAAAGGCTTATCGGTCGAAACTGTGCTAAATTTTTTGGGCTAGCAATCTTGGGTATTAGAACAATGAACGTTTTGTTGATCTCCTCCGGGGAGTCCTCTCCTTGAAGAACTCTGAGCACCATCGCAGTTACCTCATCACCACACAACTCCCAAAGGTCGCTGAAAAAAGTGTGCAGGGAAGCCGTCGGGCCCTGGGGCCTTGGTCGGGAACATCCGAAAAAGAGCCGTTTTCACCTCATCTTTGCTATAAGGTGTAGTAAGTGATACGTTCATGGAAGCATCTACCCGTACGGGTATGTGTGACAAAACCTCCTCGATGCCCACCGTGTCCTCCGATGTGTACAAACTGTTGTAGAACGACGAGCCATGCTCGCCATCTCGTAGTCGTCCGTGCATGCCGAGCCATCCGGACGTTGTAGCTCAACAATCTTATTTTTGGCCTTCCGAGCACTTGCTTTTCGGTGGAAAAATTTGGTGTTCTTGTCTCCTTCCATGAGCCATTGAATTCGGGCTCTCTGCCGCCACATGATTTCTTCCTCGAGGCACAATTCGACCATGTGTGCTTCCACTCTTTCCTCTTCTCCCGATGGTCCTGTTCGGTTGGGAAGCTTAACGCAGCTCCTCAAGCTGCTTGCGCAGATGGCGAGTTCTGCCTACCGCACCAAAGGTGGTGCGGCCCCAGCTTTGTAGTTTGTCCGCCACCGATGCTAACTTGCCCGAAAACTCCGTAATGTTGTTGGCCCTGCCCGTGGAGTTCCATGCTTCAGAGAGCATATCACCGAACCTCGTGTCCCTCTCCCACATGCATTCATAGCGGAAACGCTTTTGGTTGGCCCGCACACTTGTGTCCGCTAATTCAGTCTCCAAAAGGATTGGGCAATGGTCAGACTTGGCAGCTGTGAGGTGTTCAAGTGAAGCAAACGGAAGAGGCCTCGACCAAAGACGGTAGCCAAAGCTCTGTCTAGACGAACGCGGCAGAAGTGACCCCCGGCGACCTTCTTCTCCCAGGTCCAGTCTAATCCTCTGTATCCCAGGTCCGCTAGACCACATATGTCCACTGCTTCTCTGAATGCATCAATTTGTGAACTGTCACGCTCATGAGGGCCATGTTGCTCTTCCGGCCGCAAGATCTCGTTGAAGTCCCCAATGCACAGCCACGGGAGGGTACTCTCCCCCCTCAAACGCTTCATGGTGTCCCATGTCTTGTATCGTAGGCTTCTAGTGGCCTCTCCATAAAAACATGTTAGCCTCCATTGCTCCTTCCCTGGTTCTTTGACCCATGAATCAACATGATACTCGGAATAGTTCTTTATTGCAACTTCAGAAGTATTTTTCCAAAAGATACAAAGGCCACCACTACGGCCGGTGCTACCGACTCAAACTGAAATCATAACCTAACATGGTCCCGAGACCTTCGACGACTTTTTGTAATTGAGTTTCAACTAAACATAAGATAGAAGGCGAGCTAACCTCCACGAGGTCGCGGAGTTCACTGAACCGTCGCAGGTCACCTATCCCACGACAGCCCAAAGATAGGAGTTTCATTGGGCTGGCGGCGCCTCGATCGGAGCCCGCCAATAATGCCAAGTTGTCTGCGCCTGTTTCATTGGTGATGATGCCTTCTTCGCTTTCTTTGCGTCTCTGGGCGAAACATCTACCGAGGGGTGGTGGGGAACAACTGTCATGGCCTCTGAGGCGCCTCGCTCTGTCTGATTTACCTGAGCTCCCTACTTTGGGCTCTTGGCTTGGCATGATGCTCGTCATTGAAAAGTCCAGATTTCGCCGCCCGCCCCTTGCTGTTCCCTTTGCTCGAAGCCGACGGGTTTCAGGGGCTAGTCACCTCGTCCATCCTCCTCTTCGCCTCAATTCAGCCTCGCTTCTGTGATGTCCGCTTGAACTGGAGATGGTTGGCGGGGTGGAGGGGCGCCCCGGCCCGTTCTCCCTCTGCTCCGGCCTCCAAACCGGCCCCCGCGGAAAGCTCGACCACCAAACTGCTCCTGAACTACCTCCCTGCGTTCTGCTAACATCCAGCTGCCCCATTGCTTGTCTTTTGCCTCCCAGACTCCATCTCCACACTCCTCGTGGTTATGGCCCATGAAACCACAAACTTGGCAGAAATAAGGGATTTTTTCGTATTTGACAGGGAGGAGTCTCCTACCCTCTCCCACTACATTCAATGGGGTCACCCTCGTGAGGGGTTTATCCACCAGCAGCCTAGCACGAACCCGAACGTAATCGCCCTCATAGAAAAGTCTTGGCGATAATCGTGTCTCCTTGACGCGACCGATCCGGGCGAGCAAGTTGATCAACCACCTCGATCTTGCGGTAAAGCTCCGAATATTGTGAATCAGGGCCCAAACATACAAGCCGTCAAGACAAACGGTTGGTTCTTGCTTACCATCATAATCCTCAATGAGCATCCCCATCCTCTCGAACAACTGTGGTCCTCCATGGACCACTTTCTTCCAATCTCCAAGGCAAAACATCCGAAAGATGTACAGGTTCGCCCCAGCTTCTCTGAAGTTGGTTCTTGTGCAAGCCCCGGATCGACTTCATGGTTTCAACATCGCGATTTAACTAAACTGCCGGGTTGTGTTTACCTTCCCGATCGCCAGCCAACGTGCGTCTGCCTCATACTTCTTTGTGTCTTCCTCTCCCACGATCACATCATCCAATTCATCATCCTTGAGATCCAGGTGCTGTAGCATCTCCTCCAATTTCTTCCCTGACCACCCGGCGGAAGATGACCCTGTAGTCGCCATCGGGGAAAAACCGCAGAGATCGCGTCGTCCCCGGACACGACAGAGGTAGCCGGATCGCCCCTTCGCTGTCCCGCGCAGGGGGGAGCAGCGCCGGCGTGAGATCCAAACGGAAAAGACTCTCGACGACTGTGACGGCGCCGCCAGAGGCGATAAACCCTAAACGAGAGGGTAGAAGATCCTCTTTGTTGGACTGGTTGGTTGCTTTATCTCTACTTAACCCTGAGGCAAGGGTGGTAGTTTGCTTTTTGAGACAAACCTGGCCACCTGGGCCGACACGGCACGGCCCGTTAAACGCGCCCCCAGGAGCAGACACGGCCCCTTTAGGGTAAACAGGCCAGCCCGCGGCACGTTTGGCCCGCGTGCTTTTCGGCCTAATGGTATTTTTTAGGCTTTTTGGATTGTTTTTTTCTATATATAAACATAATATTAAAAATAAATGGCCGCAGTATGCCGACTCGTGGGATCAACTCTATTTGATGCCCGCGGGAGGCAAATAGCCGACGCGACGCCTGATGATGGGGCACGGTGGGTCGGCTCAATTCTGGGTTTCTCTCTGCAGGGATCGCTGATGTTTCTAGTGCTATTAAGGTCGTTAGAGCATCTTCAATAGCCGCGCTAGCGCGGCGCTCTAACTAACCTTTTGCAGCGCGCGGATCGCCTGTTTTTCGCGGGACGGTGCGCTTGCTTTAGCGGCATGACAAAGTTTAAGCGCCAAAGCCGCTCCAAAGAGACGCTAAATTGCACAAATACATGAAAGCAGCCGGCGCTTGCCATATGTTGAGTTTTGGAGATGATGATGTTTGAAACATGAAAACAAAGACACTAAACCCAAACAAGTTCATAACATAAAAGTTCAAATTCATGCCCATAACATGATCCAACCAAGTTCAAAATCCCAACGAAGTTCATGACAAAGTTCACACAAACGAATGGCACATCTCAACAATCATGCATCATCCTCGTCTTTGTCCTCCTCTTCCTCTGATTCATCTTCGTCATCCAAAGACGATTCTTCCTCCTCCTCTTCATTGTCGCACGCCGCATCATCATGTGGAGCTCGGAAGGTGTTGGCAAGATCTTCAACGGAAGGTGTGTGATGAGGCACACCAGAAGACATTCTGCCCATGCCGCCCGGAGGTGCTCCCATGCCTCCCATGAGAGACGCAAAGCTCATGCCTTCCTTGGTAGCTCCGAAGCCACCCATGCCTCCCATGAGAGACGCAAAGCTCATGCCTACCTTGGTAGCTCCGAAGCCACCCATGCCTCCCATGGTAGCTCCGAAACCACCCATGCCACTCATTCCGCCCATGGTAGCTCCGAAGCCACCAATGCTTCCCAGGCTGCCAATGCCACCGCCTCCCATGCCGCTAATGCCACCGCCTCCCATGCCACCCATGCCACCGCCTCCCATGCCACCCATGCCACCGGCTCTTTTTTGGACCAAGACTTCTTCACGGGCAAGATGACGTACTCCTTTTGCTTCTCATCAAGAGTAGATGTGTCCATGAAGAACAAGTACTTCTCCCATTCCAACAACCTAGCTCGCTCCTCCATGGCCACCTTCCTCTCCTCCAATGTCACCTTCCTCTCCTCGCCACCCTCCTCTCCTCAGCCGCCAACCTCCTCTCCTCGGCCGCGGCATCTTGCTTCCTTGCCATCTTCCTCACCTCGTTCGCTTCCTTTCTTGCCTTCACAATAGCTTCCATAGCATTTTTGAGCTCGTCATCTCCTTTCCTCTTCTTCTTTTCTTTTGCGTCTTTCTTGCATCCATCCAGTCTTTTTGGCTTGGAGTATGAAACCGAGTTTGGTGTAGGGCTTCTCTTGCCGTCATCACTTGATGCATCCTCCTCATCATCATCCAAATCAATAGTTTGCTTGCGTTTGTTGCTCTCATCAACACTACAAAAAGGCACATACGTGACATTTTGGGCCGAACAAAATTTTTTCTGTCATGCTCATGACACTTCTATGACGATAATTGTGACAAAACTTGGTATCATCGTAGATGTGATGGGCTCCTGCTTCTAAGACAAAAAATCATGACAAAAAATGGGTTTTTCGTACTGGGCGGGCTGGAGACGCAGCTGCATGACATTCTTTGGGCTGTCCATGATGGAAAAGATCGTGGTAGATGTTGGGGAACGTAGTAATTTTAGAAAAATTCCTACGCACACGCAAGATCATGGTGATGCATAGCAACGAGCGGGAAGAGTGAGTCCACGTACCCTCGTAGACCGAAAGCGGAAGTGTTAGCACAACGCGGTTGATGTAGTCGTATGTCTTCATGATCCGACCGATCCAAGTACCGAATGTACGGCACCTCTGAGTTCAGCACACGTTCAGCTCGATGACGTCCCGCGAACTCCGATCCAGCAGAGCTTCACGGGAGAGTTTCATCAGCACGACGGCGTGATGACGGTGATGATGTTGCTACCGACGCAGGGCTTTGCCTAAGCACCGCTACAATATGATCGAGGTTGAATATGGTGGAGGGGGCACCGCACACGGCTGGGAGAGATCAACAGATCAACTTGTGTCTCTAGAGGTGCCCCCTACCCCCGTATATAAAGGAGCAAGGGGGAAGGCGGCCGGCCAGGAGGAGGGCGCGCCAAAGTCCTACTCCCGCCGGGTGTAGGACTCCTCATTTCCTTGTAGGAGTAGGAGAAGGGAAGGAAGAGAGAGGAGGAGAAGGAAAAAGGGGGCACCGCCCCCCCCCCTCCTTGTCCAATTCGGACTAGAGGGGGAGGGGGGCGCGACTGCCCTGGCCGCCCCTCCTCTTCTCCCACTAAGGCCCATTAGGCCCAATATACTCCCCGGGGGGTTCCGGTAACCCCCCGGTACTCCGGTAAATGTCCGAAACCTCCCGAAACACTTCCGGTGTCCGAACATAGTCGTCCAATATATCGATCTTTACGTCTTGACCATTTCAAGACTCCTTGTCATGTCCGTGATCATATCCGAGACTCCTAACTACCTTAGGTACATCAAAACACAAAAACTCATAATACCGATCGTCACCGAACTTTAAGCGTGCGAACCCTACGGGTTCGAGAACTATGTAGACATGACCGAGACACATCTCCGGTCAATAACCAATAGCGGAACCTGGATGCTCATATTGGTTCCCACATATTCTACGAAGATCTTTATCGGTCAAACCGCATAACAACATAAGTTGTTCCCTTTGTCATCGGTATGTTACTTGCCCGAGATTCGATCGTCGGTATCTCAATAGCTAGTTCAATCTCGTTACCGGCAAGTCTCTTACTCGTTATGTAATGCATCATCCCGAAATAACTCATTAGTCACATTGCTTGCAAGGCTTATAGTGATGTGCATTACCGAGAGGGCCGAGAGATACCTCTCCGACAATCGGAGTGACAAATCCTAATCCCAAAATACGCCAACTCAACAAGTACCTTTGGAGACACCTGTAGAGTACCTTTATAATCACCCAGTTACGTTGTGATGTTTGATAGCACACAAAGTGTTCCTATGGTAAACGGGAGTTGCATAATCTCATGGTCATAGGAACATGTATAAGTCATGAAGAAAGCAATAGCAACATACTAAACGATCAAGTGCTAAGCTAACGGAATGGGTCAAGTCAATCACATCATTCTCCTAATGATGTGATCCCATTAATCAAATGACAACTCCTGTCTATGGTTAGGAAACTTAACCATCTTTGATTAACGAGCTAGTCAAGTAGAGGCATACTAGTGACACTATGTTTGTCTATGTATTCACACATGTATTATGTTTCCGGTTAATACAATTCTAGCATGAATAATAAACATTTATCATGATATGAGGAAATAAATAATAACTTTATTAGCGCCTCTAGGGCATATTTCCTTCAGTCTCCCACTTGCACTAGAGTCAATAATCTAGTTCATGTCATCATGTGATTTAACACCAATATTCACATCTGTATGTGATTAACATCCATAGTTCACATCGTCATGTGACCAACACCCAAAGGGTTTACTAGAGTCAATAATCTAGTTCACATCGCTATGTGATTAACACCCAAGGAGTACTAAGGTATGATCATGTTTTGCTCATGAGAGAAGTTTAGTCAACGGGTCTATCACATTCAGAGCCGTATGTATTTTGCAAATATTCTATGTTTACAATGCTCTGCACGGAGCTACTCTAGATAATTGCTCCCACTTTCAATATGTATCCAGATTGAGACTTAGAGTCATCTGGATCAGTGTAAAAGCTTGCACCAATGTAACTGTTTACGACGAACTCTTTTATCACCTCCATCACTGAGAAACATTTCCTTAGTCCTCACTAAGGATAATCTTGACCGCTGTCCAGTGATCTACTCCTAGATCAAAATTGTGCTCCCTTGCCAAACTCAGGGTAGGGTACACAATAAGTCTGGTACACAACACTGAAGGAAATATGCCCTAGAGGCAATAATAAAGTTATTATTTATTTCCTCACATCATGATAATTGTTTATTATTCATGCTAGAATTGTATTAACCGGAAACATAATACATGTGTGAATATATAGACAAACATAGTGTCACTAGTATGCCTCTACTTGACTAGCTCATTGATCAAAGATGGTTGAGTTTCCTAACCATAGGTATGAGTTATCATTTGATCAATGGGATCACATCATTAGAAGAATGATGAGATAGACTTGACCCATTCCATTAGCTTAGCACTTGATCGTTTAGTATGTTGCTATTGCTTTCTTCATGACTTATACATGTTCCTATGAATATGACATTATGTAACTCCCACTTATCGGAGGAACACTTTGTGTGCTACCAAACGTCACAACGTAACTGGGTGATTATAAAGGTGCTCTACAGGTGTCTCCGACGGTACTTGTTGACTTGACGTATTTCGATATTAGGATTTGTCACTCCGATTGTCAGAGAGGTATCTTTGGGCCCTCTCGGTAATGCTCATCACTATAAGCCTTGCAAGCAATGTAGCTAATGAGTTAGTTACGGAATGATGCATTACGTAACGAGTAAAGAGACTTTCCGGTAACGAGATTGAACTAGGTATTGAGATACCGACGATCGAATCTCGGGCAAGTAACATACTGATGACAAAGGGAACAACGTATGTTGTTATGCGGTTTGACCGATAAAGATGTTCGTAGAATATGTGGGAGCCAATATGAGCATCCAGGTTCCGCTATTGGTTATTTACAAGAGACATATCTCGGTCATGTCTACATAGTTCTCGAACCCATAGGGTCCGCACGCTTAAAGTTCGGTGACGATCGGTATTATGAGTTTTTGTGTTTTGATGTACCGAAGGTAGTTCGGAGTCTCAGATATGATCACGGACATGACGAGGAGTCTTGAAATGGTCGAGATGTAAAGGTCGATATATTGGATGACTATGTTCGGACACCGGAAGTGTTTCGGGAGGTTTCGGACATATACCGGAGTACCGGGAGGTTACCGGAACCCCCCGGGGGATTTAGTGGGCCTAATGGGCCCTAGTGGAGAAGAGGAGGGGCGGCCAGTGCAGGCCGCGCGCCCCCTCCCCTCTAATCTGAATAAGACAAGGAGGAGGGGGCGGCGCCCCCCTTTCCTTCCTCTCCTCTCTCCCTTCCTTCCCCTCTCCTACTTGGACTAGGGAAGGAGGGAGTCCTACTCCCGATGGGAGTAGGACTCCTCCCTGGCGCGCCTCCTCCTGGCCGGCCGCCCCCTTCCCCTTGATCCTTTATATACGGGGGCAGGGGGGCACCTCTAGACACAACAATTGATCTCTTGATCTCCTAGCCGTGTGCGGTGCCCCCCTCCACCAGATTCCACCTTGATAATATCGTGGCGATGCTTAGGCAAAGCCCTGCGTTGGTAGCATCATCAACACTGTCATCACGCTGTCGTGTGGATGGAACTCTCCCTCAAAGCTCTGCTGGATCGGAGTTCGCGGGACGTCATCGAGCTGAACGTGTGCTGAACTCGGAGGTGACGTACGTTACTTGATCGGTAGGATCGTGAAGACGTACGACTACATCAACCGCTTTGTGCTAACGCTTCCGCTTTCGGTCTACGAGGGTACGTGGACAACACTTGCTACCTCTTGAGCACTGCGTTGGATTTCCCCAAAGAGGAGAGGATGATGCAGCAAAGTAGCGTAAGTATTTCCCTCAGTTTTTGAGAACCAAGGTATCAATCCAGTAGGAGACCACGCACAAGTCCCTCGTACCTACACAAAACGATAGCTCCTCGCAACCAACGCGATTAGGGGTTGTCAATCCTTCATGGTCACTTACGAGAGTGAGATCGATAGAGATGATAAATAATATTTTGGTATTTTTGGTATATAGATGCAAAGTGAAAAGTAAAAGGCAAAGTAAAAACAAAGCAAGTAATAAAGTAATGGAGATTGATATGATGAGAATAGACCACAGGGCCATAGGTTTCACTAGTGGCTTCTCTCAAGAGCATAGATATTCTACGGTGGGTGAACAAATTATCGTTGAGCAATTGATGAATTGAGCATAATTATGAGTATATCTAGGTATGATCATGTATATAGGCATCACGTCCAAGACAAGTAGACCAAACGATTCTCGCATCTACTACTATTACTCCACTCATCGACCGCTATCCAAAGATGCGTCTAGAGTATTAAGTTAAAAACAGAGTAACGCCTTAAGCAAGATGACATGATGTAGAGGGATAAATTCATGCAATATGATAAAAAACCATCTTGTTATCCTCGATGGCAACAATACAATACGTGCCTTGCTGCCCCTTCTGTCACTAGGAAAGGACACCGCAAGATTGAACCCAAAGCTAAACACTTCTCCCATTGCAAGAACTACCAATCTAGTTGGCCAAACCAAATGGATAATTCGAAGAGACTTGCAAAGATAACTCAATCATACATAAAAGAATTCAGAGAAAATTCAAATATTATTCATAGATAAGCTGGATCATAAACCCACAATTCATCGGTCTCAACAAACACACTGCAAAAAGAAGATTACATCGAATAGATCTCCATGAGAGAGGGGGAGAACATTGTATTGAGATCCAAAAAGAGAAGCCATCTAGATACTAGCTATGGACCCGAAGGTCTGAAGTAAACTACTCACACTTCATCAGAGGGGCTATGGTGTTGATGTAGAAGCCCTCCGTGGTGGATGCCCCCTCCGGCGGAGCTCCGGAACAGGCCCCAAGATGGGATCTCGTGGATACAGAATGTTGCGGCGGTGGAATTAGGTTTTTGGCTCCTCATCTGATCGTTTGGGGGTACGTAGGTATATATAGGAGGAAGGAGTACATCGGTGGAGCAACATGGGGCCCACGAGGCAGGGGGCGCACCCTAGGGGGGGCCTCCACCCTCGTGACCGCCTTTGTTACTTCTTGGAGTAGGGTCCAAGTCTCCTGGATCACGTTCAGTGAGAAAATCACGTTCCCGAAGGTTACATTCCGTTTGGACTCCGTGTGATATTTTGTTTCTTCGAAACACTGAAATAGGCAAAAAAACAGCAATTCTGGGCTGGGCCTCCGGTTAATAGGTTAGTCCCAAAAATAATATAAAAGTGGAAAATAAAGCCCAATATAGTCCAAAACAGTAGATAAAGTAGCATGGAGCAATAAAAAATAATAGATACGTTGGAGACGTATCAGGCATCCCCAAGCTTAATTCCTGCTCATCCTTGAGTAGGTAAATGATAAAAAAGAATTTTTGATGTGGAGTGATACTTTGGCATAATTTCAATGTAAATCTTCTTAATTGTGGTATGAATATTCAGATCCGAAAGATTCAAGACAAAAGTTCATATTGACATAAAAAATAATAATACTTCAAGCATACTAATCAAAGCAATCATGTCTTCTCAAAATAGCATGGCAAAAGAAAGTTCATCTCTACAAAATCATATAGTTAGGTTATGCTTCATTTTTGTCACACAAAGATGTTCCCAACTTCTATACCCCTGATGACAAGCCAAGCAATTGTTTCATACTTAAATAATCTCAAACTTTTTCAACCTTCACACAATACATGAGCGTGAGCCATGGATATAGCACTATGGGTGGAATAGAATATGATGATGGGGATTGTGTGGAGAAGACAAAAAGGAGAAAGTCTCACATTGACGAGGATAATCAACGGGTTATGGAGATGCCCATTAATTGACGTCAATGTGAGGAGTAGGGATTGCCATGCAACGGATGCACTAGAGCTATGAATGCTCAACAAAAGAAAACTAGTGGGTGTGCATCCAACTCGCTTGCTCATGAAGACCTAGGGCATTTGAGGAAGCCCATTGTAGGAATATACATGCCAAGTTCTATAATGAAAAATTCCCACTTAGTATAAAAAGACAACTTATGAGACTCACTACATGAAGAACAAGGTGCTACTTTGAAGCACATTATATGAGACTCACTACATGAAGAAGAAGGTGCTATTTTGAAGCCCAAGTGCGGAAAAAGAGATAGTAGCATTGCCCTTTTTATTTATTTTCTCTTTTTTTCTTTGGCCTTTCTTTTTTTTGGGTCTTTCTTCTTTTTTTCTTTTTTCTTTTGGCAATGCTCTAATAATGATGATCATCACACTTCTTTTGATTACAACATAAGGATTACAACTCGAAACTTAGAACAAGATATGACTCTATATGAATGCCTCCGGCGGTGTACCAGGATGGTGCAATGAATCAAGATGACATGTATGAAAAATAATGCATGGTGGATTTGCCACAAATAAGATGTCAACTACATGATCATGCAATGGCAATATGACAAAAGTGATGTATGTCATGAATATGATGATGGAAGTTGCATGTCAATATATCTCGGAATGGCTATGGAAAGGCCATGATAGGTAGGTATGGTGGCTGTTTTGAGGAAGATATAAGGAGGTTTATGTGTGATAGAGCGTATCATATCATGGGGTTTGGATGCACGGCGAAGTTTGCACCAACTCTCAAGGTGAGAAAGGGCAATGCACGGTACCGAAGAGGCTAGCAAAGGCGGAAAGGTAAAAGTGCGTATAATCCATGGACTCAACATTAGTCAAAAGAACTCATATACTCATTGCAAAAATTTAGAAGTCATCAAAAATCAAGTACTACGCGCATGCTCCTAGGGGGATAGATTGGTAGGAAAAGACCATCGCTCGTCCCCGACCGCCACTCATAAGGATGCACAAGCCAGGTACACTTCATGTTTCAAATTTGTTACACAACTTTAACCATACGTGCATGCTACGGGACTTGCAAACTTCAACACAAGCATTTCTCAAATTCAAAATTACTCAACTAGCACGACTATGATATTATCACCTCCATATCTCAAAACAATTATCAAGCATGAAACTTATCTTAGTATTCAACGCACTCAAAAGAAAGTTTCACATATCTTGAATACCAAGTATATTAATATTAAGCAAATTACCATGCTATTAACGACTCTCAAAATAATCTAAGTGAAGCATGAGAGATCAATAGTTTCTTTAAAACAAATCCACCACCATGCTCTAAAAGATCTAAGTGAAGCACTAGAGCAAAAAAAATTATCACGCTCAAAAGATATAAGTGAAGCACTATGAGCAAAACTATCAAGCTCAAAAGATATAAGTGAAGCACATAGAGTATTCTATCAAATTCCAATTCATGTATGGCTCTCTCAAAAGATGTGTACAGCAAGGATGATTGTGGTAAACTAACAAGCAAAGATGCAAATAATACAAGACGCTCCAAGCAAAACACATATCATGTGGTGAATAAAAATATAGCTCCAAGTAAATTACCGATGGAAGTAGATGAAAGAGGGGATGCCTTCTGGGGCATCCCCAAGCTTTGAATTTTTGGTGTCCTTGGATTATCTTGGGGGTGCCATGGGCATCCCCAAGATTAGGCTCTCGCCACTCCTTGTTCCATAATCCATCAAAAGAATTCACTCAAAACTTGAAAACTTCACAACACAAAACTCAATAGAAATCTCGTGAGCTCCGTTAGAGAAAGAAAATAAAAAAACTAGTTTAAGGTACTGTAATGAACTAATTCTTTATTTATATTGGTGTTAAACCTACGGTATTCCAACTTCTTTATGGATTATAAACTATTTTACTAGTCATATATTCATCAAAATAAGCAAACAACACACGCAAAACAGAATCTGTCAAAAACAGAACAGTCTGTAGTAATCTGTAACTAACGCAAACTTCTGGAACTCTAAAAATCCTACCAAAATAGGAAGTCCTGGAAAATTTGTCTATTGAACAGAAGCAAAATAATCAACGCAAAAACACATTTCTGTGATTTAACAAAATTATATTCGTGCGTGCAAAGTTTCTGTTTTTCAGCAGAATCAAATCAACGTATCATCGTAGGTTATCCTATAGGTTCTACTTGGCACAAACACTAATTAAAACATAAAACCACATCTAAACAGAGGCTAGATGGATTATTTATTCCTAAACAGAAGCAAAAACAAAAAGCAAAAAATAAAATTGGGTTGCCTTCCAACAAGCGCTATCATTTAACGCCCCTAGCTAGGCATAAAAGCAAGGATAGATCTAGGTATTGCCATCTTTGGTAGGCAATTCTTCAATGAGGCATCTACCTCCTTTAGAATTTTCTTTCTTTCTAGTAATTGTCAAATTTTCAGGCAAAAGATCAAAAAATTCATTCATAGCAAATGGTTCCTTAATGATGGTAAAAAGATTGGGATGAACACTTATAGATTTAAGATCCGCAGTTTCCTTACTAGAAGATTCACCCTTATTCTTAGGAACATAAATAAGCTTAGTACTTTTAGTAGACGAACTTGGAGTGTTTTGTACGGAAGAAAAAGCGGTTCCCAAGTTGGTAACGATACCCTCGAGTTTATCGATTCTTGTGGAATCTAGGTTTATTTTCTCATTAACTATGGGTTCTTTTTCTTTAATATTTTTCAAAGGCATTCCTACCTTAGATCCATATTGGGTAATTTGATTGTGGATCTTTTTATCAAGATTTTCAATTGATTCAATGGTAGCAACTTTATTCTCAATAATTTCAAGTCTTTGCATAACATGCTCCAAAGTTAACATAATTCCATTAATCAAAAGAGGTGGTGAGCCAAATAAATCTATTAAAGCATTATAAGAATCAAAAGTATGGCTACCAAAGAAATTCCCTCCGGTAATGGTATCAAGGATATATCTATACCAAGGATTAGCACCTACGTAAAAATTACGAAGAAGAACTGAAGTAGATTGCTTCCTGGTAGATCTATTTTGAGCATTGCAAATTCTATACCAATCGTCTTTTAGATTTTCTCCCTCCCTTTGCTTAAAATTTAGAACTTCATTCTCGGCAGATAACGGAGAAGATATGAGACTAGTCATGACGACAAGCAAGCAAACTGACACACGAGCAAACAAACGGACGAGGAAAAAGGCAACGGGAAAAAGAGGAGGAGATTGGGAAAGAGAGGGCGAATAAAACGGCAAGGGTGAAGTGGGGGAGAGGAAAACGAGAGGCAAATAATGTAATGCGAGAGATAGGGACTGTGGTGGGTACTTGGTATGGTTGACTTGCTCTTGCGTGAGCCTCCCCGGCAACGGCGCCAGAAATTCTTCTTGCTACCTCTTGAGCACTGCGTTGGATTTCCCCGAAGAGGAGAGGATGATGCAGCAAAGTAGCGTAAGTATTTCCCTCAGTTTTTGAGAACCAAGGTATCAATCCAGTAGGAGACCACGCACAAGTCCCTCGTACCTACACAAAACGATAGCTCCTCGCAACCAACGCGATTAGGGGTTGTCAATCCCTTCACGGTTACTTAGAGTGAGATCTAATAGAGATGATAAATAATATTTTTGGTATTTTTGGTATATAGATGCAAAGTGAAAAGTAAAAGGCAAAGTAAAAACAAAGCAAGTAATAAAGTAATGGAGATTGATATGATGAGAATAGACCCGGGGGCCATAGGTTTCACTAGTGGCTTCTCTCAAGAGCACAGATATTCTACGGTGGGTGAACAAATTATCGTTGAGCAATTGATGAATTGAGCATAATTATGAGTATATCTAGGTATGATCATGTATATAGGCATCACGTCCAAGACAAGTAGATCAAACGATTCGCATCTACTACTATTACTCCACTCATCGACCGCTATCCAAAGATGCATCTAGAGTATTAAGTTAAAAACAGAGTAACGCCTTAAGCCGATGACATGATGTAGAGGGATAAATTCATGCAATATGATAAAAAAACATCTTGTTATCCTCGATGGCAACAATACAATACGTGCCTTGCTGCCCCTTCTGTCACTGGGAAAGGACACCGCAACATTGAACCCAAAGCTAAACACTTCTCCCATTGTAAGAACTACCAATCTAGTTGGCCAAACCAAACGGATAATTCGAAGAGACTTGCAAAGATAACTCAATCATACATAAAAGAATTCAGAGAAGATTCAAATATTATTCATAGATAAGCTGGATCATAAACCCACAATTCATCGGTCTCAATAAACACACCACAAAAAGAAGATTACATCGAATAGATCTCCACGAGAGAGGGGGAGAACATTGTATTGAGATCCAAAAAGAGAGAAGAAGCCATCTAGCTACTAGCTATGGACCCAAGGTCTCAAGTAAACTACTCACACTTCATCAGAGGGGCTATGGTGTTGATGTAGAAGCCCTCCGTGGTGGATGCCCCCTCCGGCGAAGCTCCGGAACAGGCCCCAAGATGGGATCTCGTGGATACAGAAGGTTGCGACGGTGGAATTAGGTTTTTGGCTCCTCATCTGATCGTTTGGGGGTACGTAGGTATATATAGGAGGAAGGAGTACGTCGGTGGAGCAACAGGGGGCCCACGAGGCAGGGGGCACGCCCTAGGGGAGGGCACCCCCCACCCTCGTGACCGCCTCACATTTCTTGGAGTAGGGTCCAAGTCTCCTAGATTACGCTCGTGAGAAAATCACGCTCCCGATGGTTTCATTCCGCTTGGACTCCGCTTGATATTCCGCTTTCTTGAAACACCAAATAGGCAAAAATAGCAATTCTGGGCTGGGCCTCCGGTTAATAGGTTAGTCCCAAAAATAATATAAAAGTGGAAAATAAAACCCAATATAGTCCAAAGCAGTAGATAAAGTAGCATGGAGCAATCAAAAATTATAGGTACGTTGGAGATGTATCAACACTCTCCCCTCTCGTTGCTATGCATCTCCATGATCTTGCGTGTGCGTAGGAATTTTTTTTGAAATTACTATGTTCCCCAACAGTGGCATCCAAGCCTAGTTTTATGCGTAGATGTTATATGCACGAGTACAACACAAGTGATTTGTGGGCGATACAAGTCATACTGCTTACCAACATGTCATACTTTGGTTCGGCGGTATTGTTGGATGAAGCGGCCCGGACCGACATTACGCGTACGCTTACATGAGACTAGTTCAACCGACGTGCGTTGCACATAGGTGGCTGGCGGGTGTCAGTTTCTCCAACTTTAGTTGAACCGAGTGTGGCTACGCCCAATCCTTGAGAAGGTTAAAACAGCACTAACTTGACGAACTATCGTTGTGGTTTTGATGCGTAGGTAAGAACGGTTCTTGCTCAGCCCATAGCAGCCACGTAAAACTTGCAACAACAAAGTAGAGGACGTCTAACTTGTTTTTGCAGGGCATGTTGTGATGTGATATGGTCAAGACGTGATGCTATATTTTATTGTATGAGATGATCATGTTATCTAAATGAGTTATCGGCAACTGGCAGGAGCCATATGGTTGTCGCTTTATTGTATGCAATGCAATTGCCCTGTAATTGCTTTACTTTATCACTAAGCAGTAGCGATAGTCGTAGAAGCAATAGTTGGCGAGACGACAACGATGCTACGATGGAGATCAAGGTGTCACGTCGGTGACGATGGTGATCATGACGGTGCTTCGGAGATGGAGATCACAAGCACAAGATGATGATGGCCATATCATATCAATTATATTGATTGCATGTGATGTTTATCATTTATGCATCTTATTTTGCTTTGATTGACGGTAGCATTATAAGATGATCCCTCACTAAATTTCAAGAAAAAAGTGTTGTCCCTGAGTATGCACCATTGCCAAAGTTCGTCGTGCCGAGACACCACGTGATGATCGGGTGTGATAAGCTCTATGTCCATCTACAACGGGTGCAAGCCAGTTTTGCACACGTAGAATACTCGGGTTAAACTTGATGAGCCTAGCATATGCAGATATGGCCTCGGAACACTAAGACAGAAAGGTCGAGCGTGAATTATATAGTAGATATGATCAACATAGCGATGTTCACCATTGAAAACTACTCCATTTCACGTGATGACCAGTTATGGTTTAGTTGATTTGGATCACGTGATCACTTAGATGATTAGAGAGATGTCTATCTAAGTGTGAGTTCTTAAGTAATATGATTAATTGAACTTAAATTTATCATGAACTTAGTACCTGATAGTATTTTGCTTGTCTATGTTTGTTGTAGATAGATGGCTCGTGCTGTTGTTCCATTAAATTTTAATGCGTTCCTTGAGAAAGCAAAGTTGAAAGATGATGGTAGCAATTACACGGATCGGGTCCGTAACGAGGATTATCCTCATTGCTGCACGTAAGAATTACGTCAATGCAGCACCGCTGGGTGCCAACCTCGCCAGATGCAATCGATGACGTTAAGAACGTCTAGCGAGCAAAGTCGATGACTACTCTATAGTTCGAGGTGCCATGCTTTACGGCTTAGAACCGGACTTCAACGATGTTTTGAACATCATGGAGCATATGAGATGTTCTAGGAGTTGAAGTTAATATTTCAAGCAAATGCTCGGATTGAGAGATATGAAGTCTCCAATAAGTTCTATAGCTGCAAGATGGAGGAGAATAGTTCTGTCGGTGAACATATACTCAAAATGTGCAGGTATAACAATCACTTGATTCAACCGGGAGTTAATATTCGATGATAGTGTCATTGATGTAATTCTTCAATCATCGCCACCAAGCTACAAGAGCTTCGTGATGAACTATAATATGCAAGGGATGAACAAGACAATTCCCGAGCTCTTCGCAATGCTAAAGATTGCTGAGGTAGAAATCAAGAAGGAGCATCAAGTGTTGATGGTCAACAAGACCACCAGCCAAGAAAAGGGTAAAGGAACAAGAAGGGAACTTCAAGAAGAACGGCAAACAAGTTGCTACTCAAGAGAAGAAACCCAAGTCTGGACCTAAGCCTAAGATCGAGTGCTTCTACTTGACGGTCGGTCACTTGAAGCGGAATCGCCCCAAGTATTTGGCGGATAAGAAGGATGGCAAGGTGAACAAAGATAAATGTGATATACATGTTATCGATGTGTACCTTACGAGCTCGCATGATAGCACACAGGTATTTGATATTGGTTACATTGCTAATATTTGCAACTCAAAGCAGGACTACTGATTAGCGAAGATCGGCTAAGGACGAGGTGACGATCGCGTGGGAAATGGTTCCAAAGTCGATGTGATCGCCGTCGGCACGCTACCTCTACATCTACCTTCGGGATTAGTTTTAGACCTGAATAATTGTTATTTGGTGCCAGCGTTGAGCATGAACATTATATCTGGATCTTGTTTAATGCGAGACGGTTATTCATTTAAATCTAAAAATAATGGTTGTTCTATTTATATGAGTAATATCTTTTATGGTCATGCACCCTTGAAGAGTGGTCTATTTTTATTGAATCTCAATAGTAGTGATACACATATTCATAATGTTGAAGCCAAAAGATGCAGAGTTGATAATGATAGTGCAACTTATTTGTGGCACTGCCGTTTGGGTCATATTGGTGTAAAGCGCATGAAGAAACTCCATACTGATGGACTTTTGGAATCACTTGATTATGAATCACTTGGTACTTGCGAACCATGCCTCATGGGCAAGATGACTAAAATGCCGTTCTCCGAAACTATGGACCGAGCAACAGAGTTGTTGGAAATCATACATACTAATGTAAGTGGTCCGATGAATATTGAGGCTCGCGGCGGGTATCGTTATTTTCTCATCTTCACAGATGATTTGAGCAGATATGGGTATATCTACTTAATGAAACATAAGTCTAAAACATTTGAAAAGTTCAAAGAATTTCAGAGTGAAGTGGAAAATCATCGTAACAAAAAAACAAAGTTCCTACGATATGATCGTGGAGGAGAATATTTGAGTTACGAGTTTAGTCTACATTTGAAACAATGCGGAATAGTTTCGCAACTCACGCCACCCGGAACACCACAACATAGTGGTGTGTCCGAACGTCGTAATCGTACTTTACTAGATATGGTGCGATCTATGATGTCTCTTATAGATTTACCGTTATCGTTTTGGGGTTATGCTTTAGAGACGGCTGCATTCACGTTAAATAGGGCACCATCAAAATCTGTTGAGGCAGCGCTTATGAGCGTGGTTTGGCAAGAAACCAAAGTTGTCATCTCTTAAAGTTTGGGGTTGCGATGCTTATGTGTAAAAGCTTCAACTTGATAGCTCGAACCCAAATCGAATGTGTCTTCATAGGATACCCAAAGGCTGTTGGGTACACCTTCTATCACAGATCCGAAGGCAAGACATTTGTTGCTAAAATGGATCCTTTATAGAAGGAGTTTCTCTCGAAAAGAAGTGAGTGGGAGGAAAGTAGAACTTGATGAGAAAGCGTACTGCTCCTTATTGGAAAATAGTTCATCATAGAAATAGGTTCTGTGGCGACTACACCAATTAGTGAGGAAGCTAATGATATTGATCATGAAACTTGGATCAAATTACTACCAAACCTCGTGGGTCGACCATAGTAAGATCCGCACCAGAGTGGTACGGTAATCCTATTCTGGAGGTCATGTTACTTGACCATGGCGAACCTACAAACTATGAGGAAGTGATGATGAGCCTAGATTCCGCAAAATGGCTTGAGGCCATGAAATCTGAGATGGGATCCATGTATGAGAACAAAGTGTGGACTTTGGTTGACTTGCCCAACGATCGGCAAGCCATCGAGAATAAGTGGATCTTCAATAAGAAGACTGACGTTGATGGTAATGTTAATGTCTACAAAGCTCGACTTGTTGCGAAAGGTTTTCAACAAGTTCAAGGGGTTGACTACGATGAGACTTTCTCACCCATAGCGATGCTTAAGTCTATCCGAATCTTGTTAGCAATTGCCGCATTTTATGATTATGAAATTTGACAATTGCTAACATGATTTAGACAGACTTAAGCATGGATACGAGTGAGAAAATCTCATTGTATTCAACACCTTGAACTTGGCGAAAACCTTTTGCAACAAGTCGAGCTTTGTAGATAGTAACTCTACTATCATCGTCTGTTTTCCTCTTGAAGATCCACTTGCTTTCTATGGTCTGCCGATCACCGGGCAAATCCACCAAAGTCCACACTTTGTTCTCATACATGGATCCCATCTCAGATTTCATGGCCTCAAGCCATTTCGCGGAATCTGGGCTCATCATCGCTTCCTAATAGTTTGTAGGTTCATCATGGTCTAGTAACATGACTTCCAGAATAGGATTATCGCATCACCGTGTGGAACGACTGAAGACCTACGAGGTTCTGTTGTAACTTGATCTGAAGTTTCATGATCATCATCATTAGCTTCCTCACTAATTGGTGTAGGAATCACTGGAACTGATTTATGTGATGAACTACTTTCCAAATCGGGAAAAGGTACAATTACCTCATCAAGCTCTACTTTCCTCCCACTCACTTCTTTCGAGAGAAACTCCTTCTCTAGAAAGGATCCATTCTTAGCAACAATCTTGCCTTAGGATCTGTGATAGAAGGTGTACCCAACGGTTTCCTTTGGGTATCCTATGAAGAGGCATTTCTTCGATTTGGGTTCGAGCTTATCAGGTTGAAGTTTTTTCACATAAGCATCACAGCCCCAAACTTTAAGAAACGACAACTTGGGTTTCTTGCCAAACCACAATTCATAAGGCGTCGTCTCAACGGATTTTGATGGTGCCCTATTTAAAGTGAATGCAGCTATCTCTAATGCATAACCCCAAAATGATAGTGGTAACCTAGTAAGAGACATCATAGATCATACCATATCCAATAAAGTGCAAGCATGACGCTCGACACACCATTACGCTTATGGTGTTCCATGTATGGAGTGTGAAACTATTCCACATTGTTTTTAAATGAAGGCCAAACTCGTAACTCAAATATTCTCCTCCACGATCAGATCGTAGAAATTTTTATTTTCTTGTTACAATGATTCTCCACTTCACTCTGAAATTTCTTGAACTTTTCAAATGTTTCAGACTTGTGTTTCATTAAGTAGATATACCCATATCTGCTCAAATCATCAGTGAAGGTCAGAAAATAACGATACCCGACACGAGCATCAACACTCATTGGACCACATACATTAGTATGTATTTTTCTAATAAGTCAGTAGCTCGTTCCATTGTTCTGGAGAACGGAGTTTTAGTCATCTTGCCCAAAAGGCACGGTTCGCAAGCATCAAATGATTCATAACCAAGTGATTCCAAAAGTCCATCTTCATGGAGTTTCTTCATGCGCTTTACACCGATATGACCCAAACGGTAGTGCCACAAATAAGTTGCACTATCATTATCAACTTTGCATCTTTTGGCATCAATATTATGAATATGTGTATCACTACGATCGAGATCCAACAAACTATTTTCATTGGGTGTATGACCATCGAAGGTTTTATTCATGTAAACAGAACAATAATAATTCTCTGACTTTAAATGAATAACCGTATTGCAATAAACATGATCAAATCATATTCATGCTCAACGCAAACGCCAAATAACATTAGTTTAGGTTTAATACTAATCCTGAAAGTATAGGGAGTGTGCAATGATGATCATATCAATCTTGGAACCACTTCTAACACACATCATCACTTCACCCTCAACTAGTCTCTGTTTATTCTGTAACTCCTGTTTCGAGTTACTAATATTTAGCAACCGAACAAGTATCAAATACCGAGGCTATCAGAAACACTAGTAAGGTACACATCAATAACTCAGATATCAAATATACCATTGTTCACTTTGCCATCCTTCTTATCTACCAAATATTTAGGGCATTTCCGCTTCCAGTGACCATTTCTTTTGCAGTAGAAGCACTCAGTTCTAGGCTTTAGTCTAGCTTTGGGCTGCTTCACGGAAGTGACAACTTGCTTGCCATTCTACATGAAGTTCCCTTTCTTTCCGTTTGCCCTTTTCTTGAAACTAGTGGTCTTGTTAATCATCAACACTTGATGCTCTTTCTTGATTTTTGCCTTCATCGATTTCATCATCATGAAAAGCTCGGGAATCGTTTTCGTCATCCCTTGCATACTATAGTTCATCACAAAGTTCTACTAACTTAGTGATGGTGACTAGAGAACTCACAATCACTATCTTATCCGGAAGATTAACTCCCACTTGATTCAAGCGATTGTAGTACCTGCATAATCTGAGCACATGCTCACCGCTTGAGCTATTCTCCTCCATCTTTTAGCTATAGAACTTGTTGGAGACTTCATATCTCTCAACTCGGTATTTGCTTGAAATATTAAATTCAACTCTGGAACATCTCATATGGTCCATGACGCTCAAAACGCCTTTGAAGTCCCGATTCTAAGCCGTTAAGCATGGTGCACTAAACTATCAAGTAGTCATCATATTGAGCTAGCCAAACGCTCATAACCTCTCAGATCTGTTCTCGCAATAGGTCTGTCACCTAGCGTGCATCAAGGACATAATTCTTACGGCAAAAATGAGGATAAACCTCGATCACGGATCCAATCCGCATCATTGCTACTATCATCTTTCAACTTAGTTTTCTCTACGAACACATATAAAACATAGGGAAGCAATAATGCGAGCTATTGATCTACAACATTATTTGCAAAATACTATGAGGACTAAGTTCATGATAAATTAAAGTTCAATTAATCATATTACTTAAGAACTCCCACTTAGATAGACATCCCTCTAATCATCTAAGTGGTCACATGATCCAAATCAACTAAACCATAACCAATCATCACATGAGATGGAGTAGTTTTCAATGGTGAACATCACTATGTTGATCATATCTACTACAAGATTCACGCTCAACCTTTCGGTCTCCAGTGTTCCGAGGCCATATCTGCATATGCTAGGCTCGTCAAGTTTAACCCTAGTATTTCTGCGTGTGCAAAACTATCTTGCACCCGTTGTAGGTGAACGTTGAGCTTATCACACCCAATCATCACGTGGTGTCTCGGCACGACGAACTTTGGCAACGGTGCATACTCAGGGAGAACACTTTTACCTTGAAATTTAGTGAGAGATCATCTTATAGTGCTACCGTCAATCAAAGCAGAATAAGATGTATAAAAATAAACATCACATGCAATCAAAATATGTGACATGATATGGCCATCATCATCTTGTGCCTTTGATCTCCATCTCCAAAGCATCGTCGTGATCTCCATCGTCACCGGCATGACACCATGATCTCCATCATCTTGATCTATATCAATGTGTCGCCACATGGTCGTCTCGCCAACTATTTCTAATGTAACTATTGCTATGGCATAACGATAAAGTAAATCAATTATTTGGCGCTTGCATCTTATGCAATAACGAGACAACCATAAGGCTTCTGCCAGTTGCCGATAACTTCAACAAAACATGATCATCTTATACAACAACTTATATCTCATCACGTCTTGACCATATCACATCACAACAAGCCCTGCAAAAACAAGTTAGATGTCCTCTACTTTGTTGTTGCAAGTTTGATGTGGCTGCTATGGGCTGAGCAAGAACCGTTCTTACCTACGCATCAAAACCACAACGATATTTCGTCAAGTTAGTGTTGTTTTAACCTTCTCAAGGACTGGGCGTAGCCACACTCGGTTCAACTAAAGTTGGAGAAACTGACACCCGCCAGCCACCTATGTGCAAAGCACGCCGGTAGAACCAGCCTCGCTTAAGCGTCGCTGTAATGTCGGTCCGGCCGCTTCATCCAACAATACCGCCAAACCAAAGTATGACATGTTTGGTAAGCAAGATGACTTGTATCGCCCACAACTCACTTGTGTTCTACTCGTGCATATAACATCTACGCATAAACCTGGCTCGGATGCCACTGTTGGGGAACGTAGTAATTTCAAAAAAATTCCTATGCACACGCAAGATCATGGTGATGCATAGCAACGAGCGGGGAGAGTGAGTCCACGTACCCTCGTAGACCGAAAGCGAAAGCGTTAGCACAACGCGGTTGATGTAGTTGTACGTCTTCACGATCCAACCGATCCAAGTACCGAACGTACGGCACCTCCGAGTTCAACACACGTTCAGCTCAAGGACGTCCCGTGAACTCCGATCCAGCAGAGCTTCACAGGAGAGTTCTGTCAGCACGACGGTGTGATGATGGTGATGATGTTGCTACCGACGCAGGGCTTCGTCTAAGCACCGCTACGATATGACCGAGGTTGAATATGGTGGAGGGGGCACCACACACGGCTGGGAGAGATCAACAGATCAACTTGTGTCTCTAGAGGTACCCCCTGCCCCCGTATATAGGAGCAAGGGGAGAGACGGCCGGCCAGGAGGAGGGCGCGCCAAGGGGGGAGTCCTACTCCCACCGGGAGTAGGACTCCACCTTACCTTGTAGGAGTAGGAGAAGGGAAGGGAGAGAGGAGAAGGAAAAGGGGAGGCGCTGCCCCCTCCTTGTCCAATCCGGACTAGAGGGGGGGCGCGGCTGCCCTGGTCGCCCCTCCTCTTCTCCCACCAAGGCCCATTAGGCCCAATATACACCCCGGGGGGTTCCGGTAACCCCCCGGTACTCCGGTAAATGTCTGAAACCTCCTGAAACACTTCCGTTGTCCGAACATAGTCGTCCAATATATTGATATTTACGTCTTGACCATTTGAAGACTCCTCGACATGTCCGGGATCATATCCGAGACTCTGAACTAACTTCGGTACATCAAAACACAAAAACTCATAATACCAATCGTCACCGAACTTTAAGCGTGCGGACCCTACGGGTTCGAGAACTATGTAGACATGACCGAGACACATCTCTGGTCAATAACCAATAGCGGAACCTGGATGCTCATATTGGTTCCCACATATTCTACGAAGATCTTTATCGGTCAAACCGCATAACAACATACGTTGTTCCCTTTGTCATCGGTATGTTACTTGCCCGAGATTCGATCGTCGGTATCTCAATACCTAGTTCAATATCGTTACCGGCAAGTCTATTTACTCGTTATGTAATGCATCATCCCGCAAATAACTCATTAGTCACATTGCTTGCAAGGCTTATAGTGATGTGCATTACCGAGAGGGCCCAGAGATACCTCTTCGACAATCGGAGTGACAAATCCTAATCTCGAAATACGCCAACTCAACAAGTACCTTCGGAGGCACCTGTAGAGTACCTTTATAACCACTCAGTTACGTTGTGATGTTTGGTAGCACACAAAGTGTTCCTCCAGTAAACAGGAGTTGCATGATCTCATAGTCATAGGAACATGTATAAGTCATGAAGAAAGCAATAGCAACATACTAAACGATCAAGTGCTAAGCTAACGGAATGGGTCAAGTCAATCACATCATTCTCCTAATGATGTGACCCCGTTAATCAAATGACAACTCATGTCTATGGTTAGGAAACTTAACCATCTTTGATTAACGAGCTAGTCAAGTAGAGGCACACTAGTGACACTATGTCTATGTATTCACACATGTATTATGTTTCCTCTTAATACAATTCTAGCATGAATAACAAACATTTATCATGATATGAGGAAATAAATAATAACTTTTTTATTGCCTCTAGGGCATATTTCCTTCAGTAGAAGTGTGGGCGAGGAAAATATCAGGGAGTTCCCAGTTACGGTGGGTGGTCGGGGCCGAGCGATGAACAGAGGGATTGCACGTTTCTCTCGTACATGTACGCACGTGGGTGCGAGGCGTTGGGCTCTAACTTAACCCGAGCGATTGCACTAGCTACACGTTACTGAACCCAAGCGATCGATCAATCCCTGGCTGTTAACTGAACCCGATCGAGCGATTCGCCGCCATCGCTACTAATCAAGCCGATCGAACTCGCGCCTCTTGATGAACAGTGAGCGTTGTTGGGGGTTGGATGAACAGTTCCTGATGGGGGTTGGATGAACAAGACCCTATGGTTGTTGAGGCCGTTGACGCTGGATGAACAGGACCCCGATCGAGCCGGTTGGGGGTGGATGAATAGAACCCCGTGGAGGGTTGGTTGAACAGTAGCCGGTGAAGGGCTGGATGAACAGTAGCCCGTGGAGGGGTGGTTGAATAGTAGCCAGTGGAGGCTGGATGAACAGGAGGCCATGGATAAACAATAGCTGGTGGAGGTAGGAGGAAGACGTCGTGGATGAACAGTCGCTGGTAGAGGCTGGAGGAGGTCGACGGTGGATGAACAGTAGCCCGTGAAGGCTGGAGCAAGGTAGTAGACGGTGGAACAGTAGCCCATGGAGTCCCTTTTGCGGTACGCCACACAACCTCCCGATGAACAGGACCCCTGTTTCGACCGTAGGAGGTCGAAGAGAAGTCTGTTTCCTCCGTTTTGCGGTATGCCACACCCCTCCCGATCAACAGGACCCCGTTTCGTCCGTATGAGGTCAAAGAGAAGTCTGTTTCCTCTGTTTTGTGGTATGCTAGACCCCTCCCGGTGAACAGGATCCCATTTTGATCGTAGGCGATTGAAGAGAAGGCCGTTTCCTCCGTTTTGTTGTACGCCAGGCCTCGTTTCGGCTGTTCCGTCCAAGCCGGTTGGCTCCCGATGAACAGGACACATTCTGTTGCTTCCCAATGAACATGACATAGTTTCTCCGTTCTGACCCAGCCGGTTGGCTGCTGATGAACAGGACGTCGTCGCTGCTCTCCGCTGCCTCTCCATGTACACGATCCCTGGCCGTACGTATGCGCGAGTATGCGCTCAAGACCCCGCTCGTATGTACGTACGTGGTCGTATTTACTTTCTTGCACCCTGGTTGTACGTATGTGTACACGATATAGACGGGACTGTGTGACATGCTAGTCCGCGCCTCTACTACGACATGTGCCCTTCCTTACCCGGCCATGGTTCATCGCTGCAGCCTGCAGACAGACTGATCGACCAGTATGTACATACACGTTCGCGACCAGACAAACAACCCTACATACTATTCGATCGGGTGGGTCCCAACTGTCAAGGAGGTAAGGAGGCACTTCCTTGCATGCAAAGATATAGCTGGTGGGTCCCAGCTGTCAGGGGGAAGAATCATTTTTTTGTAATATGGACACACTTCCGCGTGTGAACATGTAGCTGGTGGGTCCCAGCTGTCAGTGGCAGGAATATGGGGGCACTTCCTTCCGTGCGAAGATATACGTGGTGGGTCCCAGCTTTCAGGGGGAGGAATAATTTTATTTTCACGAAATAAGGAGGCGGTTCCATGCGTGCGTTCATGGACCTGGTGTGTCCCCACTGTCAGCCTCTCCACGTACAGTCCTCTTCCGATGACTCCCTTTTTTTCGTGAGAGTCACGGTTTTGCTTCCGCGAGAGGTGCGGTTGTGATTTTGTCAGATGCACGGGCGTGCCTCATATGGAAAGGGAAAAACCCGTGCTCCCGGTTCGGTTTTTCGTCCGTTTTTTTCATGAAAAAAAGTTCGTCAAAACCTATCAACATGGGATCTAGTTTTGAAGATCTCGACGCAAGGAATCCAACAACAAAAGCGGTTTGAGATTTGGACGCACGGTTTAAGAGATAAAACATTTTGAATAAATGGATCTATGAAAAAAGGGGAAACTCCCAGGTTGCAACAAGTGGCGCACATGTAGCGCGCCACTTGTTGCAACCTGGGGAATTGGAATGATCTTTGCAACGAGTACTCCTTAACTAGTGATTTCGCCAAAGTCCTGTCTTGATGTAGTGTTCGAGATACTGGCCACTACTGCTGGCACCAGCTCTTCGAACTTGTTGCCTCAACCAGTTTGGCTTTTTGAGTCTCAACTTCAAGTTGAAAGACATCGATCAGATGTTCTGACAGGAAGCCGAAGGACTGAGGAAGTCCCTGTAGAATTTAGATGCATACTTTCTGGTGCAACAGCAAGCGCTGAAGGATTTAAGCGCCAAACAAGAGAAAATTAATAAGCTTGCTAAGCGTCTTGCCAGCATTATGGGTACCCATAATATTGTTTCTTGAGCTCTTCTGAAGTGGTTTCAGTTCTGGACTAGTTTTCCTGCCACGTTTATTTTCATTGGTCGCCAACTTCGACAACCAGTGTATGTGATATGCTGCTTTGTTCCCTATATTTGCACTGGTAGCGAACTTTGATGCCTAGTGGATGTAATATGTGTAATAGCCGTGATAGCCTAGAGTAAGTTGCTTGCTTATTTATTTCCTTGTTGTCTTGTTTATTGGTTTGCTTATAGTCAGTGCAGTTCGTTTTCCGCGGTTTGCTAGTGACCGCAATAACCTATTTTTCAAAACTAGGCCACAATAACCATGGACAACATATTTACTGTAGTGACCATGGGCCTCCTATGGGCTGTAAAAACAATGGGCCTTCTATGGGTCGTAGAAACAATGGGCGTTCTATGGGGCGTAGCATCAATGGGCCTTCTACGGGTCATATGATCGATTGGCCAAACATGGGCCAATAAAGGACCACATTATGGGCCGTAAACGGGCTAGAGTTGGAATTGTCCGTTCATGGGCCGACCATAACGGGCCATCATTAATTGGCCGTATTTGATGACGCTATGAAAACAGCCCAACGGATTAATGGGCCACAAACGGGCTGACTGTAACCACAGGCTGAATTTGGCCCACAAGCAGAAAAGGCCAGTAACGGGTTGTAAGTAACCAAATACTAGAAATGACCCCAAGAATAAATGGGCCCTGAGAAGGCCGAAAGGTAACACAGGATGGAAACGACCCCAATGGAATAATGGGCCATTAATGGGTATAAAGCGATACACTATTCATTACGGGCCAGTTTCACCACGGGTCCTTAATGGGCCAAGAGTTACAAAGGGCCTCTTATGGGCCGAAAGACGTCATGGGTCATACATGGGCCGGAAGTTACAACGGGCTGGAATCATATTGGTCGACCCAGATGACGCTACTGGGCCTAATTCGGATAGGCCGTAACGGGTCGTGATTTAGCGGCCTGTAAATGGGCTATATGCAAACATGTCGTTAACAGGCTTTTTTGTGGGCCGACCCGCTACCTTTTGACCAAGTCAAATGGGCCGGCCTTTTCACCGAAATGGGCCTCTGTTGGGCCATGCCATGTGTCAACGTATCATAGGCGCCTTTGGTCCAATGAGTGGATGACATCTGTCACAACGGTGAGCCGACATGTGGTTCCTCTGGCCATTGAGAATTTTACACGTGGAAAATCCCCATTGGTCCGGGCTGTTAACGGGTTATCGGATCCAAACCGGAACCCGATAGCTTAACGGCGACCCGTTATGGTGGATGCAACATGTCGGTTACCCTTGACGAAAGCAATTCTATGACGCGTGATTTATCGTCATGGAAGTGGACACTTCCGTGATGATAATTTTGGTAATGTCATGGAACACTTATACAACAACACAGGTATGCCTATCTTGATTCTGTCATAAAATCATCATGGATGTACATGCATGACAGAAAACATGACCTAATGTGACAAACATGTATCATCACGGAAGTGTATTTTTTTTGTAGTGCAACATCATCGATACCATCACGCTTCTTCCATTTCTCATCATCCTTCAATTCTTCATAGCAATGAGGCAAGGTAAATGGTCTCCCTTTCTTGATCTTCCCTTTCTTGGTCTTCTTCTCCTCTCCTTGGAACAAGTTTTGTGCAATATTGAGCAACAAAAAAACAAGTGAGCACTAGAAACACCAAGAAGAAGCATGATGAACGTGGAAGAATCATGAAAGAAATGGCACTTACCCTATCTCTATCATTAGTGCCACTTGGGTTCAACTTGTCAACCGCCTTGAGTGCGGCCGCCAACCTTTGACAATCTCGGTTGATTGTCGACCACCGGGAGCAAAGAGATCTTTCCGAGCGATCAATTCCACTTTTGTTGTGTAGATCAAAGTGCTCCTTCATCCAGTTCCAATATGCATCTCTACTTTGATCCCCTCCAACGGTGGGATCCCTCGATACTTGCAACCAAGTATTGCATAGCAAGATGTCTTCATCCATGGTGTAGTTGCCTCATCTTCCTTTCGGTGCGTCGATGATGCCCTCACCATCCTCGTCCACCTCAAACTCATGATCATCGAAATGCATGTCATTGGTTTGAGACCAATGAGAATTGTTGGAGCCAACACCCATAGTTGACATATATGCCTCATCGTTCAAACTACAAAGTACATACAACGAAGCAAATAAGCTATCCATATGTATGCATTCAAACAACAACAACAAAAAAGTTGGCAAAATTTTATACCTTGGGGGCATTTCATCGAACACCTTGTGCGCGTCGGCCACCGGCTCAACAAGTGAGCTCACCAACGCTTCGGTAGCCGCTACGTCCGTCGCATGCCCTGCAAGCTTCTTCCTCGACGGCTTAGAGGAGCCGTCCGCCGCCTTGTTCTTCTTCGCGGATACCTTGCCCTTCTTCGCCAGCGCCGCATTTGGGAGCTTCGAGAGGGGGGCACGTGGCTTCATGGCAGGCGCCGGCGCGACGCCACCCGCCGCCCAGGTTGTCTGTGGCGGCATGAAAAGGTCGCGCGTGATACCGGTGCTTCGAGGATCACCGAAGGAGGCGAAGCCAAAGTTCCCCGTGCTAGGGTTTGCGGCGGCGGCGGCAGCGACAGCGGAGGGGTCGCTGGTGTAGGAAGGGGTGAGGGGGTGACGGCGCGGCCGTCCATTGGGTCAATTCGCCGGCGGCGGCACGGGCGGGGCGAAAGTGGAGCGGCTGAGAGAGAGCGTGGCGCGAGCGCTCGAGTGTGCGGCGCGCGGAAGCGGGTACACCAAATAAACGGCGCGCGATGGCGGTTCAGACCGCGTGCTGAACTCTTTATGCCGCGCGCGCGTGGTTATTGCGCCTCCGCTGGAGCTCGGTTAGTGATTGCGCGCGCGCTAAAAACCATAAATTTGCGACGCGGCGCTTATATAGCGCGGCTGTTGGAGATGCTCTTATTGCGTGTGATTACAAGGTTGTAGTTCATGACATCGAGGAAGGAAGAAGAGGCACCTATGCGGCCATTGTAAAAGAGTTCAGAACCAGGGCTTTGAATAGTGAATCTCATAATTTTGCCAAACACTCTATTATGCTTAATTAGGGTCGCCGTTTGTGGCTTATTCATCCTTTTGACCCATCTTGTATTTCTTTTAACATCCACATGGATGTTGGCAAATCAAGAAAAAAAATGTTGTTTCTAGTGTTGGTTTTTCTTTCACTTCTTTTCTACATGGGTTTTCTTTTGGTCTTTCCGGTTCTTCACTAGAAGTAGGTTTTCTTTCGGGGTTTTTTGGTGTGTGTGGGTTTTTGAGTCGGTTTTATCTCCTTTTTTAAAAATGTTTTTTCTTGAATAGTTTAAACCAAAACAATTAAAAAATGTTCATGTTTCAAAAAAATGTTGGCTATTTTTGCAATTGTTCAAAAATTTCAAAAAATATTTTGGATTAAACAAAAAAATCCAAAAATTGTGCTTTTGATCTCCGAAACTAAAAACCAAATTTCCAAAATTAATAAAAAACATTTTTTATTCATACCCTTATGCGCATACCTTGCACATCTATTTATGTGTTGATTCCCTGTAGAGAAAAAAATTGCAAATTTTTATATGGGCTCTACCAATAAATTTATTGGTATTGGCATGTGTGTTTCGTTGTAGATCACCAATATACTCATCCCGAAATACTTTCGCATGTGGGGCCCACATGTTAGCTATCCAACTTTTCCCCCTCTCTCACATCTTCCCAAACTCTCTCATGGCGTGAGGCGGGGACATGCGTACCGACCGTGGGGAAAGCGACAACAACGACGGAAGGGGGTGAATGCCGGTGATGGGGTTGGCGACGATAGCAGCCGAGGCGAGGAGGCACATGCCGATGATGTGGGTGGCAACAACGGCGGCCGGGGCAGGAGGCGCATGTTGGGGCAGGATTTGATAGTTGCTCCGTAATGTAGCTTTTATAGGATGAGTTCCATTTAGCCCTTTTTTAAATAAGGTGAGTTTGGGTGCTTTTTCTTGATTACAGAATAATAAGAAACGAGAAAAGAAATATGCTGAAGCGTGTTTTTTGAAAAAAAGGATGTGTTTGAGCATTATTTTGGCCTAACTTTTTGTATCCTGGAAACCATTTTAGTTTTCATTTCTGCGAAAATAATTTTAGTTTTTTTGGGGGGGGGGGGGGGTAAAGGGATAGGACGTTTAGGGCATCTCCAACACTTGCATTCAAACAGCCGACAATCGTATGGACCAAGTGGTTCGAACGCCATTTTGTCATTCAACGTGGTACCTATCGGTCCGTGGACTGGGCAGACGTCAGTTTTCTTGCAAACTAGGGGCTCTACGGAAATCCGTACCGCTGCCACGTACACGTCTGCCATCGCAGACCCACCCAAAACTCTTTCTTGTGTCTGTGCTCGTGCTCGTGCCCTCTCTTGCGCGAAGCGGCTGCAGCGCATTCATGTCGCCATGTGCCACTCCAAAGCTCCAGTGCTGCATTCATACTAGCCCAAAAGCGGACGCGATCTCTCACTGGAGCCAACAATGAAGCAGCGCGCCTGCCGAGAGTGCTGCCCGATCTCGATGCCTGTTCCAATGTCGGGGGAAACATGATCGGATGGGACTAGACGGTTGTACATTGCATTCATACGGGCTCCCATCCATCCGCATGTCGGCATTAGATTGGCGCGGAGACCGAGAAACCTACTCTAGCGCTCGCATTGACACACCACGCCGCATGTTCCGGATGATGGTGCCTCGTGTCCCTGCCGGTGGCCGCTATTTAAATGGTGCCTCCTCGCCCGTCACAACCAGCACCAGTGCACCACGTCCGCCATGTCCTCGAGATCTAGGGCAATGCGGGATAGCGTGTCCATGGAGCAGAAGCAAGAGTTGGCCGGCATCGCGGGCAGCTGGCAGGCTCGTTGTCAGTGGCGGAGCTACATCCACATCTTTAGGGGGGGAGGGGGGCAAAAAATAGTAAAATATACATCTAAAGTTTTGCTCTTAGGGCCCAAATTAAGCACCAGTCTTCAGTAAACTTTAGTTGAGTTGGGCGGTCCATGGCTTGGTTTTGCACAACCGTAGCTCCGCCACTGCCCGTCGTGAGTGACATACTAAGATTGGCTTGCTATCTAGCTCGACAAAGTTTAGCGACGAGGATCAGATGATGGAGGAGGCGTCCGATAACGAGCCGCGGCTCCTTCGCCAGCGAAAGAGCAGCTGGCACCGCATGTGTTGGTGTTCCTCGACAAGCACCGTCTCACGAAGGGGCAAATCTTCGGCGAGCAGGCGAGCGAGATCACGTCGCAGGCTTGGGTCTGAGGAAGGCCACTACTATACTTCCCCTTCCGCGGCTTCACTTCCCGGGGCTCACGGCCGGCCGGTGAGGTTGCCTGACATCGGGAAGACATGTCGTGGGAAACGGGTGCTGTCGTGGTTGGCGATCATTTAGACCATGTTATAAAATGCCTAGTCCGCTATAGTTTAGTTGAAATATGTCGAAAATGTAATGTTTTTGGTCCGGTTTTGATGAAAATCATCAGGTTTGTATGAAAGCCGTCTAGCTTGTTTAAATCTAGTTTAAAATGTATGCGGTCTCCCGTATTACTGCTCGCGGATAAAAATCGTGCTTGTTTTAGAGGTTTGCATTGGAAATGGCTAGGTTGCCGCGGAATCTTCTCGTTGTGAATTGCGGTAAGATTGCTGTAGAGAACCGACGGATGCGTGACAAGAGGAGAATCCTTTTTGAAGAAAGAAAGATGGTGGAAATGAGAATGAGAGGCCATTCATTTTTGCTTGTGCGCGAAGGGAAAGAACACACAACCAAGGGACGCGGCTTCCCTTTTTCTTTCCTGCTGGTGCGGGTTGCGTTGAAGCTGGGAGAAGAAAAGTGGCACTCACTCACTCATCCCTTTCACCGCTCCTGCCTCGTTTTCGACAAAGCGAGAACCGTGTCGCTTCCACTCTACTAGCTCGAGTCACGTCTTGAGCGTCGAATGTCGAGGGTCCTTCTCTTTGTTTTCGACGGACCTTTTTGTAGTGAGTAGCAGGGAAGGAAGATTCGGACGGAATTTTCGTCAAGGGGCGGGTAGACTTGGGCACCCCTCGTCCCCTGCCACTTTTACTTTTAATCTTTTGCAATTTGCATGCCTCGTCCATTGCCACTTGGGAAACATCGCCTCGCGTCCACGGCGACGTTGAAACGCCGGAGCCGGCCCCTGTCGGTCAAAAGAAAAGATTCCAAAAGCTGGAGCTAGACTTGGCATCTCGTGGCGACGCGCAATGCTCCACAAGACCACAACGCTCTATATATGTGTACATACGCGATGATTTACCGAACGCGTAGTGGCACGATTATTTACAGACCAACGCGACGCGACGACGACCTGACGTGCGGCGTGGAGAATCGAAGTTGATACTCCATCCACTAAACCAACGCCGAGAAAAAGGAGCAAAAAACACGGCGCATTTGCATTTACGCCGACCCACCCACCACGCGCTGCCCTCCACCGCCGTTTCTACCCACCGACTCCATCCTCCTGCTGCTCCTCCAGTCCTCCTCCTCCAGATCCCAAATCACCATCGTCGCCTCCCTCATCCCCTCCCCTCCCACCCCCAGCAAGCAAGCAAGCAAAACCCCAGCGCCGTTCCCGCCGCCGGCGCCATGCACCCCGCGTCCTCTTCCTCCTCAGCGGCGCACCCGCCGGACGGCGACCGCCCCAACGCCAAGGCCCCGCCGCCTCCCGGCCCGGCCATGGGTTACCCCGCCAACGCCGCGCCTAACCCCGGAAACGCCAGCTCCGCCTACTACGCCGCCGCGCCGCCCCCCGTCGCCAACGGCAACGGCACGGCCGCCTTCGGCGTCGCGTACCCCTACCCGGCCCCGCCCCCGCACCACCACCACCACCACCCGCCCCCGCCCCCGCCCTACCACCACTACCACAACCACCACAACCCCTACCAGGCGGCCCCTCCGCCGCCGCCCACCTGCCTGCGCCGCCTCCTCGCGCTCGTCGTCGCCGCCTTCCTCCTCCTCGGCGCCGGCACCTTCATCGTCTGGCTCCTCCTCCGCCCGCGCGCGCCCGCCTTCTCCCTCTCCGCCCTCACGCTCTCCCGCGTCGCCTACTCCCCGGCCAACTCGTCCCTATCCGCGGCCTTCGACGCCTCGCTCCTCGCCGACAACCCCAACTCCAAGCTCACCATCTCCTACTCCTCCCTCGTCGCCTACGTCGACCTCGCCCCCTCCTCCCCCATCGCCGTCACCTCCCTCGCGCCCTTCGCGCAGGGGCCCCGGAACACCACCACGCTCGCCTTCCGCCTCGACGTGGACGGGACCTACGTCGGGCCCGACGAGGCCGCAGCGCTCAAGAGCGGGAACGGGGGCACCATGGAGGTCCAGGTGAGGCTCGCGGCCATCGCCGTGTTCGATAGAGGGGGCTGGCGCACCCGCCGGAGGGCCATGAGGGTGTTGTGCGATGGAGTGCCCGTCACATTCCGTGGCAAGAACGCCACCGACGCAAAATTTGATGGCCCGGCACGCCGCTGCCAAGTCGTCTTGTGAAGGTTAGCTCACATGATTCCAGCACCTTTTGTGGTTATGCCTTCAATTGACATCCAGAGTTCCATGTGGTAAAATTTCTGTACGGACTGTAAGAGTGGCAATGTATCTGTACCTATGTCCGTATATTCTTTCCTGATGTGGTGATTTGCGAGTTTGAAAATTTGGTCGTTTGCAGCCATGATTTTGATTGCCAGATGGAGAGATGGGTCAAATGGTCAACTTGAAGGAGTGTGGCTGTGTTCAAGTCTTACTATAGTGTTGATGAAGTGATATATGTCAACGGGAGTGAGAGATTAACACTTTTAATAGAACATCCAAAAAATAGTAAAGAGTCCAACAGATGTAGGAGTCGCGCATAACCTTCCGCTACTAATAATATCCAAAGCTAGGCAACAGGAAATGTGGCAAACTGCAAAATGATAATTATATTATATATTAGTTTCCATTTTTATATTTTTTGTGAGGATATAGGCAAAGCAAAGAAGATGATCAGCTAATAATCCATTCTCATCCTTTGATGTTTTAAGAGAAGGAGATTGTCTATTATTAAAAATAATGCTATCCATCCCTACCAGGTAATGCGTGTGAGCTGGGCGTCTGGCTCAGTTATCATTTTGTTTGTGGACCAACATTCACTCCATTTGTTTTTTTTTTGTCTCAAAAATACCCATCCGGATCTAAGTTTCTCAGTCATTTTAGAGACAACAACATCCCTTGTTGTTGTTCTTGTTGTTGTTGTTGTTGTTCTTGTTGTTGTTGTCTCTAAAATGACTGAGAAACTTAGGTGCAGATGGTTATAAACTTGGCAGAATATAACCTCTACTGTCTCATGTTAGATTTTAGCTCTAGCTATAGTTTAGGTCCTAGAAGTTGTACATGCATTCAAAATAGATAAATTGGATGGCTTCTAGTTGTTTGAGACATAGATTTACCAATTAAAGTTCGCAAGTGGTTTTTTTTTAATTCCGCATGTGGGATTGGGTATTAGCAGTAATAGTGAACTTTTGACTGCTGCAAACCAGAGATAGAACTACATGAAGATGAATCTTAGGCGAGAAGTTTGAATTGTCCGTACTATACCTGTGATTGAGCTTAGTACAACGATTACGAGTCGAACGACTAGTCTAGACTAGTCGCTCGACTAGTCTATGAGTCGCAAAGTGGCTGTCGACTCGGTTTCTCGTGTAGACTACAAATATGAGTCGAGCCAGTCATCGATTAGTCGATTTACTAGTCTGGACTAGTCGACATGTTCGAGTCGAACGACTCAAAAAACTGGGGGAGTATAAATACGATGGCTCATCCCGCGTGAGACGAGACCTAATCCTTTCTTTCCTCTCCTCCTCTTTCTTCTTGGCTTGCTGCTGGTGTTGCTCTGCCTCGTTGCTGGAGGACTGCTCGTGCTGCTCTGCTTGCTGTTGGTGCTGCTCTGCTTGCTGCTGCTGCTGCTCTGCTTGCTGTTGGTGCTGCTCTGCTTGCTGCTGCTTGGTGGTGCTGCCCTGCTTGCTGCTGGTTGCTGGTGCTGCTAGACTGAGTGTGTTTCAATTTCCAGGTCCTGAGGTCTGAGCTACAATGTCTACAACACCGGAGATTGTATTGTATACTGTACTTGTATACTTATATAGTGTAATACTACATACTACTACTAGGTATTATTAGTTATGTACTGTAAGTTCAGTGCTACAGTACCATGTCGACTAGTCTCGCACTAGTCTAGACTACTAGTCTATGAGTCTTAACCTTGGAACGACTCGTCGACTCGTCGACTCTTCGACTCGTAAACGTTGGCTTAGTATCTGCTGTGAACTTTATATTTTCATATGCAAGCCTGTACACAGGCATATAGCTTCATGGACTGATGTTTGGAGTGCCCCATAGTGGTAGACTGAATTCAAATGTATCAAATGATATGTTTGAGGGTTGCATCCTCACTTCAACTCTTGTATTAAAAACACCACATCATCCGAATGGAAAACAGTTGGAGGCATGGGGCAGAGTCTTGGATCTGACTTATTTATTGACAGCTCTCTCTAGTCATATCTCATGTGCTTGTGGAGATGAATGTGTTAAATTCTTGTGTACATTGCGAAATACAAGTGGATTTCTTGTGGTGCTAAAATTGGTACTGAAAAAAGATTTGGCCTTATGCCATTGTTGCATGAGCTTCACTTAAAATTTTGTAGTCATAGAAGGGAATGAGTATATCTGGCTACGAAGGTGACCTCTGTTACCATTATTGGTATATGGGGAATATGATCAAATTTTGCCTTGGTGGTCTGTATATTAAAAATTTCTTGGAGTTTTTCTGTCTGGCTAATTTCACATGTAATAAGTTCTAAATATCGCCAGATCATTTGTCTTCACACTATGATGACCTGTGAGATCATGGTAGCTGTGAGTTGGTGTCATAATGTTGCAGATATACAAAAAAGATTCCAAATGTTTGCATTTCTGCATCTTCCTGGAAATGATTGCATGGCCACTAGACTACATTCTTTAATATATATGTTTACTGTTATTAGGGAACCCCATCAATTATAGTTGGGGCGCTATATTCTAATAGTACACACATTTTTGTTTCGTTTTTTTTCCTGTTTGTTTGCTTGAAAGAAACTCTATTCACATTGTTCTTCTTCTGCATGTTGCCATTAGCATCTTATTATTGTACTCCAGCTGCCTAGAGGGGCACAGCGCATTTCCTTTTTTTGTCCGTGTGCTAGTACTGTTTTCTACTCCCTCCGTTCCATAATATAAGAGCGTTTTTGACACTACACTAGTATCGAAAACGCTCTTATATTATGGGACGGAGGGAGTACTTTGAATATGTTGCTACCACACTTGCTTATCGTCAGCTTTGTCATGGTGTGTTTAATGACTACATAATCATATACATATATATAGAATATATCAGAACTTTAGTTCATTTTGTCTTCTGAATGTTGTTACACTACTGTAAACCCTAGACTGTGCTTGTTAGTTCAGACTGCCTTGTACTCCCTCCGTTCCAAATTACTCGTCGTGGTTTTAGTTCAACCTAGACTGTGCTTGTTAGTTCAGATCTGTTTAGCTCCCTCCGTTTATTTGTCGTGGTTTTAGTTCAAATTTGAACTAAAACCACGACGAGTAATTTGGAACGGAGGGAGTAGTATAATCGAAGTATGATCTTGTCATCATCAGTATTTGTACTCGATTGCACATCCTTTATTGTGTACTGCTAAGGCATATATCATAGTTAACTGTTGGCTCTTATCACTTATCAGGATTGTTCACGGCTGTAACTACTCCAGATGTTGATCTAAGGGACCATCTTCAATAGGTACGAGAAGTTAGCTGATCTTATAAGATGCTGGCCAGACACTGATTCATGAGTAATAGCTGGGTAACTTCAGTTTACCTGCCTGCCCATAGAATCTGTGACCAGGAAGAGTCTGAAATGATGCTTAATTGATAGTATGTGTCATTTTCACCTATTATATCATAGCTTCAAGATGGGTGGACATTGAATATACCGAGTGTGCATGTGGGAAATGCTTGGCAAGAATGATTATCGCTGGTTGTTAATTTCCCCCAAGTGAGAACCTCGATCATGTATGGATCCTTATGGGAGGCTTCATATCATACTCCCTCCGTCCCAAAATAAGTGTCAACTTTGTACTAACTTTAGTACAAAGTTGAGTCACTTATTTTGGGACGGAGGGAGTACTTTGTACTTGCGCCTGAAACAGGCTCTAATCTCTTATTGTGCTTATATTTGAAGTTCCGTATATCTAGGATCTCTGTTTGCACTTATAGTTTAGTTAGAAAAAAAATGCCAGAAAATTACGTTTTATTGCTGACTTGAGAGTTGCTGTTGAATGAGATGGGCTGCTCAGTTTTAGCCCCTTTGGCTACAGATCTATGGTCTAACATGGCGGATCGTAATATGGTCCGATGAGCTTCCAGAGCATGTTGTTGCGGACTACTCCCTCCGTCCCAAAATATTAGAACGTTTTTTACACTATAAGAACGTTTTTGACACTTGCTAGTGTAAAAAATGTTCTAATATTTTGGGACGGAGGGAGTAGTTGTGTAGCCATTTCAGTTCATCTGGTCCAAACAAACGTCCCTGTCTGCTTCTGCATTGAAGTCTTGAGTGACAGAAACTCAACTAGTCAAGCCGGTGTTTTCTGCATGGATGTAATCCAGTTTGTATGTACAGGAATGATTGCTCAGCGTTGTGTTGTGGTAATCTGCCGAGTTGAAGGTCTGGCATTCTTTTGTGAAAATCAGCAGGACCTGCAGATTGAATTTGTATGGGTTTTAAATTGGTAGACAACCAATGCTTCCTGATTTCCCTCATAGAACTGGATTAATTTGCAAAACCTGCTTGGATCGATAACATGCCCGCAAGGACACACCCTGTCACTATCTGAATTTAACAGGAAGTTGGCGTCCACCTTTTAAAAAGGGAAATTAGGTTTGTTCCTGAATACAGCTGTTTAGTTAGATGCAGAATGTGACGATCCTCAGGAACAGATCGCACGAGGGGAATGGGGAGAGAGATTCAGAGAAGGAGGGAATAGTTTTACTAGGATGAGAGGGAGGTTCAGTTTACAGAGGGGAGATAACAGAGAGATCAAAATACACCACACGCCTCACGCGCCCACGCAGGGGCAGAATAAGTATCCTCTCGCCACTCTGTCCCGATGCTGACTTGGCCCGGTGACTTGTTCCTCCTCTTCCTATTGGTCGATCAGTCCACTGTGGCACTAGTGGGTGCAGTGTGACATTTCCTCCATCGGCGAGCGCCACTGGCGCCCTCGGCCGGCTCTTCCTGATTGGCGGCCGGAACGGCTTGAGCGCCTCGAATCCTCCCATGTCACGGCCGGGCGAAGCGGAGTTCCAGCCTTTTGAACTTGGACCAGAGCTGCGTCGCCGCGCTTCACCATGCGTCTGTCGATGATCTCCACGGGCGCCGTCTCCACCAGGGTCAGGTCCGGCGGCTTGGGCAGCTCCACGAAGACCGGCGTGTAGTTGGGCGTGTATGGCTTCAGTTGGGAGACGTGGAAGACATTGTGGATGCGACTCTCCGGTGGCAGGATCAATTTGTAGGCGAGGGTCCCGATCTTGGCCTCCACCTTGAATGGCTCAAGAATTTGTAGGCCGTTGGCGCAGGTCGATTGACGACGGAGGATCGCGCAGACGGCCGCAGCTTGAGCAAGACGCCCTCGCCCACCGAAAGCTTGCCTGCGCGGTGGCGATCCGCCTTCTTCTTGAAGCGGTGCCGAGCTCGCAGGAGTTGCCGACGAAGACGAAGCGGTGTCGCGCTTCTGCCCCACCGCCGTTGTCGAGGACCGCGCCGCTTGTCGCCCCAGAGCGTGGTGGCCCCAAATTGGGCTCGGTGCCATACAGCTTTGAACGGGTACGCTTCGAGAGGCGGAATGAGGAATTGTACTGCATTCCGCGGCCGGAAGCCACCGGCGCCACGACGGGGTCGTCGTGGATCGCATGACAACAGCAGTACATCTCCATGCACCGGTTGACCCTCTCGCTTTGGCCGTCCGTCATGGGTGGTAAGCCGGAGTACAACAACTTGGTGCCTGCGGCCGCGAACAGCTCACGCCAGAGGGTGCTGGTGAAGACGCGATCGCGGTCGGAGACGATCGAATTAGGCACGCCGTGGAGCTTGACGACGTTGTCCGAGAATGCTCGCGCCACCTTGGTTGCGTTGAAGGGATGACAAAGGGGAATGAAATGGGCGAATTTGGTAAGGCGATCGACCACCACCATGATGGAATCGTATCCTTCTGAGGTAGGCAGCCCTTCGACAAAGTCCATCGTGAGCTCTGCCAGGTGCCGTTGGAACCGCAAGGAGCCAATCGTCCCGCGATCGGCAGGTGCTTTCGTGTTTCGCTTCTTTGCACACTGTGCATTGCTTGACGGTCGCCGACGCCGCGCTCGTCCCGCCGAGGAAAAGCTTGACCACCGGTGCGTGGCGGTGATGCTCGAATGTCCCCACCGCTGTCATGGAAGGCGCCGATGAGCTTTGTGCGGAGTGTCAGATTTCGCCGATCCAGAGCTCGCCACCGCGCGAATTAATCCTTGTGCAGCTCAAACCCTCCTCGTCTGGCTGTGGATGGCGAGGCGGAGAGCATCTCTTGCGCTGTGGCATCCGTCGCATAGGAATTTGCGACCTCTTGCACCCAAACTGGCTGGCAGAGGGAGAGTGCAGCCACGCTCAGAGCCGCGCCCACCCGCGACAGAGCATCAGCCGCCACGTTGTCTGCTCCTCGTCTGTACTGAAATGTGAACTGCAACCCCACGAGTTTGGACATAGCCTTGCATTGCAGATCTGTCTCCAGTTGTTGGTCACCCAAATTGGACAGGCTTTTGTGATCTGTAAGGATGGTGAATGGCCCGCACCAAGATAAGCACGCCACTTCGACGGCCATCATCATCGCAAGAAACTCTTTCTCATATGCGCATAGCCGATTCCAACACCCAAAGGCCTTGCTGAAATATGCCACTGGATGACCTTCTTGGACGAGCACCGCGCCGATGCCAGTGTCACATGTGTCGGTCTCGACCACGAACGGCTTGTCAAAGTCCGGCAGAGCGAGAACAGGTGTGCTTGCCATGGCGCGCTTGAGCAGATCGAATGCTGTTTGTGCTTGTTCAGACCAAGTGAAGCCCTTCTTCGTCAGTAAGTGGGTGAGCGGCTTGGCAATGATGCCATAGCGCGCTACAAATTTTCTGTAGTAGCCCGTTAAACCGAGGAACCCACGGAGTTCAGTGGCCGTCGTGCACAAAGCCATCGCTGCAGATCGCCGCTGCGTCTTGTCGGCGTCCGTGGCCACTCCTTCCTTGGAGATGATGTGCCCCAGGTACTCAATGCTATCCTGCGCAAAGGAACACTTCGAGGCCTTGACGAACAATTCATGCTGACGGAGAAGCTCGAACACTTGCCTCAGATGCTCGACGTGCTCTTCCAGGGTGCCACTGAAGACCAGAATGTCGTCGAGGAAGACGATGACAAACTTGCGCGCGTGCTTGCCGAAGATCGCATTCATCAGGCACTGGAAGGTTGCCGGTGCGTTCGTCAGGCCGAACGGCATCACTCGAAACTGGAAGTGGCCATGGTGCGTTTTAAACGCGGTCTTGTGCTCGTCTTCTTCTCGCATACGAATTTGATGATAGCCGCGCGAGGTCGAGTTTGAGAAGTAGTCGCGCCGCCGATTCGTCGAGTAGTTCGTCGACGATCGGCAAGGGGAACCGGTTCTTGATGGTGATGTCGTTGAGCCGCCTATAATCGATGCAGAAGCGCCAAGTCCCGTCCTTCTTCTTGACGAGGAGAACTGGTGCCGCGAAGGGGCTCACGCTGTGTGTGATGACGCCGGATCGCAGATTTCGCCGACTTGGCGCCGATCTCATCCTTTTGCAGTGGCGCGAGTACCGCAGACGGCCGTCTGCTCACGGTGGTGCACCTTCCACCAGGGTTACTGCGTGATCATACTGCCGGTGTGGTGGCAGCTTCTTGGGTTCGCCAAACACGTCGGCAAAGTCTTCGAGTACCGCTTGCACGGCTGGTGGAGGGGGTTTGTCCTTGTCCGTGTTTCGGCGCACGCCACCACGATCGCCATGTACCGTATATCGCTCCCGACATGCCACTTGGCGAACCGATCCGCTCGATGTAGTCGATGTTTGTCGTGGTGCTTTGGGTCAACACCTTGCGAGGTCACGGTCCGCCCCGTGCGCGAAGGAGATGGTCTTGTCCACCGCGGATGCTCATGGACTGTTTTGTTCGAGCTACCCATGCCCAAAGACACCGTCAGATGCCCCGAAGCGCAAGTCGGGCGATGTCCATATCAATGTGTGTCCTGGCACCACCATCGACAGCCGGAATCATGCCGCCGCAAACCAGCGCTCCCCATTGGCGACACGCACTTCCACGGTGGCGAGGTGTGCCGCTGGCCTTGATCCTTTCCGCGAACGCCGAAATGAAGCTGTGTGCCGCCCGAGTCCACGAGCAGCAAAGATCACCGATTGCCCACCATGGCGCGGGGCGGATAGTGCGCGCGAGTCCCCGCCAGAGACCGCATGGGTGGAAATGAGGCAACACTGGTGCCGTTGCGCCGCCCGGTCGGCCCAACAAGTCGAGTGCGCGCGGCATCGCCGCGAGCACCTCGCCGTAGTCGCCCACTTGATGGTGAGCAATTGCGCTCGCTGCTTGCAACGGTGCTCGCGGGAGTATCTGCCGCCGACTTGAAACAGAGCCGCTGGCACGCCGAAGTCGCGGAGTTGACGCCGCGAGCGAACTTCGTCGTTGCCGGCCGAGCCACCGCCGCCGCCGCTGCCGGTGGTCGCGGGGAATCGCGGGCGGCAGAGGCGGGCCGCCTGCTGGAATTGGTCGAGGGCGTGGGCGGCGACGCTGCTTTCCTCCTCCTGACGCGAAGCAAGACCGACGCTGCGCGATGCTGGTTGGAGCTCAAGGCGCGCATCAAGCGCCAAGATCGCCCCGTAATCCGGCGGAGGAACTGGGTGACGAAGAAGCGCGGACTCAACGAGGCGTCGAGGGCGAGTAGATGGTACATATGAGCTTCAAAGGCCGACCGATACTCCGCCACCGTGCCGGTTTGCCGCAGATGCAGAAGCTGATTCATCTCCAGCTCGAACTCCTCCGCCCCAAATTCTTCTCGGATCGCCGCGCAGAAGGCGTCCCAACCCGAAGGCCGGCGAGCCCGACGGCAAGCTCGATGGGCTTGCTCGTTCTTCGATGTACAGCGTCGCCGTGGTCACCCAGTTGTGTGGCGGCACGCGGTACAGCTCGAAGTAGGCGACGCAGCGATCGATCCATAGGTACGGCGCGGAGCCGTCGAACCTTGGGAAATCATGCTTGGGAGGCTTGGTGAAGTACTCGTCTGGCCGTGGCATCTCCGCGTCGTGGTGGCCCGGTGGGAACTCCCCGTGGTGTGGGCCGTCCGCACGCCTCCCTTCAGGTCGCAGTTGAAGCAGAGGAGGGCCGTTGTTGACGAGGCGAGGTTGCGGCGCATGTGGATCCGCCGGGGCCGCCGAGGAGCCGGTGAGGGGACCGCCCCGGGGTGTACTTGGTGGTCGGCCGCGCGGCGAGGTCGCGGGTGGTGGTGGTGCGGTGTCGCGCTGCTGACGAACCTCGCCGACGCTCGCTGCGTCGATCCACTGGCGGCGCAGTCGCGAGATCGACGCGACCGCTTGTCAAGGCGAAGTTGCGCCTCTGTTTGCTTGTCGCCAGCGATTTTACTCTCGCCGAGCGAGTGAGCAAGGACGAGCATGGACTTGATTTCCTCAAGATTCGCCATGGCGAGGAGGATATGCTTTGTTTGCGCGAGGGTTTGAAGGAGGCGCCGTCCGCTCGGTCGATCTAACCTCGCTAGATTTTGTGTCGATTTGCGGAGCAAATCAACACCCGTGAGCAAAGGATGTTACGATCGATCGCGGCCGGAGCGGGGAGGAAAATTTCGCCGGAATCGCAGAAGGCTCGATTACCGCCAGACGATCCTCGTGAACAGATCGCACGAGGGAATGGGAGAGAGATTCGAGAAGGAGGAATAGTTTTACTAGGATGAGAGGGAGGTTCAGCTTCTGAGAGGAGATAACAGAGAGATCAAAATACACCACACGCCTCACGCGCCCACGCAGGGGCAGAATAAGTATCCTCTCGCCACTCTGTCCCGATGCTGACTTGGCCCGGTGACTTGTTCCTCCTCTTCCTATTGGCTGATCAGGTCCACCGTGGCACTAGTGGGTGCAGGTGTGACACAGAAGCCAGTTTCTTGTAAGGGCTAGACAATTCTTTGATATGTTGGTACTGTATCCAGAAGAGGAATATCATCAAGGGGAATACTATTGTTTTGTGTTCAGCGTAGGTGAACCATCGGCGTAGCAATTTTGTTGTTAAATAGGCCGCCTTCGGATTCCCTCCGCTCCTCGCAATCCAGTTTAATTAACGCCATAATTTGCGGAGTTGGTTAAACCCCGCTCCGCTTCGCGAGGACTGCCGAACGCGGCCATAGTATGGGCATAACCAGAGTGCAGGCATGTAAGTTCTCTACAGCTTCAGATGGAGTTTGTGTAATCCCCATGAGTTGTAACTCCAATTCCAAGTAGTGTGTTCACCCCTGTTAACCATGGTTGGTGGATAGCCTCGTCTCCAGTCCTACGGTTTTCGTTTTGCCGAGTGTTGTTGTTAATGATTGTTAGGCGTTAAAGCTAGTGCCTGAAATGGTTTGGCTCGAGGAATGCCTTTCTGCTCTGTTTGTTGCATGATGCTTGTTGGGTATTCTATATGAATTCCCCGCAAAAAAAAGAGAGGGTATTCTATAGTAGTATCGTTGGCATTGCTGAAGATCCATTCAATAATTATTAGGAGCCAGTCAACACTCCAAATTGATACAACCTGGTATGAGTCACCGTCTTCCAAGTAGGTTTCGTGGGCTGCCAAGCATGTTCACAAGATAGTGTCCCTGATTTACTTAACTTCATGTATCTTCATATATATACTACTCCCTCCGTAAACTAATATAAGAGCGTTTAGAAAACTAAAGTCACTCTTATATTAGTTTACAGGAGGAGTACTTGTTAGGTTAGCCTTAAAAACTTATTAGGTCTGTGCAACAAGATGTTGCGCAGCATTACTCCACTCTCATTTGAGAGTGCGAATACAAGGAGGTATTTTGTGTTTGGGAAACTCGAAAGAAAAAAGATTTTGAATCTGCCTTTTCCCTCTTTCCCTTGAAGGAATAACTTAAACAAAATCTAATTCTGTACTCCCTTTGTCCCATAATGTAAGACGTTTTTTGACACTACACTAGTGTTAAAAAGCGTCTTACATTATGGGACGGAGGGAGTACTCTACAAGAATGAAATGCTTGTTAGGCAGAGCGGCGCCCGGCCCGGCCTGCTTCGTATTCAAGATTAGGCAAATCTAGTTCTAGCATGTCTTGTGTTTTCCTTTGAGATGGCTTGGTTTGAACGTGAAGGTTTCCTTGATCTCGTGGCTAGAGAGTGGGCTAAGGATTCAGGAGGAAAGACTGCGCTTCAGCGATGGCAGAATAAGATTAGGCATTTGAGGAGTTCCCTACGTGGATGGGCTAAGCATCTTAGCGGGATTTACAAGGTTGAAAAGGAAAGGCTCCTTTCCCTTATTCAGTCCTCAGATGTAAAAGCGTAAACCACGATTCTCGCCGCCATGAGCTTCATGCCAAGCTTGACGCGGAATTGAGGCTGAAAGAACTTCTTAGGGCGTTGCGGGCCAAGGTCCGACGAGTAGTCCAGGGGGACGCGAACACTCAGTTCTTTCACATGATTGCTAATGGTAAGCATCGAAAGAAGAGGATCTTTCAGCTTGAGCAAGATGAGGGTACAATTGTAGGACAGGAAAACCTAAAATTGTACATAACCGAGTACTATAAGCAGTTGTTTGGCCCTCCAGAACAGAACTGTGTGTCTCTGGATGAGTCCAGGGTTGAGGATGTTTCTCAGCTCACAGCTGTGGAGAATGATATTCTGACGGCTCCTTTCTCCGAGAAAGAGGTGAAGGAAATATGCCCTAGAGGCAATAATAAAGTTATTATTTATTTCCTTATTTCATGATAAATGTTTATTATTCATGCTAGAATTGTATTAACCGGAAACATAATACATGTGTGAATACATAGACAAACATAGTGTCACTAATATGCCTCTACTTGACTAGCTCGTTTATTAGAGATGGTTATGTTTCCTAGCCATGGACAAAAGAGTTGTCATTTGATTAACGGGGTCACATCATTAGGAGAATGATGTGATTGACTTGACCCATTCCGTTAGCCTAGCACTTGATCGTTTAGTATGTTGCTATTGCTTTCTTCATGACATATACATGTTCCTCGTAATTATGAGATTATGCAACTCCGCTTACGGAGGAACACTTTGGTACTACCAAACGTCACAACGAATCGGGTGATTATAAAGGAGTACTACAGGTGTCTCCGAAGGTACATGTTGAGTTGGCGATTTCGAGATTAGGTTTTGTCACTCCGATTGTCGGAGAGGTATCTCTGGCCCTCTCGGTAATGCACATCATTATAAGCCTTGCAAGCAATGTGACCAATGAGTTGGTTACGGGATGATGCATTACGTAATCGAGTAAAGAGACTTGCGGTGACGAGATTGAACTAGGTATTGATATCGACGATCGAATCTCGCAAGTAACATACCGATGACAAAGGAACAACGATATGCGGTTTGACCGATAAAGATCTTCGTAGAATATGTAGGAGCCAATATGGGCATCCAGGTCCCGCTATTGGTTATTAACCGAGAATAGTTCTAGGTCATGTCTACATAGTTCTCGAACCCGTAGGGTCCGCACGCTTAAGGTTTCGATGATGCTTATATTATGAGTTTATGAGTTTTGATGTACCAAGGAGTTCGGAGTCCCGGATGAGATCGGGGACATGACGAGGAGTCTCGAAATGGTCGAGACGTAAAGATCGATATATTGGACGACTATATTCGAGTTCGGAAAGGTTCCGAGTGATTCGGTATTTTTCGAGTACCGGAGAGTTACGGGAATTCGCCGGGAGAATTATTGGGCCTTATTGGGCCTCAAGGAAAGAGAGAGGGGCTGCCTAGGGCAGGCAGCACGCTTCCCATGGCCTAGTCCGAATTGACTAGGGAGGGCCGCACCCCTCCTTCCTTCCCTTCTCTTCCTCTTCCTTGTCTCCTACTCCTAATACATGGAAGGACTCCTAGTTGAACTAGGAAAGGGGAATCCTACTCCCGGTGGGAGTAGGACTCCCAGTATGCCGCCATAGAAGAGGGCCGCCCTCCCTCCTCCACTCCTTTATATACGGGGTAGGGGGCACCCCATGGACACACAAGTTGATCATTGAGATCGCTCTTAGCCGTGTGCGGTGCCCCTCCACGATATTACACCTCGGTCATATTGTAGCGGTGCTTAGGCGAAGCTCTGCGACAGAGGACATCAAGATCGCCACCACGCCGTCGGCCGACGGAACTCCCCCGCCTCTGCTGGATCGGAGATCGGAGGTGCGTCATCGAGCTGTACGTGTGTCAAGAACTCGGAGGTGCCGGAGTAACGGTGCTTGGATCGGTTGAACCGGGAGGACGTACGACTACTTCCTCTACGTTGTGTCAACGCTTCCGCTTCGGTCTACAAGGGTACGTAGACAACACTCTCCCCTCTCGTTGCTATGCATCACCATGATCTTGCGTGTGCGTAGGAAATTTTTTGAACTTACTACGTTCCCCAACAAGAGGTTCTTGAGGCCGTTTCGCAAATGAAAAATAACAAAGCGCCGGGCCCAGATGGATTTCCAGCGGAGTTTTATAAGAAATGCTGGCATATCATTAAAGGGGATTTGTTGCCTTTGTTCAATGATCTGTTTGCTGGACAGCTTCATCTTTTTCAGCTAAATTTTGGAACGATTACCCTTCTTCCTAAGAAAACAGAGGTTGTGAGAATTGAGCAATTCAGGCCTATCTGTCTTCTTAATGTTAGTTTCAAAAATTTCACCAAGGTCGGGACCAATAGGCTCACACAGATCGTGCATGCTGTCGTACAGCCTACCCAAACTGCTTTCATGCCGGACAGGAACATCCTTGAGGGAGTTGTGGTCCTTCATGAAACGCTCCATGAAATCCACACAAAAAAGCTGGATGGGGTTGTTTTCAAAGTGGATTTCGAAAAAGCGTATGACAAAGTAAAATGGTCATTCCTTCAACAGGCCTTACGCATGAAAGGTTTTGATGAGGCTTGGCGACGCCAGGTAGAATCCTTTACGCAAAAAGGCAGTGTTGGAATTAAAGTAAATGATGATATAGGGCATTATTTTCAGACACACAAAGGCCTGAGGCAAGGAGATCCAATGTCCCCTATTTTGTTCAACATTGTGGTTGACATGTTGGCAATTCTCATAGGCAGGGCAAAGGAGGCCGGTCAGGTAGGTGGCTTGGTGCCTAACCTAGTTGATGGGGGTGTGTCCATTTTGCAGTAGGCTGATGATACAATCATCTTTATGGAGCATGACTTGGCAAAAGCGAGAAACATGAAGCTGGTGTTGTGTTTATTTGAACAATTGTTCAGTTTAAAGATTAACTTTCATAAAAGCGAGTTGTTCTGCTTTGGTAGAGCCAAGGAGGAACAAGAGGCGTATAGGCAATTGTTTGGATGTGAATTAGGGGCTTTACCTTTTACTTACCTAGGTATACCCATTCAGCATCGTAAGCTCACGAACAAAGAGTGGAAATGCATCGAAGATCGGTTCGAAAAGAAACTTAGTTGCTGGAAGGGCAAACTTATGTCTTATGGAGGCCGGTTAATTCTTATTAATTCGGTGCTCACAAGTATGCCGACGTTCCTACTATCTTTCTTTGAGGTTCCAGTTGGGGTTAGGAAAAGGCTGGACTTCTATCGATCAAGATTTTTTTGGCAGAGTGTTGATCTTAAGAGAAAGTATAGACTCGCCAAGTGGGATGTTATTTGTCGTCCTAAGGAACAAGGGGGGTTGGGTATCAAGAATCTTGAGGTCAAGAACAGATGCCTGCTTAGTAAGTGGCTTTATAAGCTATCAGTTGAGACTGATACAACTTGGGCATAGATTCTCCGTAACAAGTATTTGCAATCCAAAACTTTGTCACAGGTGACAGTGAGGCCAACTGATTCGCCGTTTTGGAAGGGGCTTATGAGAGTTAAGGCAGCCTTCTTTAATAGAACAAAGTTTATTGTCGGAGATGGCAACGATACTCACTTCTGGGAGGACACTTGGCTTGGTGATACACCATTGGCATTACAGTACCCAACTCTGTATCGTATTGTCCATCGCCGTGATGCGCTAGTGGCAATGATTATGCAGACCATTCCCCTTAATATCCAGTTTAGGAGGGTGCTTGTTGGTGATAGATGGGAAGCCTGGCTTCATCTGGTGCGTAGACTGATGGAAGTCCAGCTACATCAGCAGCCCGATCAGTTGTGTTGGAAGCTTACTAGGTCTGGACAATTTACCGTTAAGTCGATGTACATCGATGTTATTAACTCAAGTGTCATTCCTAGCTCCAAACACGTTTGGAAAGTCAAAGTTCCTTTGAAAATTAAAGTGTTTATGTGGTTTGTCCATAAATAGGTCATTCTAACAAAGGACAACTTGGTTAAGTGCAATTGGACAGGATCTACTAGGTGTAGTTTATGTGATTGGGATGAGACCATTAAGCATCTCTTCTTTGAGTGCCCGTTGGCGAGAATTTTGTGGCGCTCCGTGCAAATTGCCTTTAACATTACTCCTCCGAGTTCGGTCGGGTCGTTATTTGGAACGTGGCTGGATGGGATAGAGTCCGATACAGCTAGACACATTCGTGTAGGAGTTTGTGCGTTGTTATGAGCAATTTGGAACTGCAGAAATGATTTGGCTTTTAATGAATAACTACTATTCATTTTTTGCGTGTTGTTTTCCGTATACGGCACCGATCCGTATGTGGTCCTTACTCACTCCGGCGGAGGCCAGGGAGCGTTTGGTTACTGGATCTGTCCGGTGGGAGATGGTAGCGTGGGATATCTTCAACCGGTTTGGATGGCGGTCATGTAATAGGATAGGTAATTAGTTTTCTTATCTATATTATGCCAGCCGATTGTGGCTTTATGGCCTTTATCTGTTTTAGCGTCGAGGTCTATGTGAACTCGATTTTTTTTGTTTTACAACTCTAAGACATTATTAAACATATTTTATTTATCTAAGTGGCCGTATGCATCGTTCTGATGCAGAGGCCGGGGAGTCCCTCCTTTTGAAAAAATAAAGTTCTAGCCTGTCTGTAGTGGTGTTAGCTTAATTTGTGCTAACCCAGCACTCTAGCGGGCCTAAGCATCACCAGGGCCACGCCGCATCTCTACCGTCTTTAGGTTTTCGTCTTGTTTAGGGATCCACCGTCTTTAGGTAAATGTTATTATTATTAATAGGATGGCCGATCATCATTGCACACGCAGAAGACATGTTTTAATTTCTTCCCAAGTGGCCGACTTCCATTAGCTCAGCTTTGCTTTGGATGGTGGTGGTGGTGGCCATGTACGCAACGCAAGTGACAGGATATGGGAGGAGGCTAGCAGCCATGCTCAGCTCGGTTGGTTGTTGGGTGGTCTATTGTGAAGTGAAGTGGACTGGAGAGGAGAGGAGAGGAGGATACCTGACCTAATGTAACGTAATGTGGGGGTGGTTCATTAGAATCTTGCCTACTCGCGGGGTCCCGGGTCTCCTACTCCCTGTTCAGAAGATTTGCGCGTGTCGGATTACTACGGCTTTATTAGCCAAGGGACGATGGACGATGACGGAGGTTTTCGCCGGTGGAGGCTACTCTGATAGGATTACATACAGGGGGGTTGGTTGGAGTTGCCCAGGGGCAGAGGGGGAGGATCATCTTATCTCCTGTCTCAATGGGGGCCACAAGATTTTCCATTCGTCCATGCACAGCTTCTTCCGAGCTCTCCTTTTTCTTTTCTCACTACAAAACACATGGTGCGTTATGGAATTGATTGTGGTACTAGCATGGCCATGGTTTTACGTGGTCGCTTTTCGCGTCACTGTAGTATATATATCTTGTTTCTGTTTTGAGTCTTGTGGCCTGCCTGTAGTAGGAAGGCAAGGTGAAAATCTGCCGTGTATTCGTTGTTTGGAGAGATATTCTTACCCTTGAAGGAATAACTTAAACAAATCTAATTATGTACTACTCTACAAGAATGAAATGCTTGTTAGGCAGAGCGGCGCCCGGCCCGGCCTGCTTTGCATTCAAGATTAGGCAAATCTAGTTCTAGCCTGTCTGCAGTGGTGTTAGCTTAATTTGTGCTAACCCAGCACTCTAGCGGGCCTAAGCATCGTCGCATCTCTATCGTCTTTAGGTTTTCGTTTTGTTTAGGGATCCACCGTCTTTAGGTAAATGTTATTATTATTAATTGGATGGCCGGTCATGATTGCACTCGCAGAACACCTGCTTTGATACCTTCCCAAGTGGCCGGCTTCCATTATCTCAGCTTTGGATGGTGGTGGTGGCCATGTACGCAACGCAAGTGACATGATATGGGATGCGGAGGAGGCTAGCAGCCATGCTCGGTTGGTTGTTGGGTGGTCTATTGTGAAGTGAAGTGGACCGGAGAGGAGAGGAGGATACCTGACCTAATGTAATGGTAATGTGGGGGTGGTTCATTAGAATCTTGCCTACTCGCGGGCGGGGTCCCGGGTCTCCTACTCCCCCTGTTCCGAAGATTTGCTCGTGTCGGATTATTATGGCTTTAGCAAGGGACGACGGACGATCACGGAGGTTCTCGCCGGTGGAGGCTACCCTGATAGGATTACATACAGGGGGGTTGGTTGGAGTTGCCCAGGGGCAGAGGGGGAGGATCATCTTATCTCCTGTCTCAATGGGGGCCATAAGATTTTTTCCATTCGTCCATGCACAGCTTCTTCCGAGCTCTCCTTTTTCTTTTCTCACTACAAAACACATGGTGCGTTATGGAATTGATTGTGGTACTAGCATGGCCATGGTTTTACGCGGTCGCTTTTCGCGTCACTGTAGTATATATATATCTTGTTTCTGTTTTGAGTCTTGTGGCCTGCCTGTAGTAGGAAGGCAAGGTGAAAGTCTGGGTCAAACGAGTCGCGTTACCTAGTAGGTTAGTGAAAGGTGATTGCAACAGTGACTGAAGAGACTAGTGGTAGATGCTTGTATTATCCGGGCGTGGTGGCTGTTGGTTGACGCGCATTCGCCATCGAGCGTTTCCTTTTCTCTGCGAAGTCGACGGCCACGAGGAAGGAGGGGTCGTTCTCATCTTTTATCACCCATCGGTGCGCACGACTTACATGGCAACACAAAGGTCACGTCCAGTCCCCCTCTCTCTCTCTAACATCGAAGGTCCTGTTGCCAATCGCAAAGAAAAGAAAAGAAAAAAGGAGTTGAAGAAAGTTGATAGTACTGCTATTCTGGTCGCTGGATTTGGTCTAGCGTCGCGATTAGTTAGTGGCCACTGCAGGTACGTAGCAGGACGAATGAATGAATGAACGAACGAACGATCCACGACGCCAGCCAGCCAGCCAGCCGTGGCTCTCACGCAGCGTAGGAACCGGGAAGAATCAAGTGTGCAGTCAGTCCAAGGCCTGAAAAGGTGGAGCCGACGGATCGAGCGCGCCACTTTCGTTGCAACCACTTTCCTTGTAGTAACGACCACCGCCAGTAGACGGTCGGTGCTGCGTCGAGTCGATCCCAAGACAGGCAGAACCGCGTGATGGACTGCAGTACGACGCGACGCCGCCTACCGTGTGGAAGAAAATTGAGTAAGCAACCTGCACATGGCGGCGAAGCTTCCATGCCTCTCGATGGAGCCCGGGCTTTCCCGATGTGTGTAGGCGGGCAGCCGGTAGGTACGTACTCGTACCCTTTCGGCACCACCCCCTGCCACGCCACCCGTACTGGCCGTGCTATATTTGCCCAGGAGGAGTAAGTTGCGTCCTAAAGCCATGTGACCAGAGACAAAGAAGTTAATTAAATAAACCCGTTGTGAAGGGACTTCAGACTCCATCTGTTGGTTGGGACGCATGTGTCGTACTACCACCGTTGTTCCAATGCGCGTACCGTGGAAGAAGCTGCGACACGTGCTTCCGCCGCATGGCTCGTACTTGGCTGAGCCCAGGATGATGGGTGCCAGTCGTATTGCGGCCACGGATCCTTCTAGCCATGTGCTTAGTTGGTTGATCATCCACGTATATATACTTCCTCCCTCCGGCCCTACTGCCTACTAGTCCCTCCCTTTTTTTTATGTACTCCGCGTATTAATTTTAACTGTGCATATGTCAGTAGGTTTTTCGACAAATTTGATGAAAATCTACAAAATTTAACATCAGAGCCCATGATTTGCTTGCTGTGTGTCGACATGCATGCGGCAGTGCCGTACGCTGTCCTCCGCACATGGCATGAGGAGCCAGGCGGAGGCGGTCTTCTGACCGACCGAGGACCGCCTGCCAGGCCGGGCCCGGTACGCGCTGCGTGTCTGTCGGCTGGCCAGACCAACGCAACGGCTTTCCTCAGACAACGGGGCGCTCCACGTGACGCGCCATTGCTCTGCTTCTGGCTGTAGCCGGGGCCCTCCTATGCCTCTGCTGCCACCGAGATACCGAATGGACAGGCGCATACGCCGTTGGTGCCCCCTCTTGTGCTGTGGTGATGCACATCGATGTGTAAAAACGTGTGTGCTCTTTCAATAAAAAAAGAGTGAGTATATAAAAGGTTAGCGTAAATTCAGCAAAATCTACACGTACAGTGATTCGGACAGCAGAACCCAGAACTTACAAAGAAATTTCTGTACAACTAGACTACAACCAAATTCCTCATAAACATCTTTTCGGTGATGTCATTTTTTTGCAACACGAAATATTGTTAGGACTTTTGTGAAGAGAATGCAGTCAAACTTAAGCACCGACATTTTTCACTCGTACACCTGCACGAACTTGTATACCTTTATAGGTTTCAAAAACCATGTTGACTCTTACATCCAAAAGGAAAGAATGCGTGATTGTTGAACGTACTTGGACCGGGGAAGATCCCATAGGTATACAAGTCGCCGAACAACAACATCTTCATGGAATGCCATAGGGCTTCCAAGTCACAACAAATTGCACCAGAAAACGTTAACATGGATTCATCGTGTCCATATTCGAGTTTTGCTCAACCAAAAGCCTAACTGCTAGCAAAATGTTGTACTATATCGTAGCATTTTTCCTCGCAGCATAACGTACTAGAATTCAGATGTATGATTGATGCATATCGTGGCTATTTTATATCATTGGTGCATCGGTTCATGAGCTAAATTTCTTCTTCTCTACTATTATACTACCCTATATCGTATTGTCTATACTCTTACCACTTCGTTCAAAACATTGAGTAATGGAGAATGATGGATCACATTCACCACATACTATGGTGAATTTGGTTTTGCATGTTGCATAGATGTTGTTTCAAACACCCATAGCCCGAAACAAAAAACCTGATAAATTCCCCTTGAAACATAGATGCGCGTCGGCATGGAAGTTCAAATGTTAATTTGTGTGCTTCTTTATATAAAAAACCAAACCTATCGTTGACTAAGTGTCATTCATACTTGAGTTCTTAAATTCTAAGAATTCTAAAAACACAATAGTAGAAAAAGAACTATGATTGTGACCCAAGTTATCTTGAATCCTTTTTCTTGTTGGCCAGGAAGTTTATTGAATCCGACAATATTGCAACGATTTTTCATTTCTTTAAGTAAAATCGTTGGTATATTTTCAATATGTCATAGGCCCTAAAATTACAATTTGTTAGTGCAAATTAATAAATTTTCGTATCATGTAAGTTTACAAAATAGAAGGATCCAAATATCAAAGTTTCCAAGGATTACAAACTTTCTAAAATTACTCCAGGTTCATAGAGGCCACGAGAGAGTTGTTGTCCTGGCCTTTATTGGTCGGGCTTGGCGACAACGATCTTGTGTCATTATCTTGTTCAAGCCGTTGTCAATTTGTTGTGGTGTTGGTCTTCACTGGCCAGTTAGCGAGCAATCAAGATGAAAATCCTTGTCCAGACCGTCTTCTGCCGGACATGGCGACGATAGCATGAGGACGGTTATTCCTTCTTGAAGGCGTTGCCGCGGAAGAAGCCGACTCAGTATTAGGTGTTTCTTTCATATCATGTAACATTTTTTATCATGGTTCACTTTGTTTTGTACTCTACTTAACAATTAGGTGTTTCAGTCTCATTTAAAAAAAACCTGCTTTGTATGGCACTGCCTCCATGATTTAAACATGATCGCCTCACACAATCTCTGCCCCACACAAACATGATAAAAAAAAAAGGCAATGGCCCACCAAAGAACCATGACGCAATTTGATTTATTTTATTTCGGAAATCACGACTCTAATTCGGAGAGCCCGATTTATTCACGCCACTGGAGCGGCCACCCCAGTCTTTCAACCAGACACCGCCCCTCTTCTTGCTCTCTGCTCTGCTCTCCTCTCCTCTCCCACACGCGTCCTAAAGCAAGCAAGCAAGCTCGGGCGCCATGAGCAAGGACTGCGGCAACCACGGCGAGGACGACATCCGGCGGACGTGCCGGCGCTTCCTGGCCTTCCTCTTCTTCCTGGCCCTGGTGGTGGCCGTCATCGCCCTCATCGTCTACCTCGTCCTCCGCCCCACGCACCCGCGCTTCTACCTCCAGGACGCCTCGCTCCGGCAGCTGGACGTGCTCTCCGCCAACGCCTCCGCCGCCGCCGGCGTGCTCTCCACCGTGCTCCAGGTCACCGTCGCCTCCCGCAACCCCAACGACCGCGTCGGCGTCTACTACGACCGCCTCGACGTCTACGCCTCCTACAAGTACCAGCAGATCACGCTGGCCTCCGCGCTCCCGCCGGTCTACCAGGGCCACGGCGACGTCGAGGTGTGGTCCCCGGTGCTCTCCGGCCCGAACGTCCCCTTCGCGCCCTACCTCGCCGACGCGCTCGCCAAGGACGTGCAGGCCGGGTACCTCATCCTCCAGGTCAAGATCGACGGCCGCGTCCGGTGGAAGGTGGGCAGCTGGATCTCCGGCCACTACCACATCTTCGCGACCTGCCCCGCCTTCCTCATCGGCGCCGGCGGCAACGGCGCGCCCGGGGCCAACGGGCTCAGGTTCCAGACCGCCACCTACTGCCACGTCGAGGTCTAGCCGTCCGTCCCTACGTGCTCTGCTTCCTCTTCTTCTTCGTCATCTTCCTCTGCTCCGTCGGCGGCGGCGAGGTAGGTTTCTTGCGGGCGGCGCGCGCGCGTGTGCGTAGCCAAGAAGATCATCCAGGATGAAGGCCAAGGGGGTGGTACATGGTGGTAATAAGTGTTAGCGTCGAGGGGTATAGGTGTAAAAAGGAAAAGAGAATTTAGTGCTGGTTACTCCTACTAAATTGCGTTTTGTTCGTCTTTAATTGTTGGTGAGGTATTTATTCCACGTTTAATTGTCAATATATATGAACCTGTTGTTACGACGGAATTAAAGAAAATGTTTAATGCTGGGGTTACAGGTTGTGCGTTCGTTTTTGTTGCGATTTGAGAGAGCTTTTTGTTGTGGTTCAATTCAACGACAACTTTTGAGATTTTGTTGGAAGGGTGCTAGCTTAGCCAGGTTGGTGGCAACAACCAGATAGTAGTAGAGGATCGTTGCGTTGTGTTGATGATGAGCTTTATGGTAGGTTGCAAGTCCAATTCTCTGAACTCATGCCCTGGGATTTGGTGAATGAATGAGTAGGTACGGATTGGACTTGGGAGTTCAGGATCATCCTCTCTCTCTCTCTCATCAACCTTGCTGGCAGCTCCATCAGTGGAAGCACCTTACATATTTTATTTTTGGAGTTTCCAGTTGGCTTCTATAGCAAGTGACAGAGTAGTGGTGATGTGTATGACTGACTGGTGAGGAGTGGCCATTGAGTGAAAAAAAATATTCTGTAGGCACGGAATTGAGGTCGCCAAAAAATATCCCCTGGAACTTCCATGGCTGAACCAGTTAGCTCTCTCGCAAAAAAAAAAAAAAAAAACTCAGGTGCACAAGGTCTCCATGACGAGCGGTGACGATTGCATGATATCTGCGGCCTGTGTGTGTGTGTGGCCCAGATTGCGTTATAAAGGATTTTCTCAGTCGCTTTCTTTCTTTTCAAAACTAAGGAAAATGGTGAAAAAAAGGAGAGGGGGAAATGTGCTTTGAGGTCGCAGACAGCAAAGATTCACGTTCCTATCTTGAGATGCGACGCAGCACGATGCATACACATAATCATGTTAATGCGCATTATTAGCAGTTGATGCGGTGTCCTCCTGCACGAATTACTGCGCTCTGCGTAATGCACTTCCAAACTACAATAATCAACTATATATTCCTCTGGAACGAATCAACGACCTATGTCTATGTGGTAGTCTGCACAAACCGGTGGCAGGTCTGCGTCCTAGCTGAAAAATAGGAGGTGGTGTTGCTTAAGGGAGAGGGTGTGTAAAAGGAGGTGCAGGATTAGGCCGGCGGTGAGCAAGCGTTTGGCAAGTGGACGTACGTCGCCTTCCTCCTTTTTCCCTCGCGGCGGTTTCCTTGTTGCTTTCTGAGTCGACGGACGTCGCCATTCTTTCTAGCTGCAACGTCTTATCGCTCGCTTCCTTTCCTGCTCCCGAGAATGAAAAAGTTGACGGGTCAGTGGCGGGAACTTGCTTCTCGTTATCGATCTGTGTCAAGACTGTGTATTATTATAGATAACACGACGACCGCATTGCACGTTCTCATGTGATCTTGATGATCCGCCAGCTGGGACAATTGCGGTCTTTGCCCGCTCTGTAAGCAGGTGCAGGAGTCGGGCGTCCACCTTTTCGCCAAATGCCGCTTCTCCTTGAGGCTTTGGCGGATGCTCATTGACAAGTATGGGCTCGCGCATCTGGACCCTTCTGACTGGCACCTTGAGGATTCCCTCCTCTCTTGGTGGGACAAGCGCACCAATTCGAGCATTCCGGATCGTCGCGCCATGGCCTCCCTTACCATGCTCGTATCCTGGACAATTTGGAACGAAAGGAACGCTAGAGTCTTCCGCCACAAAGAGACGCCACCACCAATCCTTCTCAAGCTTATTATAGATGAGGCCAACCTATGGGTTACTGCAGGGGCTAAACAATTAGGGAAAATTGTATCGCGCGAGTAATTGTCATGCCGTACTCCGGCCTTGTGTAACTCTAAAAAACTCTATTCTCCGCTACTTTAATAGATGAGGCAAATCTTTTGCCTCCGTTTCGAAAAAAAAATGATCCGCCAGCTCTTTTCATGGACGAACTGCGCTTCTGGCATGCATCCGTCGTCACCGACAACTGATAGCAGCGATGACATACAGTTCCGAGTTTGCGGCAACAATAATTGGCGCCAGCGGAACGCACGACGAGCAGCGTGTCCGCCTACGCAACATGGATGCATACAATTGCACATGCTGCCTATCAACGGAGCATCGAACCTGCGCAACACACTATTGTATGACTATAATGTTTCTCAGGTCTGCATAATTCTTGCATCACGGACCAGCCGCCCAACGTTCCCACAACATCAACACATGGAACATGTACGCGCAGTGTATGGGAAACCATATTCTCGAATCACGGTTCAAATGTCCCAACATGGCCAGCAAGGACCGAGATGGCAGCTCCTGCAACACAGAAAAAACAATAGGTTTTTCACCTTGGTTGTTGCATTAGCCCCCAATGCCACTCTGCCGATCATTCTACCCAGGGTGGTTATGAAGACTTCCTTTTATGACCTCAACCTCTTAAGGTCCCTCTCGCTGCTGTGATCGTGGCTCCTGTGCTCCTTCCGCTTTGGATTGCCGGGCTCGAGAGTGTCGCACAGCCCACCCTCCTTGGTGTCCTCTACCGTGTGAGCGACGTTCTGACGATCCTTGTTTATCTTTTCCACTGCATCCACTGCTGATGGCGACGTATTGAGGCCTTCATTGCTAGTGGCAGTGCCATCCCTCGCTTCGGTTTGTGCTATCCTCTGGCTTGAGCCTTGCCTTTCAGGGTCATGCTGGTTATGTCCATGGCAGTCTGGCAAGCTCGGTTGTCTGGATGCTGAACGATTTTTATGAGCAGGAGGCTCCTCAGCAGCTCCAGGAGCTTTCTCCAGGGCATGTTGATTGGCTAAACCTGCAGAGCTGCTTTTACTATCATTCCCTTGAGACGGTGGTGGCCCATAGAGCTCCATCATTTGGTTGCTAACCTCTGAAAAGAATAATTGCAATTAATGTAAGCATGGGTCCTTAGTGTGTCTTTTATACTTCGCAAGAAAGAGCATCAAATGTGAACGTGGCAGCAAAAAGAGCATCAGTTCTTGGTACAAAATGGACAACACTGCTTACCAGCATTGCAAAATCAACAAAACAGAAGTGACACCCCCACGTTAAATGTAATTTTCTATATCTCTTTGCTAATTTTCTGTATATCAGACAAGGTCTATCAAAATAGTTGAACTCAAAAGTCGACAACAAAACCAAATATTTCCAGTTCCACACCAGAGGCTATCCAGCACAGATTCATTAGAGTACTTCTGTGCATGACATTGCCTAGTGTACGGTGTACCCCAGAACACTAGTGCTCAAAATTTTCCCTTGTGCACATCACAAAATAACTTGTGCCTTTGACCTAAGCAACCTAATTCCACTACCAGTTTTGAATATATGATAAATTTTGGTTCTCCAATCCTCAGGGGTTCCATTGACAACTAAAGCATGATAACATCTGCTGCTACTTGCGAGGATGAGAAATACTGTCCTTACGACAATGAATACTGCAATAGTGCAAACATGCACAACTGACCATATGTAGAGACCAACCTTCCAACTGCCATGGGGTTACATCAAAATCTTGCCACCAGACCTTCTCGCCATCTGCTGGAAGCTTGACTTTAAGGAACTTCGCAGCAAGGAAGATTGCACCGGCCGCAATATGTTGGGGCTTAAATTGCAGGCAAAGAGATGTACACAGCCTGTACACCCCTTTGAAGGCGTAGTAAATAGGCATAACAGGGGATTAGTAATTTTTAAAGAATATAAGAGTAGTCTTAGCATACCCATCATTGACAAAACTCCAGGCAACTTGAGCAAGTTCCTTTTGAGCAATCTTGAGTTTTTTTATTGCTTCAACCAAGGGCTTGTATGGGTGATGCACATTGAAGTCAAAATCAAGTGTTACAAGCACAGCACGCTCCCCAATTAAAAGAAGTTTCTTCTGTTGTTCATAGACTTCCTGCACAAAACAACACAAATAGTCTCAACTACCATTTCTGTCACAGTAGTCAGGGAATAAAATGCATCGACTGTAAACAAAAACTTGCAGCTTTATGAATAATAGAAGTGTGGGGAAACAAGGATACCATTGGCAACTAGGAAAAGGAATATCAAGACAGTGTCAACAGCAAAACATCTAACCTTTTGCTTAATTCGAGCAACAGCGCCAGGATCCTTTTTGTGGATGATCTCATAAGAAATTAGTATGACATCCTTCAGGGGTATGGGTGTTTCTTCAACTTTACCCGCCAAGAACATGCAAACTGTGGCTACTGTCTGCAGGTTGTAATGAACTTTCATTGATAACTTGCAATGAGCACTTGATTTTGAAAAAAACGCAAACCCCAAATAACAAATTGTATGCCACATGCTCTATGCTGTACACTACACACACAAAAAAAATGCATGTCTCTTCTGCAGAACTGAACAAGATTAACCATATCATGGAATCCAATAAAACATTGGGTTTACAAGTGACAGCAAACTAGAAACTAGAATACTGCCTACAAGTGACAGCAAACTAAAAAACTGTGTGTTTCACTTTCACATATGGGTGGCAGCATTCATGATTGAACACATGTTAGAAAAGTATAATACTGCCTACCATGCATATAATGTGCATGCTGTCTGACAACAAACATGTACAAGCCCATACAAATTTAAGTAGGGCTTACCAGTCTATCATTTTTGGCATGAGATTGTCGAAGGAAAAAACGATGACAGAATACAATAGCTGTAGCAATTGTCACTGGAGGCCTACATTTCAAAGCCATCCGTCATAAGAAGGAAAGATGCACTATATAGAACTACTAACATGCAAACAAAGCATAATTGATGCAGTACTATACATGGACTGATTCATAAAATTTCATGGTGCGAGTATTCTAAAGGGTAAAGACACATAAAGGCCTAAACAAAAATACTAAAAAGTGTTTGATCTCTTCTGTTGTCGCTAAACAAGGATGTCATGTGATCACCCATCGCTCAATGCTCGACAAGAACGGGGGCATTAAAGTAATGAATCAATGAGTCTAACACTGGGGTCAAGGGCCAATGTGCTAAGAAGTTATTCCTGACAAAGCCGTGTGCTTCTGAAAAAAGGGAAAAACTGAACAGTAGTTATGTGGTCACATGCATATGTTAGCAATTTGTCAAACACAAATATCAGATAGATTTACCATCATATCTGAGCAATTAGTTCAAAACCATCTCTGGATATTGTCAAAGAAAATAAAGCTAACAAACAAAGTTCAAGGTTATATGGAGTGGGCTGAAAATCAATGTACACATTAAACCAAATGCTTAGGAAGAAGAAAAATTGGACAAGTCAACAATCAAATAATTATTAAATGTCTAATATACGCAGATATTGCATGATTAAACACTTTCAATATAATCAATTAAAACTCCAGGAAAAAATGGACAAGTCAATTCTTGATGGGACAATGCTTAAATTGCCACATGACCAGCCCAAGCACATGCTTGGCAACCTATCACAATAAGGATATTCTATGTTTCTTTCAAACCTATACATATGTCCCCTCGATCAGCAGAGGTGACGTTTCTAATCTTCTGAATCAATTTGCATCCCTAATATCTTTTTAACAAAAAGTTGTGTATAGTGCTTGTTTCAGATATTCCTGCCATTAAATAATTTCACTAAAGCCATGTTTGATTCACAGCTTAAGACTGTGTAAGATGTCAGGCATTTTTGCCTAACTCAGCTGGTACAGAAAAATGGAACCACAGTCCACAACTTAGCTTGTCTACATAATTCATGCTACAAGTGCATGTGTCTATGGCGCTTGGAACCCAGCTAAAAAAATGTTTGGTGTGCAGAAAACGTGGCTTTGAACCAAACACTTGCTTAACTTGGTCAAACTAGCCTTGAGGGAGTGTGGCAAACCATGGCAGAGCTTGGCTCCCAACTAAGGAGACCCCGGATATTCTGTCTGCTAGAGGTGCAACCTAGGATACAAAATGTAGTCATGTACACTAGAGAACAACCACTGTCAACAACAGAATGTAATCACTTATGTTTTAGATGTGCACTAGACTTTCCTTGGATTTGGAAATAAAATGCGCATGATACCGATCATGATTTTTTGTCAAATATTGTTGACGATGAAACAAGAAAGAAATAAAAGTTTGTTAAAAAAAACTAAGTTATAATAAAAAGTCAAGTTGACTACAGAAACTTGAAAAGAACAGGTACGATTCAAATAATAATGCTAAACAAGCTTGCTATACTTTACAAGAAAACAAGTAACAATAAAATATGCATGGTACTATATATTCTTACACTTGAAGCCTCACTCCCAGATCTTGAAGAAAAGTGCAGTATGACTTGCGAAGGAAAGACTCCTTCTTCAGACTAATGCCATCTCTTCTTGAAAGGGAATTCTCCTCTATTTCTTTTCTACTAAAATACCACGAAGCACCAAGGTTGCCATCTTCCACACGTTTATTACAGGGAAATCTATATGGGCTGTTTTCTACAACTCCATATTGTGAAGAATCACTTGTCTGCATGATATCCATGTATGATTTTCCTCTTTTCTTCTAAAGAACCTGACAAAATGAGATACATTATGTCATCGCTTGCAAACTTAACATCATAAGCATACATAAACACAGTGACGGAGCCAAGGGCCAAGGGGAAGCCATCCCCCCACCCCTAAGATTCTTCTTTTCATATACTCTTCAAATCTAAGTGCAAAACAACAAACAATTTCTACTTGGCCCCCTCTAAGCTTTAGTAACTTCTATTTGCCCCCCTACTCATTCCTGACTCCGTCCCTGCATAATCAGGAGGAAGGTACGTACAACTAGGCATGTACATATACACATTAATTTGAAAAAAAAAATAACATTGATGAAGTCGTGAAGCGCTAAGACAGATATCAAACTATATGTTCTCAATACTCTAAATCTAAAAAAATCTTCAGTGGAACATAAAAAGGGCATATTCATACAGCTTCATTGAACAGTCTGTCCTTCACAGAAGCCCAGTAATTGAACAAATTTGTGACACGTGGATGACAAAACAACAAACAAAAGAGTTTCTTCAATGCAACATCAATGCATTTCCTCCATTTACAAGGATGGCGACATTAATGAAATTGTAAAATTGTTGCATGCGAGTAATGACCACTGCGCAAGTTGCTATTTGTTCTTTCAAGTTTATTTTCCCGAGTCCATGGCGTTCAAGGTGTTTTCCTGAGTCTGGGAGCATAACACAGAAACAGGGTACTCCAAACTTAACTAAGACCAGAGCTTTAGCAAAGCTAGCAGAATGAATGGGGAGAGATCACCAAACATGATATGTTCTTGAAGGCAGCTGTTTGACCTAAAGCAAGCAACTATATTCGACCGGCAAGAAACTAAACCCAATACACATGAGATACACAATCCTCAAACACATCTTAAGTGGGACTGTCGGAAAAAAAAACATAACCCATATTACAAGCGAGCAACATAAAATAGTTGAGTGTACAAATCTCAAACCACCGCAAAAATCCAAATTTTCTCAGATAAAGCCCGCTTGAGTAGGTAACCCTGGAATCCTAGATGAAATTGTATGGGACTTCAGTTTACAGGTAGGTATGTGTGTTATGAAGGTGTTATCCTGGCTATACATATCACTTAGACAAAATTACTGAAAGTCGAAACTCACTACAAGAGCAAAAAGTAGCCTCGTAGTTGGTGTTGAGGCTCATAAGTTTGACCGACAGTAACACAAAACCCCACTGCACCCCAACGCCTCGAGTAACACAGTTCTCCAAGCTAAGCTGCGTAATTTTCAAGCAACCGCAGGAATCCTCTAAAACTCAGTATTAGCATTGGCCCCCATAAATTCCTCACGAAATTTAGCTACATCCAGTCCCCCAGACACCTAAAAACATGAATTTACCGGGAAACTTGGCACGCAGCTGCGAGATCAAGCCCGTTCAGATTCAAGCAAGTAAGTTCAGCTCAACAACTACGCTTCAAACAGGACCTAGGGTTACTCCCGCCCGGCATCAATCGCGCATTACAATCCCGAGGTGAGCTTCCAAGCAACGGATCCCTCAATTGGCAGGCAGAGTCATGCGAACCGAGGGAACTACAGAAGCAATTTGAGACAATTCTTCTTATGGATATAAACAGATCGGATCAGAGCAGAACCTGAGAGGTCGAGAAGTGGTTTGGCGCAGGGTGCGGACCGACCGGCGAGCGTGCGGGGCGGAGACGGAGCGGGGTAGACGTCGCGCGCGGAGAGCTGCAGCTGGCGACGACGAGTGCGGCGGCGGATAGGCGACACGGCGGCGAGGGGGAGCCTGCAGCCCTACCTGCGACTGCGAGGCTGGGTCGGACCCCGGCAGAACCCTAGCCGGTTGATGTGTCACCGTGCGCCCGGATCCACCTTTTTACCCGCGACTCTACCGGGGTTCTACTAGGGTTCGTACTCGTTGCAACCTGAACTTTGATTTGCTGGCCAACACGGACATCTCATGATTATTCTCCTCTCTTTTTTTTAGGATATATTATTCTCTAGATTGTCTTTTTCTTTTCCTCGAGAGTACGCCAAAGGCGTACCTTACTTTTATATAAGAGAAGAGACAATGTACAAGAGTGTTAAAGATCGCTTCCATCAAGGACGCACACCCTACCACACCTTACAAATTAGCCTATGCCTACACTCTCACACAACGTGCCGTAGCCTCCTCCTCCCAAGCCTGCCAACCTCCAATCTTTGAGCTCCGCAATGATGGCAAGGGCTAATTCTGGCGCCGTGTTCTGCTGATGAGTCCGATGGAACACTCTAGCGTTACGTTGCTTCCATAAAGCCCAAGAGGCTGTAATGATCACCGTGTCGAAACCACGCTTGGAGTCCTTCCTAAATTGAGCTCTCCTAGCCAGCCACCAATCCAGCAAACAGTCCTCCGGCTCCGGGATATTGCCTTGCAAGTCAATGCCTCGAAGATGTAGTGCCACACTTTCCCAGCGTAGACACACTGAACAAGAATGTGTTCCGCGTTATCCTCCTATTGAAGGCACGTGTAGCAGGCAGAAGGTGAATCCTGAAGGCCATGTCGCGCTCTTCTGTCAGACGTCCAAATTTGGTGTTGTACTGCCAGCCACACAAAAGTTTTGCACTTGAGGAGGGCCCAACTCTTCCATATGCATGAGGCATAAGGGACCCTCACAGCACCCAAACTGAGCCTATAATATGTTGACTTGGCAGTGTATCTGCCAGATGGGTCCGCCGGCCAGGAAAAGGAGTCTTCGCTGGAAGGGTCGTGATTGACCGTACTGATCGCAAGGTTGAGGTGTAAAAGTTGCAAGTGGCCACCAAAGTTAACTTCACCGGCAATGTCAAGCAACCATCTCGCATTCTCTAACCCTTCCTCAACCATGCGGCGGTTAATCGTTCATGTGTCCATGAAAGCGTGGATGTATGGTGCAATGTCTTTAACCGTGAAGCCATGGATCCATCTATCTCTCCAGAACAAAACTTTGTTGCCCACCCCAACCGAAATATGCACCATACTGTCAAAGACCACACGAGCCTCCTTGTCCACAACCATGGGTAGCCCTTGCCACTGTTGGAAATATGCCCTAGAGGCAATAACAAATTAGTTATTATTATATTTCCTTGTTCATGATAATCGTTTATTATCCATGCTATAATTGTATTGATAGGAAACTCAGATACATGTGTGAATACATAGACAACACCATGTCCCGAGTAAGCCTCTAGTTGACTAGCTCGTTGATCAATAGATGATTACGGTTTCCTGACCATGGACATTGGATGTCGTTGATAACGGGATCACATCATTAGGAGAATGATGTGATGGACAGACCCAATCCTAAGCCTAGCACAAAGATCGTAGTTCAGATGCTATAGCTTTTCTAATGTCAAGTATCATTTCCTTAGACCATGAGATTGTGCAACTCCGGATACCGCATTTAATGCTTTGGTGTACCAAACGTCACAACGAATCGGGTGGCTATAAAGGTGCACTACGGTATCTCCGAAAGTGTCTGCTTGGGTTGGCACGAATCGAGATGGGATTTGTCACTCCGTGTGACGGAGAGGTATCTCTGGGCCCACTCGGTAGGACATCATCATAATGTGCACGATGTGACCAAGGGGTTGATCACGGGATGATGTGTTACGGAACGAGTAAAGAGACTTCCCGGTAACGAGATTGAACAAGGTATCGCGATACCGACGATCGAATCTCGGGCAGGTACAATACCGGTAGACAAAGGGAATTGAATACGAGGTTGATTAAATCCTCGACATCGTGGTTCATCCGATGAGATCATCATGGAACATGTGGGAGCCAACATGGGTATCCAGATCCCGCTGTTGGTTATTGGCCGGAGAGTTGTCTCGGTCATGTCTACGTGTCTCCCGAACCCGTAGGGTCTACACACTTAAGGTTCGATGACGCTAGGGTTATAGGGAATAGATGTACGTGGTTACCGAATGTTGTTCGGAGTCCCGGATGAGATCCCGGACATCACGAGGAGTTCCGGAATGGTCCAGAGGTAAAGATTTATATATGGGAAGTCCTGTTTTGGTCACCGGAAAAATTTCGGGTGCTATCGGTAACGTACCGGGACCACCGGGCGGGTCCCGGGGGTCCACCAGGTGGGGCCACCAGCCCCAGAGGGTTGCGTGAGCCAAGTGTGGGAGGGAACCAGCCCCAGGTGGGCTGGTGCGCCCCCCCCACCAGGGCCCAAGGCGCCTAGGGTTTGGGGGAACCCTAAAGGGGGCGCCCCCCTTGCCTTGGGCGGCAAGGCAACCCCGCCGCCCCCCCTCGAGATGGGATCCGAGGGGCCCTCTCCTGCCTCTATATATATGTGGGCGTGGGAGGCAGCCGCACCCAAGTTCTCGGGCGCAGCCCTCCCTCCCAAGTCCTCCTCCTCTCCCGCGGTGCTTGGCGAAGCCCTCACAGATTGCCACGCCCTCCACCACCACCACGCCTGTCGTCGTCTTTCTTCCGGACGAGTCTTCCCAACCTCTCCTCTCTCCTTGCTGGATCAAGGCATGGGAGACGCCACCGGCTGCATGTGTGTTGAACGCGGAGGTGTCGTCCGTTCGGCACTAGGATCATCGGTGATTTGGATCACGGCGAGTACGACTCCATCAACCCGTTCACTTGAACGCTTCCGCTTAGCAATCTACAAGGGTATGTAGATGCACTCCCCTTTCCTTCGTTGCTAGATTACTCCATAGATTGATCTTGGTGATGCGTAGAAAATTTTGAATTTCTGCTACGTTAACCAACAGTGGCATCATGAGATAGGTCTATGCGTAGTTTCTATGCACGAGTAGAACACAAGTTGTTGTGGGCGTTGATTTTGTGCAATATGCTTAACGTTACTAGTCCAATCTTGTTTCGACGGTATTGTGGGATGAAGCGGCCCGGACCGACCTTACACATACACTTACGTGAGACAGGTTCCACCGACTGACATGCACTTGTTGCATAAGGTGGCTAGCGGGCCGCCGCCTCCCACTTTAGTCGGATCGGATTCGATGAAAAGGGTCCTTATGAAGGGTAAATAGCAATTGGCATATCACGTTGTGGTTTTTGCGTAGGTAAGAAACGTTCTTGCTAGAAACCCATAGGAGCCACGTAAAACATGCAAACAACAATTAGAGGACGTCTAACTTGTTTTTGCAGGGTATGCTATGTGATGTGATATGGCCAAAAAGAATGTGATGAATGATATTTGATGTATGAGATTGATCATGTTCTTGTAATAGGAATCACGACTTGCATGTCGATGAGGATGACAACCGGCAGGAGCCATAGGAGTTGTCTTAATTTATTGTATGACCTGCGTGTCAATGAACAACGCCATGTAATTACTTTACTTTATTGCTAAATTGTTAGCCGTAGTAGTAGAAGTAATAGTTGGCGAGACAACTTCATGGAGACACGATGATGGAGATCATGGTGTCATGTCGGTGAAGATGATGATCATGGAGCCCCGAAGATGGAGATCAAAAGGAGCAAAATGATATTGGCCATATCATGTCACTTTTTGATTGCATGTGATGTTTATCATGTTTATGCATCCTATTTGCTTAGAACAACGGTAGTAAATAAGATGATCCTCATTAAAATTTCAAGAAAGTGTTCCCCTAATCGCACACCGCTATGAAAGTTCGTTGTTTCAAGCACCACGTGATGATCGGGTGTGATAGATTCTAACCTTCACATACAACGGGTGTAAGCCGATTTACACACGCCAAACACTTAGGTTAACTTGACGAGCCTAGCATGTATGCATATGGCCTCGAACACAATAGACCGAAGGTCGAGTATGAGTCGTATGGTAGATACGATCAACATGAAGATGTTCACCGATGATGACTAGTCCGTCTCACGTGATGATCGGACACGGCCTAGTTGACTCGGATCATGTAATCCCTTAGATGACTAGAGGGATGTCTATCTGAGTGGGAGTTCATAAGATGAACTTAATTATCCTGAACATAGTCAAAAGATCTTTGCAAATTATGTCGTAAGCTCGCACTTTAGTTCTACTGTTTAGATATGTTCCTAGAGAAAATTCAGTTGATTGATAGTAGCGATTATGCGGACTAGGTCCGTAAACTGAGGATTGTCCTCGTTGCTTCAGAGAAGGCTTATGTCCTTAATGCATCGCCGTGTGTCAACCTCGAACGTCCGTCTGTGGATGTTGCGAACATCCGACATACACGCTTTTGATAACTACGTGATAGTTCAAGAATGTTAAACGGTTTAGAATTGAGGCACCAAGACGATTTCAAACGTCATGAACATATGAGATGTTTCGAGAGCTGAAATTGGGATTTCAGTGCTCGTGCCCACGCCAAGAGGTATAAGACCTCCGATGAGTTTCTTAGCCGCAAACTAAGGGAGAAAAGCTCAATCGTTGAGCTTGTGCTCGATTGTCTAAGTACAACAATCACTTGAATCGAGGGAGTTAATCTTCCAGATGAGATAGTGATGTTTCTCCAAAGTCATTTCCACCAAGCTACTAGAGCTTCGTGATGAACTATAACATATCAGGGATAGATATGATGATCCTTGAGCTACGATGTTTGACACCGCGAAAGTAGAAGTCAAGTAGGAGCATCAATTGTTGATGGTTAGTTAAAACCAATAGTTTCAAGAAGGGCAAGGGAAAGAAAGGGATACTTCATGAAACGACAAACCAGTTGCTGCTCAAGTGAAGAAACCCAAAGTTGAACCCAAGCCCGAGACTAAGTGCTTATGTAATAAGAGGAACGACCACTGAAGCAGAACCACCCTAGATACTTGGTAGATGAGAAGGCTGGCAAGGTTGACAGAAGTATATTGGATATACATTGTATTAAATGTGTACTTTACTAGTACTCCTAGTAGCACCAGGGTATTAAGATACCGGTTCGGTTGCTAAGTGTTAGTAACTCGAAATAAAAGAGCTACGGAATAAACGGAGACTAGCTAAAGGTGAGATGACGATGTGTGTTGGAAGTGTTTACAAGGTTGATGTGATCAAGCATCGCCGCTCCCTCTACCATCGAGATTGGTGTTAAACCTAAATAATTGTTATTTGGTGTTTATGCTGAGCATAGACATGATTGGATTATGTCTATCGCAATACGCTTATTCATTTAAGGAGAATAATGGTTACTCTGCTTATTTGAATAATACCTTCAATGGTCTTGCACCTAAAATGAATGGTTTATTGAATCTCGATCGTAGTGATACACATGTTCATGCCAAAAGATATAAGATAGTAATGATAGTACCACCTACTTGTGGCAATCGCCATGTAAGTCATATTGGTATAAAAGCGCGTGAAGAAGCTCCATGTTGATGGATCTTTGGACTCACTCGTTTTTGAAAAGTTTGAGACATGCGAACCATGTCTATTGGTGTATATGCATGAAGAAACTCCATGCAAATGGACCGTTTGGACTCACTTGATTTTGAATCACTTGAGACATGCAAATCATACCACATGGGCAAGATGACTGAAAGCCTCGTTTTTAGTAAAATGGAACAAGAAAGCAACTTGTTGGAAGTAATACATTTTGATGTGTGCAGTCCAATGAGTGTTGAGGCACGCAGTGGATATCGTTATGTTCTTACTTCACGGATGATTTGAGTAGATACTGAGTATATTTACTTAATGAAACGCAAGTCTGAATTATTGAATGGTTCAAGTAATTTCAGAGTGAAGTTGAAGATCATCGTGACAAGAGGATAAAATGTCTATGATATGATCATAGAGATGAGTATCTGAGTTACGAGCTTTGGCATGCAATTAAGACATTGTGGAAATTGTTTCACAATTAATACCGCCTGGAACACCATAGTGTGATGGTGTGTCCGAACATCATAGTTGCACCCTATTGGATATGATGCGCACCATGATGTCCTTATCGAATTACCACTATCGTTCATGGGTTAGGCATTAGAGACAACCGCACTCACTTTAATAGGGCACCACGTAATTCCGTTGAGACGACAACGTTTGAACTATGGTTTGGAGAAACCTAAGTTGTCGTTTCTTAAAAGTTTGGGGCTGCGACGCTTATGTGAAAAAGTTTCGGGTTGATAAGCTCGAACCCAAAGCAGATAAAATGCATCTTCATAGGACACCCAAAACAGTTGGGTATACCTCCTAATTCAGATCCGAAAGCAATAGGGATTGTTTCTTGAATCGGGTCCTTTCTCGAGGAAAAGTTTGTCTCGGAAAGTTGAGTGGGAGCATGGTGGAGACTTGATGAGGTTATTGAACCGTCACTTCAACTAGTGTGTAGCAGGGCACGTGAAGTTGTTCTGTGGCGCCCACCAATTGAAGTAGAAGCTTATGATAGTGATCATGAAGTTTCGGATCAAGTCACTGCCGTACCTCGTAGGGTGACAAGGATGCGTACTACTTCAGAGTGGTACAGTAATCATGTCTTGAAGGTAATGTTGCTAGACAACAATGAACCTACAAGCTATGGAGAAGCGATGGTGGGCCCATATTCCGACAAATGGTTAGAAGCCATGAAATCCGAGATAGGATCCATGTATCAGAACAAAGCATGGACTTTGGTGGACTTGCCCGATGATCAGCGAACCATTGAGATAAATGGATCTTTAAGAAGAAGACGGACGTGGACAGTAATGTCACTGTCTATGAAGCTCGACTTGTGGCAAAGAGTTTTTCACAAGTTCAAGGAGTTGACTATGATGAGATTTTCTCATCCGTAATGATGCTTAAGTCCGTCGGAATCATGTTAGCATGAGCTGCATTTATGAAATCTGGCAGATGGATGTCAAAACGAGTTTCCTTACTAGTTTTCGTAAGGAAAGGTTGTATGTGATACAATCAGAAAGGTTTTGTCGATCCTAAGGATGCTAAAAGGTATGCTAGCTCCAGCGATCCTTCCATGGACTAGAGCAAGCATCTCGGAGTCAGAATATGCGCTTTGATGGAATGATCAAAGATTTTGGGTTTGTACAAAGTTTATGAGAAACTTGTATTTCCAAAGAAGTGAGTGGGAGCACTATAGAATTTCTGATGAGTATATGTTGCTAACATATTGTTGATCAGAAATGTTGTAGAGTTTCTGGAAAGCATATAGGGTTGTTTGAAAAGTGTTTTTCAATAGAAAACCTGGATTAAGCTGCTTGAACATTGAGCATCAAGATCTACGAGGATAGATCAAAAACGCTTAATGGTACTTTCAAATGAGCACATACCTTGACATGATCTTGAAGGCGTTCAAGATGGATCAGTCAAAGAAGGAGTTCTTGCCTAAGTTGTAAGGTATGAAGTTAAGACTTAAAGCTCGACCACGGTAGAATAGAGAGAAAGGATGAAGGTCGTCCCATATGCTTAGACGTAGGCTCCATAGTATGCTATGCTGTGTACCGCACCTGATGTGTGCCTTGCCACATGTCTGGCAAAAGGGTACAAAGGTGATCAAGGAGTGGATCACCAGATAGCGGTCAAAATTATCCTTGGAGTAATAAGGACATGTTTCTCGATTATGGAGGTGATAAAGAGTTCGGCGCAAAGGGTTACTTCGATGCAAGCTTTAACACCTATCCGAATGACTCTGAGTAGCAAACCGGATACGTATAGTGGAGCAACCATTTGGAATAGCTCCAAGTGGAGCGTGGAAGCAGCATTTAAAATATGACCTAGAGATTTGCGAAGTACATACGGATCTGAATGTTGCGAGACCCATTGACTAAAACCTCTCACAAGCAAAACATGATAAAACCCCGTAACTCATTGAGTCTTAATCACATGATGATGTGAACTAGTTTAGTGACACTAGTAAACTCTTTGGATGTTGGTCACATGGCGATGTGACCTGTGAGTGTTAATCACATGGCGATGTGAACTAGATTAATGACTCTAGTGCAAGTGGGAGACTGTTGGAAATATGCCCTAGAGGCAATAACAAATTAGTTATTATTATATTTCCTTGTTCATGATAATCGTTTATTATCCATGCTATAATTGTATTGATAGGAAACTCAGATACATGTGTGGATACATAAACAACACCATGTCCCGAGTAAGCCTCTAGTTGACTAGCTCGTTGATCAATAGATGGTTACGGTTTTGTAACGCCCTCGATGCGGCTATATCTCCCACGTGTCGAAGCACGACTTAGAGGCATAACCGCATTGAAAGCAATGTCGCAAGTGAGGTAATCTTCACACAACCCATGTAATACATAAGGGAAAGAGATACATAGTTGGCTTACAATCGCCACTTCACACAATTACATGAATAAAGCATTACATCATCCAGATACAAACAAGGTCCGACTACGGAACCAAAATAAAAGAAGAACCCCAAACGCGACAAAGGTCCCCGATCGACCCCAACTGGGCTCCACTACCGGTCAACTAGAACGAAACAACACAAAGGGCAAGATCTTCATCGAGCTCCTCCTTGAGCTTGATTGCGCCACCGCTTCGGTAACATAGGCACCGCAAACTGGTTTTGAAGTATCCGTGAGCCACGAGGACTCAAAGAATCCCATTACCATGGGTATCAAGACTAGCAAAGCTTAATGGGAAGAGAAGGGGTAAAGTGGTGAGGTTGCAGCAGCTGCTAAGCATGATATGGTGGCTAACATACGCAAAGAAGAGCGAGAAGAGAACAAGCGGAACGGTCGTGAAGCTAGCAATGATCAAGAGGTGATCCCGAACACCTACTTACGCCAAACATAACACGTAAACCGTGTTCACTTCCGGACTCACGAGAAGAGACCATCACGGCTACACACTCGGTTGATGCGTTTTAATTCGGATCAAGTGTCAAGTTATCTACAACCGGACATTAACAAATTCCCATCTGCCACATAACCGCGGCACGGCTCTCGAAAGTTTAAACCTGCGCAGGGTGTCCCAACTTAGCCCATGACAAGCTCTCGCGATCATCGAAGGAATAGACCTTCACCCGAGACACTCCGATCGACTCGAATCCCGATACATCAAGACATTTCGACAATGGTAAAACAAGACCAGCAAGACCTCTGGCGTGCCGACATCCCGATAGTAGCACAGATCTCGTCTCGAAGCCACGACCGGATGAGCACTACGTACAACTAGAACCAGCCCTCAAGTTTCCCCGAGGTGGCGCTGCAAGTGGCTCTAGTTTGGACCAACACTTAGACAAGCATTGGCCCGGGGGGGCTAAAATAAAGATGACCCTTGGGATGCGCGACTCCCAAGGGAAAAAAAGGTAGTAGGTGAGGCAAATGGTAAAAGTCAATGTTGGGCCTTGCTGGAAGAGTTTTATTCAAAGCGAACTGTCAAGGGGGTCCCATAAATCACCCGACCGCGTAAGGAACGCAAAATCCGGGAACATAACACCGGTATGACGGAAACTAGGGCGGCAAGAGTGGAACAAAACACCAGGCATAAGGCCGAGCCTTCCACCCTTTACCAAATATATAGATGCATTAATAATATAAGAGATATTGTGATATCCCAACCAAAATCCTGTACACCATGGAGAAATCTTCAACTTCACCTGCAACTAGCAACGCTATAAGAGGGGCTGAGCAAAGCGGGAACATAGCCAAACAACGGTTTGCATAGGAACGGTGTCAAAGGTTAGAGGTTCATGGCAATATGGGATGGCTGGACAAACAGGTAATAGGTAGCGCAGCATAGCGAAAGAACGAGGCAACTAGCATAGCAATGATAGTAGTGAGATCCAGGGTAGCGGTCATCTTGCCTGAAATCCCGCAAGGAAGAAGAACGAGTCCATGAAGAAGATGAACGGATGAAGCCGAACCAATCGTAGACGAACGAATCCTCACGATCACAACGAAATGGGAACTATCGAGAAGAAGCACACAACAAAGGTAAACACACCACACATGAACAAGGCATGATGCACAACACGCATGATGCACGACCAAGCTATATGAAGCTACTCATGGCAAGAGATGATGCAAACAAGAACAACACATCAAGGCAAGTTTAAATGAGGCCGGGAACAACATATAACAATTCCAGTAAGTCCTCATATGCATATTTCGAAATTGGTCCAGAACTGAATAAACCTTATGTTCAAGTTGTTAAACAGCAAGTTAAGATGCACCATGATGATCTACACGAAATTCTAGTCAAGTTACATATAAAGTTCATTAGATTCGGAGCTACGGCCTAGAAGATATGAGCAAAACAAGTTAAACATGGCATCGATGCAAAATGCACCCAAACATCAAGCAAACACCTCAAAACAAGGATGAAACATGATAATATGAAGCTACATGCAAAATCAAGCAAGTTTCATATATAGCACACTCAAAACGGAGCAACGGTGCAACACACACACACACTATACAAGTCATAGCAACAATCTGCCCAAAACAGCAACTAGGCATCTTGCAAGCATCAAAACAACATGCTACAGCACCCCAACATAATAACAAAAGGCATGGGCATGAAGTACATGTAAAGCATAACAAAACATGAACACTGAGCTATCTCTAGAAACAACTAGAACATGCTCAAAACGACATGGAGATATTGCAAGTAATAACAACTCTGCACTTTAGCGTAAATAACATCAGTTGCAATGTTTAGAGCAAGAAAACATCATGTTACAGGAACTTATCATGGCAAACAAAGGCATGGCATGATTCTACTCAAAGCATATATCAATAGTCCCTTACTGACCATAAGCCAAAAAGGACTAGAGGATATGATGGCACCCATGTAAACATAGCAAGTTTTATTACAGATTTAAACATGGCAGGAACAACAATAAGTAGGCATCTCCAGATTATGCATAGAATGATTACTAGAAGCATGTTAACATAGCAACAAAATATAACAGAATCTGCCAGAAAACAGCAACAGCAACTACCCTACTTTACAAGCTTGATACACTCAAAGACACAACTCACAAAAATACATGGTCAACACCCTCGGAAAGATGGCATGGCATAGTTCAACATTCATGTAGAGCTCATACTCATAGGATGCACACATAAATCATGGCAAAAATGATAAAACAGCAAGTTCTGTTAAGAATCAGAAACTAACAATCTGAAGCCCTTTTCCAACAGCATTTCGGGTACCAATATGAGCTCAAATGAAAATGATGCAATGGAATGAAATGATGTACACGTCGAGACGAACAATTTGACATATTATACGCGCAAAACGGAGCTACGAATGCGAAGATGTGATGGCATGAACATGCCATGAAAATTATAGAAATCTGGGGACTTAGGCAAATTTTCACCTCGCGGGATAAGTCAACGGGATGGAGCGGTTCCGGGACGGAGAGATCCGGGCGCGGGCGACGTGTTTGGATCACCGTACTGGTGGATCTGATCCACCCGGCCGATCTGGCCGGAGGAGCTCCGGCGAAGCTTGCCCCGCCACTCCGGCGAACGGAGGCGCGGAGGCGAGGTCCGGCCGGCGAGGAGCGCGCGAGGCGCCGGAGGCGCGGCCGGGCGGAGTGGCACCGCCGGCGGCGGAGGCGGCGCGGCGCGCGCGGGCGGCGGCGGCCGGAGGTCGGGCGGCGGGGGTCGCAAGAAGGGCGAGGTGCCGCGCGCAAGGGCGGCGGGCGGGCGGTCCCGGCCAGCAGGCGCGGCGAGGCAACGCCAAGGTGGCGAAAGTGAGGCGGGCGAGGCGAGGCAAAAGGGCGAGGAGCCGGAGGAGGCGCCGCGGGGCAGCAAGGCTGCGCCGGCGGCGCGGCGAAGCGCACCGGCGAATGGCGGCGGCGCGCGGCGCGCGGCGCGGCGCGGCGGGCGGTGTGCGAGGCGAGGCGCCGGGCGGGCCGGACGGCGCGGATCTGGCCCAGCTGCTCCTGGATGGCTCCATGGCGGCGGCGCTGGACGGGCGGCGGAGGACACGTGGCGCGAGGGGAGTGGCTGTGGCGGCCGGCGCGGGTGATGTGGCGTGTTCTGATTGGATGGGGTGAGGTGGAAGATGGACATGTCCGGCTGGAGTGGACATGTCCAGCGCGCGAGGGGAGCGGGGCTAGGGTTTCGTCCGCGAAAATGGAAGGGGAGGACGTTTATATAGGCATAGGGAGCTAGGAGAGTCCAAATGAGGAGCGGTTTTCGGCCACGCGATCGTGATCGAACGACCGAGAGCATGGAGAGGAGTTAGATGGGTTTTGGGCCACTTTGGAAGGGGTATTGGGCTGCAACAAAAGAAGGCTTTACGGTTACCCGGTTAACCGTTGGAGTATCAGACGACCTCCGAATGGCACGAAACTTGACAGGCGGTCTACCGGTGATATACCAAGGCCGCTTGGCAAACCTCGGGCCATTCCGAGAACGTTTAACACCCGCTCACAACAGAAGAGAAGAAGGGGACGCCGGAGGACATAGGAGTGCCGGATTGCAAAACGGACAACGGGGAAAAGGCTCGGATGCATGAGACGAACATGTATGCCAATGCGATGCACATGAAGACATGATAAAATGCAGATGATGACATGGCAAAGTGCAACATGCAAGCAAATGACATGGCAACGACGGCGAATAACTGGCGGACACCTGGCGCATCGGATCCGGGGCGTTACAACACTCCACCACTACGAGAGGATCTCGTCCCAAGATCTAGGATGGCACCGGAGGAAAAGGAAGAGGAGAGGTAAAACAAAGTTGCTTCTTTGACGAACGAGTGAAACCATGAACCTTGAGAGGTTGAGCAAAATGAAGGAAAGAAAACAACAAAGATGAACATAGTTGAAAACACTCCGTTAGAAAAGAGGAACACGGAGTATTACGAGAATTTGAAGGTTGCAAAGACATGAATCAAGAGTTTAGTGGACAAGATAGAATTCGAAACCACTCCGGTTAAAACAAGATGAGAGAGGAAGAATTTGGGCAGCACTCCGGTAGAAAAGAGAAGAAAACTTGATGAGATGAAAAGATTTTGAAGAGATGATACAACACTCCGGTTAAATGGATAAGCAAGAAAAGAACACGACCCTCACAATCGATGATGATGAGTGAAGAGAGCAACATCATAATGCCTCCGGAAGAAACAATAGAAGATAGATCAATGGAATAAGAGAACGGAGAAGGAAAAGCCAACTTCTGCCACGAATGAGCTTGGAAAGCACCCTTTCAAGAAGGTTATAACGGAGTTGTTGGAAGACCAACAACGAAAAGAATAAGCTTGTAGTGGGCTTATGGAAAACATCTCAACACTATGAGGTGACAACCGGCCCAAGATAACTCCAATGAAGAGATTGGTGGATTTAAATACCTCATTCTTGACAACATATGAATCATGAAACATGAATGGAAATTATCAAGAATGACATATCACCATCTGAAAAGATAAGGTAGAAAGAATTGCACTTTGAAATGGAAGAAGGAGAATACTTGAACGCCTCAAAACAAAAACATGTGTTGAGCACCATGTTTATTTTTTTAGTATAGCTTGGCGGGTCATAACTTCGAGAGAAATCTTGAAGAACAATTGAAGAATGAAAAGAATCCTTGATGAACCACCATGTAGATCCTCCATGAAGAACTCCGGTAACAAAAGGAATGAAAAGAAAGAGAAATTGAAAACACAAGGTGAATCCTTGCAATGATTTAGATGGATCTTCGCGATGAGATAATGCGGAAAAGTTGAAACTCCGGAAAAAGAAAAGATGAAGCATCTCGAACCAAGAATGTGATATGATGAACAACTCCGGAAAGAAGAAATTAATCACTTGGATGAAACAAGAATAAGAATTATGTTATGCAAATCCTTCACCAATTTAAATTGATGACAAGCAACGGATTTGGCATACTACTTATTCTCGTAGAAAGGATTGACGAGAGATATAGCATAAACTTGGGAAGGTCTTCAATGAACCACCGGTAGGATTGGAAAGAACGAATGAATGAATTGATACGATAACAAAGGAAAAAGAATTTGAAGGAACCGCCGATGGGATTTGGAAACAACGAGTGAATTGATATGATAACCAAGAAAAGAGAACTCTTGAACGAACCACCGTAAGAATTGAAAATAAACGTAGCAAAGGCACAATTCACCGGGAAGAATTGGAAAACGAATGAAGATATTTGAGAGAATTTAGATACTTGAAGAGATCATGAACTGATTAGAGGATATTTGAACGAATCACCGGTAAGATTTGGAGAACGATAGCTACACGCTGAGAATGAAGAATTATGTCATGATGGCCTTCGGAGGAAAGAAATGGAAACAACTCATGAAATGCTCCGGATGGGTGAAAAAGATTCCCACAATCGAAAACAATTATGAGAGGATGACAACAAGCTAGCACCATGAATCTTGAAGAGAATAGAGCAAGATTAAAGAGAAACTCTTCTTCTGTCTCCAAATGTTGAGAATGATGATGAGAACCACCACCGAGAATTATTGAGGCACACCGGAAGAATCAAAAGCGAAGAGGTTGAGCGAACTATGAAAAGAATTCCAAAGATCTTGGAGAAAAGCATTTGACTGATGATAACTCATTCTTACGTCAAACTTGGAGAAGAATTTAGGATAGCTCTGGGAAAATAGAAGAGTCAGGTAAGATCCTGGGAAAAGACCTGTGGGTTAGGGCCCACTGAAAAGGAACACCGTTGAAATGATTTTAAATAGAGATTGCACTGGTTGAATTAAATGGCTTGAATGAGATAACCACCTCGAAAGAGCTTGAACGAATGCAGAGTGGAAACACGAATCTCCGAGATATCTTGAGCACTCCGGAATAACAAATAGCGAGAAGTAGAATGATAATGAGGTGCACCGGTATGAGAAGATATTGAAATGAGGAAAAAGGTATGATCAACAAAACTTGACTTGAATCCACCGGAGAAGAGAAAGGAATGAGGAATGACGAACTAGTAGAACATCTTCTTGAGAACCACCGGGTAAGAACATTGACAGAAAAGAATGGAGAAACCTCACATGAATAAATGGATACTTGATTAAAATAAATGAGTACTTGAAGAAAAGGGTGGGAGGGCGGGAAAACAAAGGCAACTTGGGATGGATGAAACAAACACCATTGAGAAAACTTAGATTTGATCTTGCGGATGTTGAAAAATGATGGGATCCACTTGAAGAGAAGCACACCGGTTGGAAAGGATTGACATGACAATCTCGATTGTCGAGAAGGATTGGTATTCACATCGGAGTATGAGAACACCATTTCGGAAAGGTATGGAATCAACACTTGACTTCGAAGCAACTCGAATACCACAAATAAAACAAAACAAAGGATTTGGCTTGCAGAATAAGCCGGAACAAACATATGATAGAGATTTCGTCCGAAGTTTTCGTGGTGGGGCCTACACGGGCTCAATCGTACAGCACCATCATGTACAAGGCAGTGCACATGACATACGAAGCGCCCCGAAGTCGGCATAGCCAAGGACTCTTTAAGACACAACGAGACCATCAGAAACCAACCGTGAATAGGCGGACCACTAGACGTCGAACCCCAATTTCATATCATACATCCGTCGGAAAGATATCCTAAGAGCTACTTGAATTCCCACCTATGAAACTCCCAAACTTTCCGGTTATGCAATCAGTGTTGGGGATACAGGGAGCAATATATCTCACCCAAACTAACAATCCCTACATCCACCGATCCATCCGTCAACACATAACCAAGAAACCTTCGAAATCGCCTACCTCAACCTTCAAAAGCATCCGTTATACGAGTCACGGCAATACTCCGTACTCACCTCAAGATCTTTGGGTTAGCGGGTTATCTCACCAACAACAGATAAAAGAGATTTTCGATGTCGGCGATTAAACTCGGTATTCCAGAATCTGCAACGATAAAATTATGACGACAACACCTCGGAGCTCAACTCCCCGACACCGCCACAACCCCTAAATGTCGAGGCACCAAGAACAATGTTCTCGCTCATAAGAATATCGAACGATTCCAAGATACCAGCGTGATCCTAAAAAAATTTAGTGAAATTTGAGAAGAGGAAAGTCAAAACATCTACGCCAGATACCTCACCGTAAGGTCAAGGACCGGGGAGTAAAAAGAATTCCTAAACTCTCCGATATATATAGTCCTAAATGACTCAAAACATTTTCTAGACACAACTCGCCGCTAAAAGCGATCAAGCGGGGGGCTCCTAAGGTCGGGATGGCTCGATACCAACTTGTAACGCCTCGATGCGGCTATATCTCCCACGTGTCGAAGCACGACTTAGAGGCATAACCGCATTGAAAGCAATGTCGCAAGTGAGGTAATCTTCACACAACCCATGTAATACATAAGGAAAGAGATACATAGTTGGCTTACAATCGCCACTTCACACAATTACATGAATAAAGCATTACATCATCCAGATACAAACAAGGTCCGACTACGGAACCAAAATAAAAGAAGAACCCCAAACGCGATAAAGGTCCCCGATCGACCCCAACCGGGCTCCACTCTCGATCAACTAGAACGAAACAACACAAAGGGCAAGATCTTCATCGAGCTCCTCCTTGAGCTTGATTGCGCCACCGCCGGTAACATAGGCACCGCAAACTGGTTTTGAAGTATCCGTGAGCCACGAGGACTCAAAGAATCCCATTACCATGGGTATCAAGACTAGCAAAGCTTAATGGGAAGAGAAGGGTAAAGTGGTGAGGTTGCAGCAGCGGCTAAGCATGATATGGTGGCTAACATACGCAAAGAAGAGCGAGAAGAGAACAAGCGGAACGGTCGTGAAGCTAGCAATGATCAAGAGGTGATCCCGATCACCTACTTACGCCAAACATAACACGTAAACCGTGTTCACTTCCGGACTCACGAGAAGAGACCATCACGGCTACACACTCGGTTGATGCGTTTTAATTCGGATCAAGTGTCAAGTTATCTACAACCGGACAATAACAAATTCCCATCTGCCACATAACCGCGGGCACGGCTCTCGAAAGTTTAAACCCTGCAGGGTGTCCCAACTTAGCCCATGACAAGCTCTCGCGATCATCGAAGAATAGACCTTCACCCGAGACACTCCGATCGACTCGGAATCCGGTACATCAAGACATTTCGACAATGGTAAAACAAGACCAGAAGACCTCCCGGCGTCCGACATCCCGATAGTAGCCGCAGATCTTGTCTCGAAGCCACGACCGGATGAGCACTACGCATAACTAGAACCAGCCCTCAAGTTTCCCGAGGTGGCGCCGCAAGTGGTTCTAGTTTGGACCAACACTTAGACAAGCATTGGCCCGGGGGGGCTAAAATAAAGATGACCCTTGGGATGCGCGACTCCCAAGGGAAAAAAAGGTAGTAGGTGAGGCAAATGGTAAAAGTCAATGTTGGGCCTTGCTGGAAGAGTTTTATTCAAAGCGAACTGTCAAGGGGGTCCCATAAATCACCCGACCGCGTAAGGAACGCAAAATCCGGGAACATAACACCGGTATGACGGAAAATAGGGCGGCAAGAGGGGAACAAAACACCAGGCATAAGGCCGAGCCTTCCACCCTTTACCAAATATATAGATGCATTAATAATATAAGAGATATTGTGATATCCCAACCAAAATCCTCATACACCATGGAGAAATCTTCAACTTCACCGCAACTAGCAACGCTATAAGAGGGCTGAGCAAAGCGGGAACATAGCCAAACAACGGTTTGCATAGGAACGGTGTCAAAGGTTAGAGGTTCATGGCAATATGGGATGGCTGGACAAACAGTAATAGGTAGCGCAAAGATAGCGAAAGAACGAGGCAACTAGCATAGCAATGATAGTAGTGAGATCCAGTAGTAGCGGTCATCTTGCCTGAAATCCCGCAAGGAAGAAGAACGAGTCCATGAAGAAGATGAACGGATGAAGCCTAACCAATCGTAGACGAACGAATCCTCACGATCACAACGAAACGGGAACTATCGAGAAGAAGCACACAACAAAGGTAAACACACCACACATGAACAAGACATGATGCACAACAAGCATGATGCATGACCAAGCTATATGAAGCTACTCATGGCAAGAGATGATGCAAACAAGAACAACACATCAAGGCAAGTTTAAATGAGGCCGAAACAACATATAACAATTCCTAAAGTCCTCATATGCATATTTCGAAATTGGTCCAGAACTGAATAAACCTTATGTTCAAGTTGTTAAACAGCAAGTTAAGATGCACCATGATGATCTACACGAAATTCTAGTCAAGTTACATATAAAGTTCATTAGATTCGGAGCTACGGCCTAGAAGATATGAGCAAAACAAGTTAAACATGGCATCGATGCAAAATGCACCCAAACATCAAGCAAACACCTCAAAACAAGGATGCAACATGATAATATGAAGCTACATGCAAAATCAAGCAAGTTTCATATATAGCACACTCAAAACGGAGCAACGGTGCAACACACACACACTATACAAGTCATAGCAACAATCTGCCCAAAACAGCAACTAGGCATCTTGCAAGCATCAAAACAACATGCTACAGCACCCCAACATAATAACAAAAGGCATGGGCATGAAGTACATGTAAAGCATAACAAAACATGAACACTGAGCTATCTCTAGAAACGACTAGAACATGCTCAAAACGACATGGAGATATTGCAAGTAATAACAACTCCAGACTTTAGCAGAAATAACATCAGGTTGCAATGTTTAGAGCAAGAAAACAACATGTTACAGGAACTTATCATGGCAAACAAAGGCATGGCATGATTCTACTCAAAGCATATATCAATAGTCCCTTACTGACCATAAGCCAAAAGGACTAGAGGATATGATGGCACCCATGTAAACATAGCAAGTTTTATTACAGATTTAAACATGGCAGGAACAACAATAAGTAGGCATGTTCGAGAGCTCGAACCAATCACCACAGGGCAATACATGGCATGGCAAGGCAACCAACAGTAAGAAGGCATGTTTATGAAGCTAAGCATGGCAAGAGCAAGGTCATAGCATACACGGATCAACTACAACGACCTCGTGAAAATAGAATCTCATGCAAACAATCTGTCAGGAAACATTTTCAAGCAACTTTAGAGCAAGAAATGAACATGTTCCAGCAGGCTATAATTGCAACCAAGGGCATGAATGGATAGAGCAAGACATGTATATCAAAACATGTTTATAGAGCATCTCCAGATTATGCATAGAATGATTACTAGAAGCATGTTAACATAGCAACAAAATATAACAGAATCTGCGAGGAAAACAAAGAACAAAGAACTACCCTACTTTACAAGCTTGATACACTCAGCACACAACTCACAAAAATACATGGTCAACACCCCTGGAAAGATGGCATGGCATAGTTCAACATTCATGTAGAGCTCATACTCATAGGATGCACACATAAATCATGGCAAAAATGATAAAACAAAGAAGTTCATTAAGAATCAGAAACTAACAATCTGAAGCCCTTTTCCAACAGCATTTCGGGCATCAATATAAGCTCAAATGAAAATGATGCAATGGAATGAAATGATGTACTCGTCGAGACGAACAATTTGACATATTATACGCGCAAAACAGGAGCTACGAATGCGGAGATGTGATGGCATGAACATGGCATGAAAATTATAGAAATCTGGGGACTTAGGCAAATTTTCACCTCGCGGGATAAGTCAACGGGATGGAGCGGTTCCGGGACGGAGAGATCCGGGCGCGGGCGACGTGTTTGGATCACCGTACCGGTGGATCTGATCCACCCCGGCTGGATCTGGCCGGAGGAGCTCCGCGAAGCTGGCTCCGGCGACTCCGCGAACGGAGGCGCGGAGGCGAGGTCCGGCCGGCGGGAGCGGCGAGGCGCCGGAGGCGCGGCGGGCGGAGGGCACCGCCGGCGGAGGCAGGCGCGCTGGCGGCGCTGGGCGGCGGCGGCGGAGGTCGGGCGGCGGGTCGCAGAAGGGCAAGGCGAGTGCGCGCGCGGCGGGCGGCGGCGTCCCGGCCAATGGGCGGGCGCGGCGGCGCGAATGGAGGCGAGGCGAGGCAGCAGGGCGAAGGCCGAGAGAGAGGAGGCGCGGCGGGGCGGCGCGCCATGGCGGCAGGTAAGCAGCGGCCCGGCGAATGGCATGGCGGCATGGCGGCATGGCGGCGGCGCATGCGGCGTGAGGCGCGAGGCGGCGGGCGAAGCAGCCGGACGGCGCCGGATCTGAGCCCGTCTGGGTTCCGGATGGGTTCCATGGGCGGCGGCGGGACGGCGGCGGAGGACACGTGGGCGAGGGGGAGGGCGGCGGGCGGCGGGTGATGTGGCGTGTTCGATTGGATGGGGTGAGGTGGAAGATGGACATGTCCGGCCGGAGTGGACATGTCCAAAGCGCGAGGGAGCGGGGCTAGGGTTTCGTCATGAAAATGGAAGGAGGACGTTTATATAGGCATAGGGAGCTAGGAGAGTCCAAATGAGGAGCGGTTTTCGGCCACGCGATCGTGATCGAACGACCGAGAGCATGGAGAGGAGTTAGATGGGTTTTGGGCCACTTTGGAAGGGGTATTGGGCTGCAACAAAAGAAGGCTTTACTTGCATCTTGCTAACTGTTGAGTATCGACGACCTCCGAATGGCACGAAACTTGACAGGCGGTCTACCGGTTATATACCAAGGCCGCTTGGCAAACCTCGGGCCATTCCGAGAACGTTTAACACCCACTCACAACAGAAGAGAAGAAGGGGACGCCGGAGGACATAGGAGTGCCGGATTGCAAAACGGACAATGGGGAAAAGGCTCGGATGCATGAGACGAACATGTATGCCAATGCGATGCACATGAAGACATGATAAAATGCAGATGATGACATGGCAAAGTGCAACATGCAAGTAAATGACATGGCAACGACGGCGAATAACTGGCGGACACCTGGCGCATCAGATCCGGGGCGTTACAACACTCCACCACTACGAGAGGATCTCGTCCCGAGATCTAGGATGGCACCGGAGGAAAAGGAAGAGGAGAGGTAAAACAAAGTTGCTTCTTTGACGAACGAGTGAAACCATGAACCTTGAGAGGTTGAGCAAAATGAAGGAAAGAAAACAACGAAGATGAACATAGTTGAAAACACTCCGTTAGAAAAGAGGAACACGGAGTATTACGAGAATTTGAAGGTTGCAAAGACATGAATCAAGAGTTTAGTGGACAAGATAGAATTCGAAACCACTCCGGTTAAAACAAGATGAGAGAGGAAGAATTTGGGCAGCACTCCGGTAGAAAAGAGAAGAAAACTTGATGAGATGAAAAGATTTTGAAGAGATGATACAACACTCCGGTTAAATGGATAAGCAAGAAAAGAACACGACCCTCACAATCGATGATGATGAGTGAAGAGAGCAACATCATAATGCCTCCGGAAGAAACAATAGAAGATAGATCAATGGAATAAGAGAACGGAGAAGGAAAAGCCAACTTCTGCCACGAATGAGCTTGGAAAGCACCCTTTCAAGAAGGTTATAACGGAGTTGTTGGAAGACCAACAACGAAAAGAATAAGCTTGTAGTGGGCTTATGGAAAACATCTCAACACTATGAGGTGACAACCGGCCCAAGATAACTCCAATGAAGAGATTGGTGGATTTAAATACCTCATTCTTGACAACATATGAATCATGAAACATGAATGGAAATTATCAAGAATGACATATCACCATCTGAAAAGATAAGGTAGAAAGAATTGCACTTTGAAATGGAAGAAGGAGAATACTTGAACGCTTCAAAACAAAAACATGTGTTGAGCACCATGTTTATTTTTTTAGTATAGCTTGGCGGGTCATAACTTCGAGAGAAATCTTGAAGAACAATTGAAGAATGAAAAGAATCCTTGATGAACCACCATGTAGATCCTCCATGAAGAACTCCGGTAACAAAAGGAATGAAAAGAAAGAGAAATTGAAAACACAAGGTGAATCCTTGCAATGATTTAGATGGATCTTCGCGATGAGATAATGCGGAAAAGTTGAAACTCCGGAAAAAGAAAAGATGAAGCATCTCGAACCAAGAATGTGATATGATGAACAACTCCGGAAAGAAGAAATTAATCACTTGGATGAAACAAGAATAAGAATTATGTTATGCAAATCCTTCACCAATTTAAATTGATGACAAGCAACGGATTTGGCATACTACTTATTCTCGTAGAAAGGATTGACGAGAGATATAGCATAAACTTGGGAAGGTCTTCAATGAACCACCGGTAGGATTGGAAAGAACGAATGAATGAATTGATACGATAACAAAGGAAAAAGAATTTGAAGGAACCGCCGATGGGATTTGGAAACAACGAGTGAATTGATATGATAACCAAGAAAAGAGAACTCTTGAACGAACCAATCGTAAGAATTGAAAATAAACGTAGCAAAGGCACAATTCACCGGAAGAATTGGAAAACGAATGAAGATATTTGAGAGAATTTAGATACTTGAAGAGATCATGAACTGATTAGAGGATATTTGAACGAATCACCGGTAAGATTTGGAGAACGATAGCTACACGCTGAGAATGAAGAATTATGTCATGATGGCCTTCGGAGGAAAGAAATGGAAACAACTCATGAAATGCTCCGGATGGTGAAAAGATTCCCACAATTGAAAACAATTATGAGAGGATGACAACAAGCTAGCACCATGAATCTTGAAGAGAATAGAGCAAGATTAAAGAGAAACTCTTCTTCTGTCTCCAAATGTTGAGAATGATGATGAGAACCACTGCCGAGAATTATTGAGGCACACCGGAAGAATCAAAAGCGAAGAGGTTGAGCGAACTATGAAAAGAATTCCAAAGATCTTGGAGAAAAGCATTTGACTGATGATAACTCATTCTTACGTCAAACTTGGAGAAGAATTTAGGATAGCTCTGGGAAAATAGAGTCAGGTAAGATCCTGGGAAAAGACCTGTGGGTTAGGGCCCACTGAAAAGGAACACCGTTGAAATGATTTTAAATAGAGATTGCACTGGTTTAATTAAATGGCTTGAATGAGATAACCACCTCGAAAGAGCTTGAACGAATGCAGAGTGGAAACACGAATCTCCGAGATATCTTGAGCACTCCGGAATAACAAATAGCGAGAAGTAGAATGATAATGAGGTGCACCGGTATGAGAAGATATTGAAATGAGGAAAAAGGTATGATCAACAAAACTTGACTTGAATCCACCGGAGAAGAGAAAGGAATGAGGAATGACGAACTAGTAGAACATCTTCTTGAGAACCACCGGGTAAGAACATTGACAGAAAAGAATGGCGAAACCTCACATGAATAAATGGATACTTGATTAAAATAAATGAGTACTTGAAGAAAAGGGTGGGAGGGCGGGAAAACAAAGGCAACTTGGGACGGATGAAATAAACACCATTGAGAAAACTTAGATTTGATCTTGCGGATGTTGAAAAATGATGGGATCCACTTGAAGAGAAGCACACCGGTTGGAAAGGATTGACATGACAATCTCGATTGTCGAGAAGGATTGGTATTCACATCGGAGTATGAGAACACCATTTCGGAAAGGTATGGAATCAACACTTGACTTCGAAGCAACTCGAATACCACAAATAAAACAAAACAAAGGATTTGGCTTGCAGAATAAGCGGAACAAACATATGATAGAGATTTCGTCCAAGTTTTCGTGGTGGGGCCTACACGGGCTCAATCGTCAGACACCATCATGTACAAGGAAGTGCACATGACATACGAAGCGTCCCAGTCGGCATAGCCAAGGACTCTTTAAGACACAACGAGACCATCAGTAAAACCAACCGTGAATAGGCGGACCACTAGACGTCGAACCCCAATTTCATATCATACATCCGTCGGAAAGATATCCTAAGAGCTACTTGAATTCCCACCTATGAAACTCCCAAACTTTCCGTTATGCAATCAGTGTTGGGGATACAGGGAGCAATATATCTCACCCAAACTAACAATCCCTACATCCACCGTATCCATCCGTCAACACATAACCAAGAAACCTTCGAAATCGCCTACCTCAACCTTCAAAAGCATCCATTATACGAGTCACGGCAATACTCCCGTACTCACCTCAATCTCAAGGTTAGCGGGTTATCTCACCAACAACTGCATAAAAGAGATTTTCGATGTCGGCGACTAAACTCGGTATTCCGAATCGCAACGATAAAATTATGACGACAACACCTCGGAGCTCAACTCCCGGGACACCGCCACAACCCCTAAATGTCGAGGCACCAAGAACAATGTTCTCGCTATAAGAATATCGAACGATTCCAAGATACCCGCGTGATCCTAAAAAAATTTAGTGAAATTTGAGAAGAGGAAAGTCAAAACATCTACGCCAGATACCTCACCGTAAGGTCAAGGGACCGGGAGTAAAAAGAATTCCTAAACTCTCCGATATATATAGTCCTAAATGACTCAAAACATTTTTCTAGACACAACTCGCCGCTAAAAACGATCAAGCGGTGGGGGCTCCTAAGGTCGGGATGGCTCGATACCAACTTGTAACGCCTCGATGCGGCTATATCTCCCACGTGTCGAAGCACGACTTAGAGGCATAACCGCATTGAAAGCAATGTCGCAAGTGAGGTAATCTTCACACAACCCATGTAATACATAAGGGAAAGAGATACATAGTTGGCTTACAATTGCCACTTCACACAATTACATGAATAAAGCATTACATCATCCAGATACAAACAAGGTCCGATTACGGAACCAAAATAAAAGAAGAACCCCAAACGCGACAAAGGTCCCCGATCGACCCCAACTGGGCTCCACTACTAATCAACTAGAACGAAACAACACAAAGGGCAAGATCTTCATCGAGCTCCTCCTTGAGCTTGATTGCGCCACCGCTTTCATTAACATAGGCACCGCAAACTGGTTTTGAAGTATCCGTGAGCCACGAGGACTCAAAGAATCCCATTACCATGGGTATCAAGACTAGCAAAGCTTAATGGGAAGAGAAGGGTAAAGTGGTGAGGTTGCAGCAGCGACTAAGCATGATATGGTGGCTAACATACGCAAAGAAGAGCGAGAAGAGAACAAGCGGAACGGTCGTGAAGCTAGCAATGATCAAGAGGTGATCCCGATCACCTACTTACGCCAAACATAACACGTAAACCGTGTTCACTTCCGGACTCCGCCGAGAAGAGACCATCACGGCTACACACTCGGTTGATGCGTTTTAATTCGGATCAAGTGTCAAGTTATCTACAACCGACAATAACAAATTCCCATCTGCCACATAACCGCGGCACGGCTCTCGAAAGTTTAAACCTGCAGGGTGTCCCAACTTAGCCCATGACAAGCTCTCGCGATCATCGAAGAATAGACCTTCACCCGAGACACTCCGATCGACTCGGAATCCCGTACATCAAGACATTTCGACAATGGTAAAACAAGACCAGAAGACCTCCCGCGTGCCGACATCCCGATAGTAGCCGCAGATCTTGTCTCGAGCCACGACCGGATGAGCACTACGTCAACTAGAACCAGCCCTCAAGTTTCCCCGAGGTGGCGCTGCAAGTGGCTCTAGTTTGGACCAACACTTAGACAAGCATTGGCCCGGGGGGGCTAAAATAAAGATGACCCTTGGGATGCGCGACTCCCAAGGGAAAAAAAGGTAGTAGGTGAGGCAAATGGTAAAAGTCAATGTTGGGCCTTGCTGGAAGAGTTTTATTCAAAGCGAACCGTCAAGGGGTCCCATAAATCACCCGACCGCGTAAGGAACGCAAAATCCGGGAACATAACACCGGTATGACGGAAACTAGGGCGGCAAGAGTGGAACAAAACACCAGGCATAAGGCCGAGCCTTCCACCCTTTACCAAATATAGATGCATTAATAATATAAGAGATATTGTGATATCCCAACCAAAATCCTGTACACCATGGAGAAATCTTCAACTTCACCTGCAACTAGCAACGCTATAAGAGGGGCTGAGCAAAGCGGGAACATAGCCAAACAACGGTTTTCATAGGTAAGGTTAGAGGTTCATGGCAATATGGGATGGCTGGACAAACAGGTAATAGGTAGCGCAGCATAGCGAAAGAACGAGGCAACTAGCATAGCAATGATAGTAGTGAGATCCAGGGTAGCAGTCATCTTGCCTGAAATCCCGCAAGGAAGAAGAACGAGTCCATGAAGAAGATGAACGGATGAAGCCGAACCAATCGTAGACGAACGAATCCTCACGATCACAACGAAACGGGAACTATCGAGAAGAAGCACACAACAAAGGTAAACACACCACACATGAACAAGACATGATGCACAACAAGCATGATGCATGACCAAGCTATATGAAGCTACTCATGGCAAGAGATGATGCAAACAAGAACAACACATCAAGGCAAGTTTAAATGAGGCCGAACAACATATAACAATTCCTAAGTCCTCATATGCATATTTCGAAATTGGTCCAGAACTGAATAAACCTTATGTTCAAGTTGTTAAACAGCAAGTTAAGATGCACCATGATGATCTACACGAAATTCTAGTCAAGTTACATATAAAGTTCATTAGATTCGAGCTACACCTAGAAGATATGAGCAAAACAAGTTAAACATGGCATCGATGCAAAATGCACCCAAACATCAAGCAAACACCTCAAAACAAGGATGCAACATGATAATATGAAGCTACATGCAAAATCAAGCAAGTTTCATATATAGCACACTCAAAAGCGAGCAACGGTGCAACACACACACACACTATACAAGTCATAGCAACAATCACCCAAAACAAAGAACTAGGCATCTTGCAAGCATCAAAACAACATGCTACAGCACCCCAACATAATAACAAAAGGCATGGGCATGAAGTACATGTAAAGCATAACAAAACATGAACACTGAGCTATCTCTAGAAACGACTAGAACATGCTCAAAACGACATGGAGATATTGCAAGTAATAACAACTCCAGACTTTAGCAGAAATAACATCAGGTTGCAATGTTTAGAGCAAGAAAACAACATGTTACAGGAACTTATCATGGCAAACAAAGGCATGGCATGATTCTACTCAAAGCATATATCAATAGTCCCTTACTGACCATAAGCCAAAAAGGACTAGAGGATATGATGGCACCCATGTAAACATAGCAAGTTTTATTACAGATTTAAACATGGCAGGAACAACAATAAGTAGGCATGTTCGAGAGCTCGAACCAATCACCACAGGGCAATACATGGCATGGCAAGGCAACCAACAGTAAGAAGGCATGTTTATGAAGCTAAGCATGGCAAGAGCAAGGTCATAGCATACACGGATCAACTACAACGACCTCGTGAAAATAGAATCTCATGCAAACAATCTGTCAGGAAACATTTTCAAGCAACTTTAGAGCAAGAAATGAACATGTTCCAGCAGGCTATAATTGCAACCAAGGGCATTAATGGATAGAGCAAGACATGTATATCAAAACATGTTTATAGAGCATCTCCAGATTATGCATAGAATGATTACTAGAAGCATGTTAACATAGCAACAAAATATAACAGAATCTGCGAGGAAAACAGCAACAGCAACTACCCTACTTTACAAGCTTGATACACTCAGCACACAACTCACAAAAATACATGGTTAACACCCCTGGAAATATGGCATGGCATAGTTCAACATTCATGTAGAGCTCATACTCATAGGATGCACACATAAATCATGGCAAAAATGATAAAACAGCAAGTTCTGTTAAGAATCAGAAACTAACAATCTGAAGCCCTTTTCCAACAGCATTTCGGGCATCAATATGAGCTCAAATGAAAATGATGCAATGGATTGAAATGATGTACTCGTCGAGACGAACAATTTGACATATTATACGCGCAAAACGGAGCTACGGATGCGGAGATGTGATGGCATGAACATGGCATGAAAATTATAGAAATCTGGGGACTTAGGCAAATTTTCACCTCGCGGGATAAGTCAACGGGATGGAGCGGTTCCGGGACGGAGAGATCCGGGCGCGGGCGACGTGTTTGGATCACCGTACCGGTGGATCTGATCCACCCCGGCTGGATCTGGCCGGAGGGAGCTCCGGCGAGCTTCGGCTCCGGCGACTCCGGCGAACGGAGGCGCGGGAGGCGAGGTCCGGCCGTGAGGCCAGCCAGGGAGGCGCCGGAGGCGCGGCGGGCGGAGGGCACCGCCGGCGGAGGCAGGCGCGCCGGCGTGGGCGGCGGCCGGCAGTCGGCGGCGGGTCGCAGAAGAAGCGAGTAGGCCGCGGCGCGGCGGCGGCGGCCCGCCAATGGCGGCAGCAGCAAGTGCATGCAAGGCGGCGCGAAAGTGAGGCGAGGCGAGGCAGGCAGCGAAGGCCGAGAGGAGGCGGGCGGGGGCAGCGCAGCCAGCGGCAGCGGCGAAGCGAAGCGGCGCATCGAAGCGGCGCGGCATGCATGCATGCGCGGCAGCGAGCGGCCGGACGGCCGGATCTGAGCCATGGCCCCCGGATGGCTCCATGGCGGGCGGCGCGATGGCGGCGGAGGACACGTGGCGCGAGGGGAGTGGCTGTGGCGGCCGCGCGGTGATGTGGCGGTTCGATTGGATGGGGTGAGGTGGAAGATGGACATGTCCGACGGAGTGGACATGTCCAGCCATGGCGAGGAGCGGGCTAGGGTTTCGTCCGCGAAAATGGAAGGGGAGGACGTTTATATAGGCATAGGGAGCTAGGAGAGTCCAAATGAGGAGCGGTTTTCGGCCACGCGATCGTGATCGAACGACCGAGAGCATGGAGAGGAGTTAGATGGGTTTTGGGCCACTTTGAAGGGTATTGGGCTGCAACAAAGAAGGCTTTACTTGTTACCTTGCTAACTGTTGAGTATCGAGCGACCTCGAATGGCACGAAACTTGACAGCGGTTCACCGGTGATATACCAAGGCCGCTTGGCAAACCTCGGGCCATTCCGAGAACGTTTAACACCCGCTCACAATAGAAGAGAAGAAGGGGACGCCGGAGGACATAGGAGTGCCGGATTGCAAAACGGACAACGGGGAAAAGGCTCGGACGCATGAGACGAACATGTATGCCAATGCGATGCACATGAAGACATGATAAAATGCAGATGATGACATGGCAAAGTGCAACATGCAAGCAAATGACATGGCAACGACGGCGAATAACTGGCGGACACCTGGCGCATCGGATCCGGGGCGTTACAGGTTTCCTGACCATGGACATTGGATGTCGTTGATAACGGGATCACGTCATTAGGAGAATGATGTGATGGACATGACCCAATCCTAAGCCTAGCACAAAGATCGTGTAGTTTGTATGCTATAGCTTTTCTAATCAAGTATCATTTCCTTAGACCATGAGATTGTGCAACTCCCGAATACCGTGGGAATGCTTTGGGTGTACCAAACGTCACAACATAACTGGGTGGCTATAAAGGTGCACTACGGGTATCTCCAAAAGTGTCTGTTGGGTTGGCACGAATCGAGACTGGGATTTGTCACTCCGTGTGACAGAGAGGTATCTCTGGGCCCACTCGGTAGGACATCATCACAATGTGCACAATGTGACCAAGGGGTTGATCACGGGATGATGTGTTACGGAACGAGTAAAGAGACTTGCCGGTAACGAGATTGAACAAGGTATCGGGATACCGACGATCGAATCCCGGGCAAGTACAATACCGGTAGACAAAGGGAATTGAATACGGGATTGATTGAATCCTCGACATCGTGGTTCATCCGATGAGATCATCGTGGAACGTGTGGGAGCCAACATGGGTATCCAGATCCCGCTGTTGGTTATTGGCCGGAGAGGTGTCTCGGTCATGTCTACGTGTCTCCCGAACCCGTAGGGTCTACACACTTAAGGTTCGATGACGCTAGGGTTATAGGGAATAGATGTACGTGGTTACCGAATGTTGTTAGGAGTCTCGGATGAGATCCCGGACGCCACGAGGAGTTCCGGAATGGTCTGGAGGCAAAGATTTATATATGGGAAGTCCTGTTTTGGTCACCGGAAAAGTTTCGGGTGCTATCGGTAACGTACCGGGACCACCGGGAGGGTCCCGGGGGTCCACCGGCCCCAGAGGGCTGCGTGGGCCAAGTGTGGGAGGGGACCAGCCCTAGGTGGGCTGGTGCGCCTCACCAGGCCCAAGGCGCCTAGGGTTTGGGGAACCCTAAAGGCGCCCCTGCCTTGGGGCAAGGCACCCCCAGCCGCCGCCCCTCCTCAGATTGGATCCGAGGGGCCGACCCCTCTCCTTGCCCCTATATATATGTGGGGGTGGGAGGCAGCCGCACCCAAGTTCGCGCGCAGCCTCCCCTCCCAAGTCCTCCTCCTCTCCCATGGTGCTTGGCGAAGCCCTCACAGATTGCCACGCCTCCACCACCACCACGCCGTCGTCTTGCTGCTGGGCGGAGTCTTCCCAACCTCTCCTCTCTCCTTGCTGGATCAAGGCATGGGAGACGCCACCGGCTGCATGTGTGTTGAACGCGAGGTGCCGTCCGTTCGGCACTAGGATCATCGGTGATTTTGATCACGGCGAGTACGACTCCATCAACCCCGTTCACTTGAACGCTTCCGCTTAGCGATCTACAAGGGTATGTAGATGCACTCCCCTTTCCTTCGTTGCTAGATTACTCCATAGATTGATCTTGGTGATGCGTAGAAAATTTTGAATTTCTGTTACGTTAACCAACAGCCACGGCCTCTCGGGATCCGTCCGCCTCAGCCACTCCCACCTCACTCTCAAAGCCAAGCCTTGCAGTTGAAGGTTGCGCACACCCAGACCACCAAGCCAAGTAGGTTTACAAACCGAATTCCAAGCCACCAAGCACTGACCGCCATTCACTTTGTCTTTGCCGGCCCAAAAGGAAGAGCGCATCCATTGATCTATCTCTTCAAACACCCAAGAAGGGGCCTCTATGACCATAAAATGGTGGATGGGCTTGGCCGCGATCACGGACTTGACCTACACGAGACATCATGGGCGGTGCAATAGCCCCCTTTGCCATGCCGGGGCAAAATTTTTGGCTTGATCGATCATGGGTTGCCACTCCGCCCTCGAAAGCTGTCTAATAGCCAATTGAAGGCCAAGGTATTTGCATGGAAAACTGCCCAGCCGGCAATGCAAAAGAGACTCGACCCGATCTCGATCGCTGTTGTTTCCATGAATCATGATCGCCAGCGACTTCTGATAGTTGACCCGCAAGCCAGAGGCAGCACCGAAAGCGTGCAACATGGATCTAACGCACGTGAGGTCCAGCACCCGGGGCTTAACGAACAAGGCCACCGCATCTGCGTAGATCGACACCGATTGGTGAGTTGCGATGCCAGTGAAACTGCTAGTGACTCCAATGCTCTCGGCCTTGATCATGATTCTCAACAGCACGTCCATGGCGATCACAAAGGGCAGAGGTGAGACCGGGTCCCCCTGCCTAAGGCCCTTAGCATGGATGAAACTTCTTCCAGGAACCTCGTTGACGATCACCCTGGTGTTGGCGGTCCTGAGCAGAATCGAGATCCATTCACACCACTTATGACCGAAGCCTTTACTCCTCATCACCTCAAACAGAAATGACCAGTTAGTCAAACACCCTAGAAATGTCGAGCTTTGGGAACACACTGGCCTCCTTGCGAGCGTGAATCTTCCTGGCCACTTGCCTAACCAGAAGAAAGTTATCATGCAAGTGTCTACCACATATGAAGGCGGACTGATTCACCGTGACAATCTCTTTCATTCTTCTCCGGGCTCTATTCGCAAGCAACTTAGCGAAAATCTTGGCACACTGTGAGGGAGACTGATGGGGCGATAGTCCCCCACTTCCTCGGCGTCTGGCTTCTTCGGAATCAACACAATGTGAGCGCGGTTAAGCTTACCGAAGCCTCGCCCATCACCCACGTAGAGCTTTAGGAACACCGCCATCACCTCGTTCTTGATCGTGGGGCACGCTATTGATAGAAAGGAGCGGTAAACCCATCCGGTCCAGGCGCCCGCTCCGGATGCAGCTCCTTTATAGTATTCCACACCTCTTCCTCCATGAAGATCGCATCAAGATCCGAGAGATCCAAAAGATGCGAAGTTGATAATGATAGTGCAACATACTTGTGGCACTACCGTTTAGGTCATATTGGTGTAAAGCGCATGAAGAAACTCCATACAGATGGACTTTTGGAATCACTTGATTATGAATCATTTGATACTTGCGAACCATGCCTCATGGGCAAGATGACAAAAACTTCGTTCTCTGGAACAATGAAGCGAGCAGGCCCGGTCCTGATGGGGGGGCAGGGGGCGGCCGCCCCGGGCCCCCAAAACAGAGGGGCCCCACCAGGAATGTGTGTACGTTGGCCTGCTATGGCATGGGCTGAAAAAAGTGTATGCTGGCACAAGTTACTGGGTACACATGATAATAATGCATGTACATGCCTTGAAGAGAAGATATGAGCGATCCAGTCTGCGGCTAGTGACGCATCGATTATGACCTCATGGAAACACGCACGGGGCATGATGACGGCGGCTGCCACAAGATGCTTCACTGTTTTTTCTCCTCGCTGGTCACGCCGCAGCCTCGCCTTGATCACCGTCTCCTCCTTTTAGGCACCACGACTCGAGAAACAGTTGAATTGGCAGGCGACGAGGGATGCCAACCGCGCATACGCCTGCCACAACTTTAGTCAAAGATGCCCAACACCAGTCCCTCCCCAAAGAGATTAGAAGCTGATTCTTGAACAGGTACCTATGCCCTAGCGATTTTGAAATAATAATTAATAAAAAATTGTGAATGATAATCAGTATTTAGTTTTCATTGTTGAAATAGATAATTGATGATAGATTGATTAGGTATTAGCGATAGATCTAATCGGAGTTTGTCATTACTAGTTGGTTTCAATCAATAAGATTTTATTGAGGTATTTTATAGATTTGCTCTAATTTCCAATTACTAAGGTCACATCCAAGACACGGGTCTTGGTACGATGCTTACGCGAAAACATAAAAATTAACAGTTACAATATTTGTCTAAAAGTCTCTACCTTTAGTGCTAATTGCAATGTACATATGGTTCTCCAATTAAATTGATTGGATAGTGTTTGTTTTCTGCAAGAGCAGATGCAAATGCTTATCAAAGAAAAGAAATTGGTCTGTTATTTTCAACAGGGCGCTGGATTTGGTAGCGCTTCAAATTCTCCATCCTACTCTGTAATTTTTGTGAGATGTTAGACGGAAGATTTAATCTTGGGATGAAATGAAAGTTGGGGAAAGGCCAGGAAATCGGTTTTGGCGACACACTCTAAGGGGCCCCGAGCTTAAGCTTCGCCCCTGTAAGTGCATCTAGTGCCCCTTAGTGATTTTGGTGTATTGAAGACTTATAGGTTAAGGGACTAATATATTTGTGAGTGTACACAGGCTCTATAAGTCAATAAGGAGTTTGATATTTACAGTGAAAGTCAACCCCTAAAAATGAATGTCTTCGGCTGAAGACTTTGGTTCTCCTGAAGACTTTGAAAGTGAAGAAATTGGTGTGCCCATGAAGACTTGATATTCTTACGAGGAATCTGAAGCGTGAAGACTTTTGTTTTTGTAGTTTCATTTTCTTCTTCTCGAGTCATAGGAAACACCGTACTGTTAAAGGGGGTCGAGGTAATACCAAGGAAACAGATTTCCAAGTGATGCTCATCTCAAAATCCTACACCTACCCAATCCTTCGAGTGAAGCCATTGGAAATCTCATATCAGTTCAGTCAATTTCTTTAGTGACAGAGACGAAGATCTTCTGGTCTCTGAGGAATTTGTTCTGACTAAGGAGTTAGGAATTCGCCAGTGTGGATTGCCTACACAGTGAGGAACATGATAGCCTTGAGGAATCCGAACCTCATATCCCACCGTTGCTGAGCCACGCGCCAGCTGTCCCAAAATATCCTACCACCTAACGGTCATATCAACCAAGGGCATTTATGTCTTATCATGTCGGGCTACTCCCTAGGCTATAAATAGCTGCCCCCTACAACCACTAGCTGGTTGGCTGCTCCGAGAGAAACTGACACTTGTCATTTGAGAGCATCCCATCCTCACAGGACTTTGAGCAAAAATCATCAAGTGAGGAAAACCCAAATCCCAAGCCCAAACCTACAAACTCCAAAGTGATTGAGCATCACTGAAGAGATTGTTCCTGTGTGGAACCGACGCTTGTTACCTTTGAGGACTATGTATCCTCCAGATGGTTAGGCGTCATGGTCTGAGCATCCAAGAGGAATTGTGGATTGCCGAGTGACCAACTCTACGAAGGTTTGGAAGTCACCTGTGAAGACTTACCACTACTGCTGGGCGAGGTCTGTGTGATCTTAGCTCAAGGAGATTACGGTGAGGACTGTGTGTCCGGGACTGTGTGTTCTCGAGTTCAAATACTCAGCCGCTCCAACCAGACGTACAACTGTCACAACAGTTGGAACTGGTCCACCAAATCATCGTCTTCACCAAGCCAACTGGTTCTATTTCCTCAACCCTTTTATTTCCTCATTTATGTATTGATGTACCTGATCATTACTGTTTGAAGACTTTGACTGAAGACTTTCTCTAATTCCTCGATCTTATTTCTTTAGTCAGTTTGTCTTTATCCTGCTTATCCTGTGTTTACGCTTTCTGTACTCCGTGTTTGTCTTTCATTTCATCATGATGACTATGTTGTTACTCTGTTTTGCTTATACCTGAGTACTTTTTCCGCTGCAAGTAGTTCTTCGCTTAGGAATTTCCTCACCCTGAAATTCCTCAGTGAAGAATTTATTAAAATCGCCTATTCACCCCCCTCTAGTCGACGTAACGCACTTTCAATTGGTATCAGAGCAAGGTACTCCCTTGTTCTGTGTGATTTCGGTTTAACCGCCTGGAGTTTTAGTTATGTCGAATGCAGGAATAAGGAGTGTGTCCTGCCCCATCTTTGACGGTCATGAGTATCCCAAGTGGAAGGCCATGATGAAGAAGCGACTCATGGCAATGAACATCAAACTGTGGATTGTCACTGAGATTGGTCTTACCGATCTATGCAAGATGGCGGAGGCTGATGACATTCGCAAGTACACTCTACTCAACCTCACAGCGAAGGATGTCAACTGCTCCTGTTTGTCCCAAAATCAGTTCAGGAACGTCATGCATCTCAACCATGCGAAGCTAATCTGGGACCGACTCTCTGAGGTCTATGAAGGCCATCGTACTCGTCATGATCCTTGGTTTGAGGATTTCATGGAATCACTCAAGGAGATGACTTTAGCACCTGAATCATCATCCTCTTCACCATGCCTCATGGAAAAGGGTGCCAAGGTAATAGAATGCTACCTTTCCTAATCTAGTGATGATGAATCATGTGATGAATTTGGCCCCAGCTATGTCAAACTTGCTTCCCTTGCCACTAAACAACAAAGAGCTCTTGAAAAAGTTCAAAACATGCTAGATGAAAGTGATGATATGTTGGGTGAGGAATTGGATCGAACTAACGCTTTGACTGATAGTCTTCAAAAACTTCAGTCAAAGTTTGACAACCTTCAAAATCATCATAACACTCTCTTAACTGATCATGAAATGCTTTCTTATGAATTTCTTCGGAGAAAGCAAGATCTTGAGAAGTTAAAAGCGAGTTATGAAGATCTTCAGAGGGAAAATGATTCATTGCTTGCTCAATGTGTCGGCCTGGCCAGAAGAATTTATTCCACCATGTCTTAAATGCATTGAGCGTGAATCTGCTAATTCATCACCTGAATGTTCAAATGCTTCTATTGCTGCAAATTCTTCAACTGTCTCTGTGGTCACAAATTCCTCATCTGAGGATACCACATGTATCACTGACTATAATGCAGGGCTGAAGGAATTGTATGTGACATGCATTTACAAAAGCCTCAAAGGGCATCAGACTCTATGTGATGTGCTCAAAAAGCAGATCTTGAACAGGAACCCTAGGAAAGAGGGTATTGCCTTTGAAAGGAAACTCAATGCTGATGGGACCTACTGGAAACCTGAGGAGTACCCCAAAACCTCATGGGTTGCTGCGGAAGGACCTCCTGTAGATCCATGCACTTTATCTAGTACCTCTGATTCTTCATATTCCTCTGACGAGTCATTTGACTCCAACTATAAACTGTTCAAGAACCAGAACGGTGAAGTATTTGCTCGATATATTGGAACTAACTGCAGGAACGGTCCCCCTATGAAGAAAATCTGGGTTCCTAAAAGGTGCCTTGAAAATCTTCAGGTGAATGTCATCATGACACCACCCATGAAGAATAGGAACCCCAAATCAAATTCTTCATATGGATCAAAATCTTCATATGAATCCAAATCCTCATACGGACCAAATTCCTCACGCGGATCAAAGTCCTCATATGAACATCATCGTGCTAACACTTCTGCTTCGCAGGGAAAGTCTGAGGGCCATGAATATGTGCATTATTCTTCAAACCATTATGTTCATAAGTCCTCGAAGAATTTATCTGCTTATTCGTATGCTTATCCTAACCACTCTTCTATTAAACGAAGTGCACTGGCTTCTATGCCATCATTTTCTTATGGAGCTCACAGAATGATGAACTCTTTGCCACCCCTCCAGATGTGGGTGGTGAAGAAAAAGAACTAATCTCTTATGCAGGGTCAGGTCTCCAAACGAACTTGATCATCTAAAGAATTTGCTGGAGACCTGAATGCGCTTGAAAGGACGCAAGCTAATCATGAAGAAATGAATCGTTCATTTCTCATGTCCTCATATTGCTATATTTGTTACTGTTGATGAAATTGATATCATATTCTTCACTCATGAAGTTTATGGGTTCGTAAGTTGCACTAATTCATCTGCAGGATGAACAACCCAAAGCTACTGAGTGGGTCCTCGACAGTGGATGTACAAATCACATGACTGGTGACAGGAGCTTGTTGATGGACACTGATTTGTCACCATCTCATTTGAAGCATATCACCTACGCTGACAAAGGCAAAAGCAAGGTATTTGGTATGGGTAAGGTTGAAATTTCAAAGGATAAACACATGGACAAGGTCATGCTTGTTGAGTCCTTAGGATTCAATCTTATGTCTGTCTCAATGCTTTGTGATCTTGATATGGTTGTTGTCTTTGGCAAATTTCGTTGCCTTGTGCTAATGGAATCTGACAACTCCAAAAGTCTTCCAAGGCTTTAGGAAAGGAGACTTGTATATTGTCGATTTCTCTGCAGGACCACAGCCTACCACATGTCTACTTGCAAAAGCTTCAGAATGCTGGTTATGGCATCGACGACTTGGTCATGCTGGGATGAGGAACTTGCATACACTCGCGAAGAAGAAGCACGTCATTGGCATCGAGGGTGTCAAATTCCTCAAAGATCATCTTTGTGGGGGCTTGCGAGGTTGGAAAGATCACCAGAGCCAAGCATCCCGTGAAGACTATCATGACCACTTATCGTCCCTTTGAATTACTTCATATGGATCTATTTGGCCCTACTCATTATGCCACATTCACTAGTTCTGCATCATTATATGGCTTTGTCGTAGTTGATGACTACTCTCGTTACACATGGTGCATATCATCACTTACAAAAATGAAGTGCAGGAAGTCTTCAGATGATTTTCCTCAAGGGCTTCCACTAACTTCGATGTGAAGATCAAGCATATGAGGAGTGATAATGGAACCGAGTTCAAGAACACTGGCCTCGATGAATATCTCGATATGCTTGGTATTACTCACGAATTGTCTGCTCCTTATACTCCTCAGCAAAATGGCGTCGTGGAGCGCAAGAACAGGACTCTTGTTGAGATGGCCCGCACTATGCTTGATGGATACAAGATACCTGAGCGCTTATAGCCTGAAGCAATTGATACTGCATGCCATATCATCAACAGGGTATATCTTCACAAATTCTTCAAAAAGACCTCATATGAACTCCTCACCGACAAGAAACCTAATGTAAGCTATTTCAAAGTCTTCGGTGCTAAATGCTGGATTAGAGATCCTCACCATCACTCTAAATTTGCACCGAAAGCACATGAGGTTTTTATGCTTGGTTACGGAAAGGACTCGTACACCTACAGAGTCTTCAACATCAACCATCACAAGGTTGTTGAAACTGTAGATGTGCGGTTCGATGAAACTAGTGGCTCGCAAAGAGAGCACCTACCTCCTATTGTAGATGAAATGTCACCTGAGGAATCCATCAAGTTCAAAGCTACTGAGGATGTCATCCCTACCGAAGAATCTGCTGAAGAAGTCATTGCTGATCGTGAAGAAAATCATGCTGGTGCTGCTGAAGAAACTGGTCCTGAAGAAACTGCTGGGCCTAAGCAAAGTCGTCAACCCCCACATCCTCGCTTTGCAAACAAAGTGCAAGTCGAAAAGATCATCGATGACATTCGTGCACCAGGTCCCCTCATGCGCTCAAAAGCTTCACATTTATCTAACTTTTGTGGGAATTTCACATTTGTCTCTATCACAGAGCCCACTAAAGTAGATGAAGCATTCATGGAATCCGAGTGGATTCAAGCCATGCAAGATGAATTGCATCAATTCGAGCTCAACAATGTGTGGGAGCTTGTTAAGCGACCAGATCCACTGATGAGGACATCAATATCATTGTTACACCCACAACCCCTACTGCTACATATACTGGACCAATTACTAGAGCTCACGCATGCCAATTAAATTATCCGGTGCTTTCGTTTCTTGGTAATGATTCTAATGTTCATGAGAATATGATGCTGCCTAAATTGGATATATTTGTTTTACTTACAAATGAAGGGCCTAGCTTGGAGAAGGATGAACATTGGAGCAAAAACAAGCATGAAGATGATGGCATGCACAAGGGGAACAAGAACGGAGTTACAAGTGATGATTTCAGGACTTTGAAGCCACCATAATGAGTGCATGAAGCCTTGGACGAAATATACAAGATGCCACTTCCTAAATTTCGTCTAGAGGCTATTCTAGGTGTTGCGTCACCTTATTATTGGGCCAGGCCCATGTAATTTCGAAATACATAAGTATATGCTATTTTTAGAGTCCGTATGTGTGGGGAAACAAGAGATAGGGTTAGTTTTGGACCCCTCCACCATGGGCCATGAAATTCACCCCCTCTTCCTCCATATATACAACCCTTAGGGCACCGTTTAGATTTTGGGTTTTGTTTAGATTAAAAGTTCACCATAGCTGCAACTTCGCGTACTTTGTTTGTGTTCAACGACTGCACAAAGGCGCCACGTAACCCCACCTTGATCAATAAAGCTTTCATCTTATATTCGCAATATCCAGATTGCAATATCGCTTTCTTGCTTGTTCTTCGCTTGCTCGCAGAAATGACCCTCGTGGTCGTTGATTGTGCTCCAGCGGGTCAATAACCTCTCGGAGTTGGTTTAGCGATTGCTAAGGCGCGACGTCCTCGCCGCTCGTAGTCGGATCGTCAAAGTCGACTTCCACCAAAGCGATATCCATCATCTCATCAAACACGGACACCTTTGCCTCTATCAAGTGGTATCAGATTTCCGTGTTGCTCGGTGAGATTTTACGATTTTCATAGTTTAGATCGAGTCTGTTCTTCATACCTATAGTCCACGAAAAAGCCAAAAAGTTAGGGTTAGTTCATCTTATCCGAACCAATCGAGCCTTTGCATAATCTTTTACAGATTTGCTTTGTTGAATTTGCGGTTGCATCGTCGTGTCAAGTTGCTGGTCCTAGCGTCTAGTACTTTAGAGTTTCAAGTTCTGTTCACAAGTTGTCACGCCGCCGCCGCACCATTGTCATCACCGCTGCCATATACCACCATCATCATCACCGCTGCCATATACCACCATCGTCATCGCCGCGACCATATACCACATATCCACCGCCATCACGCTAATCCGAGTCCACCTCCATCACAGATTCCCCACCAGTACGTGTTCCATCGCCCTACAAATATCCGCCACCAGTCCGAGTTTCCACCAGATTCATCTCCGCCACTAGTCCTAGTCCGAGCCTAGTAATTATTGCTTTGTTCTCGATTTCCAGATCACGCGATACTCCGAGTCGTGACAGAGTAGGACTCCCAAACTTCCGAGCCATCCGCAGAAGAAAAATAGTTCCAGTTTCAAAAAAAACTAAGTCTGGAAAATTCTGGCTAGGCAGTTTTTAGGCCATTTGTAGACTTTTTCGAAAAAAAATTGTTGCGGAGCAAAAAAAAAGAGGAAAAATAGTGCAAAAAAGTGAAAAAAAAGAAAAAAAATTCAGAGTGTGCTCCTCCTTTGTTTACGTGCAGCGTCGTGATTTTGTTAGTGTTCTAGGCTCGCGTATCTAGTACGGTCTAGCCTAGGACCAGCCAAGACTGCGTCGTGAGCGCTTATTCAACTTTGCATCTCTGAATTGATTATAGCTGACCCTTTTGCTACCATACTATAAGCCTTCCCAGCTCCACATACATCTATATCGTATGCTTGACTCTCCCCGGCAATCGCCTCTATCCAAGCTTTTGAGAGTTTTGACTACAACGGTTGCCGATCACCGCCATCTTTGGGTAAGAACTGGTAAGAATTTGAGATTTGCTTGACGGATTTGTGACACCCACCACCAGCTCTTGTTAGTAGTCCAGAGGATCATATTCTTGTGTGTTTCTATTGTTGCTAACCATGCCAGATCACAAGCCGATTTAGACCGACCGGGAGAACATGATGAATAAGGAGTTGCATGATAAATTTCAGCAAATGATGAGTGGACAGGTGCAAGATGTGCTAAACACATTTGAAGAGGCCATGGAGAAGATAGATGGCATGGAGAAGACGTTCGAAACAAAGCTCGATAACAAGTTTAATGAATTGCTCGCACGTCTTCCACCACCACCACCGGCTGCACCTAACGCACCTCTACAACAACACCAACAACGACTACCTCCAGGTCGCGAAACAGCCCTCCGCCGAGCGAGCCGTGTCCCTCTTGCGCTTGGCCAAACTGTTGGTGCTGCTGTTGATACTTCTGTGGCTCCTGCTACTGATGCGGAGGAGGATGATTATGTGGGAGATTATGAGGATGAGGTTGATCAAAATCAGAACTACGTGCAGCCACCAGCACCACCACCAGCAGGTCGACCTCAGGTATATAATCGCAATGGTAGGCCTCCACCACCACCTCAGGTACGAGATCATGACCATGTTCCTAAACTGAAATTGAATATTCCACCATTTGAGGGTAGATATGTTCCTGATATATATCTTACTTGGGAGTTAGAAACTGAACAATGTTTTACATGTTTACAATATCCTGAGGAGAGACGGGTTGCTGCCGCTGTTTGTGCTTTCACTAGTTTTGCATGTGTATGGTGGTCTTAACATTGTAGATTATATCCTATTCCAGCTACTTGGGCTTCTTTGAAAATTGCTATGCGTACTCGTTGGGTTCCACCATATTATCAACGTGAATTGCTTCAAAAATTGCAGTGTTTAAGACAAGGAAAAATTACAGAGAAGAATATTATCGGGAATTACAAACCGGCATGATTAGATGTGGTATTGTTGAGGAGAATGAAGCTATGCTTGCACGTTTTATGGGTGGATTAAATAGAGAGATTCAGACCATTCTAGAGTATAAGGAGTATACTAATATCACTCGTGTATTCCATCTTGCTTGTAAAGCTGAACGTGAAGTGCAGGATCAACAAGCAATGGCGCGCACTAACTTTTCTGCAGGCCGACCTTCCTCATGGACACCGCGTGCATCTTCTACTTCCACTACACCAGCACCTCCATCAGGTGCCACCTCCAACCGTGATACAAGAAAGCAGGCACAACCACCACTATCTGCCAAGAGCGCACCTGCCGGGCCTACACAGAGCTCTTCTTCTTCCATGGCATCAACAGGGCACACAAGTGATATTATTTGTCGTTGTTGTAAAGGAAGAGGTCATTATGCGCGAGAATGCAAATCTCAACGTGTGATGATTGCTACTGAGGATGGTGGGTATGAGTCTGCTAGTGACTATGATGAGGAGACTTTGGCCCTTATTACACGTGAAGAACATGGTTTATATGATTCTGATCATGAGACGCAATACATGGCTCCAGAAGACGCTGACATGTATGAATGTTTAGTTGCTCAACGTGTTTTGAGTGTGCAGGTCACACAAGCTGAGGAAAATCAGAGGCATAATTTGTTCCATACAAAGGGAGTTGTGAAGGAACATTCTGTGCGCGTTATCATAGACGGAGGGAGCTGCAACAACTTGGCTAGCATGGAGATGGTGGAGAAGCTATCTCTCACTACAAGACCACATCCACATCCTTACTACATCCAATGGTTCAACAACAGCGGCAAGGTTAAGGTAACACGTACTATTCGTGTGCATTTTAGTATCTCTACATATGTTGATTATGTTGATTGTGATGTGGTACCTATGCAAGCATGTTCCTTATTACTTGGTCGACCATGGCAATTTGATAAAAATCCTGTCCACCATGGTAGAAACAATCAATATACTCTTGTTCATAAGGATAAAAATATTACTTTGCTTCCTATGACTCCTGAGTCCATTTTGAAAGATGATATTAATAGAGCTAATAAAGCAAAACAGGAGAAGAATAAGAGTGAAAATCAGATTGTGGCAAAAGAATTTGAGCAACAAATGAAGCCTAATAATAAACCATCTAGTGTTGCTTCTGAAATTAAATTGAAAATCTAGTGCATGCTGAATTGATTTTAAAAATGCATGAGTTAACTAAGGAAAACATTGAGCGTATGAATGCTAAATATAAACTTGCTGGAGATAAGGGTAGAAAACATCTTGTGTTTGCACCTGGAGATCTTGTTTGGTTACATTTGCGTAAGGATAGATTTCCTGATTTGCGTAAATCAAAGTTAATGCCACGTGCTGATGGTCCTTTTAAGGTGTTGGAGAAAATAAATGATAATGCATATAAACTTGAGCTGCCTACAGATTTTGGGGTTAGTCCCACTTTTAACATTGCAAATTTGAAGCCTTATTTGGGTGAGGAAGATGAGCTTCCGGCGAGGACGACTTCATTACAAGAAGGGAAGGATGATGAGGACATCAATACCATTGTTACACCCACAACCCCTACTGCTACATATACTGGACCAATTACTAGAGCTCGCGCACGCCAATTAAATTATCAGGTACTTTCGTTTCTTAGTAATGATTCTAATGTTCATGAGAATATGATGCTGCCTAAATTGGATACATTTGTTTTACTTACAAATGAAGGGCCTAGCTTGGAGAAGGATGAACATTAGAGCAAGAACAAGCATGGAGATGATGGCATGCTAAGGGGAACAAGAACGGAGTTACAAGTGATGATTTCAGACTTTGAAGCCACCATAATGAGTGCATGAAGCCTTGGACGAAATATACAAGATGCCACTTCCTAAATTTCGTCCAAAGGCTATTCTAGGTGTCACATCACCTTATTATTGGGCCAGGCCCATGTAATTTCGAAATACAAAGTATAGGCTATTTTAGAGTCCGCATGTGTGGGAAACAAGAGATAGGGTTAGTTTGGACCCCTCCACCAAGGGCCTAGAAATTCACCCCTCTTCCTCCATATATACAGCCCTTAGGGCACCGTTTAGACTTTGGGTTTTGTTTAGATTAAAAGTTCGCCATAGTTGCAACTTCGTGCAGATTTCGCTTTGTGTTCAACGACTGCACAAAGGCATCACGTAACCCCACCTTGATCAATAAAGCTTTCATCTTATATTCGCAATATCCAGATTGCAATCTCAATTTCTTGCTTGTTCTTCGCTTGCTCGCAGGAAATGACCCTCGTGGTCGTTAATCGTGCTCGTGTGGTCAATAACCTCTCGGAGTTGGTTTAGCGATTGCTAAGGCGCGACGTCCTCGCACGTTCGTAGTCGGATCGTCAAAGTCGACTTCCACCAAAGCGATATCCATCATCTCATCGAAAGACGGGACACCTTTGCCTCTATCATCCACGCAAGCACAACATCATCGGTACCAAATGGATCTACCGCAACAAACAAGACAGAAATGGCCTCGTGGTGAGGAATAATGCTTGTCTTGTAGCTCAAGGCTACACATAAGTTGAAGGAATTGATTTCGATGAAACTTTTGCACCTGTAGCTAGACTTGAGGCTATTCGCACATTGCTTGCTTATGCTAACCATCATAATATCATCTTACAACAAATGGATGTGAAAAGTGCATTCCTCAATGGTAAGCTTGAGGAAGAAGTATATGTTGCTCAACCACCAGGTTTTGAGGATCCAAAATTTTCAGATCATGTCTACAGACTCAACAAGGCCCTCTATGGCCTCAAGCAAGCACCTTGGGCGTTGTATGACACACTGAAGGAATTCCTCATGAAGAAAGGCTTCAAACCCGGTTCACTTGACCCAACTCTTTTCACCAAAACATATGATGATGAATTATTTGTGTGCCAAATATATGTTGATGCTATTATCTTTGGCTGTACTAATCAACGTTACAGTGATGAATTTGCCTATATGATGAGTGAAGAATATCAAATGTCTATGATGGGAGAATTGAAATTCTTCTTAGGTCTTCAGATTCGTCAACAATACAATTGCATATTCATATCTCAGGAGAAATACCTCAAGGATGTGTTGAGGAAATTCAGCATGCAAGATTGAAAAGGCGTCAAAATTCCTATGCCCGCAAATGGCCATCTATGCACTGATGAAAATGGTAAAGACTTCGATCAAAAGGTATACCGCTCCATGATTGGCTCTTTATTGTACCTATGTGCATCTAGGCCGGATATTATGATTAGTGTTTGCATGTGTGCCTGATTTCAAGCTACACCGAAGGAATCACACCATAAGGCTGTGAAGCATATTCTTCGATATCTAGCTCACACACCAACACTTGGATTGTGGTATCCCAAGGGCTCTTCCTTTGATCTCATTGGATATTCAGACTCTGACTATGCTGGCAATCGGGTGGACCGCTAGTCAACGTCAGGCACATGTCATTTCCTTGGACGATCCATGGTTTGTTGGTCCTCGAAGAAGCGTAATCGTATCACTCTCCCTCGCAGGTTGAGTACATTGTCTTTGGATCTTGTTGTGCTTTGCCATTATGGATGAAGCAAACACTCAAGGACTATGGCATCAACATGAAGAATGTGCCTCTCTCACGCGACAATGAGAGTGCTATCAAGATTGCTCACAACCCGCCAAAGACTCAAGACAAAGCACATCCAAATTCGCCATCATTTTCTTCGTGACTATGTGTTGAAGGGCGACATCTCCATCGACCATGCAAGTACTGAAGACCAGCTGGCCGATATCTTCACAAAGCCCTTGGATGAGAAGAGATTTAGCAAGTTACAGTGTGATCTAAATATCCTAGAATCTTCGAATATTCTTTGAAAAGGACACACATCCTAACACTTATGCTGACTTGATGACTTAGATGTGCAACACATGAAGTAACGTTTTTCTTCAATCAATGAAGACTAACCCTCTAAGTGTGAAGAAATTAATGAAGAAATTGATTCTTAGAACCCTACGAGAGTTGTATGCGGTGTCTGAAATCAGCTTTCTTATACGGTCGGTTACGCCACCAACCAAAGTTGAAAATCTTCAATTTGAGTTTTTCTTCATTTTTGAATTTCCTCAGTTTTTCAAATTCTTCAACTTTGCATTGTCTTCACTTTTTCCGTCATTGTTCTTCATTTGACTATATATATATATATATATATATGTGTGTGTGTGTGTGTGTGTGTGTGTGTGTGTGTGTGTGTGTGTGTGTGTGTGTGTGTGTGTGTATAAGTTTATGCCCTCTACAACATTCACTTATTGCTAATTCTTCAAGTTGACTTTTCTGCTAAGTGAATGTGCTCGGACCCTTCCCCTCTATGCTAAGCTCAACCCAGTCTGTTCACAAAATCTTCATGTGCATTCTATTTGAAACTCGTTCAAATTCTTCACTGTGTCCTTGTCAGCTGAAGAAATTGTGAACGACACTTTAAAATATTCTTATCTGAATTTTCGGCTTTTGCCACTCAAACCGTTACGCATTCCATGATATACTTATCTATTCACCCACGATCTCACACGATCTCCACCTCTCAGTACGTGGGTGACACATGTCGCGCGGATGAGAAGGGTCAGGGGCACGTTCGTCCAAATTCTTCGGGCGAACAGTTTTTCACCTCAGCTATAAATACCCCCTTCCCTTCCACATTTCACTTTTACTCCACTCGACCTCACTCCCTCGCTCGAGCTTCTCAAGCCCTAGCGCCGCCGCTACCTCCATCATCGTCAGTGAGGAAGAGCTTCACTGCCTCGACCTCATCATTGTGTCAGACTCGCGCCCGCCGCTGAAATCTTCCTCCATTGCCGCCGTGACGCTTCCTCCGCCAAGTTAGGACGTGGAAGATCCGAGCCGACGAACTTCTAAATCTACACCTCTTGTTCGTCGTGTTCTTCATCAAGGGTAATTAAAAGTTACTTTTGCCGCTTTTATTCTACTGATGATTTTCATCAAATCTTCAAAAGGTGTTTATTCTTCAACCTCCACACTCTAAACACCTAGCATAAATCTTCAGTTCTTGATCTGTTTCTCTCTAAGTGACGTTTTTCTTCATGATTCCTCAATTGTGTGAATCTCACGATCCGCACAACTCTAGAACCTTAGAACGCTTAGTGAAATTCTTCAAGACACATCAGGTCAATTTCCTCAAACTCGTTCAATTTACAAGACCTTCTGAGAATGCATATGACCTCTCCAAATTCTTTGCACCTATACTCTGTTCACAGGTACACATGTCTGCTGCTGAATCACTAGGTTCTCATCAACTTAACTCATTTGCAACGTTCCTCGAAGAAAAGCTGCATACTTCTTCAGAGAACTCAATTGTGCAAATTCCTCAGCTGAAGAAAATGGCAGACGATAAAAGGCCTCAGAAAGGAGGAAAGAAGCTTGAAGTTAATACTACTTTTGAGATCCCTGCGGACATCTATGCAGGGTACTGCACGCCTATTGAGACAACTCGTGGCAAGGAGACGAAGAATGAGCGCAAAGTGCGCGTTCAGAGGATTGAAAGAAGATGGGCAAGAGAGTGGAGGGAGTACAGATATGTCACTCCCAAATACATGAAGAAATTCACTCTTAACCCTCCATGCTCAAGACCTCCTCTGGCACTAGCTGATCCAACAAGCCTTAAACATGGTGAGGATTATGCTGATGAATGGGCCAGGCGGCAAGCTAAGTTGGCCAAGCAGGCCAAAGAAGCAGTGAAGAAATTTAATGAGGATTCTGTTGCTGCCGCTGCTGAGGCTTCTTCAAGCAAGAAGGCTATGCCAAAGAAGCCAGCCAAGAAACCACCTTCCTCAGCAATGCCCTCACGGCCAAGTTCCTCTTCAATGCCCTCACAACCAATCTCCTTAGTGCCACCAAGGAAATTTCCTCAAGCTGCCCCAGTTCCTCAAGCTGCACAAATTCCTCGGGTTTCAAAACCCTCAGCTCCTCCGGCAAAGTCCTCAGCACCTGTGCATCTCGCCACGTGCCAAAGGACCACTGGCATATCAATTGCCTCAGGAGCTTCAGCAAGTTCTTCATCTCATTCTTCATCAACCGGTCCCACTCTGCTGAAGACCAAGGCCACTGCTGGACGAGGCACTAGACCAAGTCCTCACGAGAAGTAGGTGGTCTTTCAAACTCCGTATGATGATGAAGCTGATGATGATGAATTAGCTAATATCATCATGAATAGACAGCAGCGGGTCGCTAGATCCAAAGGGAGTGTTGTGCCCCTTCTACTGGATCCGAAGAAAATCCTCGAGTTCATCGATCTATGGCACAAGGATCCAAATGCTCCCATGCCAGAGTTGGGCCTCACTCCTGGACAAAGTCACGTGGTGACAACGTTCATTGCTGAAGAAAAGTGGAAGTATGACCGAGCTAGAGTGGCTAAGATAGCACAGTACAAGAAGCAGCGCTATCTAAAGGACAATGTCCTCAATCTTTCTCTTGAGCAGCTCATTGCACTGCAAGCTGACATAAATAAGCTCAGCGATGAATTTAACGCCTACAAGGCTGAATGGCAGGGTGCCAAAGTCAGATTCGTCAAGCTGACGAAGAAATTCACTTCAAGTGTTGCTGCTCCTGTGCACATTGAAGTCACTCCGGCTGAAGCATCCGCACAAGCCACTAAAGGAATTGCCAGCACCGCTAATGAAAATCAGGCTGCTGATGAAACTGCAAGCACCAGGGCTGCTGAAGAAATTCGAGCCTCTGAAGAAACTGCCAAGGCAACCACTAGTGTTGCGCCTAAAGAACTCGCCAGCCAATCTCACTTCATTGCGCTGAAGGCATCAAGATGACAGCCAATCGCATCGCTTGGGCTCAAGAAATTGATCCAACTCCCACTGCTCCGCCTGCACCAACACCAAGCCTGGTTCTTCCTTCTGCTCTGGAAGTGAAGAAAACCAAAGCTATGGAGCGAGCTGCTCTGAAGAAGAGGAAAGCATCAGCTGCCTCAGAATCTTCGGCCCCTAAGAAGGCGAAGATTTTGACAAGTTCAATGGAAAATCCCATTGATGTTGTCCCTCTTGCAAGCTTGCCATCAAAGGAACTTGTTCCTTATGGTGGAGAATATCAGATTCCTGAAGAATCTGCTGAAGAAGATCCCTCTGCTGCTTCCACAGAGCAGATGGATGAAGGAATTGAAGTTGAGGCTTTCACTTCAACTCCTCAGGTATCATCGCCAACGCCTCAGTTTACTACTAAAGAGGCCGGCGTTGAAGAAATGGAAGTGGATGAGGATGTGGACATTGGCTGCACCACTCCAGTGATGAACGATGATTTTTGGGATAGCCAACACCCCAACTCTCCTTTGTTCACACCACTCCAACAAATTCCTCAGTCCCCAGCTCCAACTGAAGTTCAAATGGGCTATGAAGAAATTCATGCCACCCCTTCCATTCATGAAGACATTCCAGCCGCTAGTGCTGATGAAAACGCTGATGAAGATATGGAGGCCCAGGCTGCTACTGAAGTAGAAGATATTCCTCAGCCTGCGGCTCCAGAAATTGACATTCCAGAAGTTATTCTTTAGATCACTGACACTCCTCAGCCACAGCCAAAGAATCCATTCTCCAAGACTCCGAAGTTCAAGGCTGATGCCTCCTTCACTGAGCTTGTATTCTTCACGGACTAAAATCCCTATGATTCTGCTCGCCTGAGGAGGAAGCGCTTCTGGACAGCTAGTCAAGCAAATTTCTATTCTTTAGTACTGTTCAACAAGGACAAAATCTTCGACCATGAGCATATTCCTCACTTGGATATGGAATCACTGCCTTGTTTCGTGCCAGTCCTTGATGCCATTCATGATGCTGGCCTGCTCAATTTCTGCACTGACATTTGTGATTGGAATGAAGAACTCATTCTTCAATTCTATGCAACGCTGCATGATACGTCTCCAACGTATCTATAATTTTTTTATTGTTCCATGCTATTATATTACCCCTTTTGGATGTTTATGGGCTTTATTATACACATTTGTATCATTTTTGGGACTAACCTATTAACCGGAGGCCCAGCCCATATTGCTGTTTTATTGCCTGTTTTAGTATTTCGAGGAAAAGGAACGGAGTCCAAACGGAATGAAACCTTGGGCATCATGATTTTTTGGAAGAATATGATCCTGGAGACTTGGAGTTCACGTCAGAAGATCCTCGAGGCAGCCACGAGATAGGAGGGCGCGCCCCCCTGTAGGGCGCGCCCCCTATCTCGTGAGCCCCTCGAGTACCTATCGACCGACTTCTTTCGCATATATATACCTACATACCCTAAAAACATCAAATATCAAGATAGATCGGGAGTTCCGCCGCCGCAAGCCTCTGTAGCCACCAGAAACCTCTCGGGAGTCCGTTTCGACACCCTGCCGGAGGGGGAATCCATCACCGGTGGCCGTCTTCATCATCCCGGCGCTCTCCATGACGAGGAGGGAGTAGTTCACTCTCGGGGCTGAGGGTATGTACCAGTAGCTATGTGTTTGATCTCTCTCTCTCGTGTTCTCTCTCGTGTTCCCTCTATGGCACGATCTTGATGTATCCCGAGCTTTGCTATTGTAGTTGGTCTTATGATGTTTCTCCCCCTCTACTCTCTTGTGATGAATTGAGTTTCCCCTTTGAAGTTATCTTATCAGATTGAGTCTTTTATAAGAACACCTAATGTATGTCTTGTCGTGCTTATCTGTGGTGACAATGGGATATCATGTGCCACTTGATGTATGTTTTGGTGACCAACTTGCGGGTTCCGCCCATGAACCTATGCATAGGGGTTGGCACACGTTCTTGACTCTCCGGTAGAAACTTTGGGGCACTCTTTGAAGTATTTTGTGTTGGTTGGATGAATTTGAGATTGTGTGACGCATATCATATAATCATGCCCACGGATACTTGAGGTGACAATGGAGTATCTAGGTGACATTAGGGTTTTGGTTGATTTGTGTCTTAAGGTGTTATTCTAGTATGAACTCTTTAATAGGTCGATCCGAAAAAATAACGTTGAGGTGGTTTCGTACCCTACCATAATCTCTATGTTTGTTCTCCGCTATTAGTGGCTTTGGAGTGACTCTTTGTTGTATGTTGAGGGCTTGTTATATGATCTATCTATGTTATTATTGTTGAGAGAACTTGCACTAGTGAAAGTATGAACCCTAGGCCTTGTTTCCTATCATTGCAATACCGTTTACGCTCACTTTTATCATTAGTTACCTTACTGTTTTTATATTTTCAGATTACAAATACCTTTATCTACTATCCATATTGCACTTGTATCACCATCTCTTCGCCGAACTAGTGCACCTATACAATTTGCCATTGTATTGGGTGTGTTGGGGACACAAGAGACTCTTTGTTATTTGGTTGCAGTGTTATTTGAGAGAGACCATCTTCATCCTACGCCTCCTACGGATTGATAAACCTTAGGTCATCCACTTGAGGGAAATTTGCTACTGTCCTACAAACATGTGCACTTGCAGGCCCAACAACGTCTACAAGAAGAAGGTTGTGTAGTAGACATCAAGCTCTTTTCTGGCGCCATTGCCGGGGAGGCGAGTGCTTGAAGGTATATCTTTAGATCTTGCAATTGAATCTTTTTGTTTCTTGTTTTATCACTAGTTTAGTTTATAAAGAAAACTACAAAAAAAGGAGTTAAGTTTGTCTCTTACGCTTCGTCTTTTTAATATCTTTCGTGAGTATGATGGAAAGGAAAATTGTGCTCAATTGCTAGAAGAAGAAACCTATAGAATGTTTGATACTAAACCTTTGTATGATGAGCATGATTGCAATGTTGTTAGTATGTATTCCTTGAATATCCATGATGCTAATGATATGCAAAGCCACAAGCTTGGGGAAGCTATGTTTGATGAATATGATATATTTTGTCCCCCAAGCTTTGATGAGCAAATTTATTTTGATGATAGCATGCCTCCTATTTATGATGATTATGTTGATGAAAGTGGGTTTGGAAGAGTGTCAACTTTAGAAAGTAGTGATCCCACTATTTTGGAGGATGTTGAATATTATTGTGATAATTATGAAAGTGGATTTGGAAGAGTGTCAACTTTATTTAGTGATGATTCCACTATTTCGGAAGAGGTTCCAATTGATTACAAAGTTGCTATCTATGATGATTATTGTGATGACTTGTATGCTATTCGGAATAATGATAACCATGAAACTTGTCATCATGATTTTAGTTTTCAATTGGATTATGCCTCACATGATAATTGTTTTCTTGAGTTTGCTTCCACTACTACTCATGAGAAGAAATTTGCTTATGTGGAGAGTAGTAAATTTTCTATGCTTGTAGATCATGAAAAGGATGCTTTAGGTGCTGGTTATATTGTTGAATTCATTCATGATGCTACTGAACATTATTATGATGGAGGAATTTATGCTTGTAGGAATTGCAATAATATCAAGTTTCCTCTCTATGTGTTGAAAATTTTGAAGCTATGCCTGTTTTACCTTCCTATGCTAGTTGATTATTGTTCCCATAAGTTGTTTGCTCACAAAATCCGTATTCATAGGAAGAGGGTTAGACTTAAATGTGCTAGTCATGTGCTTCATGATGCTCCCGTTATGTTTCAATTCTTATCTTTTATGTGAGCATCATTGTCATCATCATGCCTAGCTAGAAAGGCATTAAAGAAAAGCGCTTGTTGGGAGACAACCCAATATTCACCCTTGCTGTTTTTGTGTGTTCACATGATTATGCTACTGTAGTAATCATGTTTTATAGCTTTGTTTCAATAAAGTGCCAAGTAAGACCTTTAGGATAGCTTACGGTGATAGTTGTGTTGATCCTGCTGAAAATCAGAAACTTTTTCACCCAGTAAATTAGTTTTTTTAATTAACAGAAACATGATATTTATCTGATTCTTTTTGCTCTAGATTGGTACACAAATTGTTTAGGTCTTCCTAATTTGGTAGGAGTTTTGAAGTTTCATAAGTATACGTTTGATACAGATTACTACAGACTGTTCTGTTTTTGACAGATTCTGTGTTCTATGTGTTGTTTGCTTATTTTGCTGAATCTATGAGTAGTATCGAGTGGTATGAACCATAGATAAGTCGGAGTACATTAGATATTACACCAATATGAATTTAGAATGAGTTCATTACAGTACCTAAGTGGTGGTTTTATTTTCTTATACTAACGGAGCTTACGGGTTTTCTGTTGAGTTTTGTGTTGTGGAGTTTTCATGTTTTGGGTAAAGATTCGATGGACTATGGAATAAGGAGTGGCAAGAGACTAAGCTTGGGATGCCCAATGCACCCCAAGGTAATATTCAAGGACAACCAAGAGCCTAAGCTTGGGGATGCCCCGGATGGCATCCCCTCTTTCGTCTTCGTTCATCGGTAACTTTAGTTGGAGCTATATTTTTATTCACCACATGATATGTGTTTTGCTTGGAGCATCATTTTCTTTTGTTAGTATTTGCTTGCTGTTATTTAGAATAATTTTTTGCATCTTTAGTTTCAATAAAAAAGTCAAGGATAGCTTTGCCATGCTTATTTTGCTAGTATACATGTTGCTGTTTGAAAACAGAAAGTTTACCGCTGTTGCAAAAATTCCCTAGAAAAGTCAGAGAATGGTATAATGTTGAAACTTTTTGCATATTGAGCTCTGATAAATTCATTACAGTGGTAATTTTATTTCATAATTTTTGGAGTTAGGGAAGTATTGATACTCTTGCATTCTTTACAGACTATACTGTTTTGGCAGATTGCTGTTATGGTTGCATTGTTTGCATATGTTTGCTTGTTTAATGATTCTATTTGAGGATAGGAGTATTAAATATGCAGAGGCATTTAGTATGCAATGTTGAATAATAATTTTAGTGATTTGTTACAGTAGAAAATGATAAGGTTTTGCATTGGTTTATACTAACCTATCTCACGAGTTCTTGTTGAGTTTGTTGTGGATGAAGCTTTTGATAAAAAGAGAAAGCATGATATGAGAGGAATTAAGGAGACACAAAAGTTAAAGCTTGGGGATGCCCAAGGCACCCCAAGATAATATTTCAAGAAGTCTCAAGCATCTAAGCTTGGGTATGCCCAGTTAGGCATCCGACCTTTCTTCTTCAACAACTATCGTTTAGTATCGGTTGAACCTAAGTTTTTGCTTCTTCACATGAGTTGTGCTATCCTTGCATTGTCATTTTATTTTGTTTTGCTTGCTGTTTGAATACAATACCAAGATCTGAAATTCTTTAATGTTAGAGAGTCTTCACATAGTTGCACAATTATTCGACTACTCATTGATCTTCACTTATATCTTTCGGAGTAGTTTGTCATTTGCTCTAGTGCTTCACTTATATCTTTTAGAGCATGGCGGTGGTTATATTTTGTAGAAATTGCTAGTCTCTCATGCTTCACTTATATTATTTTGAGAGTCTTTTAGAACAGCATGGTATTTGCTATGGTTACAAAGTTGGTCCTAGAATGATGAGCATCCAAGTTGGGTATAATAAAAACTATCATAGAAAGTGAATTGGATGCTATGATCAATTTGATGCTTGATGATTGTTTTGAGATATAAAGGTAGTAATGTTAGGGTCATGCTAGTGGGTAATTATGAAATTGAGAAATACTTTTGTTGAAGTTGGCAAGTCCCGTAGCATGCACGTATGGTAAAAGTTGTGTGACAAATTTGTTGCATGAGGTGCTCTTTTGATTGTCTTCCTTATGAGTGGCAGTCGGGGATGAGAAATGGTCTTTTCCTACCAATCTATCCCTCTTGGGGCATGCATAGCAGTACTTTGCTTCGATGGCTGAGTAGACTTTTGCAATAAGTATATGAGTTCTTTATGACTAATGTGAGTCCATGGATATACGCACACTCATCCTTCCACTTTGCTAGCCTCTCTTATTACCGCGCAACTCTCGCCGGTATTGAGCCCATTATTTACCTTCCTAAAAACAGTCACCATACCTACCTATTATGGCATTTTCATAGCCATTCCGAGATATATTGCCATGCAACTTTCCACCGTTCCGTTTATTATGACACGTTCCATTATTGTCATATTGCTCTTTGCATGATCATGTAGTTGACATCGTATTTGTGGCAAGGCCACCTTCATAATTTTCATACATGTCGCTCTTGATTCATTGCATATCCCAGTACACCGCCGGAGGCATTCATATAGAGTCATATCTTGTTCTAGCTTCGAGTTGTAATTCTTGAGTTGTAAATCCATAAAAGTGTGATGATCTTCATTATTAGAGCATTGTCCTAGTGAGGAAAGGATGATGGATACTATGATTCCCCCACAAGTCGGGATGAGACTTCGGACTTTACAAAAAAACGAAAAAAAGAGAAAGGCCAAAAAAGGGGAAATGCCAAAGAAAAAAAAAGAAAAAAAGAAAGAGAAAAAGGAAAAAAATATTAAAATGAGAGAAAAAGAGAGAAGGGACAATGCTACTATCTCTTTTTCCACACTTGTGCTTCAAAGTAGCACCATGATCTTCATGATAGAGAGTCTCCTATGTTGTCACTTTCGTATACTAGTGGGAATTTTTCATTATAGAACTTGGCTTGTATATTCCAATGATGGGCTTCCTCAAAATGCCCTAGGTCTTCGTGAGCAAGCGAGTTGGATGCACACCCACTTAGTTTCTTTTGTTAAGCTTTCATATATTTATAGCTCTAGTGCATCCGCTGCATGGCAATCCCTACTCACTCACATTGATATCTATTGATGGGCATCTCCATAGCCCGTTGATACGCCTAGTTGATGTGAGACTATCTTCTCCCTCCTTTTGTCCTTACAACCACCACCATATACCACCATAGTGCTATGTCCATGGCTTGTGCTCATGTATTGCGTAAGAGTTGAAAATGCCGAAGCGCGTTAAAAAGTATGAAACAATTGCTCGGCTCGTCATCGCGGTTGTGCATGATGGGAGTATTTTGCGTAATGAAATGAAGCATGGCCTAACTATATGATCTTGTAGGGATAAGCTTTCTTTGGCTATGCTATTTTGATAGGACATGATTATTTGTTAGTATGCTTCGAAGCATTATTAATTTTATGTTTTATAAGCTTTTATTTTGAATCATTTGGATCTGAACATTCATGCCACAATAAAGAAAATTACATTGAGTATTATGCTAGGTAGCATTCCACATCAAAAATTCTGTTTTTATCATTTACCTACTCGAGGACGAGCAGAAATTAAGCTTGGGGATGCTTGATACGTCTCCAACGTATCTATAATTTTTGATTGTTCCATGCTATTATATTACCCCTTTTGGATGTTTATGGGCTTTATTATACACATTTGTATCATTTTTGGGACTAACCTATTAACCGGAGGCCCAGCCCATATTGCTGATTTATTGCCTGTTTTAGTATTTCGAGGAAAATGAATATCAAACGGAGTCCAAACGGAATGAAACCTTCGGCAGCGTGATTTTTTGGAAGAATATGATCGTGGAGACTTGGAGTTCATGTCAGAAGATCCTCGAGGAAACCACGAGATAGGAGGGCGCCCCCCCTGTAGGGCGCGCCCCCTGTCTCGTGGGCCCCTCGAGCACCTCCCGACCGACTTCTTTCGCCTATATATATACCTACGTACCCTAAAAACATCGAATATCAAGATAGATCGGGAGTTCCGCCGCCGCAAGCCTCTATATCCACCAAAAACCTCTCGGGAGTCCGTTCTGGCACCCTACCAGAGGGGGAATCCATCACCGGTGGCCATCTTCATCATCCCGGTGCTCTCCATGACGAGGAGGGAGTAGTTCACTCTTGGGGCTGAGGGTATGTACCAATTGTCGTGGTTCTAAGTCTGACAGTAGAGTGGGGGGTAGGTATGAAGAGGCAAGGTCTTAGCTATGGAGAGGTTGTAAACACAAGAGATGTACGAGTTCAGGCCCTTCTCGGAGGAAGTAAAAGCCCTACGTCTCGGAGCCCGGAGGCGGTCGAGTGGATTATGAGTATAAGGATTACTGGGGTGCGAACCCTTTACACTGAGGTGGGGGTGGCTTATATAGTGCCCGCTCGACCCCTCCGGCCCTCGAGAATGCGGGTTTAAAGTACATTAAGTGCAGGCATCGTAACGCCCCCACATAAAGTGTCTTAACTACCATAAAGTCTACTTAATTACAGCACCGCTGCGAGACAGAGTGCTTGACCTTCTGGTGGTCGAGTGAATCTTCGTGGTCGAGTCCTTCAAGTACGTCGAGTGGAGTCCTCGCAGGTCGACTGGAAGGTGATCTCTTCTAAGGGTGTCCTTGGGTAGGGTATTTAGATCAGGTCTATGACCCTACCCTAGGTACATGACTCCATCATTAGCCCCCGAATGGATTGAGGCTTGAGTGAGGAAGGAGTTGATGTTATTTCCGACTTGCCTTTGCGTGTTAGGTATGCGCTGTTCTGGATCAGTAATCTCTTCATTGATAACCAGCAACTTTCTTCAGTCGACTCGATCCATTCTCTTCTTTTGTCGAGTGACCTTTTGGACTTAACAATTCCCGAGCGACGGATCGCGGGAGATCTCGCGCCTGACAGATCGATCTGCCGTTCGCGGATTTTGTGGGATACGAAATTTGGGGAAGCGCGCGAAGCGGAGCGGACCGCGGCGCTCGGATGGGATAGGGCATAGACGCCTCGATTCTTGCGCCACCTTTTTCGCCACGTATCGCGCCCGCGCGACTGTTTCAGGATATGATTGGATCGCTCGGGCCCACCTGTCATCCACTCAGAAGTGATCTTATAAAGGCGCCCGACGAGGGTCCCTGAACAGTATCTCTGCATTCTCTCTCCGCTCTCCCCGCCTCCGCCCACTGCGCCCGCTCTTGCCTCCGCACAACCGCTCCTCGCGCGTCTCGCCGACAGCCATGGTGAAGGAGAAGACGGCGGCGATGGAACGCGTGAAGAAGGTGTCGGCGACGGGGAAGGCGAAGGGGAGAACCACCAGTCGCGGCGGGTCTTCGTCTAGATCTCGCTTGCCGAACGGCTGGGTCCAAGGATATTGGATCCGGTCGACCATTACGGAGAATGACCTCACCGACATGGCCAACGACGGTCTGATTCCCCACGGAGCAGCCAGGCTCCCGGGGAACGAGTGGCATCCCCAGCCGGAAGAGGGTGAGTGTGTTCTTCTGGCTACCCACGTCGACCGAGGGTTTTCTTTGCCACCGAGTGTTTTCTTCCGTGGTTTCCTGAATTTCTTCGGAGCACAACTCCACCACTTCAACCAGAATTCTATCGCCTATCTTGCTGCCTTTGTATCCATGTGTGAAAACTTTCTGGGCTGCCGACCACACTGGGGTCTGTTCAAGCATATATTCACGTGCCGTTCTCAGACCGTGAAGAAGGCGAGTCCAGATGATGACAAAACCAAGATTATTCAGATGTGTGGAGGTCTGGGAATCCAGATGAGGAACAAGAGCACTTTCCCAGCGATGACCCTCCCTGAGTCGGTCAGGGGCTGGCAGTCGACCTGGTTTTACTGCAAGAACGAGTCGACGCCGGGGCAGTCGAGTGGTCTCCCTCCGTTTACCATGGACCGCGCCAACAGACCTTCTTCCCTGAAGGTGCTCCCGGAGGAGAAAGCTGACGTGAAGATGTTGATGGAGCGCGTAGTTCGGTTGGTTCGGGAAGGAGTGACGGGTATGGATCTCCTTGAGGTTTTCCTTAGACGCCAGATTCAGCCTCTCCAAGACAGAGGCCATTGCATGTGGCTGTATCAAGGGACCAAGATGAGACTCGGATCAATCCGTATAAATCGACGATGCCACGCTGGAAAGGTGGTTGGCTGCGGTCACTCGGGAACAAGGATAACCCTCGTGGGGCTAGGAGAATCCTCCACTGACGACTCCAAAGACTCCGCATAAGGTATGCTCATTTTACCTCCAATTGTATTCTTGCTACACTTATTTCTGCTGTTTTAATGCATAAATTGGTTGATTGATCTTTGTCTTGATGTCCGACAGTCCTCACCGACCTGTACTCGATGCCCAATGGAGCGCAAACTCCGCCTGAAGAAGGAGAAGCGAGTGGGGGCGAAAGCCAGGAGGAGTGGGACTCGGACGCTGCTGAAGAAGATGATGATGATGACGATGAGGAGGAGGAAGAAGAGGAGGAGGAGGAGGTCGCACCACCGCGCTCGGAAAGGCGGTCAAAGCTTGCCCATGACCCTGCGACCGAACGTGGTAAGGGGGTCGCGACTGTCACGCAGTCGACCAAGCGCCCTTGGACCACCTCTCCGGCGCCGACTGAAAAGGCTCCGAAGCAGTCCAGGGTGGCACCGTCGAAGCCGACCAAGGTCCTGCCAAAGATGAAGGTGTCCATCCCCACCATATCAGGGTAAAAATGCTGCTTGAGTCTTCTTGTCTTGTGCGAGTTTTATCTTTGATTGACACTTGAGTTAGCCGACTGATTTTTGGAATTGTAGTGCTGCTACTTCTGAGACCTCAGCCAGGGCTGACGACCATGAGATGGAGGATGCTGCAACCTCGAAACCTGGTACCACTGTCTTAATTCCATTTTAGTCGATTGACTCTTAGTCTCTAATTCTGATTCTTTTCTGTAGCTCCATCCAATGTCGTTATCACTCTTCCTGATGATGATGACGATGAGGAACCACTGAAGCACAGGAGGAGCAGGAAAGCGTCTGCCGGCAGGGTGGCCCAGGATGTGACGGCGCCCGAGACTCTGGTCGCGGAGGAGGAGAACACCACTCAACACACCGTGTCCTTCGCGGTGCCACTGACGAGTGCTCTCCCCGCTTCGTCGAGTGCTACGCAGCCTTCCCTCTTCACGACGCACCATGTCCCGGAGGACCAAGCCAGTGCTGCAAAGGAAGCGATACGCCAGGCGGGGATCATGATGGAGCAGGTGAAGGTCATCCGGGAGGCAAGCCAGGCAGCCTACGACGCCAGTTCTGCTCTTCAAAGCAATGTTCAGGTAGGTCGAATCGCTTGTTCTGTTAGGATATGCTAACAAAAAGCTTTTCTTTCCGGAATCCATAACAATCACCCACTGGGTGTGTAGATTGAAACTCCGTGTTAGCGGGGGCACGCTGAGTGCACCCGCTGGGTGTAGTCCCCAAGGCTAAGGTCGACTGTTGGCAGTCGGCTTTAGGCTTCATAAGTTAAGTCTTTCTGTCATTCGACTGAGTCGAATGGATTTCTTCAAACCGGTGGGGGCACGCTGAGTGCACCCACTGTGTGTAGTCCCCGAGACTGTGGTCGACTGTTTGCAGTCGATTACAGTCTGAAGGATACATTTTTTTTGGGTCGACTGGTCGACTCTATCTTTAATAGAACTAGTGGGGGCACGCTGAGTGCACCCACTGGGTGTAGTCCCCGAGACTATGGTCGAACGTTTGTATTCGGCTGTAGTCTTAGAAACGCATGATTTTCTCTTATCCACTCGGAAGTGAATTATCCTTGACATTTTGTCGATTGGTTCTTCGCAGAAATCTCAGACCTTGCGGCTCGTTATACCGAAATGGAGAACAAGCACATTCAGCTCGAGCTGGATCTCAAGCTGGTTCAGAGAATCGACGAAGGCGAAGGAGGAGACCAAAGGTATGTTCGGTGAGACCTCAACGACTCCTTTTTCCTTCATTTGTTTCAAAATCGACCTTGTCAGAACTTGCGTGCAAGGTGAAGGAGGCCCGTAAGAGAAAAGATCTTGAGCTAGCTGAGAAGTTCAAGCTTGCTGACGAGAAGTTAGCTTCAGTCACCAAGCTTGAAGAAGAAAATACTAATATGAAAGCTGCTCTTGCGATTGCCAACAAGGAGGTCAGTCGACTGAAAACTGACAAAGCTGCCCTGACCGACAAGGCCAGTCAGTTGACTGGAAAGAAGAATGATCTGGAAGCTTTTCTGAGTGGACTTGCCAAGAAGTTGTTCCTCATGCTCGAAGGTAATCCTTTGCGTCAAACCACCACTTTTGTAGTGATCTTTCCATTCGACCATTGCGTTGACTCAATAATTGTGCTTGCAGAATTCTGCCAAAACTTTGAAGAGGAAACTAGTCGACTGGAATCGAACTTGGACCCCGTCAACTCTCCAGTGAATGATGAAGTTGCCATGAATGTGTTCTTGAGTCCCGCGTTGCTGCTGTTGTTGATTATCTTGCAAGGCTGAAAGTCGCCACTTCCCGCATCGACAAAGACGCCTCGCCCAGGGAGACGCCTCCGAATCGACCTCGAAGTTCGATGACTCGATCGAACACGCCTCTGGTCGAGTGCAGGAGTGGAAAAAGTCCTCTGCGAGGTGTGGCGCAGATGTTGCTCTGTGTCTGGCTCGAGTCCACTGCAAGGATGTGTGAGAAGATAAGTTGGCGGCTCTTCGGGTGGCCAACACCAAGAAGCACGACTTCAGGTCCTTCATGGAGACCTTCATTGCTGCCGCCACTCGAATTGCGGACGAAATTGATCTTGATGAGTTTGTTGCACCTTCCAGCCCTCCATAGGAGGGGTAAAAAAACTTCTTTGAGCTCGACCCTTTAAATTTGCCTCGGTATGCCGAGTGATTTTGTAACCGATAAACCTTAACAGGCTTAGCGCCTGAGCACTTTCGGTTCCTTTAGGTATCGATCTGAACTTGGATTTGATGTTTGAATATGCTTGCTTTTGGCTCGAAATGTCTTTTGCAGGTTTAAAGCAAGACGCCCACTGCAGTCAACTTATTCTTTTACGTCCACTTAGGCGAGCACTGGGCTGCAGCTAAGCCTCCGAGTGAGAGATTTGCTCTTCACTCGGTAGGATTTTTATACCTTAGGTGAGCACTGGGCTGCAGCTAAGCCCCCGAGTGAGAGGTTTGCTCTTCACTCGGTAGGATTTTTATACCTTAGGCGCAGCACTGGCTGCAGCTAAGCCCCGAGTGAGAGGTTTGCTCTTCACTCGGTAGGATTTTTATACCTTAGGCGAGCACTGGGCTGCAGCTAAGCCCCCGAGTGAGAGGTTTGCTCTTCACTCGGTAGGATTTTTATACCTTAGGCGAGCACTGGGCTGCAGCTAAGCCCCCGAGTGAAAGGTTTGCTCTTCACTCGGTAGGATTTTCATACCTTAGGCGAGCACTGGGCTGCAGCTAAGCCCCCGAGTGAGAGGTTTGCTCTTCACTCGGTAGGATTTTCACATTGCACTTGTGGCGGAGCTTAGAGGAGAGGGTCGCAGTCGACCTGCGCCTCGTCCTCCTTACGACCGCACGTTGTACTTGTGGCATAGCTCAGAGGAGAGGGTCGCAGTCGACCTGCACCTCGTCCTCCTTACGACCGCATGTTGTACTTGTGGCGTAGCTCAAAGGAGAGGGTCGCAGTCGACCTGCACCTCGTCCTCCTTACGACCGCACGTTGTACTTGTGGTGTAGCTCAGAGGAGAGGGTCGCAGTCGACCTGCACCTCGTCCTCCTTACGACCGCACGTTGTACTTGTGGCGTAGCTCAGAGGAGAGGGTCGCAGTCGACCTACACCTCGTCCTCCTTACGAGCGCACATTGTATTTGTTCTTAGGCGAGTGTTTAGACTGCAACTAAGCCCCCGAGTGGGAGTCTGGCTCTCCACTCGGTAGGATTTCATTAGAACTTAGGCGAGTACTTGGACTGCAGCTAAGCCTCCGAGTGGAAGTCTGGCTCACCACTCGGTAGGATTTTATTTGAACTTAGGCGAGTACTTGGACTGCAGCTAAGCCTCCGAGTGGGAGTCTGGCTCACCACCCGGTAGGATTTTATTTGAACTTAGGCGAGTACTTGGACTGCAGCTAAGCCTCCGAGTGGGAGTCTGGCTCACCACTCGGTAGGATTTTATTTGAACTTAGGCGAGTACTTGGACTGCAGCTAAGCCTCCGAGTGGAAGTCTGGCTTACCACTCGGTAGGATTTTGTTGACACTTAGGCGAAACGGATTCGCAGCTAAGCCCCTGAGTCGGAGTCTGGCTCACCACTCGGTAAGGACTTTTTACAAACTTAGGCGAAACGGATTCGCAGCTAAGCCCCTGAGTCGGAGTCTGGCTCACCACTCGGTAAGGACTTTTTACAAACTTAGGCGAAACGGATTCGCGGCTAAGTCACCCACTGAGGGGAAAATTTTATTGGACAAATAAAAGTGACAAAATTATGGAGAAATTATGACACTATTATTTTGTAATCCATGAACTACGTATATTTTATTACAACTCATCCGAGTGAAAACTTTAAGTGTAAAATGGGCGGAGTAGTTCCGCGTTCCAAGCTCGGGGCTCGTCGATATTGTGCTTGACATTGTAGAGACGGTATGCCCCGTTGTGGAGAACCTTGGTGACGATGAAGGGTCCTTCCCAAGAAGGAGCAAGCTTGTGTTGTTTCTGCTTATCCACTCGGAGAACCAGATCTCCTTCCTGGAAGGCTCGACTCTTCACATTTCTGGCATGGAAGCGACGCAAGTCTTGTTGGTAAATGGTCGATCGGATTAGAGCCATCTCCCTTTCTTCCTCTAAAAGGTCAACTGCGTCCTGCCGCGCTTGTTCAGCTTCTGCTTCGTTGTAGAGTTCAACTCGAGGAGCATTGTGGAGAAGATCACTCGGCAAGACTGCTTCAGCTCCGTAGACCAAGAAGAATGGAGTTCTTCCGGTCGACCAATTTGGCGTGGTCCGCAATCCCCAAAGCACCGAGGGAAGTTCATCGACCCATGCTCCAGCTGCATGTTTGAGATCACGCATCAGTCGGGGTTTCAACCCTTTGAGGATCAGGCCATTAGCTCGCTCTGCTTGTCCATTCGATCATGGATGGGCGATCGCGTAGTCGACCCGTGTGCCTTGAGAGTTGTAGAAATCTCTGAATGCCTCTGAATCAAAGTTCGACCCATTATCTGTAATGATGCTGTGCGGCACTCCATATCTGAATATCAGTTCCCTGATGAAGCTAACAGCAGTACCGGCGTCAAGGTTCTTGATGGGTTTCGCCTCGATCCACTTGGTGAACTTGTCGACTGCCGCAACACATGCGTGAAACCGCTTCGACCTGTTCTCAAGGGGCCGACCATATCCAACCCCCATACTGCGAAGGGCCAGACGAGTGGAATGGTCTTCAGAGCTGATGCAGGCTTGTGTGACATATTTGAGTAGAACTGACATCCTTCGCACTTGTCCACTATTTCCTTTGCCATCTCATTCGCCTTTGGCCAGTAAAATCCGGCTCGGTATGCTTTGGCCACGATGGTCCGAGAGGACGCATGATGACCAGGTCCCCGAGTGGATATCATCAAGGATGATTCGACCTTCTTCTGGCGTTATGCACTTCTGACCAACTCCAGTCGCGCCCTCTCTGTATAACTGTCCTTTGATTATGGTAAAGGCTTTGGATTGACGGACGATCTGTCGAGCCTCTTCCTCATCCTCTGGGAGCTATTTTCTCAGGATATACGCGATATATGGAACTATCCAGTCGGGAATGACCACTAAGACCTCCATGACCAAGTCGACCACTGCTGGGACCTCAACCTCAGTCGGATCTGTGGCACTCTTGGGCTGTGGAGCTTCTTCGGTGAAAGGATCTTCTTTGACTGACGGAGTGTGTATATGCTCCAAGAACACACCACTCGGAATGGCTTCTCTCTTGAACCTATCTTTGCCAGATCATCACCGCTTGATTTTTCACCGGGGTATGTGATGGAGCTCTAACCCTCAAACTTCTTTTCCAAATTTTCCTCATCGCATTGCAAGATCCAAATATGGCTGGGCTTCTCACGCCCCACTCCTTCATCACTTGGTTGACCACTAGATCCGAGTCGCCATAAACCATAAGGCGACGGACGCCGAGTGAAATGGCCATGCGCAACCCATACGTATGGGCCTCATACTCGCCTCATTGTTGGAGGAATCAAAGTGAATCTGAGCACATATCTGAGCTTATCTCCTCTGGGGAAACCAAGACCACCCCAAAGACCGAACCATTCAAAGATCTTAGAGCCATCAAAAACATGGTCCAATGCTCCGAGTGAACTTCATCGGTTGTCTGTTGTTCAATCCACTCGGCGAGGAAATCTGCTATTGCACGGGACTTAATGGCTTTTTTGCCTCAAACTTGATATCAAGGGAAGAAGTTCAATCGCCCATTTCGCCACTCGACCAATTGCATCTCTCAGTGCGTAATCTCGAAGTGGAGCGTCACGACGAATCGTGATGGAATGATCGAGAAATAATGAGCAACCTTCTTCGTGGTCATGTATATCCCATACACAAGCTTCGATAATGAGGGTATCTTTGCTTGGATGGAGTCAAAACTTCGACAAATAATACATCGGGCGCTAAACTTTGAAGGCTTTTCCTTCTTCTTCCCGCCGACCGTAAATCTCAGATCGACGACTTGTCCTGTGGCTGCGATATAAAGCAACAGAGGCTCTTTGCTGATTGGAGCAGCAAGCACCGGCTGGGTGGAGAGCGAGCTTTTGGCTCGGCAAATGCTGCATCACTCGAGTCCACTCGAACTTGTCCGCCTTCTTCATCACGGTAAAGAGGCAATGCCTTTTCACCGAGTCATGAGATGAATCGACTTAATGCGCCAAGCATCCAAGAAGCTTCGACATCGTGCACTCGCACAGTATGCTTTCATTCGGAGAATAGTGCCGATCTTCTCTGGATTAGCATCGATCCTCGCCGAAACGAAAACCGAGTAACTTGCCACCGTGAACTCAATGTGCACTTTGATGGATTGAGCTTGATATCATACCTTCCGAGGTTGGCAAATGTTTCGGCGAGGTCGGTGAGCAGGTCGGAACCTTTTGTGACTTGACCACGATATCATCCATATACGCCCACATTCCGACCGATTTGAGTGAGCAAACACTTCAATCATTCGCGCAAATGTGGCTCCGCATTTTGAGGCCGAATGGCATGGTGATATAGCGTAAGCACCCAATGGAGTGATGAAAGTTGTTTTATCTCATCGGGTCCGCATGACGGATCCGATGGTACCCGAATAGGCGCCTAGAAAAGACAATCTCGCATCCCGCGGTCGAGTCAACAATTTGATCAATGCGAGGAGAGGAAAATGATCTTCGGCAGGCCCGATTTATGTGCTTGAAATCAATGCACATTCAAGTGATTTGTCCTTCTTAGGAACCATGACGACATTAGCGAGCCACTCGGAGTGGTATATCTCTCGGATAAATCCTGCCGCCAACAATGAGCCACTTCTCACCAATAGCCTTTCTTTACGGACGGCGGACCGCCAAGATGCTCTTTAACTGGTTTTGCTGATGAGTCAACTCTAAGGCAATGCTCAGCCATCCCTCGAACACCTCGCATGTCACCGGCTTCCATGCAAAATGTCCCGCTCTCACGGAGGAACTGGATGAGCGCTTCTTCCTATTTCGGTCGCGGTTGTGGAGATGTGGGTCGGGCTGCATTGGGGTCGGTCGGGTGAATGTGGACAGGCTTCGCCTCACCGGAAGATTGAAATGCGATTCTGGCGGGCTTCTTGGATCGCAGCAAATCACTCGGATCTGCGTTTACTTATATTCTTCAAACTCGACCGCTGTCACCGAATCGCAATCTTTGAGCCCTTCGAAAACACTCTTCGCTTTTTCCGATCACCGGTGACAAGTGATCACCTTTGGGGCCGGGCATCTTCGCTTGAGGTACACGTAACATGGTCGAGCCATGAACCGTCGTAGGCTGGTCTCCCCAAAATGGCATGGTATGCGCCCAAAATCCACAACCTCAAACGCCAACTTCTCCTTGCGAAAATGTTTTGAGTCACCAAATACCACGCCCAGAGCTATTTGGCCGAAAGTGACTCGGCTTTCTTTCTGGTATAACTCCATGAAAGCTCATGTTATTGGTGCTCACGGACATCGGAATGCCCATTCCTTTCAAAGTGTCTCAGATACAACAAGTTTAGTCCACTACCTCCGCCCATCAAGATTTCGTCGATCGAGTGCCTTCGACAATTGGGTCGACCACCAAAGCTTGCCTCCCGGGGTGGCAATATGAGTCGGTGATCGACCGGTCGAATGTGATGGGTGTTTGGGACCATCTCAGATAACTTGGTTTTGCTGGGGCAACCATGTTCACCTCACGATTAATGACCTTCAGTCGGCTCTTGCTTTCCACATCTGCGAAGATCATCAGAGTGGAGTTGACATGCAGATATCCTCCCTCACTGTCCTCCTTGTCCTCGGCCTTGTCCGACTCCTTTTCCTTGTCCTTGGACTATTTTCCTTGAAACTGCTGGATCAGGAGTCGACATTAGCAAGTAGTATGCTTTGGGTAAATGATATTGTCCTCTTCATCTTTCTTCATGTGGATGTGACACGGCATATCCATCACGTCGTTCCCTTCTTTATCCTTCACCTTCTTAGGGTTCCAGGATCCTTTAGGTTTCCCTTTGAATTTTCCCTGAGTCACGGCCAGAGCCTCTCCAGGAGCTGCCGGTTCGGCTTTCCGCTTCTGTTTCCGACTGGTGTTTCCCTTCTCCAACTGACTCGGCTTGTACTTGCCGCTTCGGAGTCAGTCTTCCTCTTCGTGTTGGCGTACTTGGTAGCAATCTCCATCATCCGACTCAGGGTCATGTCTCCGGTTCGACCAAACTTCAAACTCAATTCTTTGTTCTTGACACAATCCTTGAAGGCGCAGACCGCCTGATGGTCAGACACGTTCTCCACGGTATGATGCAGAGTGATCCATCTCTGAATATACTCTCTGAGAGTCTCATTCGTCTTCTGCACACAGACTTGCAGCTCTGTCAATCCAGCTGGTCGCTTGCAAGTCCCTTCAAATGTTCTGACGAACACTCGGGACAGATCTTCCCAAGTGTAAATGCTGCTAGGAGGTAATCGATTCAACCACGCCCGCGTAACCTTCCAACATGAGGGGCAATGCTTCATGGCCACCTCGCCATTTCCCCACCAATCTGAATCGCCACTCGGTAGTCCTCAAGCCGTGTTTCGGCTTGACTCACCAAAGGAACTTGCTTATCTGTTGCCAACCCGGTTGGGGGAGGACCGCGCTCGATAGCCTCGCTGAAACATTCTGGACCAGAAACATGCACTCGACTGCTTGTAGGCGCATCTTTGTCGGGGCCGCCCCGATGGGCTCTGTTTCGGTCAACCAAGCCTTGCACGATGATGGATCTTGCGTCGAAGCCTGGTTCCCGGGGGTCGACTGGAGCTCTTTGCCCCACACTGAGTTGACGCCTGTCATCTTGCTGCCGAGGAGCGTAAGACCCACCCCTCGGGGGGAAGTGGGCACTCGATGCCTATCATCTCGGTCGTGTCGGTCACCGTACTGGTCTCGCCGATTCTCGCGTCCTTCACGCTGCAGAGGCGATCTAGGGCTGTGAGTCGATCGAATCGTATTCACAATGACGGATCGGTGTGGAATTTCATTGCGATCGCGACACGGCTGAATTCTGATCTCCTGCTGCGCGGAGCAAATCTCTGATCTGCATCAAGCCTCTGCCAGCTTCCACGGTGGGCGCCAACTGTCGTGGTTCTAAGTCTGACAGTAGAGTGGGGGGTAGGTATGAAGAGGCAAGGTCTTAGCTATGGATAGGTTGTAAACACAAGAGATGTACGAGTTCAGGCCCTTCTCGAAGGAAGTAAAAGCCCTACGTCTCGGAGCCCGGAGGTGGTCGAGTGGATTATGAGTATATGGATTACAGGGGTGCGAACCCTTTACACTGAGGTGGGGGGTGGCTTATATAGTGCCTGCCAGACCCCTCCGGCCCTCAGTAATGCGGGGTTTAAAGTACATTAAGTCTGGGGTGTTACTGGTAACGCCCCACATAAAGTGTCTTAACTACCATAAAGTCTACTTAATTACAGACCGTTGCAGTACAGAGTGCTTCTTGACCTTCTGGTGGTCGAGTGAATCTTCGTGGTCGAGTCCTTCAAGTACGTTGAGTGGAGTCCTCGCAGGTCGACTGGAAGGTGATCTCTTCTAAGGGTGTCCTTGGGTAGGGTATTTAGATCAGGTCTATGACCCTACCCTAGGTACATGACTCCATCACCAGTAGCTATGTGTTTGATCTCTCTCTCTCTCGTGTTCTCTCCCGTGTTCCCTCTATAGCACGATCTTGATGTATCCCGAGCTTTGCTATTGTAGTTGGATCTTATGATGTTTCTCCCCCTCTACTCTCTTGTGATGAATTGAGTTTCCCCTTTGAAGTTATCTTATCGGATTGAGTCTTTTATAAGAACACTTGATGTATGTCTTGCCGTGCTTATCTGTGGTGACAATGGGATATCATGTGCCACTTGATGTATGTTTTGGTGACCAACTTGCGGGTTCCGCCCATGAACCTATGCATAGGGGTTGGCACACATTCTTGACTCTCCGGTAGAAACTTTGGGGGCACTCTTTGAAGTACTTTGTGTTGGTTGGATGAATTTGAGATTGTGTGACACATATGGTATAATCATGCCCACGGATACTTGAGGTGACAATGGAGTATCTAGGTGACATTAGGGTTTTGGTTGATTTGTGTCTTAAGGTGTTATTCTAGTACGAACTCTTTAATAGATCGATCCGAAAGAATAACTTTGAGGTGGTTTCGTACCCTACCATAATCTCTATGGTTGTTCTCCGCTATTAGTGGCTTTGGAATGACTCTTTGTTGCATGTTGAGGGCTTGTTATATGATCCATCTATGTTATTATTGTTGAGAGAACTTGCACTAGTGAAAGTATGAACCCTAGGCCTTGTTTCCTATCATTGCAATACCGTTTACGCTCACTTTTATCATTAGTTACCTTGCTGTTTTTATTATTTCAGATTACAAATACCTTTATCTACTATCCATATTGCACTTGTATCACCATCTCTTCGCCGAACTAGTGCACCTATACAATTTGCCAATGTATTGGGTGTGTTGGGGACACAAGAGACTCTTTGTTATTTGGTTGCAGGGTTGTTTGAGAGAGACCATCTTCATCCTACGCCTCCAACGGATTGATAAACCTTAGGTCATCCACTTGAGGGAAATTTGCTACTGTCCTACAAACCTGTGCACTTGCAGGCCCAACAACGTCTACAAGAAGAAGGTTGTGTAGTAGACATCACTGCACATCACAGGAAATGCTGAAGATGTGAACTCATGGGTGTTGGTTTGGATGACAGAGAACACACAGTATAAGGCACCGGCCACTGAATTGTTTCGTGCCATGCCCGCTCGGTCCTCCCCGTAAGGTGCACGCCTCAACTCAAACCGAAATACGATCATTTCATGCAAGTATTGATGAAGCCATTGAAGCCTGGACAAGCATCAAGGACCAAATTCCTCGTGAAGGAATTGCAATATGTGCCAAGGACAGTCTATCGCATTCTGACGAAGACATTGAGTCCAATCAAAGGCCACGACTCGAATGATGAAGAAGTCGTTGGCATCATGAAGAATCTGCTTTTCAACATCATGCACGGTATTCCCGTGAACTATCATGATTTCTTCATGAGGACTCTGGCAAATGTTGCAATGTCCCCAGTTGAGTTGAAGCCTTATGCTTCCTGGATTATGAGATTCCTCAGATCAAGTTCTTCACTCAACTACAAAGCTGATACACTCAACCATGGCAGCTACTTGCCCCCAATTGAAGTCCTCAAACGGACATTTTCCTCAGCTGATGAAAAGGGCAAGGCCACTGCTGTTATTGATGAGGGCATTCGACCATTGGATGGACAGTTTCGCAAAGCTGCTTCCACTACAAAAAAATACACTCCTGTGATGATACGTGTTTGTCACAGTAGGTCGCATTTTTTGTCATGCATGTACATCCATGATGATTTAATGACAGAATCAATATAGTCATACCTGTGCTGTCGTAGAAGTGTTCCATGACATTACCAAAATTATCATCACGGAAGTGTCCACTTCCATGACGATAAATCGCGCGTCACAGAAGTGCTTTCGTCAAGGGTGACCGACACGTGGCATCCACCGTAACGGAACACCGTTAAGCTATCCGGTCTGGTTTTGGATCCGATAACCCATTAACAGCCCGGGCCAATGGGGATTTTCCACGTGTAAAATCATCATTGGCCGCAGGAAACACGTGTTGCCTCACCGTTGGGACATATGTCATCCACTCATTGGACAGGAGGCCCCTATGATAGGTCGACACGTGGCACGACCCAACAGTGGCCCATTCCGGTGAAAAAGGCCAGCCCAGTAAAAATTACTAGGCCGGCCCATATAAGGCCTACTTGTGTCAGGTCCATTTAAGCCCATGGCCCATACGAGATGTGCCAATTCGGCCCGTCAACGTCCCATTAAAGATTTGACACCATTGCAGCCCATCGTCAGTTCGAGTCTGTTAACAGCCCGCTATATATTTGGGCTCAATATCGTCTCGATGAGATTTCGGCATGTTAATGGCCCATTCAATGGATGGGCCAATTTTTAGGATGTACATCTTTCGGCCTTTTAGCGACCCATTTAAATGTTGGGCTAATTTCCGGCCCGATGTGTCTTTCAGCCTGTTGACAGCACATAAATCAGATGGGCCATTTGTAGTTGGACCTAAGTTTCGGCCTTTTAGCGGCCTATTTAAGTGTTGGGCCAATTTCCGGCCCGGTGTCTCTTTTAGCCTGTTGACGGCCCATAAATCAGTTGGGCCATTTGTAGTCGGACCTGAGTTTTGGCCTTTTAGCGACCCATTTAAGTGTTGGGTCAATTCTCGGCCCTGTGTGCCTTTCGGCCTGTTAACGGACCATAAATAAGTTGGGCCATTTGTAGTCGGACCTTAGTTTTGGCCTTTTAACGGCCCATGATCTTCATGGTCCAATACCAGCCCGGTTTCTCTTTCGGCCCGCTAAAGGCCCACAACACAGTTGGGCCATTTACAATACGACCTGACTTTCGGCCATTTAGTAGCATGCTCTTCATGGTCCAGTACAAGCCAGCTGTCTCTTTCGGCCTGCTAAAGGCCTACAGTATAGTTGGGCCATATGTAGCCCAAACTTAGTAATGGCCTGTTAATGGCCCATGAAATCAATTGGGCCCACCTGTTGCCCGCTTTGATTTCGGCCTGTTAACGACCCTGGAGGTAAGAGGGCCGACCACTAACTTTCGGCCTAGTAACGACCCATTAATTTAATGGGCCCATAAAGTTTGTACATGTCTTGAGGCCAAGTTAGATAATTTGAGCCCATTACGACGAGCAATTATGCACAGGACCAAAACCGATCAAGCAAAGGTATGGCATACAGGGAATAACGTTGCACATCCAGCATATATTACAGGAAATTACATCCACTGGGCAATCAAAGATTGATGCCAGTGCAAATAAATGAGCAGAACCTAACGATCTACAACGTCACAATCTGCAACCTCAGCACAGATGACGCCCATAAGCATGTGGGCAAGTTCTTGCTGCTTTGCTACACTATCTCTGAAAACATTGATCAGTTGTTGTGTCGCACGACTCTGCACCTCTGATTCATCCACCATTTCCATCATTGCTTCAGCCATTAATTAGTTCACAAACATACATTTATTCCGTTGCATTTGAGATGAGGATACCTAATGATTCAGATGGTGATTTTGGCAGGCTTGTATTATTGATAGTGGAGAGTGTCTCGACCACTGCATCATAACATAAATTAGGATGGGAACCAAACAGACTAATCATGAGTTATTGCCATATTACCTAGCCTAAATTTATTGGAAAGAAACAATGGGGTTGCCTTGCTGTTTTCAGAGTTTGTCTTCTTATCTTCAGCAGCCTGCACCAAATTAACACAGTAGCATTGCTATCATTGGCCAAGTCAGATAATAGGAAAGCAACATTGACACAATGAACGTTTGGGCAACTAGCCTACACCAAATTAACACAATATGGCACAGCTATCATCAGCCAGGTAAGGTAATACGAAAGCAACATTGACATAATGAATGAATGGGCAACCAGAGAAGCACTACAATTCAGTAATGTGCATGATATGAGATAGTACACTCATGCAGCTCAGTATGCAAAACTACCAGGCAGTTTTCCTTACAAAAAATCAACATTGGCACCTTTAACATTTTGCTACAACTAATTTTAGATCAGATAAAGGTTAGATTCACGCCGATTAACAAAATACATGCTGATGTAAAAATATAGTGATATACAATGTACTTACATCAAAGATTGGAGCACAGAGAATTCCCATAAGATATTTTCCTCGAATACGATCCCAATGGAGGAGTCTTCTATCGTTTAACCTTATTTTCTAAAAGAGAGATGGGTAAGAAACATGTAGAAAATATAATCATAATACTATAAAATTTCATGATGCGAGGATACGCACATGCTTCTTAGAATGGAGTTGACATTCTTTTGCTGGACTGGAGCGGACTAGTTCTTTGGCCACCGAATCGCTTATTATCGATTGGGAGTTGGGTTTCTCTGCCGGAGCAAGATTCACGAAAAATGGAGTTGGTTTATTATCCCCTGGCATTTGGATCTTTTGTAAAGACCTGGTTTGTAACCCTTCAGATTCTAACATAGCCGTCTTCCCCTTGCATGGCTTATATAGAAGAATGGTGCTTCAATTATAAAACATGCTACAACAGAGATGGAATAGGTACTGAAGAATAGAAAGGCATGACATATTGACATGTATTCCCTCCATCCGGAAATAAATGGATGTGTCTAGGCGTATTTCAGTTCTAGATACATCCAGTTTTATCCATTTCTGCGACATGTAATCCGGATGGAGGGAGTATGATGTAAGAGCTAGGGATACGACAGGACAACACAGTAAAAAACACTGAAAACCCACTGCAGAACCAAAGTATTCAAACCCACTGATATGAGATAGTACACTCATGCAGCTCAGGATGCAAAACTACCAGGCAGTTTTCCTTACAAAAATCAACATTGTGGCCTTTAATCATACATTTTGCTACAACTAAATTTAGATCAAATAAAGGTTGGATTCACGCTGATTAACAAAATACATGCTCATGTAAAAATATAGTGATATACAACAGGTACTTACATCTGCATTGGAGCATAGAGAATTCCTGCAAGAATCTTTCCTCACATACGATATCAGTGCAGAAATTCTTCTATTTGTTAAGCTTATTTTCTAAAAGAGAGATGGGTAAGAAACATGTAGAAAATATGATTAACATGCTATAAAATTTCATGATGCAAGGATACACACACGCTTCTTAGGAGTTGACATATTTTTGCTGGACTGGAGCGGACTAGTTCTTTGGCCACTGGAATCTGCTTATTATCAGTAGGAGTTGGGTTTCTCTGTCTTTGCAAGATTCTATAAAAACTGGAGTTGGTTTATTATCTCCTGGCATTTGGATCTTTTGCAAAGGCCGTGTTTGTAACCCTTCAGATTTAACATAGCCGTCTTCCCCTTGCATGCCTTGTATAGAAGAATGGTGCTTTAATTATAAAACATGCTACAACAGAGAGTTGGAATAGGTACTGAAGAATAGAAAGGCATGACATATTGACATGTATTCCCTCCATCCGAAAAAATGGATGGGTCTAGGCATATTTCAGTTCTAGATACATCCTTTTTTATCCATTTCGGCAACATGTAATCCGGACGGAGGGAGTATGGTGTAAGAGCTAGGGATACGACAGGACAACACAACAAAAAAACACTAGTTGAATGTAAAACCTTATGCTAGCGGAATACGTACAGAAAAAACTAAGGCAGCATACACGTGTATGATTGGGAAACTAAGATGGCATTGCAACAGAGCACTAGAACAACACTTCAATGTAAAAAAACATGGTATGGTAGACAGATGAAGTACATACTGATGAATAACAATGCATAAGATATTCAGAAGCATGATGTCCAAATTAAGCAGATGACATTGTGATAGAGTAGAATGACGGTACTTGAATTTGAAAACATGTTATCATGAATGGAATAGGTACTGAAAAACAGGAAGGCATGACATATTTACATGCATGATCAGCATGCTAAGCACATGGCATTGCAACAGAGGAGATACACTCCAGGACATTATATGCATGTTGTACCCATATCACAGGCCAAGTTAGAGCAAGGACCTTGTGGGGTGAAGAGGATTCATTATCTTTCTGCAAATCTTCTGAAGAACAGCCTTTACATGTTCCATCATATTGGGTATAATTGACATCAAGTTTATTGGCCTTTACATTGCTCCGTGAGGTTCTTGTGGATATATCAGTGTGTGCAATTATATCTGACATGCATGGAAGACAACTAGTAGTTAGATTTATATAATGAGTGCTTGTAGGAGACGACATAAATAGTAGGACTGGGGTTAACTAGCAGCAACAGGTCTCAAAAACTAAAGGGAGAACACAGATGAAAGCTACAGAATATGTATCGTTTGTACTCAAGATTAACTAGATGGCACACAAAAGTATTAAAGAACAACATAGGTAATACTAGAAGTGGTATAATACTATAATCACTAGCCTGTGGGGTAGCATTGTCTGATGGATGATAACTATGGAACAACATTACCTAAAGAACAAGTATCTTAGCTAAACTATGGAACAACATTAACTCCTGAACAAGACCCGTAAGAGATCAGCATGAATATACAGTGAAATGAGATAATCTATTTTCCATGCTTAGATGAATAACAAAGCCATAAATGTTGCACACAAGTAAGATGAGGGTACAACCTATCTAGCCGCCATCCATAGGAGTGAGCATCATGTGCTGACTTGTCGATGGCCCTAAAGTTGTTGTGGTTTTCCATGTCGGGCATGCGCATTCGATGCAGGGAACTATTGAGTGGGGACTATAGCTCCCTTCTGGTGTATGCTTCCCTTGTTGGAGCAGTTGCGGTGAGTCGGAAGACGGTGTGGCTGAAGATGCAGATAACGCATAATGTTAAGAACGACATATCTGTTTGATATGAAGAAATACACTCAGAGATCAACAACAAGGTACGAGAGTGGTCACACGTCTGTTGACTGAACACTAAATTGGGGTCACATGATTTTATTTTATTTTGGTACTGTCCGATCTATGCCAGATGGCTTGATGGCCGTCTTGTGCCTCCCGGCTGACTCTGTTCGGAATCTTCCCCGAAGAGCCAGCGACCAACGGCAGAGCAGCCTACCTCCACCGTCCGTGGCCCTGGCCAAAATCCCGCTCCTCGCCCCACTGCACTGCCGTGGTTGCGCTGCCCCCGGGCCAATCCACAAAGACTCCCCGTCATCCAGATTCGGCGGCGGCAGTACCTTCATCCCACACAACTCTAAGATAGCCATCTAAGCGTTGCTTCCGCGGCAAACTTGTGGCCCCGCACCCTTACGTTAGACACCAGCCAATCGGCAACCTAGGAATTCCGCCGCCTCGAGGGGTGCTGCTTCCCATTGGGAATCGATTGGCCCAGAATAAAAGTTCAGACAACTAACACCTAAATAAAGTGATTTGAGATAAGGGTGTGACCTATCTAGCGGTATGGTGAAGTAGGCAGGTCTAGCTGCCGAGTCGGTGAGGCCGACACGGTTGCGGTGGTGACCGGCGGCAGGGAAACAACGATGTCGCGATGGTCGACGGCTATGGGGAAGCAGCACCGGGACTCTGGGCGGATCCAAAGTTGGAGCCGCTCCGGTGCCGTGAACAACGACGGAGGTGAATCGGCTCCGGTGCAGTTCACGCGGCCGTCGTCGAGGCAGCTCCAGCAGCATGGAGTAAGAGGCACACGACCCAGTGCATGACGGCAAATGGACAGCGTCTCCGGCATTAGGGAGGAGGGCGACTGTGAAATTGGTGCGGTGGGGGCGCCATGGAGGAGGGGCCGAGGTTTCACGACTCGGGAGAAGGGAGCTTCACGGGGAGAAGGTGATTTGGCGCCCACGAGGTATGAATGGGGGGAGGGGGAATTGGGAGGGGAGTGGAACCATGTCTTACGGACGCATTTGTCTCGAAATGTGAGGGGGGGTTATTCTAGCCCTGCCTTTAGGCTTCTCGGCTTGGGTCTGTGTCTTGAGGGTCGGGATAGTAGAGTAACTTTGCTTCTCCCCAAATAGTGGGCGGAGCGATTTGAGGCGGAGGGCGTGTTTTGAAATATAGTGGGCGCGGCGATTTCAAGGGCGAGGAGAGCGTGTTTTGAAATAGTGGGCGCGAGCTATTTCGGGCGAGGAGAGCGTGTTTTGCCGACCATGGTTTATGAATTACTCGGCACATGTCATTTCGGCCGAGGAGAAGGCACGCTTGGATGAAGTTACGAACCTACCCTCGATGTACAATGGGCCAATTGATGCGTGTCCCACATAGGACGGTCATTTCGCATCTCCCATTTATTTGCTCGGGCGAATTCCACCGAGCATAGGATGTTTAACGGTTCGTTCAAATTTTGGGAGAACGAGCATCCACGTCTACCTTACCAAGTCGATTCGAATCAAATTTTGAAATATTAGCTTGCCACTTCTTTTTTTAGATGGAGAGATGATGCTCGGGAGTAATGTGTTTTTACATGCTCGTTGCTAGCGATTTACTATATGACAAATAGTTGACCCACTCAAAAACGTGAATCAAACCCAAAATGAAATATCCCGATTCAATGAAATAGCTCGTTCACTAGGTCAAAATAGTGAACTAAATCCAAAATTGAACACCTCAATCGAGTAGCATGTTGTACAGTATTATAGTACTCCATGAACATGTTGAAAGTTAAATTAATGAACTTGTTTGATATATGCATATATCCGTTCATGCGTGGATTGTAGACAACATGTTCTCCAATTTAAATATTTGAATGCAAGTTTATATCGAAACATGGTTTATATCAGTCTTTGATGCATAAAACGTGATCTCCCCCTCTCCCGGACTCCTGTTCTCTCTCTCTCTCTCTCACCGACAATCTTCAATTCTGTCGCACGCATCCGACACAAAAACCTTGTTGGTCCCTCTCCCTTTCTCTCCATCTCTCTCTCTTTTTGTGTGTGTGTGTGTGGGGGGGGGGTCTTTCTAGTTCGCATGCATATATACTCCATCTATAGGTCTCTCTCGCACACTATGTATGATACTGTAGCTAGTCCAAGCTAGATATCTTGGGTACACTCATCGTACGCACACAAATTCCTTGGCTCGTTGCCCGTAACTCTCTCACGCACCACTCTGTCGTCTTGGAGCTCTTCCCCCCTCTCTCAAACTCTCCATCTACCTGGGTCACACATACACATGCATATCTCACTCGCACTCGATAGGCCCATCTAAAACTCTATCTCTCTCCCTCGTTCTCTCTCCATCTCACACGCACACACACACAATCTCATGCCTAGCTAGCCAAGTATGATGGTCTCTCACTCAATTGTAGGCACACATAGTCCCCCCTATATGTATATGACTAGCTAATCTTAGTCTCCATCACAAACATGTGCATGGTCTATCTCGATTTCTGTCGGGGCATCTTTCTATCGCGCATGCACCTCCCTCGATCTCCCACCCATAGAGTCCTCTCACGATCTCGAGGGAATCTCTCTATCACAAACACACCCTCTCTCCCTCCCCATGCGTCCATGTCCTCCATGTGTCCCTCTCGACCTTTGTTCCTTGTTGGCCAGACCTCTATTGGACATGTGCTACAGGGGTGTCTCTCTCCGTTGCAAACAATCACATGCTAGCTATCTTCGTGTATCTCCTCGCCTTGCTTTTCTATCTCGGAGATGCATGTGTGATATGTTCGCATAAGAAACGAAAAAACACACACTCTCACTAATTTATTGTTTGTTGTCACTTTCTCTTTCGCACACATACACTTTTTGTTGGAAATATGCCCTAGAGGCAATAATAAAAGTATTATTATATTTCAATGTTCATGATAATTGTCTTTTGTTCATGCTATAACTGTATTATCCGGAAATCGTAATACACGTGTGAACACTTAGACCCAATGAGTCCCTAGTGAGCCTCTAGTTGACTAGCCCGTTGTGATCAATAGATAGTCTTGGTTTCCTGACTATGGACATTGGATGTCGTTGATAACGGGATCACATCATTAGGAGAATGATGTGATGGACAAGACCCAATCCTAAGCATAGCATAAAAGATCGTGTAGTTCGTTTGCTAGAGCTTTGCCAATGTCAAGTATCTCTTCCTTCGACCATGAGATCGTGTAACTCCGGTTACCGTAGGAGTGCCTTGGGTGTATCAAACGTCACAACGAATCGGGTGACTATAAAGGTGCATTACGGTATCTCCGAAAGTATCTGTGGGTTGACACGGATCGAGATCGATTTGTCACTCCGTATGACGGAGAGGTATCTCTGGGCCCACTCGGTAATGCATCATCATAATGAGCTCAAGTTGACCAAGGTGTTGGCCACGGATCATGCATTAAGGTACGAGTAAAGTGACTTGCGTAACGAGGCCGAACAAGGTATTGGGATACCGACGATCGAGTCTCGCAAGTAACGCATCGATTGACAAAGGAATTGCATACGAGGTTTGATCGAATCCTCGACATCGTGGTTCAACCGATGAAATCATCGAGGAGCATGTGGGAGCCAACATGGGTATCCAGACCCGCTGTTGGTTATTGCCCGAGAGTCGTCTCGGTCATGTCTGCGTGTCTCCCGAACCCGTAGGGTCTACACACTTAAGGTTCGGTGACGCTAGGGTTAGTAGGAAGTCAAGTATGTGACTACCGAATGTTGTTCGGAGTCCCGGATGAGATCCCGGACATCACGAGGAGTTTCGGAATGGTCCGGAGGTAAAGAATAATATATAGGAAGTGGTATTTCGGCCATCGGGAAAGTTTCGGGGTCTCCCGGTAATGTATCGGGACCACCGGAAGGGTCCCGGGGGTCCACCGGGTGGGGCCACCTATCCCGGAGGGCCCCATGGGCTGAAGTGGGAGGGGAACCGTCCCATAGTGGGCTGGTGCGCCCCCCTAGGCCCACCCCCTGCGCCTAGGGTTGAAACCCTAGGGGTGGGGGGGCGCCCCACTTGGCTTGGGGGGCACTCCACCCCCTTGGCCGCCGCCCCCCCTGGAGATTGGATCTCCGGGGCGGCCTCTGTGGGGCCTATATAAAGGGGAGGAGGGGCTGCTGTACCCATCTCCAAGGCGCAGCCCCTCCCCTCCCCAACACCTCTCCTCATCCGTAAGCGCTTGGCGAAGCCCTGTCGGAGTACTGCTTCTCCACCATCACCACACCGTCGTGCTGCCGGTGGAGCTGTCTTCCTCCACCTCTCCTTCCTCCTTGCTGGATCAGGACGGAGGAGACGTCACTCGTCCCGTACGTGTGTTGAACGCGGAGGTGCTGTCCGTTCAGCACTTGGACATCGGTGATTTGAATCACGTTCGAGTACGACTCCATCATCACCTTGCAAGCTTCATACGCGATCTACAAGTGGTATGTAGATGCAAACTCTCTCCTAGACTCGTTGCTTAGATTAACTCATAGATGGATCTTGGTGAAGCCGTAGGAAAATTTTTAATTTTCTGCAACGCTCCCCAACAAAGGCATCATGAGCTAGGTCTATCGTAGTTCTCTAATGCACGAGTAGAACACAATTTGTTGTGGGCGCTGATCTTGTCATCTTACTTGCCTCTACTAGTCTTTTCTTGCTCAACGGTATTGTGGGATGAAGCGGCCGACCAACCTTACACGTGCGCTTACGTGAGACCGGTTCCACCGATTGACATGCACTAGTTGCATAAGGTGGCTGGCGGTGTCTGCTCTCCCACTTTAGTTGGAGCGGATTCGATGAACAGGGCCCTTATGAAGGGTAAATAGAAGTTGACAAAATCACGTTGTGGTGATTCGAGGTAAGAAAACGTTCTTGCTAGAACCCAATCGCAGCCACGTAAAAATGCAACAACAATTAGAGGACGCCTAACTTGTTTTTGCAGCGATTGATCATGTGATGTGATATGGCCGAAGTTGTGATGAATGATGAATTGTGATGTATGAGATCATGTTCTTGTAATAGGATTCACGACTTGCATGTCGATGAGTATGACAACCGGCAGGAGCCATAGGAGTTGTCTTTATTTTTGTATGACCTGCGTGTCATTGAAGAACGCCATGTAAACTACTTCACTTCATTACTAAACGCGTTAGTCATAGAAGTAGAAGTAGTCGTTGGCGTGACAACTTCATGAAGACACGATGATGGAGATCATGATGATGGATATCATGGTGTCAAGCCGGTGACAAGATGATCATGGAGCCCCGAAGATGGAGATCAATGGAGCTTGATGATATTGGCCATATCATGTCACAACTATATAATTGCATGTGATGTTTATTATGTTTATGCATCTTGTTTACTTAGGACGACGGTAGTAAATAAGATGATCCTTACAAAATTTCAAGAAGTGTTCTCCCTAATCGTGCACCATTGCTACAGTTCGTTGCTTCTAAGCACCACGTGATGATCGGGTGTGATGGATTCTTACGTTCACATACAACGGGTGTAAGACAGTTTTACACAGCAAAAACACTTAGGGTTAACTTGACGAGCCTAGCATGTGCAGACATGGCCTCGGAACACGGAGACCGAAAGGTCGAACACGAGTCGTATGGAAGATACGATCAACATGAAGATGTTCACCGACGATGACTAGTCCGTCTCACGTGATGATCGGACACGGGCTAGTCGACTCGGATCGTGTAACACTTAGATGACTAGAGGGATGTTTAATCTAAGTGGGAGTTCATAATTTGATTAGAACTTCATTTTCATGAACTTAGTCTAAAACCTTTGCAAATATGTCTTGTAGATCAATGGCCAACGCTAATGTCAACATGAACTTCAACGCTTCCTAGAGAAACCAAGCTGAAAGATGATGGCAGCAACTATACGGATCGGGTCCGGAACCCGAGGATCATCCTCATAGCTGCCGAAAGCAATATGTCCTAGAAGGACCGCTAGGTGACGCCCGTCGAGAACCAAGACGTTATGAACGCTTGGCAAGCTCGTCTTGATGATTACTCCCTCGTTCGAGGCGGCATGCTTTACACTTAGAACCGGGCTCCAAAAGCGTTTTGAGCACCACGGAGCATATGAGATGTTCAAGAGCTGAAACTAGTTTTCCAAGCTCATGCCCGGTCGAGAGATATGATGTCTCCGACAAGTTCTACAGTTGTAAGATGGAGGAAAATAGTTCTCACAAGGAGCACATCCTCAAGATGTCCGGGTTGCACAACCGTATGACCCAAATGAACATTAACCTCCCGGATGAGGCGGTCATTGACAGAATCCTCGATCGCTCCCACCAAGCTACAAGAGCTTTGTGATGAACTACAACATGCGGGGATGGTGAAGACCATTCTGAAGTGTTCTCGATGTTGAAGTCAGCAGAGGCTGAAATCAAGAAAGAACATCAAGTGTTGATGGTCAATAAGACCACTAAGTTCAAGAAGGGCAAGGGTAAGAAGAACTTCAAGAAGGACGGCAAAGATGTTGCCGCGCCCGGTAAGCCTGTTGTCGGGAAGAAGTCAAAGAACGGACCCAAGCCTGAGACTGAGTGCTTTTATTGTGAGGGGAAGGGTCACTGGAAGCGGAACTGCCCCAAATATTTAGCGGATAAGAAGGCCGGTAACACCAAAGGTATATTTGATATACATGTAATTGATGTGTACCTTACCAGTACTCGTAGTAACTCCTGGGTATTTGATACCGTGCCGTTGCTCATATTTGTAACTCACAGCAGGAGGTGCGGAATAAACGGAGATCTGGCGAAGGACGAGGTGACGATCTTGGCGTCGAATGGTTCCAGAGTCGATGTGATCGCCGTCGCACGCTGCCTCTACATTTACCCACGGATTAGTTTTGAACCTTAATAATTGTTATTTAGTGCCATGTTTGAGCATGAACATTGTATCTGGATCTCGTTTAATCTGAGATGGCTACTCATTTAAGTCCGAGAATAATGGTTGTTCGATTTATATGAGAGATATGTTTTATGGTCATGCTCCGATGGTCAATGGTTTATTCTTAATGAATCTCGGCGTAATATTACACATGTTCATAGTGTGGATGCCAAAAGATGTAAAGTTGATAACGATAGTCCCACATACTTGTGGCATCGCCGCCTTGGTCACATTGGTGTCAAGCGCATGAAGAAGCCCCATGCTTGATGGACTTTTAGAGTCTCTTGATTATGAATCGTTTGACACATGCTAACCATGCCTCCTAGGCAAAATGACCAAGACTCCGTTCTCCGAACAATGGAGCGAGCAACCAACTTGTTGGAAATCATACATACCGATGTGTGCGGTCCAATGAGCGTTGAGGCTCATGGAGGATATCGTTATGTTCTCACTCTCACCGATGACTTAAGTAGATATGGGTATGTTTACTTAATGAAACACAAGTCCGAGACCTTTGAAAAGTTCAAGGAATTTCAGAGTGAGGTGGAGAATCAACGTGGCGAAAGATAAAGTTCCTACGATCGATCGTGGAGGAGAATACTTAAGTCACGAATTTGGTACACACTTAAGGAAATGTGTAATCGTTTCACAACTCACGCCGCTGAACACCTCAAATAAACGGTGTGTCCGAACGTCGTGTCGCACTCTATTGGATATGGTGCGGTCTATGATGTCTCTTACCGATTTACCGCTATCATTTTGGGGATACGCTCTAGAGACAGCTACATTCACTTTAAATAGGGCACCGTCTAAATCCGTTGAGACGACACCGTATGAATTATGGTTTGGGAAGAAACCTAAGTCGTCGTTTCTAAAAGTTTGGGGATGCGATGCTTATGTCAAGAAACTTCAACCTGAAAAGCTCGAACCCAAGTCGGAAAAATGCGTATTCATAGGATACCCAAAGGAAACTGTCGGGTATACCTTCTACTTAAGATCCAAGGAAAGATCTTTGTTGCTAAGAACGGATGCTTTACGGAAAAGAGTTTCTCTCGAAAGAAGTAAGTGGGAGGAAAGTAGAACTCGATGAAGTACTACCTCTCGAACGGAAAGTGGTGCAATAGCAGAAACCGCTCTGTGATGCCCACACCAACGAAGAGGAAAACAATGATGATGATCAAGGTACTTGGATCAAGTTACTCTTGAACTTCAAGGTCCACGAGGACACGCTCCGCACTGAGTGGTACGGCAACCTGTCATGGAAATCATGTTGTTAGACAACAATGAACCTTCGAACTATGAAGAAGCGATGGCGGGCCCGGATTCCAAGAAATGGCTTGAAGCCATGAAATCCGAGATAGAATCCATGTATGAAAACAAAGTATGGACTTTAACAGACTTGCCCGATGATCGGCGAGCAATAGAAAACAAATGGATTTTTAAGAAGAAGACGGACGCGGATGGAAATGTTACCATCTATAAAGCTCGACTTGTTGCTAAGGGTTATCGACAAGTTCAAGGGATTGACTACGACGAGACATTCTCTCCCGTAGCGAAGCTCAAGTCCGTCCGAATCATGTTAGCAATTGCCGCATACTATGATTATGAGATATGGCAGATGGACGTCAAAACGACATTCCTTAACGGACATCTTAAGGAAGAAGCTCAGTATATGATGCAGCCGGAAGGTTTTGTCGATCCTCGAATGCTAACAAAGTATGCAAGCTCCAACGATCCATTTATGGACTGGTGCAAGCATCTCGAGTTGGAACATTCGCTTTGATGAGATGATCAAAGCGTTAGTTTATGCAGACTTATGGAGAAGCTGCGTTTACAAGAAAGTGAGTGGGAGCTCAGAGCATTTCTCATATTATATGTAGATGACATACTCTTGATGGGAAATGATACGAAATTTCTGGACAGCATAAAGGCCTACTTGAACAAGTGTTTTTCAATGAAGGACCTTGGAGAAGCTGCTTATATATTAGGCATCAAGATCTATAGAGATAGATCGAGATGCCTCATAGGTCTTTCACAAAGCACATACCTTGATAAGATTTTGAAGAGGTTCAAAATGGATCAGTCCAAGAAGGGGTTCTTGCCTATGTTACAAGGTGTGAGATTGAGCTCGGCTCGACCACCCACCACGGCAAAAGATAAAGAAGAGATGAGTGTCATCCCTATGCTTCAGCCATAGGATCTATTATGTATGCCATGTTGTGTACGGACCGATGTAAACCTTGCCGTAAGTTTGGTTGCAAGATACCAAAGTAATCCCGCAAGGAACACCGGACAGCGGTCAAGAATATCTGAAGTACCGAAAAGGACAAAGGACATGTTTCGTTTATGGAGGAGACGAAGAGCTCGTCAGAAGGGTTACGCCGACGCTAGCTTCGACTCAGATCCGATGACTCTAAGTCACAAACCGGATACGTGTATATGTTGAATGGTGGAGCAATGGCTGGTGCAGTACAAGCGAGCGCCGTGGCGTGATCTACGTGTGAAGCGGAGTACATGGCAGCCTCGGAGGCAGCGCATGAAGCGATTTGGGTGAAGGAGTTCATCACCGACCTAGGAGTCATACCCAATGCGTCGGGCCGATCAAACTCTTCTGTGACAACACCGGAGCTATTGCCCTTGCCAAGGAGCCTGGTTTCACAAGAAGACCGAGCACATCAAGCGTCGTTTCAACTCCATCCGTGAAAATGTTCAAGATGGAGACATAGAGATTTGCAAAGTGCACACGGATCTGAATGTCGCAGATCCGTTGACTAAACCTCTCTCGCGTGCAAAACATGATCAACACCGAACTCTATGGGTGTTCGATTCATCACAATGTAACTAGATTGGTGACTCTAGTGCAAGTGGGAGACTGTTGGAAATATGCCCTAGAGGCAATAATAAAAGTATTATTATATTTCAATGTTCATGATAATTGTCTTTTGTTCATGCTATAAGCGTATTATCCGGAAATCGTAATACACGTGTGAACACTTAGACCCAATGAGTCCCTAGTGAGCCTCTAGTTGACTAGCCCGCCAGTGATCAATAGATAGTCTTGGTTTCCTGACTATGGACATTGGATGTTGTTGATAACGGGATCACATCATTAGGAGAATGATGTGATGGACAAGACCCAATCCTAAGCATAGCATAAAAGATCGTGTAGTTCGTTTGCTAGAGCTTTGCCAATGTCAAGTATCTCTTCCTTCGACCATGAGATCGTAACTCCGGTTACCGTAGGAGTGCCTTGGGTGTATCAAACGTCACAACGTGGCGGGTGACTATAAAGGTGCATTACGGTATCTCCAAAAGTATCTGTTGGGTTGACACGGATCGAGATCGATTTGTCACTCTGTATGACGGAGAGGTATCTCTGGGCCCACTCGGTAATGCATCATCATAATGAGCTCAAGTTGACCAAGGTGTTGGCCATGGTATCATGCATTACGGTACGAGTAAAGTGACTTGCCGGTAACGAGACTGAACAAGGTATTGGGATACCGACGATCGAGTCTCGGGCAAGTAACGTACCGATTGACAAAGGGAATTGCATACAGGGTTTGATCGAATCCTCGACATCGTGGTTCAACCGATGAAATCATCGAGGAGCATGTGGGAGCCAACATGGGTATCCAGACCCCGCTGTTGGTTATTGCCCGAGAGTCGTCTCGGTCATGTCTGCGTGTCTCCCGACCCGTAGGGTCTACACACTTAAGGTTCGGTGATGCTAGGGTTAGTAGGAAGTCAAGTATGTGACTACCGAATGTTGTTCGGAGTCCGGATGAGATCCCGGACGTCACGAGGAGTTTCGGAATGGTCTGGAGGTAAAGAATAATATATAGGAAGTGGTATTTCGGCCATCGGGAAAGTTTCGGGGTCTCCCGGTAATGTACCGGGACCACCGGAAGGGTCCCGGGGGTCCACCGGGTGGGGCCACCTATCCCGGAGGGCCCCATGGGCTGAAGTGGGAGGGGAACCAGCCCATAGTGGGCTGGTGCCCCCCCCTAGGCCCACCCCCTGCGCCTAGGGTTGAAACCCTAGGGGTGGGGGGGCGCCCCACTTGGCTTGGGGGGCACTCCACCCCCCTTGGCCGCCGCCCGGAGATTGGATCTCCAGGGGCCGGCCTCCCCCCAGGGGGCCTATATAAAGGGGGGAGGGAGGGGGGTGTTGTACCCATCTCCAAGGCGCAGCCCCTCCCCTCCCCAACACCTCTCCTCATCCGTAAGCGCTTGGCGAAGCCTGCCGAGTCTCGCTTCTCCACCATCACCACGCCGTCGTCTGCGCGCCGGTGGAGCTGTCTTCCTCAACCTCTCCTTCCTCCTTGCTGGATCAAGACGGAGGAGACGTCACTCGTCCCGTACGTGTGTTTAACGCGGAGGTGCTGTCCGTTCAGCACTTGGACATCGGTGATTTGAATCACGTTCGAGTACGACTCCATCATCACCTTGCAAGCTTCCGCATGCGATCTACAAGTGGTATGTAGATGCAAAATCTCTCCCTAGACTCGTTTCTTAGATGAACTCATAGATGGATCTTGGTGAAGCCGTAGGAAAAACTTTAATTTTCTGCAACGTTCCCCAACAGTGGCATCATGAGCTAGGTCTATGCGTAGTTCTCTAATGCACGAGTAGAACACAATTTGTTGTGGGCGTTGATCTTGTCATCTTACTTGCCTCTACTAGTCTTTTCTTGCTCAACGGTATTGTGGGATGAAGCGGCCCGGACCAACCTTACACGTACGCTTACGTGAGACCGGTTCCACCGATTGACATGCACTAGTTGCATAAGGTGGCTGGCGGGTGTCTGTCTCTCCCACTTTAGTTGGGCGGATTCGATGAACAGGCCCTTATGAAGGGTAAATAGAAGTTGACAAAATCACGTTGTGGTGATTCGTAGGTAAGAAAACATTCTTGCTAGAACCCAATCGCAGCCACGTAAAAGATGCAACAACAATTAGAGGACGTCTAACTTGTTTTTGCAGCGATTGATCATGTGATGTGATATGGCCAGAAGTTGTGATGAATGATGAATTGTGATGTATGAGATCATGTTCTTGTAATAGGATTCACGACTTGCATGTCGATGAGTATGACAACCGCAGGAGCCATAGGAGTTGTCTTTATTTTTGTATGACCTGCGTGTCATTGAAGAACGCCATGTAAACTACTTTACTTCATTACTAAACGCGTTAGTCATAGAAGTAGAAGTAGTCGTTAGCGTGACAACTTCATGAAGACACGATGATGGAGATCATGATGATGGAGATCATGGTGTCAAGCCGGTGACAAGATGATCATGGAGCCCCAAGATGGAGATCAATGGAGCTTGATGATATTGGCCATATCATGTCACAACTATATAATTGCATGTGATGTTTATTATGTTTATGCATCTTGTTTACTTAGGACGACGGTAGTAAATAAGATGATCCTTACAAAATTTCAAGAAGTGTTCTCCCTAACGTGCACCGTTGCTACAGTTCGTCGCTTCTAAGCACCACGTGATGATCGGGTGTGATGGATTCTTACGCTCACATACAACGGGTGTAAGACAGTTTTACACAGCAAAAACACTTAGGGTTAACTTGACGAGCCTAGCATGTGCAGACATGGCCTCGGAACACGGAGACCAAAAGGTCGAACACGAGTCGTATGGAAGATACGATCAACATGAAGATGTTCACCGACGATGACTAGTCCGTCTCACGTGATGATCGGACACGGGCTAGTCGACTCGGATCGTGTAACACTTAGATGACTGGAGGGATGTTTAATCTAAGTGGGAGTTCATAATTTGATTAGAACTTCATTATCATGAACTTAGTCTAAAACCTTTGCAAATATGTCTTGTAGATCAATGGCCAATGCTAATGTCAACATGAACTTCAACGCTTCTAGAGAAACCAAGCTGAAAGATGATGGCAGCAACTATACGGACTGGGTCCGGAACCCGAGGATCATCCTCATAGCTGCCGAAAGCAATATGTCCTAGAAGGACCGCTAGGTGATGCTCCCATCCTGAGAACCAAGACGTTATGAGCGCTTGCAAGCTCGTCTTGATGATTACTCCCTCGTTCGGTCGCGGCATGCTTTACAGCTTAGAACCGGGGCTCCAAAAGCGTTTTGAGCACCACGGAGCATATGAGATGTTCAAGAGCTGAAACTAGTTTTCCAAGCTCATGCCCGGTCGAGAGATATGATGTCTCCGACAAGTTCTACAGCTTGTAAGATGGAGGAAAACAGTTTTGTGAGTGATCACATCCTCAAGATGTCCAGGTTGCACAACCGTATGACCCAAATGAACATTAACCTCCCAGATGAGGCGGTCATTGACAGAATCCTCGATCGCTCCCACCAAGCTACAAGAGCTTTGTGATGAACTACAACATGCAGGGGATGGTGAAGACCATTCTGAAGTGTTCTCGATCTTCAAGTCACAGAGGCTGAAATCAAGAAAGAACATCCAGTGTTGATGGTCAATAAGACCACTAAGTTCAAGAAGGGCAAGGGTAAGAAGAACTTCAAGAAGGACGGCAAAGATGTTGCCGCGCCCGGTAAGCCTGTTGCCGCGCAAGCACTCCCCCTCCTAAGTATGATTATCTCTCACTAGCCATCAGGAACACACGTATTGTCTCCTTCCATCCATACGTCTATCTCGATATCTTTCGAGGCATCTTCTATCGCGCACACACCTTTTCACTCGATCTCCCACCCATGTAGTCCCATCATGATCTCCAGGGGATCTCTCTATGACAAACATACACTCTCTCCTCCCCATGTCTGCATTTTCTCCGCACGTCTCTCTTGACCTCTCCCCCTTGTTTGTCAGACCCCTCTTGGCCACGTGCTAGGGGTCTTGCTCTCTCGGTTCCAAACAACCACACACTATCTCCTCACCTTGCCTCCGTTGTCGAAGATGCATGTGTGATATGTTTGCATAAGACACACACGCTTTTTCTCTACTTTTATCGTGTGTTGTCCATGTCTCTTTCACACACGCACACACACTTTTTTCACTCACTCTTTCTATTTCTCTCTCTCTCTCTCTCTCTCTCTCTAGTTAGGGATTCTGTCACGTCCATAAGCATATGGATATTTTGAAAAGTCAAACCTTAGAAAAGTTTGACCAGGTATATGTGGAGAAAAACATTTACATCTGGAACAATCATTAGATTCATAACAACATGTACTTACTTCATACTATCATTTATCTTTGGTATTGTAGGTATAAGTAATTTCTTTATAAACTTGGTCAAAGTTTCAAAAGTTTGACTGTAAAAACAATGTTGGAACTACATTATCGAATGGAGGGAGTAGCTCTTTCTCTCTCTCTCTGCTATCTCTCACGGGCCTCCCCTCTCACTCGAACTCTCTATACCGACGGATTATACGCTCACTGTGTTAGCATATAGCTCCGTATATTGTTTAGTTGACCGATCAAACAGTCCACATGGTGCCTTGTCAGCTCGTGTTCTGTATCTTCGTGTGTTGGCCCATGTGGTAGTGGGTGAAAATAAGTAAACTAGAGGCCCATCTGACACGCAGTGAAGTAAACAAAGTTGAAACCACTCGGGGTAGCACCCCGCACGCTAGTAAATTGAGGGCGCATTGAGGACACACTTCTTGCGCATGAAGGACGCACTCACACACAATTCACAACTGCGCGGCGACATGCACAGAAGGACGCACTCGTGCACACCCAACACACAACACACACCAGCACACGTGTACACCGACGTCGCCGCCGGTTGAGATGGACAGTGAGGCAGCCAACAAGCAGAGGCGGCTCGAGCCAAAACCGCATCCGGCGAGCCTGGACTTCATCAGCAGCCTCCCCGATGACATGCAGCTCGTCATCATCGGCCTCCTCCCCACCAAATCTATCATGCGGACCGCCCTGCTCTCCCGGCGGTGGCGCCCCCTCTGGCACCGCGTCCCCCTCAACCTCACCATCGAAAGCTGCCTCTGCAACGGGGATTGCGAACGCATGGCGCGATCTCAAGATCCTTTCGCCGCACCACAGGCCAGCCAGACGCCTTGACATCCGCATGTTCAGTGCCAACTGCAAGGTCCAAGCCAAGTTCAATGAGTGGTTCTTATCCTCCGCCCTAGATCAACTCAAGGAGCTCACCTTTGAAGCTGGACGATGTCACTCTCTGCCGCCGTCCGCGCTCCGCCTCACACCAATGCTGCATCGCGCCAGCTTCAGCTCCTGCTATCTTCCCGGGATTAATGCCACGCCCGCCCTTCTTCTCCCTTAACTCAAGCAGCTTGACCTCTTCGACGTTTTCATCTCAAAGAAGGCTATGGAGCACCTGCTCCGCAGCTATACTGCGCTCGAGTACCTTTGTCTTGAGCAGATCCACGGGTTCATTAGCCTCCACATCACCTCGACAAATCTCCGATGGATCTATGTGTCTTGCTGGCCCCGCAACAAGACATCAATTGGGAAGAGATCACTCCAGCTGTTCCACGTTATGGTCATTGAGAATGCGCCTTTCCTTCAGAGATTGCTTGTACCGGATCTAGAAGGTCAAACAAAAATCAGGGTCATTGACGCACCGAAATTGATAGCATTGGTGTACTCGTCTGCCAAATTCTTCGAACTCTTTATTGGATCCGTAATCGTTCAGGTACAACACTCATCTTCTTCTCCGTCTTCTTGAAATTCACATTTTTAAATTTCTTCTTGATGTATTTACGTCCGTCTTCCAGAAAATGATTCCCACAAGCTTGACCCAGTCCATGCGCATAGTGAAGATCTTGGCACTAAACTCTATCGGCGCCAATCTGGATCAAGTTGTTGGATTCCTTACATGCTTTCCATGCACGGAGAAGCTACTCATCGAGGTGAAACTTCTTTCCTATTAGTAAACGGTAATCACAACGTAGCTCAATTTTTTCATAATTTTTCCAAATTACGATGACAAGTGTAGTGTTCAAAACTACATCTACGCACTGCACCGAAAGAAATGTTTTTAGTATTTTTTCTCACGTGATCACCTGCATCGTTTTTATGTTGTACTACTATAGTATCCTAGGCTAGTCATAGTGGAAAGTAACTTAGACTACTCCAGTAACTCTATGGTTACCCTAAGAGCAAGTACTACCTCCGTCCTGGTTTACTCTTGCAGTTTTTGTAGTATCAAAATTTGACCATAGATTTAACTGACAAAATGTTAATGCATGTCACTAAGAACTATAACGTTGGATTCGTATTTGAACATAATTTAAAATGGTGTAATTTTTAGTGACATGCATTGGCATTTTCTTAGGTAAATCTATGGTCAAAATTTTATACTAAATACGAGGTAGTATTTCCTCTGTCCCAAAATTCTTGTCTTACATTTGTTTAGATAGGATGTATCCAACACTAAAATGTAACTAGATACATCCGTATTTAGACAAATTTAAGAAAAGAATTTTGGGACGGACGGAGTACAAAAGTGGGCTATGTAGGACAAAACACGTGCCGAATTCACTTGTGATGCATTTGGCATCGATGCCCCCTCCATTGCTCACCTGGTGCCCCAATCTGGATCACCTACTTTGGTCCGGTGCCAAATTAACTCACGCAATGAAAAAACACTACGTGGGAGAGAGAGGGGACTAAGGCAATAAAAAAACACTTGTTTGGGAGAGTGAGAGGCTGGTGTAGTTGGTTTGATTGATTTGTTTATACATGTGGGTCTGTGTGCACAGCGGTGCCAACTCTCTCACATCGCGAGAGCGGTGCCAAAATCTTTTGATTTGACATCGATGCGTATTATGTGGCATACTTTTATGAAATATGGCATCGGCCACATAGTGGAAGGCAACAAATGCCCAAGCTCTTCACGTGCTCCTAGTTAAATGAGAGGAAACACACACACACACACACACAGAGAGAGAGAGAGAGAGAGAGAGAATATCACTAGCCTGCCAACCCTATCGTATGAGCGAATGATATTGCTACCTCTTGATGACACATCAATCTTATACAGCCAGCTGCTCTAATAAGTTCTCTTCTTTTGCAGATAAAAAAAGACCCGAAAGTGAAAAATGTTCTGCACTATAACAATCTCATCGAATGCCTTGATCTCCATCTTACATAAATTGATTTGATCGACTACCGAGGCAGCACATCTGAGATTAAATTGGCCAGGTTCTTTGTTCTGGAGGCAAGTGTGCTCAAGGTAATGAGGTTTGGCATTCTCTGGCGCAACAATGAATGGCGTGCTGATCACATAAGCGTCTAAGCCTAAATGACAAAGTCTCCGCAGCTGAATTTGTTTTGAAACATCAAGTGGCGGAGACTCAAAACTTATTTTCCCGTTAGTGACTTGTCAGGGTGGTGGATTTTAGTTTGTACGATAATGCTGCATCCACCCAAAGTAACGAAAGTTCTTACGTAAACTTCCTAGTAATTCCCTCTTCGTAGGTGCAGCATTACTCCTAACATTTGTAATATCAGTTTGAAACTTGTAATATTGCCGTGTCCTATTCCTGCGTTTTCAAAATCCTGCGAATCAAACAGGTCACGAGTTGGTGATGATGTTGTGCCTCCCATCTTTCACCAACAGCCGCCAGATCTATATCTGACGCATACAAACCAAACTTCTCCATTTTTGCAAAAAGATGCCCGCACTTGTTCCCTATTTACAAACAACTCCTTGTCTCTCACAATCAGCCTTATCTCCTCCCCACCACATCTAGAAGGCCATGGAAAAATTTGGCGCGATGGCCGCTGCCGGCGCCATCCACCCCCAATCTTGTTGTTCCATGCAATGCACGGCCATCTACGCACGGGAAATTATGTCGAACAGGGCTAGTTGTAAGCAGGCTAGCTCTACAGCCATGATGATAGTGACTGCATATGGTGAGGCTGACTATGGTATGCCAAACACGGCGCCTATACTCAGGTGTCATCTCCGGCGCAGGGTCTTGTCACTTCACTGTGAGGAGCAGCACGTAATAATTTGACCAACGGGTAGTATAGTGCTAGTACTCCGACTACATTGGTAGTACTACTACTAGTACTAGTAGCACCACCGTCTGGATTTAGGAGTACTACCACGTCCATCTGGATTTTAGTATTTGACTAGCAATATCTAGTAATGCATGTCACAAAAAATGTACTACTCCCTTTGTAAATAAATACATGGTGTATTGTTTTATTCCTATCGGCGAGAGAACTTAATGTCTTTTTGCTAATTAATAGGATTACATGCAATGAACTAAACACTGCATGTCATGTTTGGTAGTCTCAAGTCATTGAAAGCATGCACGGCCCACATCTCTCATTGGTTGATATGTCACGAAATAAGAAATGAGGAGGGAGTTAATGTACCATGCCTAAGTGTTTTGGGATTATTTGGTTTTTGTAAGGTGACTTACACAACATTTTTGTTTACATGCATTAACATTTTATTAGTTAAATCAAAGGTCAAAACTTGGCGCAAAATGCAAAGGGGACCAATAAACCAGTAAACATCAAACTTCTCTCGTTTGGCCCCAACTAGAGGTCCGGTGAGATGACTATACTGCACCGGAACGGATGGGGACGCAGCTTCATTGACTTACTGTAATTGCCTTTGGGTGAGTGACACGTGGGCCCAATGGGTGGCTGGCCCACCTATTATACAGCCAAAGGCAGGTGCAGTAGAGGGCCAAGGAGTAGTACGAAATCCTACGCACCTACGCATGGTAACCAAGGGCAAGAGTGATCACTCGAATCGCAAGATCAGTTGACTAGAAGCTAAGCTAGACCCATGGAGGCGATGAGCAAGAGCATCAGCCGGCTGTGCCAAATGGTCCACGATGCCGGCCTGCGGCCCGGCCTCGAGGAACGTCTTCAGGTATTGCTTGAGGCCGCCAGGGCGAGTGCCGCTTGGATGACAGCTTCGTCTCCTTGTTCGACGAGGTCCTCGTCGGTTTCCTCGACAAGTTCACCGTCGTCAAGAAGCTCGCAGACGACTTTGACGTACTCCTCTAGCCGACACGCCCAGGCTCTGTGATGCCCGCTGATACGTCTCCAACGTATCTATATTTTTTGATTGTTCCATGCTATTATATTACCCCTTTTGGATGTTTATGGGCTTTATCTTACACATTTATATCATTTTTCGGACTAACTTACTAACCGGAGGCCCAACCCGTATTGCTGTTTTTTTTTGCCTATTTCAGTATTTCGAAGAAAAGGAATATCAAACGGAGTCCAAACGGAATGAAACCTTTGGGAGCATGATTTTTGGAACAAACGTGATCCAGAGGACTTGGAGTGCAAGTCAAGAAGCAGCCGAAGCTTCCATGAGAGAGGAGGGCGCGCCCCCCCCCCCTATAGGGCGCGCCCCCCTGTCTCGTGGCCCCCTCGGGCGGCCACCGACATACTTCTTCCTCCTATATAAGCCTACGTACCCCAAAAACATCCAGGGAGCAGACAAAACACAATTTCCACCACCGTAACCTTCTATATCCGCGAGATCTCATCTTAGAGCCTTCGCCGGCGCTCCGCCGAAGGGGGAATCGACCACGGAGGGCTTCTACATCAACATCCTTGCCCCTCCGATGAGTTGTGAGTAGTTTACCACAGACATACGGGTCCATAGTTATTAGCTAGATGGCTTATTCTCTCTTTTTGGATCTCAATACAATGTTCTCCCCCTCTCTTGTGGAGATCTATTCGATGTAAACTCTTTTTGCGGTGTGTTTGTCGAGATCCGATGATTGTGGGTTTATGATCAAGTTTATCTATGAATAATATTTGATTCTTCTCTGAATTCTTTTATGTATGATTGAGTTGTCTTTGCAAGTCTCTTCGAATTATCAGCTTGGTTTGGCCTACTAGATTCATCTTTCTTGCCATGGGAGAAGTGCTTAGCTTTGGGTTCAATCTTGCGGTGTCCTTACCCAGTGAGAGAAAGGGTTGCAAGGCATGTATTGTATTGTTGCCATCGAGGATAACAAGATGGGGTTTATATCATATTACATGAGTTTATCCCTCTACATCATGTCATCTTGCTTATCGTTACTCGTTCTTCTGAACTTAATACTCTAGATGCAGGCGAGTCGGTTGATGTGTGGAGTAATAGTAGTAGATGCAGGCAGTCGATCTACTTGTTATGGACGTGATGCCTATATGCATGATCATGCCTAGATAATCTCATAACTATGCGCTTTTCTATCAATTGCTCGACAGTAATTTGTTCACCCACCGTAATACTTATGCTATCTTGAGAGAAGCCTCTAGTGAAACCTATGGAACCCGGGTCTATCTCTTATCATATTTGCTTTCAATCTACTTTTATTTGCATCTTTACTTTTTGCATCCATATTATAAAATACCAAAAATATATTTATCTTATCATACTATCTTTATTAGATCTCACTTTACATGCAAGTGGCCGTGAAGGATTGACAACCCCTTTATTGCGTTGGTTGCGATCTCTCGTTTGTTTGTGTAGGTGCGTGGGACTTTTGAGGAGCCTCCTCTTTGGATTGATACCTTGGTTCTCAAAATGGAGGGAAATAGTTACGCTACACTTTGTCTGCATCACCCTCTCCTCTTGAGGAAAACCAACATAAGCTCAAGGCGTAGCAAGAAGGATTTATGGCGCCGTTGCCGGGGAGGTCTTCGCTCACGTCAAGACATACCAAGTACCCATCACAAACCCATCTCCCTCGCATTTACATTATTTGCCATTTGCCTCTCGTTTTCCTCTCCCCCACTGCACCCTTGCCGTTTTATTCGCCCTCTGTTTCCCAATCTCCTCTCTTTTTCGCTTGCCTTTTTCTGCTTGCTTGTGTGTTGGATTACTTGTTTCCATGGCGCAAGGTAATACCAAATTGTGTGATTTCTTGAATACCAATAATAATGATTTCCTTAGTACTCCTATTGCTCCTCTTAATGATGTTGAGTCTTGTGAAATCAATACCGCTTTGCTGAATCTTGTTATGAAAGATCAATTCGCCGGCCTTCCTAGTGAAGATGTCGCTACTCATCTAAACAATTTTGTTGATTTGTGTGATATGCAAAAGAAGAAAGATACGGATAACAATATTGTCAAATTGAAGTTATTTACGTTTCCACTTAGAGATCGTGCTAAAGTTTGGTTTTCGTGTTTGCCTAAAAATAGTATTGATTCTTGGAACAAGTGCAAAGATGATTTTATCTCTAAGTATTTTCCTCCCGCTGAGATCATCACTCTTAGGAACGATATTATGAATTTTAAACAACTTGATCATGAGCATGTTGCCCAATATTGGGAAAGAATGAAATTGATGCTTCGCAATTGCCCTACTCATGGTTTGAATTTATGGATGATCATACAAATTTTTTATGCCGGTTTGAACTTTGCTTCTAGAAATCTCTTAGATTCGGCCACGGGAGGCACGTTTATGGAAATTAAGTTAGGAGATGCTACAAAATTGCTTGATAATATTATGGCTAATTATTCTCAATGGCACACCGAAAGATCTTCTAGTAAAAAAGTGCATGCTATAGAAGAAATCAATGTTTTGAGTGGAAAGATGGATGAACTTATGAAGATGTTTGCTACTAAAAATACTCCTCTTGATCCCAATGATATGCCTTTGTCTTCCTTGATTAAGAATAATAATGAATCTATGGATGTGAATTTTGTTGGTAGGAATAGTTTTGGAAACAATGCTTATGGAGGAAATTTTAATGCGAGACCGTTCCCTAGTAATCCCTCTAATAATTATGGAAATTCCTACAATAATTCTTATGGTAATTTTAATAAGATGCCCTCTGATCTTGAGAATATTGTGAAAGAACTTATGATTTCTCAAAAGAATTTTAATGCTTTGCTTGAAGAAAAATTGCTCAAAGTTGATGATTTGGCTAGGAACGTTGATAGACTTTCGCTTGATGTTAATTCTCTTAAACTTGGATCTTCTTCTCCTAAGCATGTTATCAATGAGTCTCTCAGAGTAATGAGAATTTCCATTGATGAGTGCAAGGAAAGAACCACTAGATTGTGTGCTAAAAAAGAAAGCTTTATAAAAGCGTGTTCTTCTAGTTTCCATGAAAATAATGATGAGGATCTTAAAGTTATTGATGCGTCTCCGATTATATCTATGTTTTGCAATATGAATTTTGATGATTATGGGAGTGATGATGAATCAACCTTGACTAGAAGGCATCCCAAGAATTCAGAGTCTTTAGATCTTAATGCTAAATTTGATAAAAGTGAGATTGGAGAATCCTCTACTTCTAATAATATTGAAACTTCCATCTCGGATTTCAAGGAATTTGATTATGATAATTGTTCTTTAAAAGGGTGTATTTCCTTGTTGCAATCCGTTGTTAATTCTCCTCATGCTTATAGTCAAAACAAAGCTTTTACCAAACATATTGTTGATGCCTTGATGCAATCTTATGATGAAAAACTTAATTTGGAAGTTTCTATACCTAGAAAACTTAATGATGAGTGGGAACCTACTATAAAGATTAGAATTAAAGATTATGAGTGTTTTGCCTTATGTGATTTGGGTGCTAGTGCTTCCACGATTCCGAAAAGTTTATGTGATATTCTAGGTTTCCATGATCTTGATGATTGCTCTTTAAATTTGCACCTTGCGGATTCCACCATTAAAAAGCCTATGGGAAGGATCAATGATGTTCTTATTGTTGCAAATGGAAATTTGGTGCCCGTAGATTTTATCGTTCTTGATATAGATTGCAATCTTTCTTGCCCTATTATTCTTAGTAGACCTTTCCTTAGAACGATTGGTGCAATTATTGATATGAAGGAAGGGAACATTAGATTCCAATTTCCCTTAAATAAAGGCATGGAGCACTTTCCAAGAAAGAAAGTCAAATTACCTTATGAATCTATCATGCGTGCTACTTATGAATTTAGTGCCAAAGATGGCACTACTTAGATCTATCCTTGCTTTTATGCGTAGCTAGGGGCGTTAAACGATAGCGCTAGTTGGGAGGCAACCCAATTTTCTTTATGTTTTTTGTTTTTGCTCATGTTTAGTAATAAATCTTGCATCTACTTCTGGTTAGATGTGTTTTTATATTTTAATTAGTGTTTGTGCCAAGTAGAACCTATAGGATAACCTACGATGATAGTTGATTTGATTCTGCTGAAAAACAGAAACTTTGCGCGCACGAATATAATTTTGTTAAATCACATGAACATGATTTTGAGTTGATTCTTTTTGATGCTGTTCAATAAACAAAGTTTCCAGGACATCCTATTTTTGTAGGATTTTTAGAGTTCCATAAGTTTGCGTTAGTTACATATTGCTATAGACTGTTCTGTTTTTGACAGATTCTATTTTTCGTGTGTTGTTTGCTTATTTCAATGCATCTATGGCTAGTAAATTAGTTTATAAACCATAAGGAAGTTGTAATACAGTAGGTTTAACACCAAAATAAATAAAGAATGAGTTCATTGCAGTACCTTATGTGGTGGTTTTGTTTTCTTTCACTAACGGAGCTTATAAGATTTCCTGTTGAGTTCTGTGTTGTGAAGTTTTCAAGTTTTGGGTAAAGCTTTTATGGACTATGGAATAAGGAGTGGCAAGAGCCTAAGCTTGGGGATGCCCATGGCACCCCAAGATATTCAATAATAGCCAAAAGCCTAAGCTTGGGGATGCCCCGGGAAGGCATCCCCTCTTTCGTCTTCGTTCATTGGTAACTTTACTTGGAGCTATATTTTTATTCGCCACATGATATGTGTTTTGCTTGGAGCGTCGTGTATTATATTAGTCTTTGCTTTTTAGTTTACCATAATCATCCTTGCTGTACACACCTTTTGGGAGAAGCCTATTTGATTAGAATTTACTAGAATACTCTATGTGCTTCACTTATATCTTTTGAGCTTGATAGTTTTTGCTCTAGTGCTTCACTTATATCTTTTAGAGCACGGTGGTGTCTTAATTTTGAAGAAATTGCTAGTCTCTCATGCTTCACTTATATTATTTTGAGATTCTTTTAGAACAGCATGGTATTTGCTATGATCATAAAGTTGGTCCTAGAATGATGAGCATCCAAGTTGGGTATAATAAAAACTATCATAGAAATGAATTGGATGCTATGATCAATATGATGCTTGATAATTGTTTTGAGATATGGAGGTAGTGATATTAGAGTCATGCTAGTTGAGGTGATTATGAAAAATACTTGTGTTAAGGGTTGTGATTCCCGTAGCATGCACGTATGGTGAACCGCTTTGTGATGAAGTTGGAGCACAATTTTATTTATTGAGTGTCTTCCTTATGAGTGGCGGTCGGGGACGAGCGATGGTCTTTTCCTACCAATCTATCCCCCTAGGAGCATGCGCGTAGTGCTTTGGTTTTTGATGACTTCTAAATTTTTGCAACAAGTACATGAGTTCTTTTGATTAATGTTGAGTCCATGGATTATACGCACCCTTTCACCCTTCCATTATTGCTAGCCTCTCCTGTACCATGCAACTTTCGCTGGTACTGTCGGTGTCAAAACCGGTGGATCTCGGGTAGGGGGTCCCGAACTGTGCGTCTAGGCGGATGGTAACAGGAGACAAGGGACACGATGTTTTACCCAGGTTCGGGCCCTCTTGATGGAGGTAAAACCCTACGTCCTGCTCGATTAATATTGATGATATGGGTAGTACAAGAGTAGATCTACCACGAGATCAAGGAGGCTAAACCCTAGAAGCTAGCCTATGGTATGAATGTTGTAATGGAGGTTATGTCCTACGGACTAAAGCCCTCCGGTTTATATAGACACCGGAGAGGGCTAGGGTTACACAGAGTCGGTTACAATGGTAGGAGATCTACATATCCGTATCGCCAAGCTTGCCTTCCATGCCAAGGAAAGTCCCATCCGGACACGGGACGGAGTCTTCAATCTTGTATCTTCGTAGTCTTGGAGTCCGGCGGACGATGATAGTCCGGCTGTCCGGACACCCCCTAGTCCAGGACTCCCTCAGTAGCCCCTGAACCTGGCTTCAATGACTATGAGTCCGGCGCGCATAATGTTCGGCATTGCAAGGCAGGTTCCTCCTTTGAATAATCCAGAGAAGATTGTGAACACCCGGATAGTGTCCGGCTCTGCAAAATAAATTCCACATTCCACCGTAGAGAGAATAAAATGTACACAAGTTCAATCTGCTGGCGTTTTTTGTGGCATGACGTCACACCACTACCAAGCCTTTACTTGAATTGTTTTTTATTATACCACCTCGGTAGCGTTTAGCGGCGGTTTCCTTAACACGCGTCTTGTCGAAGCAGAGATCGTGTTCCCCTTATTTCGGGATTCTCATCAATACGGACGTGGGTAACCCAACCGCGCCATTGATGGTGGCGCTTGGGAGATAAGCGAGTTTTACCAGGCTGGTGGGGGGATGCATAGTTTCGTCCGCCTATATATAAGGGATAAGGATTCACCCTTTCACCTACGCCTTCTTCCTCCTTTGCTTATCCATCTCTGCGCACCTGAGCTCCAGTGCCCAAGTTCGTGCATCTCGTCTCGACCTTCTCCGACCATGTCCGGAGTGGGAGGCAAATGGTTGGCCTCCACTATTAAGGAGGAGCACATCACCAAGCTGCGCAGCGCCGGATACCTTTCCGGTGACGTCGCGCACCGGCTGCCCGACGAGGGGCAGCTCATCCCCACCCCCGGGCCCCATGAGAGGGTCGTTTTCCTCCCCCACTTCCTCTGCGGACTGGGCTTTCCACTTCACCCCTTTGTCCGGGGGCTCATGTTCTACTACGGCCTGGATTTCCACGATCTGGCGCTGAACTTCATCCTCAACATCTCGGCGTTTATCGTGGGTGTGCGAAACCTTCCTCTCGCATCCAGCCCCACTTCGGCTGTGGCTCAAGACCTTCAACGTCAAGCGAAGGTTGTGAAGGGCATGCAAGCGGAGTCGGAGGCGCCATCTTTGGGCAAGATGCCCAACGTCCTTTGGTTCGAAGGGGCCTTCGTGGACTCCGTCAAGGGGTGGCAATCGGGGTGGTTCTATATCACCGAGCCGCGTGAACCCACGTGGGCGGCGGCCCCCGAGTTCAGATCTGGCATCCCTACGCAGCTCACCTCCTGGAAAGAGAAGGGCTTGCGGTGGGGTAATTCAAGGAGCCGACGGGACTCGTGCCTATATCCGAAGCTGGTGAACAAGAAGCTCAGGCTGGTTAACGTGGTCCAAGTCATGCTTGTCCGCCGGATTCTCCCATGCCAAGAACGGGCATTCAATCTGTGGGAGTTCAATCCGGAACAGCACCAGGCGCTGAGCGGGCTCTTCAACACAACATACGAAGGCGCCTGGAGGGTGCTGTTTAAGGGCGCCGAAGCCCCTGTATCCGCGACGGAAGATCGCGGATTCCACTCGCAGCGTCCAGCTGACGAGGTAAGTGATTCTACCCCTTTACGAGACACTTGTTGTTAATAATTTGACACTAAGCGGGTTTTTTAATCTCCCTTCTCCTTTGACAGGAATGGATGAAGAAGGCCGAGCAGCTCGTCTGCCCGGCTCCCATGCCAGAAGACCCAGTGGATGCCCGTCTGGCGGGGCTGTTGGTTCCGGCACCGCACGTGGTGCCGGAGAAGAAGGCCAAGAAGGTGGCCACGGGAACTCGAAAGAGTTCCCGTTTTCAGTGTCAAGACGACTCGGCGGATTCCTCCCCCGAAGACGAGGAGGAGGAAGAAGACTCTCTCCCAGAGGGGGGAGAGAGAAAGAGGAAGGCCTCCCCAACAGGGGAGGCCAAAGGGTCCAAGAGGGGAAGAACTATTCCCCCGGACAGCTCCGCCAACACCAACATTGGCGAAGAAGAGTGGCCCTCGAGGGCAAGGCCTCAGGCAAGATCGTAAGTATCCGGATCCCTGAATGATCTGTAATTTCTTTTTGTCACCTAGTGTCCTTCTAACGCCGCATACTGTCTGCAGTCCGGCCGACGATGATCTCCTGCGCGTCGGCGGAGTGCGTTGGCTGCGTCGGATGTGGAATCCATCCCGACCGCCTCCACCCTCGCGTCGACGAGGGCGCCGAGTGGGATCCCTAAAGGACCCATCGGGGAGGAGGCTCGGGCGCCGCAAGGAAGCCTCCCGGACTTTGCGCCGGACTCTACACCGGAACCCGCAGTGGTTCCGGAGTCCGGCAGGCGGCCCCTTCGCAAGAAGGGCAAGACCATGACGCCGGCGGCCCCGGTCCAACCGGAGGCGCCGGACAACTTGTTGGAGGCGCTCAAAGGCGCTTCCATCAAGGAAGAACACCGCACTATCATGAGTGCGGTGATTCAGAAGGTTCGGCTTGCCAACAGCGGGCTGACCGAAGCCTGCAGCAGCCTTCTAACAGGCTTTGAGGTAAGAAGTTAAAATTATGTAATGTAATACCGCATAGACGGTAGCCCTCGATGCTTAGTTCGGCGTTCGGAAAGAAAAGCCGGACCGAGGATCTAAAAGATATCTGTGAGGTTGCTTAAAGTATGTCAATATGGGTTTGCAGGCTGCGCTCTTGACCTCTGCCGACCGATCATGGAGGTCGGTGCATTGAAGCAGATCTCGGCGGTCCGAGCAAGAGCTCGGCCATGCCAAGAAGCAGCTCGAGGACAAAGAAGGTGAGTAACACCACTTTAAAGATTTACCTTCTGAGAAAAGGATTTAGGTTGCAATAAAATGACAAGGATAGCGTGGAGTGCTGTAGGGGCCACTAACGATGTGGCAACCACGAAGGAGGTTGTGTCCGCGGCGAGCAGCGATCTTGCCATGAGCGGGCAGAGCGAGAGAAGCAGGAGGCGCGGTGGCGGAAGTGCGGCAAGAGCTCCGGGCTCTCATGGACAAGCATGAGAGTTTGGGCGCAACTCAAAACTTCGAGTCGAGCTCGCCTCGTCTCGAAAGTGCCAAGTCCGCCAAGGCCGAGGCCCATAAGGCCCTTCAGAGGTTGAAGATGTGAAGAAGATAGCGGCGGGTAAGGCATTTTTCGTGCAAAGCAAGCATGTTAATGTAAACTACGACACTTACCGCATTCGGAGCTCTCGAGGCGTTTGCGATCTGCCGCCGCAGTGTATCCGATGCGCCGCATTCTACCGTGGCTAGGAGGGAGCTCGGCGGAGAAGGTCTTGGTCTCGATGATACGAGACCGGCCATCCGTGCCCCTAGCGACCAGTGAAGCAGCTGGTCGAGCTCCTAAGGCGGTGAGGAGGCCTGAAGGGCCTCATAGTCCGGCATGGCTCGGACGAGCCATGCACGGGAGCTACTTGCCTCGTCTGGGCGGTGGTGGGCGATGCCCTGGGTGGAGGTCATCAAGCACTCACCAGTATTGAAGGTGCTCGTCGGGCCCTTGCCCGCACGAAGGTGCACCGGAGCAGTTTGGATGCGGAGAGGTTTCTTCTGAACCCGCCGCCCGGTAGCAAGGAGTATCGTCGCCCAAATGTATTATAAGACTGTCTGAAGGGTGCCCGCAATATTGCGGATGAGTTCCCCAGAGATGTAATTTTTGAGTAAAACTTCGCTATGTATTATCCTCGCATACTGAAACTTTGTTCATATGCGCTTTAAGCAACGCTTGTTTAATTTAAAATATTACCTTCTTTGCGGCCGTTTATAAAATCGAGAGATGGCAAGCCGTTGGCTTCAGCCCCGAGCATGAAAGTCTTTGGGTGTTAGGATAAACTTGAGCACTCTTGTTCCCATTTTGGGTCCATCTAGGAGGCGCTCAACACGACAAACAAGGCAACCGGACTTATAATGCTTGAACACTCTCACTTAGCCATAGAATTCTATAATTTTAAATTTGGTGAAGCCTCTAGTATTCGGAAGACCAATTGGGCGCTATACGCCTTCATCGGACATTATCCGGTGCTTAGCTCGAAGCGACATGAGTCTTTAGGAACCCAAAAGACCTCTCGAATAGCGACCGATCTCGCCTTATCATGCCGGTCGGTTTAGCTTTCTCCATTGAGGCGCGCCCGGCTCAACCGGGCGCAATCGCGATGTGGTGTTGGGGAACGTTGCGAAAAATTAAAATTTTTCCTACGGTTTCACCAAGATCCATCTATGAGTTCATCTAAGCAACGAGTCATGGGAGAGAGTTTGCATCTACATACCACTTGTAGATCACGTGCGGAAGCTTGCAAGGTGATGATGGAGTCGTACTCGGCGTGATTCAGATCACCGATGTCCAAGTGCTGAGCGGACAGCACCTCCGCGTTCAACACACATACGGACGGAGGCGTCTCCTCCTTCTTGATCCAGCAAGGGAAGGAGAGGTTGAGGCTTCGCTCAACGGCAGCCTGACGGCGTGGTGATGTTGGTGCAGCAGTACTCCGACAGGGCTTCGCCAAGCGCTTAACGGAGGAGGAGAGGTGTTGGGAGGGGAGGGGCTGCGCCTTGGAGATGTGTACAACAGCCCTCCCCCCACCCCTCTATTTATAGGGGAAGGGGCAAGGGGGGCCGACCCCTCTAGATGAGATCTAGAGGGGGGCGGCAGCCAGGGAGGGGAGGCTTGCCCCCCAAGCAGGCGCCCCTTAGGGTTTCCTCCCCAACCCTAGGCGCATGGGCCCAGGTGAGGCGCGCCCAGCCTCCAGGCTGGCTCCTCCCTTATGCCCATGTGGCCCTCCGGAGGTGGCCCCTCCCGTGGATCCCCGGAACCCCTCCGGTGGTCCCGGTACATTACCGATAGACCCCCAAAACTTTCCGGTGTCCGTATGACAACTTCCCATATATAAAACTTCACCTCCGGACCATTCCGGAACTCCTCGTGACGTCCAAGATCCCATCCGGGACTCCGAACAACATTCGGTAGTCACATACTAGTCTTCCTAATAACCCTAGCGTCACCGAACCTTAAGTGTGAAGACCCTACGGGTTTGGGAGACATGCAGACATGACCGAGACCACTCTCCGGTCAATAACCAACAGCGGGGTCTGGATACCCATGTGGCTCCCCACATGCTCCTCGATGATTTCATCGGTTGAACCACGATGTCGAGGATTCAATCAAACCCCGTATACAATTCCCTTTGTCAATCGATGCGTTACTTGCCCGAGACTTCGATCGTCGGTATCCCAATACCTTGTTCAGTCTCGTTACCGCAAGTCACTTTACTCGCACTGTAATGCATGATCCGTGGCCAACACCTTGGTCACCTTGAGCTCATTATGATGATGCATTACCGTGGGCCGAGAGATACCTCTACGTCATACGGAGTGACAAATCCAGTCTCGATCCGTGTCAACCCAATGACACTTTCGGAGATACCGTAGTGCACCTTTATAGTCACCCGATTCGTTGTGACGTTTGATACACCAAAAGCACTCCTACGGTATCCGGGAGTTACACGATCTCATGGTCGAAGGAAGAGATACTTGACATTGGCAAAGCTCTAGCAAACGAACTACGATCTTTGTGCTATGCTTAGATTGGGTCTTGTCCATCACATCATTCTCCTAATGATGTCATCCCGTTATCAACGACATCTAATGTCCATAGCCAGAAACCATGACTATCTGTTGATCTGGCAGGCTAGTCAACTAGAGGCTCACTAGGGACATATTGTGGTCTATGTATTCACACGTGTATTACGATTTCCGGATAATACAGTTATAGCATGAATAAAAGACAATTATCATGAACAATGAAATATAATAATACTTTTGTTATTGCCTCTAGGGCATATTTCCAACAAGTGGTTCTCCCAGTGCCACCTTAGCCGACAGAACGGGACGTAAGGCACCAAAACGTGGGAGCCGGGCAAACCCAACTATTGACCCAAGACATGATTCGAGCCGATTCATATAATGCTATAAGTTCGGGGTGCCGCACTTGTGAAAGTGTTCGAACTTATCACACCATAATGCGGGGAACATAAGCCCCTAGTGTATTAGGCCGTACCAAAATATACGGGTGCAGGATGTCATTTAATGAACATATATATAAAGTAATGTAATTACAGGCGAAAAGATGCTGCATTATTTATTCGAGGAGTTCTGCTATGAGTGCGGAAGGATACAAATAGTGCGGTAAGCAAGGGATTGGACTAAATAAACATGTCCCCCTCGGGGTGGGCTGCAGACTGGTGTATATAATCGAATTTAATGCTCAAAATGGAGACCACCTGAGTGTTCGTCGCAGCCTTCTTCCCTCCCTGGCTGTTGCATCGTGAGTTCGGTGGGTTCGCCGCCGGACAGAACCTCTGGTGAACGGAGTCCTGTGTATAAAAATGGAAAATAATAAAAGGCGACACACTTGTGAGCCCCTGGTGTGGTCGAGCAGCACTCTGGGGCTATTGTGGTCGTGCCCCTCTCCCCAGGCCCATGGTATCTCCAGAGCGTAATGATGTACGCGGAGGGTTGGTTTTGCAATCATGCGAGGGCTGGGGTCGGGGCCGCATTGCTACGCGTGCTCGGATCGTGCCAGGTGGTCTTGGTTGATGTTGCTCCGGGCGCGTTTGGCCGTATCCGGCCGTTTAACGGCGGACTCGAAAATTGCCTTAAGAGGCTGCTCTGTACTTCTGCCACGAGAGCCTCTGTATGTTCCTCCGTTCAGAGGGAGCGTTCCGTATTTCCGTTGACCGTGATGACTCCACGAGGGCCTGGCATCTTGAGCTTGAGGTATGCATAATGCGGCACCGCGTTGAACTTTGCAAACGCGGTACGTCCGAGCAGAGTGTGATAGCCGCTGCGGAATGGGACTATGTCGAAGATTAACTCCTCGCTCCAGAAATTGTCCGGGGATCCGAAGACCACTTCCAGTGTGACTGAGCCTGTACAATTGGCTTCAACACCTGGTATGACGCCTTTAAAGGTCGTCTTCGTAGGTTTGATCCTTGAGGGGTCTATGCCCATCTTGCGCATTGTATCCTGATAAAGCAGGTTCAGGCTACTGCCGCCGTCCATCAGGACTCTCGTGAGGTGAAATCCATCGACGGTTGGGTCTAAAACCAATGCGGCGAATCCGCCATGGCGGATGCTGGTCGGATGGTCTCTTCGATCGAAAGTGATCGGACAAGAGGACCATGGATTGAACTTCGGGGTGACTGGCTCCATTGCATATACGTCCCTTAGTGCACGCTTCCGCTCCCTCTTGGGTATATGGGTTGTGTATATCATGTTGACCGTCCGCACTTGTGGGGGGAAACCCTTCTGTCCTCTATTGTTCGGCGGCCGGGCCTCTTCCTCGTCGTCGCTATGCAGCCCCTTGTCATTGTTTTCGGCAATTAACTTGCCTGCCTGCTTGAATACCCAACAGTCTCTGTTGGTGTGATTAGCTGGCTTTTCGGGGGTGCCATGTATTTGGCATAAGCGGTCGAGTATTCGGTCCAAGTTGGACGGACCCGGAGTGGTTCTTTTGAATGGCTTCTTCCGCTGACCGGGCTTAGAGCCTCGGAATCCGGCATTGACTGTCGTATCCTCATTGTCGTTGCCGTTAATACGACGTTTATTTTTGCTTCGACGCGACCTGCCATTGTGGTCCTTAGTATCCGGACTGCCAGAATTTTTGCTGAGGTTGTTGCTGCGAGCTAGCCAGCTATCCTCTCCCGCGCAAAAGCGGGTCATTAATGATGTGAGGGCTGCCATGGATTTGGCTTTTCCTGTCCCAGTGCGGGCTAGCCATTCGTCCGGATGTTATGTTTGAAGGCTGCGAGGGCCTCTGCATCCGGACGATCGGCGATTTGGTTTTCTTTGTCAAGAACCGTGTCGGAGCTATGTCGGCTGATTCGTCTGGCTGCTGAATTATGTGGCTTAGGTCATCGGCGTCGGTGGTCGCACATATGTGCCACGGAAGTTGTCGAGGAACGCGGCTTCGTGTCTTCCCAACACCCAATTGACTCTGCGGGCAAGCTGTTAAGCCAATGCCGAGCTGGTCCTTTAAGCTTGAGTGGGAGGTATTTGATGGCGTGGAGATCGTCGCCATGGGCCATATGGATGTGAAGGAGATAATCTTCAATCCAAACCGCGGGTCTGTTGTGCCATCGTAGGATTCAATGTTTACGGGTTTAAACCCTTGAGGATTTGATGATCCATTACTTCGTCGATGAAGCATAAGCGGGTGTCTGGCGCCTCTATATTGAGAAATGTCACGGCGTAGCTCGAGTGGCGTTGTATCTTGTGTTCGCCCGGCGGAGTTGTTGTATCCGGCGCGATGGTATTAAATGCGTGGGTCGCGGGCGCCCGTGATCCTTAGATGGATCTAGATTGCCTTGCTTTGTCCTCAATATATCTACTTAAGTCCGTAGCGTTCCTCTTGGCCGTACTTTTGGAGCGATGCCGGGTGCGGTCTTGGTGGAGGGCTGACTGCCTCTCTGTCGCGACCACGGGGTGGTCGATCGGCCGTATCGTCGCGCTGGTGATGAAGGTATGTATGCTTCTTCCTCTAATCGGGGAGCAACTTGCGTTTTGGGTAACTTTTGGAGGGCGTTGAGTTCATACTCTTGACGCGAGGACCTCGATCCATCTGTTGGCGGCGAGTCTTGATCAGCTTGAAGCTGCTGCTGCTTTTTCTTTAGGCTGTTTGCCGTGGTGATAAGCCTGCGTTTAAAACGCTCTTGTTCGATGGGATCCTCAGGCACGACGAACTCGTCGTCGCCGAGGCTTGCCGTCTCCGGAGGAGGCATGTAATTATCATCCTCGACCTCTTAAATGCGCCGCTCTCTCGCGAGGGCTTGCTACGCATCCTCTGTGCTGAATCTTCTTTGGAGGATTGTCTTTGGCATTATGCAGGTGTTATTATCTCTGTGCGGAATCTCCATTCTTGTTGTGGCGGGATTTAGGCGGCGCCCGACGCCGGGCGCTTGGGTTGTTTCTTTAAGGAATCTGCCTCCGCTTCTTCTTTGCCGTCCCCATCTTTTGGGGTTTCCACCATGTATATGTCGTATGACGAGGTGGTCTTCGATTGCCTGTAGGCGCTAGTTCTGTTAAGTCTCCGCATCGCCGTCCATACCGTCGATGTCTTCGGAGTCGTAGTCTAGCATGTCGGTTAGATCGTCGATAGTGGCTACAAAGTGGGTGGTGGGTGGGCTCTGAATTTCTTCATCGTCCGTATCCCAACCATCCTGGCCATAGTCCGGCCAGGTCTCTCCGGATAGCTAGAGATGCTTTAGCGAATGTAGGATGTCGCCAAAAGGCGAGTGCTGAAAGATGTCTGCCGCGGTGAACTCCATGATCGGTGCCCAATCGGATTCAATTGGCAGAGGCGCCGGAGGTCCGAAGTCCGGCAGGGAGTCCGGCACCTCGGAGTCACGAGTTTTATGGGGGACAAAGTCAGAGTTCGGCTCCATCGCCGCGGAAGTTGCAGCCCCCGAGGCGGTGTCCAGCCACGGTCCTCGATCTGGCGTCGGCTCCGGATGAAGGTCGGGCGGATTCGTGTCTTGACCACCAAGGCACTATCCGTGAGAGCTAAATCATGCCCATCGTGACAGCAGCAGCACGCATGGCTGTGGCTCGAGTCCGTTGAAGATCAAGTCCCGCGGATGTCGGCCGTGAAGTTTAGGCTTCGAACGACACGATGGCGGGGCGTAGCTTTCGATCTGCTCCAGATGGCCAAGTGAGTTGGCCCGCAATGCGAAGCCGCCGAATACGAAGATCTGTCTGGGGAGAAAAGTCTCGCCCTGAACGGTGTTGTTGGTTGAAGAAGCCATCGAGCCTATCGGTGACGACACAGAGGAACTCTCAATGAAAGCACCAATGTCGGTGTCAAAACCGGCGGAACTTGGGTAGGGGGTCCCGAACTGTGCGTCTAGGCGGATGGTAACAGGAGACAAGGGACACGATGTTTTACCCAGGTTCGGGCCCTCTTGATGGAGGTAAAACCCTACGTCCTGCTCGATTAATATTGATGATATGGGTAGTACAAGAGTAGATCTACCACGAGATCAAGGAGGCTAAACCCTAGAAGCTAGCCTATGGTATGAATGTTGTAATGGAGGTTATGTCCTACGGACTAAAGCCCTCCGGTTTATATAGACACCGGAGAGGGCTAGGGTTACACAGAGTCGGTTACAATGGTAGGAGATCTACATATCCGTATCGCCAAGCTTGCCTTCCACGCCAAGGAAAGTCCCATCCCGACACGGGACGGAGTTTTCAATCTTGTATCTTCGTAGTCTTGGAGTCCGGCGGACGATGATAGTCCGGCTGTCCGGACACCCCCTAGTCCAGGACTCCCTCAGGTACCATAAACCCACCATTTACCTTCCTCAAAACAGCCACCACACCTACCTATTATGGCATTTCCATAGCCATTCCGAGATATATTGCCATGCAACTTTCCACCGATATGACACGCATTACTTTGGTCATATTGCTTTTTGCATGATCATGTAGTTGACATTGTATTTGTGGCAAGGCCACCTTCACAATTTTCATACATGTCGCTCTTGATTCATTGCATATCCCAGTACACCGCCGGAGTGTTGGGTAACGTAGTAATTTCAAAAAAATTCCTACGCACACGCAATATCATGGTGATGGCATAGCAACGAGAGGGGAGAGTGTTGTCCACGTACCCTCGTGGGCCGTAAGCGAGCGTTAACTGCTACGCGGTTGATGTAGTCGTCGTCTTCACGATCCGACCGATCCAAGCACCGAGCGTCGGCACCTCCGAGTTCAGCACACGTTCAGCTCGATGGCGATCTCGTGCTCGATCCAGCAAAGCTCGGAGATGAGTTTCGCCCGGCCTGACGGCTTGGTGGCGATGATGATTTTCTACGGTGCGAGGCTTCGCCTAAACTCATGACGATATGGCCGAGGTGGAATATGGTGGAGGGCACCGCTGCGGCTAAGGAATGATCCGTAGATCAACTTGTGTGTCTATGGGTGCCCCCCTCCGCCCCGTATATAAAGGAGCAAGGGGAGGCCGACCCCCCCTTGGGGCGCGCCAAGGAGGAGAATCCTCCTCCTAGTAGGAGTAGGACTCCTCCTTTCCTACTCCTACTAGGAGGGGGAAGGAAGGGGAGAGGGGAAGGAAAGAGGCGCCGCCCCCTCCTAGTCCAATTCGGACCCGAGAGGGGGGCCTTGCCCATCTTGGCCGCCTCTCTCCTTTCCCCTAAGGCTCATAAGGCCCATTACTCTCCGGGGTTCCGTAACCCCGACACTCGGTTTTCTCCAAAATCACCCGGAACAATTCCGGTGTCCGAATATAGTCGTCCAATATATCAATCTTTATGTCTCGACCATTTCGAGACTCATCGTCACGTCCGTGATCACACCCGGGACTCCGAACAAACTTCGGTACATCAAAACTTATAAACTCATAATAAAACTGTCATCGTAACGTTAAGCGTGCGGACCCTACGAGTTCGAGAACAATGTAGACATGGCCTAGAACTATTCTCGGTCAATAACCAATAGTGGGACCTGGATGCCCATATTGGTTCCTACATATTCTACGAAGATCTTTATCGGTCAAACCGCATAACAACATACGTTGTTCCCTTTGTCATCGGTATGTTACTTGCCCGAGATTCGATCGTCGGTATCCAATACCAAGTTCAATCTCGTTACCGGCAAGTCTCTTTACTCGTTTCGTAATGCATCATCTCGTAACCAACTCATTGGTTACATTGCTTGCAAGGATTATAGTTATGTGCATTACCGAGAGGGCCCAGAGATACCTCTCCGACAATTGGAGTGACAAAACCTAATCTCGAAATACGCCAACTCAACATGTACTTTCGGAGACACCTATAGTACTCCTTTATAATCACCCGATTCGTTGTGACGTTTGGTAGCACCAAAGTGTTCCTCCGATGGCAGGAGTTGCATAATCTCATAGTTACGGGAACATGTATAAGTCATGAAGAAAGCAATAGCAACATACTAAGCGATCAAGTGCTAGGCTAACGGAATGGGTCATGTTAATCACATCATTCTCCTAATGATGTGATCCCGTTAATCAAATGACAACACATGTCTATGGCTAGGAAACATAACCATCTTTGATCAACAAGCTAGTCAAGTAGAGGCATACTAGTGACACTATGTTTGTCTATGTATTCACACATGTATTATGTTTCCGGTAATACAATTCGAGCATGAATAGTAAACATTTATCATGAAATAAGGAAATAAATAATAACTTTATTATTGCCCCTAGGGCATATTTCCTTCAGTCTCCCACTTGCACTAGAGTCAATAATCTAGTTCACATTGCCATGTGATTTAACACCAGTATTCATATCTGTATATGATTAACACCCATAGGTCACATCGTCATGCGACCAACACCCAAAGGGTTTACTAGAGTCAATAATCCAGTTCACATCTCTATGTGATTAACACCCAAAGAGTACTAAGGTGTGATCATGTTTTGCTCATGAGAGAAGCTTAGTCAGCGGGTCTGTGATATTGAGCCGTATGTATTTTGCAAATATTCTATGTCTACAATGCTCTGCGGAGCTACTCTAGCTAATTGCTCCCACTTTCAATATGTATCCAGATTAAGACTTAGAGTTATACGGATCGGTGCCAAAACACATGTCGATGTAACACTTTACGACGAACCTTTTGTCACTTCCATGATTGAGAAACATATCCTTATTCCACTAAGGATAATTCTGACCAATGTCCATTGATCTACTTCTAGATCACTATTGTACTCCCTTGCCAAACCAGGGCAGAGTATACAACAGGTCTGGTCCATAGCATGGCATACTTTTATAGAACCTATGGCTGATGCATAGAAAATGACTTTCATTCTCTTTCTATTTTCTGCCGTGGTCGGGATTTGAGTCTTACTCAATTTCATACCTTTGCAACACAGGCAAGAACTCTTTCTTTGACTGTTCCATTTTGAACTACTTCAAAATCTTGTCAAGGTATGTACTCATTGAAAATCTTATCAAGCGTCTTGATCTATCTCAATAGATCTTGATGCTCAATATGTAAGTAGTTTTACCGAGGTCTTTATTTTAAAGAACTTCTTTCAAATACTCCTTTATGCTTTCCAAAATAATTCTACATTATTTCCGATCAACAATATGTCATTCACATATACTTATCGAAATGTTGTAGTGCTCCCACTCACTTTCTTGTAAATCTGAGGCTTCACATGAAGTGCATGTATAAAACTATATGCTTTGATCAACTTATCAAGCGTATATTCCAACTCCGAGATACTTGCACCAGTCCATAGATGGATCGCTGGAGCTTCCACATTTTGTTAGCACCTTTAGGATTGACAAAACCTTCTGATTGTATCATATACAATTCTTCTTTAATAAATCCATTAAGGAATGTAGTTTTGACATCCATTTGCCAAATTTCATAAAATGTGGCAACTGCTAACATGATTCGGACAGACTTTTAAGCATCGATCTGAGTGAGAAAATCTCATTGTATTCAACACCTTGAACTTTGTCGAAACCTTTTTGACAAGTCATCTTTGTAGATAGTAACACTACTATCGCGTCATCTTCCTCTTGAAGATCCATTTATTTTCTATGGCTTGCCGATCATTGGGCAAGTCCACCAAAGTCCACACTTTGTTTTCATACATGGATCCCATCTCAGATTTCATGGCCTCAAGCCATTTCGCGGAATCTGGGCTCATCATCGCTTCCTCATAGTTAAGTAGGTTTATCATGGTCTAGTAACATGACTTTCGAGCAGGATTACCGTACCACTTTGGTGTGGACCGTACTCTGGAAGACCTACGAGGTTACTGTAATAACTTGATCTGAAGTTTCATGATCATCATCATTAGCTTCCTCACTAATTGGTGTAGGAATCACTGGAAACTGCTTTCGGTGATGAACTATTTTCCAATTCGGGAGAAGGTACAGTTACCTCATCAAGTTCTACTTTCCTCCCACTCACTTCTTTCGAGAGAAACTTCTTCTCTAGAAAGGATCCATTCTTGGCAACGAATGTTTTGCCTTCAGATCTGTGATAGAAGGTGTACCCAATAGTTTCCTTTGGGTATTCTATGAAGACGCACTTCTCCGATTTGGGTTCGAGCTTATTAACGTGAATGCAGCTGTCTCTAATGCATAATCCCAAAACGATAGTGGTAAACTGATAAGAGATATCATAGATCGCACCATATCTAGTAAAGTACGATTACGACGTTCGGACACACCATTACATTGTGGTGTTCCAGGTGGCGTGAGCTGTGAAACTATTCCACATAGTTTTAATTGAAGACCAAACTCATTACTCAAATATTCGTCTCTGCGATCAGATCGAAGAAATTTTATTTTCTTGTTACGATGATTTTTCCACTTCACTCTGAAATTCTTTGAACCTTTCAACTATTTCAGACTTATGTTTCATCAAGTAGATATACCCATATCTACTCAAATCATCTTGTGAAGGTCAGAAAATAACGAGACTTGCCACAAGCATCAACACTCATTGGATTTCATACATCGGTATGTATTATTTCCAATAAGTTAGTAGCTTGTTCCATTGTTCCGGAGAACGGAGTTTTAGTCATCTTGCCCAAAAGGCATGGTTCACAAGCATCAAATGATTCATAACCAAGTGATTCCGAAAATCCATCTTTACGGAGTTTCTTCATCGCTTTACACGATATGACCCAAGCGGCGATGCCACAAATAAGTTGCACTATCATTATTAACTTTGCATCTTTTGGCATAAATATTATGAATATGTGTATCACTACGATCGAGATCCAATAAACTATTTTTATTGGGTGTATGACCATTGAAGGTTTTATTCATGTAAACAGAACAACAATTATTCTCTGACTTTAAATGAATAACTGTATTGCAATAAACATGACCAAATCATATTCATGCTCAACGCAAAAGCTAAATAACATTTATTTAGTTTTAACACTAATCTCAAAAATATAGGGAGTGTGTGATGATGATCATATCAATCTTGGAACTATTTCCAACACTCATTGTCACTTCCCCTCAACTAGTCTCTGTTTATTATGTAACTCCTGTTCGAGTTACTAATCGTAGCAACCGAACAAGTATCAAATACTCAGGGGCTACTATAAACACTAGTAAGGCACACATCAAACACTTGTATATCAAATATACCCTTGTTCACTTTGCCATCCTTCTTATCCACCAAATATTCAGGGCATTTCCGCTTCCAGTGACCATTTCATTTGCAGTGTAAGCACTCAGTTTCAGGCTTTGGTCCAGCTTTGAGCTTCTTCACGGGAGTGACAACTTGTTTGCCATTCTACTTGAAGTTTCCCTTTCTTTCCCTTTGCCCTTTTCTTGAAACTAGTGGTCTTGTCAATCATCAACACTTGATGCTCTTTCTTGATTTCTACCTTCGTCGATTTCAACATCACGAAGAGCTCGGGAATCGTTTACGTCATCCCTTGCATACTATAGTTCATCACAAAGTTCTAGTAACTTAGTGATGGTGACTAGAGAATTCTTTCAATCACTATCTTATCTGGAATATTAACTCCCACTTGATTCAAGCGATTGAAGTACCCAGACAATCTGAGCACATGCTCACTAGTTGAGCGAATCTCCTCCATCTTTTAGCTATAGAACTTGTTGGAGACTTCATATCTCTCGACTCGGGTATTTGCTTGAAATATTAACTTCAATTCCTGGAACATCTCATATGGTCCCTGACGTTCAAAACATCTTTGAAGTCCCGATTCTAAGCCGTTAAGCATGGTGCACTAAACTATCAAGCAGTCATCATATTGAGCTAGCCAAACATTCATAACGTCTGCGTTTGCTCCTGCAATAGGTCTGTCACCTAGCGGTGCATTAAGGACATACTTCTTCTGTGCAGCAATGAGGATAAACCTCAGATCACGGATCCTATCCGCATCATTGCTACTAACATTTTTCAACACAATTTTCTCTAGGAACATATCAAAATAAACATATGAAAGCAACAACGCAAGCTATTGATCTACAACATAATTTGCAAAATACTACCAGGACTAAGTTCATGATAAATTTAAGTTCAATTAATCATATTACTTAAGAACTCCCACTTAGACAGACATCTCTCTAGTCATCTAAGTGATCACGTGATCCAAATCAACTAAACCATGTCCGATCATCACGTGAGATGGAGTAGTTTCAATGGTGAACATCACTATGTTGATCATATCTACTATATGATTCATGTTCGACCTTCGGTCTCCGTGTTCGAGGCCATATCTGTATATGCTAGGCTCGTCAAGTATGACTGAGTATTCGCGTGTGCAACTGTTTTTGCACTGTTGTATTTGAATGTAGAGCCTATCACACCCGATCATCATGTGGTGTCTCAGCACGAAGAACTTTCGCAATGGTGCATACTCAGGGAGAACACTTCTTGATTATTAGTGAGAGATCATCTTAAAATGCTACCGTCAATCAAAGCAAGATAAGATGCATAAAGGATAAACATCACATGCAATCAATATAAGTGATATGATATGGCCATCATCATCTTGTGCTTGTGATCTCCATCTTGAAGCTTACGTCATGATCACCATCGTCACCGGCGTGACACCTTGATCTCCATCGTAGCATCGTTGTCGTTTCGCCATCTATTGCTTCTCGACTATCGCTACCGCTTAGTGATAAAGTAAAGCAATTACAGAGCGTTGCATTTCATACAATAAGCGACAACCATATGGCTCCTGCCGATTGCCGATAACCGGTTACAAAACATGATCATCTCATACAATAAAATATAGCATCACGTATTGACCATATCACATCACAACATGCCCTGCAAAAACAAGTTAGGCGTCCTCTACTTTGTTGTTGCAAATTTTACGTGGCTGCTACGGGCTTTAGCAAGAACCGTTCTTACCTCGCATCAAAACCACAGCGATAGTTCGTCAAGTTGGTGCTGTTTTAACCTTCTCAAAGACCGGGCGTAGCCACACTCGATTCAGCTAAAGTGAGAGAGACAGACACCCGCCACCACCTTTAAGCACGAGTGCTCGTAGCGGTGAAACCAGTCTCGCGTAAGCGTCTGGCGTAATGTCTGTCCGGGCGCTTCATCTCACAATACCGCCCGAACCAAAGTATGACATCTTTGGTAAGCGGTATGACTTATACCCTCGTGAGACCGTGGCGGGCGTTAACTGCAACGCGGTTGATGTAGTCGTCGTCTTCACGATCCGACCGATCCAAGCACCGAGCGTCGGCACCTTCGAGTTCAGCACACGTTCAGCTCGATGGCGATCTCCGTGCTCGATCCAGCAAAGCTCGGAGATGAGTTTCACAAGACGACGGCGTGGTGACAATGATGATTTTCTACGGTGCAGGGCTTCGCTAATCTCTCATGACGATATGACCGAGGTGGAATATGGTGGAGGGGGCACCGCTTGCGGCTAAGGAACGATCCGTAGATCAACTTGTGTGTCTATGGGGTGCCCCCGCCCCGTATATAAAGGAGCAGGGGTGAGTCTGCCGGCCCCTTGGGGCGCCAAGGAGGAGAATCCTCCTCCTAGTAGGAGTAGGACTCCTCCTTTCCTACTCCTACTAGGAGGGGAAGGAAGGGGAGAGGGGAAGGAAGGGCGCCCCCTCCTAGTCAATTTGGACCAGGAGGGGGAGGCCGCGCCCATCTGGCCGCCCTCTCTCCTTTCCCCTAAGGCCCATAAGGCCCATTACTCTCCCGGGGTTCCGTAACCCCCGGCATTCGGTTTCTCGAAATCACCGAAACAATTCCGGTGTCCGAATATAGTCGTCCAACATATCAATCTTTATGTCTCGACCATTTTGAGACTCGTCACATCCATGATCACATCCGGGACTCCGAACAAACTTCGGTACATCAAAACTTATAAACTCATAATAAAACTGTCATCGTAACGTTAAGCGTGCGGACCCTACGGGTTCGAGAACTATGTAGACATGACCTAGAACTATTCTCGGTCAATAACCAATAGCGGGACCTGGATGCCCATATTGGTTCCTACATATTCTATGAAGATCTTTATCGGTCAAACCGCATAACAACATACGTTGTTCCCTTTGTCGTCGGTATGTTACTTGCCCGAGACTCGATCGTCGGTATCCAATACCTAGTTCAATCTCGGTACCGGCAAGTCTCTTTACTCGTTTCGTAATGCATCATATTGTAACCAACTCATTGGTTACATTGCTTGCAAGGCTTATAGTGATGTGCATTACCGAGAGGGCCCAGAGATACCTCTCCGACAATCGGAGTGACAAAACCTAATCTCGAAATACGCCAACTCAACATGTACCTTCGGAGACACCTGCGGTACTCCTTTATAATCACCCGATTCGTTGTGGCGTTTGGTAGCACCAAAGTGTTCCTCCGGTAAATGGGAGTTGCATAATCTCATAGTTACAGGAACATGTATAAGTCATGAACATGTATAAGTCATGAAGAAAGCAATAGCAACATACTAAACGATCAAGTGCTGGGCTAACGGAATGGGTCATGTCAATCACATCATTCTCTTAATGATGTGATCCCGTTAATCAAATGACAACACATGTCTATGGCTAGGAAACATAACCATCTTTGATCAACAAGGTAGTCAAGTAGAGGCATACTAGTGACACTATGTTTGTCTATGTATTCACACATGTATTATGTTTCCGGTTAATACAATTCTAGCATGAATAATAAACATTTATCATGAAATAAGGAAATAAATAATAACTTTATTATTGCCTCTAGGGCATATTTCCTTCACGGAGGCATTCATATAGAGTCATATCTTGTTCTAGCTTTGAGTTGTAAATCCATAAAAGTGTGATAATCTTCATTATTAGAGCATTGTCCTAGTGAGGAAAGGATGATGAAGACTATGATTCCCCCACAAGTCGGGATGAGACTTCGGACTTTACAAAAAAAAGAGAAAGGCCAAAAAAATTAAAAATAGAAGGCCAAAGAAAAGAAAAAAAGAAAATGAAAAAGAATAAAAAGGAGAAAAAATAATAAAATGAGAGAAAAAGAGAGAAGGGACAATGCTACTATCTCTTTTTCACACTTGTCTTCAAAATAGCACCATGATCTTCATGATAGAAAGTCTCATATGTTATCACTTTCATATACTAGTGGGAATTTTTCATTATAGAACTTCGCTTGTATATTCCAATGATGGGCCTCCTCAAAAGTGCCCTAGGTCTTCGTGAGCAAGCAAGTTGGATGCACCCCACTTAGTTTCTTTTGTTGAGCTTTCATATATTTATAGCTCTAGTGCATCCGTTGCATGGCAATCCCTACTCACTCACGTTGATATCTGTTGATGGGCATCTCCATAGCCCGTTGATACGCCTAGTTGATGTGAGACTATCTTCTCCTTTTTTGTCTTCTCCACAACCACCATTCTATTCCACATATAGTGCTATGTGTTGGGGAACGTAGTAATTTCAAAAAAAATCCTACGCACACGCAAGATCATGGTGATGGCATAGCAACGAGAGGGGAGAGTGTTGTCCATGTACCCTCGTAGACCGTAAGCGGAAGCATTATGACAACGCGGTTGATGTAGTCATACGTCTTCACGATCCGACCGATCCAAGCACCTAACGCACACCTCCGAGTTCAGCACACGTTCAGCTCGATGACGATCCCCGGGCTCCGATCCAGCAAAGCTTCGGGGATGAGTTCCGTCAGCACGATGGCGTGGTGATGATGATAATGTTCTACCAGCGCAGGGCTTCGCCTAAACTCCGCGACGATATGACCGAGGTGGAATATGGTGGAGGGGGCACCGCACTCGGCTAAGGAACGATCCGTAGATCAACTTGTGTGTCCTAGGGTGCCCCAGCAGCCCCGTATATAAAGGAGCAAGGGGGAGGCCGGCCGACCCTAGAGGCGCGCCGGGAGGAGGAGTCCTCCTCCTAGTAGAGTAGGGACTCCCCCTTTCCTACTCCTACTAGGAGGGGGAAAGGAAGGGGGAAGTGGAGAAGGAAAGAGGGGGCGCCGCCCCCCCTCCTAGTCCAATTCGGACCAGAGGGGGAGGGGGCACGTGGAACACCCTGGCCGCCCCTCTCTCTCTCCACTAAGGCCCATAAGGCCCATTACTTCTCCCAGGGGGGTCCCGGTAACCCTCCGGCACTCCGGTTTTCTCCGAAAACGTCCGGAACACTTTCGGTGTCCGAATATAGTCGTCCAATATATCAATCTTTATGTCTCGACCATTTCGAGACTCCTCGTCATGTCGTGATCACATCCGGGACTCGAACAAACTTCAATTACATCAAAACTTATAAACTCATAATAAAACTGTCATCGTAACGTTAAGTGTGCGGACCCTACGGGTTCGAGAACTATGTAGACATGACCTAGAACTATTCTCGGTCAATAACCAATAGCGGAACCTGGATGCCCATATTGGTTCCTACATATTCTATGAAGAATTTTATCGGTCAAACCGCATAACAACATACGTTGTTCCCTTTGTCATCGGTATGTTACTTGCCCGAGATTCGATCGTCGGTGTCCAATACCTAGTTCAATCTCGTTACTGGCAAGTCTCTTTACTCGTTATGTAATGCATCATACCGTTGAAGGAAATATGCCCTAGAGGCAATAATAAAGTTATTATTTATTTCCTCATATCATGATAAATGTTTATTATTCATGCTAGAATTGTATTAACCGGAAACATAATACATGTGTGAATACATAGACAAAACTATGGTCACTAGTATGCCTCTACTTGACTAGCTCATTAATCAAAGATGGTCATGTTTCCTGACCATGGACATGTGTTTTCATTTGATTAGTGGGATCACATCATTAGAAGAATGATGTGATTGACATGACCCATACATTAGCCTAGCACTTGATCGTTTAGTATACGCTATTGCTTTCTTCATGACTTATACAAAGTTCCTGCAACTATGAGATTGTGCAACTCCATTTACGGAAGAACACTTTGTGTGCTACCAAGCGTCTAGCATAATGGGTGATTATAAAGGTGCTCTCTGGTGTTTAGAAGGTACATGTTGAGTTGGCATAATTCGAGATTAGGATTTGTCACTCCGATTGTCGGAGAGGTATCTCTGGCCCTCTCGGTAATACTCATCACCTAAACCTTGCAAGCATGTAACTAATGAGTTAGTTATGAGATGACGTATTCTGAGCGAGTAAAGAGACTTGCCGTAGCGAGATTGAACTAGGTATTGGATACCGGCGATCAAATCTCGGGCAAGTAACATACCGATGACAAAGGGAACAAAGTATGTTGTTATGCGGTTTGACCGATAAAGATCTTCGTAGAATATGTAGGAACCAATATGGGCATCCAGGTCCCGCTATTGGCTATTGACCGGAGACGTGTCTCGGTCATGTCTACATTGTTCTCGAACCATAGGGTCCGCACGCTTAAAGTTTCGATGACAGTTATATTATGAGTTTATGCATTTTGATGTACCGAAGTTTGTTCGGAGTCCCGGATGTGATCACGGACATGACGAGGAGTCTCGGAATGGTCGAGACATAAAGATTGATATATTGGATGACTATATTCGGACACCGGAAGGTTCCGGAAGTTTTCGGAGAAAACGGAGTCTTGAGGGTTACGGAACCCCCGGAGAGTTAATGGGCCACATGGGCCTAGGTGGGAAGAGAGGCGGCCAGGGGTGGGCCGCGCCCTCTCTCCTCCAGTCAGATGGACTAGGAGGGGCGGCGCCCCCTTCCTTCCCCTCTCCTCCTTCCTTCCCCTCCTAGTAGGAGTAGGAAAGGAGGAATCCTACTCCTACTAGGAGGAGGATTCCTCCTCCTTGGCGCCCAAGGGGGGGCCGGCCTCCCCTCCCTCCTTTATATCACGGGGTAGGGGGCACCCTAGACACACATGTTGATCATTGATCGTTCCTTAGCCGTGTGCGGTGCCCCTCCACGATATTACATCTCGGTCATATTGTAGCGGTGCTTAGGCGAAGCCTGCGGCGAGAGAACATCAAGATCGTCACCACGCCGTCGTCTTGTGGAACTCCTCCCCGCCTCTGCTAGATCGGAGATCGAGTGCGTCATCGAGCTGTCGTGTGTCAAGAACTCGGAGGTGCGAAGTGCGGTGCTTGGATCGGTCGGACCGGAGGACGTCGACTACTTCCTCTACGTTGTGTCAGCGCTTCCGCCGGTCTGCGAGTGCGTAGACAATACTCTCCCTCGTTGCTATATCATCACCATGATCTTGCGTGTGCGTAGGAATTTTTTGAAATTACTCGTTCCCCAATAGTGGTATCGAGCCAGGTTTTATGTGTTGATGTTATATGCACGAGTAGAACACAAGTGAGTTGTGGACGATATAAGTCATCTTGCCTACCAAAGATGTCATACTTTGGTTCAGCGGTATTGTGAGATGAAGCGGCGGACCGACATTACGCCGTGCGCTTCGCGAGACTGGTTTCACCGTTCTGAGCACTTTCGTGCTTAAAGGTGGATGGCGGGTGTCTGTCTCTCTCACTTTAGTTGAACCGAGTGTGGCTCGCCCGGTCCTTGTGAAGGTTAAAAGCGAGTCTATTTGACAAACTATCGTTGTGGTTTTGATGCGTAGGTAAGAACGGTTCTTGCTAAGCCCGTAGCAGCCACGTAAAATTTGCAACAACAAAGTAGAGAACATCTAACTTGTTTTTGCAGGGCATGTTGTGATGTGATATGGTTAAGACGTGATGCTATATTTTATTGTATGAGATGATCATGTTTTGTAACGAAGTTATCGGCAATCGGCGAGAGCCATATGGTTGTCGCTTTATTGTATGAAATGCAAATGCCCTGTAATTGCTTTACTTTATCACTAAGCGGTAGCGATAGTCGTAGAAGCAATAGATGGCGTAGACGACAACGATGCTACGATGGAGATCAAGGTGTCGCGCCGGTGACGATGGTGATCACGACGGTGCTTCGGAGATGGAGATCACAAGCACAAGATGATGATGGCCATATCATATCACTTATATTGATTGCATGTGATGTTTATCCTTTATGCATCTTATCTTGCTTTGATTGACGGTAGCATTTTAAGATGATCTCTCACTAAAATTATCAAGAAGTGTTCTCCCGAGTATGCACCGTTGCCAAAGTTTGTCGTCTTGAGACACCACGTGATGGTCGGGTGTGATAAGCTCTCGTCCATCTACAACGGGTGCAAGCCAGTTTTGCACAAGCAGAATACTCAGGTTAAACTTGACGAGCCTAGCATATGCAGATATGGCCTCGAAACATGGAGACCGAAAGGTCGAGCATGAATCATATAGTAGATATGATCAACATAATGATGTTCACCATTGAAAACTACTCCATCTCACGTGATGATCGGTTATGGTTTAGTTGATTTGGATCACGTGATGACTTAGATGACTAGAGATGTCTGTCTAAGTGGGAGTTCTTAAGTAATATGATTAATTGAACTTAAATTTATCATGAACTTAGTACTGATAGTATCTTGCTTGTCTATGTTTGTTTGTAGATAGATGACTCGTCTTTGTTGTTCCGTTGAATTTTAATGTGTTCCTTGAGAAAGCAAAGTTGAAAGATGATGGTAGCAATTACGGATTGGGTCCGTAACTGAGGATTATCCTCATTGCTGCACGAAGAGTTACATCTGGAAGCACCGGCTGGGTGCGAACTGCTTCTTGATGCTGGCCGACGGCGTTAAGAGCGTCTGGCGAGCAAAGCTGTGACTACTCTATAGTTCGATGTGCCATGCTTTACGGCTTAGAACCGGGTCTTCAACGGCGTTTTGAGCGTCATGGAGCATATGAGATGTTCGAGGAGTTGAAGTTAATATTTCAAGCAAATGCCGGATTGAGAGATATGAAGTCTCCAAAAGTTCTATAGCTGCAAGATGGAGGAGAATAGTTACGTCGGTGAACATATACTCGTAATATGCAGGTATAACAATCACTTGATTCAACTGGGAGTTAATCTTCACGATGATAGTGTCATTGATGAATTCTTCAATCATCGCCACCAAGCTACAAGAGCTTTGTGATGAACTATAATATGCAAGGGATGAACAAGACTATTCGAGCTCTTAGCGATCTTTGAAAGCAGCGGAGGTAGAAATCAGAAGGAGCATCAAGTGTTGATGGTCAACAAGACCACTAGTTTCAAGAAGAAGGGCAAAGGGAAGAAGAAGGAACTTCAAAAGAACGGCAAGCAAGTTGCTGCTCAAGAGAAGAAACCCAAGTCTGGACCTAAGCACAAACCGAGTGCTTCTACCGCAAGCGGACCGTCCTTTGGAAGCGGAACTGCCCCAAGTATTTGGCGGATAAGAAGGATGGCAAAGTGAACAAAGGTATATGTGATATACATGTTATTGATGTGTACCTAACTAGAGCTCGTAGTAGCACCGGGTATTTGATACTGGTTACATTGCTAATATTTGCAACTCGAAAGCAGGGACTACTGAATAAGCGAGCACTAGCCAGGGCGAGGTGACGATCTTGCGTGGGAAAGCGGTTCCAAAGTCGATGTGATCGCGGTCGACACGCTACCTCTACATCTACCATCGGGATTAGTTTTAGACCTGAATAATTGTTATTTGGTGCTGCGTTGAGCATGAACATTATATCTGGATCTTGTTTGATGCGAGAGGGTTATTCATTTAAATCGAGAATAATGGTTGTTCTATTTATATGAGTAATATCTTTTATGGTCATGCACCCTTGAAGAGTGGTCTATTTTTATTGAATCTTGATAGTAGTGATACACATATTCATAATGTTGAAGCCAAAAGATGCAGAGTTGATAATGATATTGCAACTTATTTGTGGCACTGCCGTTTAGGTCATATCGGTGTAAAACGCATGAAGAAACTCCATACCGATGGACTTCTGGAATCACTTGATTATGAATCACTTGGTACTTGCGAACCGTGCCTCATGGGCAAGATGACTAAAACACCGTTCTCCGGAACTATGGAGAGAGCAACAGATTTGTTGGAAATCATACATACAGATGTATGTGGCCCGATGAATGTTGAGGCTCGTGGCGGATATCGTTATTTTCTCACCTTCACAGATGATTTGAGCAGATATGGGTATATCTACTTAATGAAACACAAGTCTGAAACATTTGAAAAGTTCAAAGAATTTCAGAGTGAAGTAGAAAATCATTGTAACAAGAAAATAAAGTTTCTACGATCGATCGTGGAGGAGAATATTTGAGTTACGAGTTTGGTTTACATTTGAAACAATGCGAATAGTTTTGCAACTCACGCCACCGAACACCACAGCGAAATGGTGTGTCCGAACATCGTGTCGTACTTTACTTGATATGGTACGATCTATGATGTCTCTTACCAATTTACCGCTATCGTTTTGGGGTTATGCTTTAAAGATGGCCGCATTCACGTTAAATAGGGCACCATCAAAATCCGTTGAGATGACACCTTATGAACTGTGGTTTGGCAAGAAACCAAAGTTGTCGTTTCTTAAAGTTTGGGGCTGCGATGCTTATGTGAAGAAACTTCAACCAGATAAGCTCGAACCCAAATCGGAGAAATGTGTCTTCATAGGATACCCAAAAGAGACTATTGGGTACACCTTCTATCACAGATCCGAAGGCAAAACATTCGTTGCTAAGAATGGATCCTTTCTAGAGAAGGAATTTCTCTCGAAAGAAGTGAGTGGGAGGAAAGTAGAACTTGATGAGATAACTGTATCTACTCCCTTATTGGAAGGTAGTGCATCACGAGAACCGGTTCCCGTGACAACTACACCAATTAGTGAGGAAGCTAATGATATTGATCATGAAGCTTGGATCAAGTATCTCTTGAACCTCGTGGGTCTACCAGAGTAAGATCCGCACTGAGTGGTACGGTAATCCTATTCGGAAGTCATGTTACTTGACCATGATGAACCTACGAACTATGAGGCGATGATGAGCCGAGTTCCGCAAAATGGCTGGAGGCCATGAAATCTGAGATAGGATCCATGTATGAAAACAAAGTATGGACTTTTTGGTTGACTTGCTCGATGATCGGCAAGCCATTGAGAATAAATGGATCTTTAAGAAGAAGACGGCGATGGTAATGTTCTTGTCTATAAAGCTCGACTTGTTGCAAAAGTTTTTCGACAAGTTCAAGGGTTGACTACGATGAGACTTTCTCACCAGTGGCGATGCTTAAGTCTGTCCGAATCATGTTGGCCATTGCTGCATTTCATGATTATGAAATTTGGCAAATGGATGTCAAGACTGCATTCTTGAATGGATTTCTAGAAGAAGAGTTGTATATGATGCAGCCAGAAGGTTTTGTTGATCCAAAAGGTGCTGACAAAGTGTGCAAGCTCCAGCGTTCCATTTAGGGACTGGTGCAAGCATCTCGGAGTTGGAATAAGCGCTTTGATAGTGTGATCAAGGCATATGGTTTTATCTGACTTTTGGAGAAGCTTTGTATTTACAAGAAAGTGAGTGGGAGCTCTGTAGCATTTCTAGTTTTATATGTTGATGACATATTATTAATTGGAAATGATATAGAATTTCTGGATAGCATAAAGGGATACTTGAATAAAAGTTTTTCGATGAAAGACCTCGGTGAAGCTGCTTACATATTAGGCATCAAGATCTATAGAGATAGATCAAGGCGCTTAATAGGACTTTCACAAAGCACATACCTTGACAAAATATTGAAAAAGTTCAATATGGATCGAGCAAAGAAAGGTTTCTTGCACGTGCTACAAGGTGTGAAGTTGAGTCGAACTCAATGCCCGACCACACGGCAGAAGATAGAGAGAAAATGAAAATGTTCCTATGCTTCAGCCATAGGCTCTATCATGTATGCAATGCTGTGTACGGACACTGACGTATGCTTAGCAATAAGCTTAGCAGAAGGTACCAAAGTAATCCAGAGTGGATCATCGACAGCGGTCAAGAACATCTGAAATACGAAAAGGACTAAGGATATGTTTCTCGTATATGGAGGTGACAAAGAGCTAGTCATAAATGGTTACGTCGATGCAAGCTTTGACACTTGATCCGGACGATTCTAAATCGCAAACCGGATCGTGTTTATATTAAGCGGTGGAGCTGTAAGTTGGTGCAGTTCTAAACAAAGCGTCGTGGCGGTATCTACATGTGAAGCGGAGTACATAGCTGCTTACAAGCAGCAAATGAAGGAGTCGGATGAAGGAGTTCATTTCCGATCTAGGTGTAATACCTAGTGCATCGGGACCAATGAAGATCTTCTCGTGACAATCTTGGTGCAATTGCTTTAGCAAAGGAATCCAGATTTCACAAGAGGACCAAGCACATCAAGAGACGCTTCAATTCCATTCGGGACCAAGTCCAAGTGGGAGACATAGAGATTTGCAAGATACATACGGATCTGAATGTTGCGCACCCGTTGACTAAGCCTCTCTCACGAGCAAAACATGATCAGCACCAAGACTCCATGGGTGTTAGAATCATTACTATGTAATCTATTAAAAACCAAAGAGGTTTGGGTGACCCTTTATCCTTTTTTTTTTTTTTTGTTATTTGGGGTTTCCTTTCCACTTTTTAACAAGGGGAAAAGTTTTTTGTTTTATTTGAAATTTAAAATTTTTGCCCCGGGGGATGTTCCGAAAATACAAGGGCCTTGGGTTTAAATAAAGTTTTTGGATAATTAAAAAAGGTTCCGGGTTTTAAAGAAAAATTTTAGTAAAAAACATTATTTAAAAAATTTTGTTTCCAAATCTTGTTTGGGGGCCCCCCTTTTCCCTTTTCCTTTCCCTCCAAAGGGGGAGAAACCCCTATGGGGATTTTTCCGGGTTTTCCCCGGGTCCCTTTAATAAAGGGTGGGGGCCCGAAAAGGAAATTTGGGCCCAAAACCCCCGGTAATTCCCAATTTTTTTAAACCCCAAAAGAATAAATGCCCCTTGGGGAAAAGGGGGCTTGGGCCCCCTTGGGCGATGGAGGGGGGTCTTTTTTCCCCCCCTTAAAATTTCCAAACCCCTTTTAAAAATCCCCTTTTTATCCTTTTCCGGTTTTTTTTGAAAACCAATTTCATTTCCCTTCCAGGCTTCCAATTTGAAATGGATCCTTTAAAGGGAAAAAAAATGCCCCAACCCCCAAATTTTGGGAACCCAAGTTATTTTAGGGATAAACCCTTGGGGGGTAAAAGGGTTTCCCTCCCGGGTGAAACCCCTTTTTCTTTAAACTTTGGGAAAAATTTAAATATACCCCAAAGTTTATAAAGGGGGGTTTAAAATCCCAAACCCTTTGGGGAAAAACAAAACCCAACAAAGTCCCAAAAATTCCCTTTTCCCCCAAAATTTTCCCTTTTTCAAAATTAAAAATTTTTTTTAAAAACTAAAAAAACTTTTCAAAAAAGGAAAAATAATAAACCCCAATATTTCCTTTTAAAATTTTGGCCCCTTTCCCCATGGGTTTTATTTCCCCTTTTAATTTTAAATCAACAAATAAAAAACGAATGGTTTTCCAAAAATTTAAATTTATTCAAAATTTATTTTCCCAAATTAAAATTAATCAAATTTTAAAACTTTAACCCCAAAATGGTTTTGAAAACACAACAAATTCCAAAAATTTACAATGCCCATTTTTGGTTTTTGCTGACTTGGGATTTCCCAAAATTTTTTAAATTAAAATTCAAACTAAATTTAAATTTCGTCCTTAAAATTTTTTCCCTGTAAGTTACCAAAATTTTTCCCCTTTACATTTAAAATTTTTTTAAAAGTATTTAAACCATTCCGGGGTTTTTTTATTTCTTTGGGGGGTTCTACCCCTTTAACATTGACAAAAACCTTTCTTGGGTTTTTTTTAAATTTTCCGGGGCTTTTTTCCTTTTCAAAGGGATTTTGTCCCCAAAAAAATTTTAAATTTTAAATTTTTATTTTAAAAATTTCCAAAATTTAAACTTTTGGGCTTTCCCTTTTAAAAATTTCAATACCCAAAATTTTCTAAAATTCAAAAAATTGCTTTTCAAAAATTATAAAAAGTGTTCCCAATTTTGGGTTCCCTTTATTTTAAAATTTTGTTGAAAACCTTAAAAATTTTTAAAATTTTAAAATGTTTACACTTTTTCCTTTATTTAAAAAGGGAATTTAACCCTTTTCTTTAAAAATAAACCATTTATTAAAATTTTCAAAAAAAGGGCCAAAATAAAATTTAATAACCTTTTGAAAATCAATTTTTGTTTAACCTTTTAAAACATTTTTAAAAACTTCCCCCCTTTAAAACTGGGCCCTCTGCCCTATTTTTTAAATTTTTCATTTATTTAAATTTTCAATCCCAATCCCCTAGGATTTAAACTTTTTTAAACCTTCAAATTTAAAAATTCCCGCCGGGTTTCCCAAAAACAATTTTAAACATTTCCCCCCTTTTGGGGAAAAATTTTTGAGGAACACCCTTTTCCCTTTGTAAATTTTTCCCAATTTTGGGAAAATTCTTTTTTCATTTTTCCTTTCTTTTCCCTTTTTTTTCCCCCTTTCAGTTTTCCCCAAAACCTTGGTTTCGATTTTTTTTCCCAAACATCAAAGGGCCCTTTGGGAAAAATTTTTAAAAAATTTTTCAACAAACCCAACAAAAGTTTGTAAAGGAAATTCCCTTCTTTTTTTAAAACCCCCCTTTTTTTGGAAAAAACCCTAAATAAAACCCCAAATCAAAATTTTTCTTTTCCCAATTTACTTAAAATTTTTTTTTCATATTTTCCCTTAAATTTCATTTCTTTTTTAAAATTCCCTTTCAAATACGAAAAAATAAGAATTGCCTAAAACCCTTGGGAAATTTCCAAAAGGGAATTTTAAACGGTTTGCCTTTTCAAAAGGGATTTTTTTAAAAAGGCCAAAACCTCAAAATTTCTCCCCAAATTAAACCCACCTTTTTTTAAATTTATTTCAACAAAAGAATAAATCACGGTCCAAAAAATTTTCTTGGGATTAAATTTTTTTAACAACCTTTTCTGGGTTTTAAAATAATTAAACAAAAGACAAAAATTTTCCAAAAAATAAAAATAAAGAAATATGGTAAAAAGTAAAATTTTATTTATTAAAACCAATTAATTCTTTCATTCTTGGGAAACAACCCAACAAACCATACCCCTCAATTAATAAATTTTTCCAATTTAAACCAACAAATATTTTTTGGATCTATACATATGGGAACGCCAAATTTTTGTTTGTCCCCCCTTTATTTTGGGGTCCCTTTCCCTTTTATTCCCTCCCTTTGGTCCCTTTTTGGCTTTACAAGTCTTTTCCCGGGTTCCCCCTTTTTTAAATCCCTTTGAAAACCTTATTTTTTAATTTTCAATTTGCTAAAATCGGTAAATTTTAAAATTAAATCCCAAATTTAAAAATTAGTTTATAAAGGAATTTCCTCACATTTTTTTTTTTCACTAAGTTTGGGCCCTTCCAAGGGGTTTTCCTTTTTTTTTTTAATTTGTTTTAAAACCCAATCCCTTTTTGGCCAAACCAAAGTTTTGAAAGCAAAATTGACCCCAAATTTACATTAAGGACAACCTTGGGCCGGGCCCTTCCACCTTTAAAACATTTCTTCCAAAATTTAAAAATTAAACCCAACCAAATAAACAAAAACACCCAACCCAAAAAAAAAACAAAAAAAATTTTTTTTCAAAAATTTTTTACCCCCTAGTTAAAAAAAAACTACCAAAATCAAAAAAAAACAAGTTTTAATCAATTAATTTTAAAAACCTTTTGGGGCCAGGACCCCAAATTTCCAAGTTTAACCCAAAGGGCCCCCCAACCAAGAGGCTCAAAACCCCGGTTTCCCGGAATTTCCCCCATCCAAAAACCCCCAAAAATTTGGGTTTAAAAAATGAAATTAAAACATCCTTTTTTATGGGATATAAATGGCCAAAAACTGGCGGCCACTGGGAACGGTAATTTAAAACCCCAACCCCCTTTTGGTTTTTTCCCAAGAAATTTTGTCCCCCGGAAAAACAAAATTTTCCCCTTTATTTTGGCCCCATTGGTTTTAAACCCAAATCGTCCCAAAAAATAAAATTTTTAAAAACTTGCCAACCAAAAACCCCGGGAAAAAACAAAACTGTTTTAAAACCCCGGGGCTTCCCAAACCCCCACAAAGCCAAAAAAAAGCCCACTTTTTTAATTTCGGGGCCGGGCCCCACCCCCTAGTAAATGGACAAAGGGACTTTCCCCCGAAAGGGCGCGGGAAAAAGGGAGAAGCCCCCCCAAAAATTCTCCCCACCTTACAAAAGAAAAAAGAGAAGGGAAAAGGCCCCCCCCCCACCGGGGGCCCGAAAACCCCTCCCTTTTAAACCCATAACCAAAACTTTAAAAACAAAGGGGGTTTTTGGGGGAAAGTCCAACCTTGGGGGTTTTAAATTTTCCCCCAAAATCCCAAAAATTAGCCCTCCCCCCTCAGAACCTTCAGCCGGGATCCCCCCACCGGGGGAAATTTCCCAAACCCCGGGGTTTCAAACCCCCTTTCCTAAAACGGGACCGAAGTGGTGGACGGGCAAACGGCATTAAAAACTTTTCTGGGGGCCCCAAAAAAGGACCCCGGGGAGCCCCCTACCCCAAAAAGAAGGGAAGCCCCTCCAAATAAGCCCCCCCTTTTCCCCTTTTTTAAAAAAAACCCTTTACCTTCCCCGGGGGCCCCCCCCCTTTTCTCCAACCCTAACATTTTCCGAAAATCCCAAATTTTTTTAAACTAAATTTGAAATTTCCAAAAAAACCCCCTTTCCCAAAACCCATAAACCAAAAACCAAATCGAACAAACTTCCTAGGGCCCGAAACTTTAGAATACCAGAACATCAGGTAATAACCAATCCGAACCCCCAAATTTGGCCAAATTTATTTAAGAAACCGAAACCCATAAAAACCCCTTTTCAATTTAGCCCGGTTGTTAAAAACCATTCAATTCCCAAATTTTTACCTTAAACCATAAGGGAAAACTAATTTCTTGCCAAGGCTTATAGGGTTCATTCCAAAAGGGGAATTTCCACAACAAAAAACCAATCCCCCCCACATTAAATTTTAAAAGATAAATTTTATACCCAAGGGCCTTTAAAATTTTCCCGTTCAAATTTTCCCAAAAAAATGGGAATGAAAGAATCTAGGAGGATAGCAAAATTTCCCTATTTTCCCTAATATTAAAATTTATGGAAAAGAAATTTTAAACCCTTAAAATTTTGAAAAAACTTTTTTTAAATAATTTTTAAAACATTTCTTTAAAACCCTGTTAGGGAAAAATTTCTTTTTTTTTAAAAAATTTTCCAACCATTTTTTGGGAAAAAAGGGAAAAAATTTGAAAAAGGGGGGAAAAAAAGGGAAGGAAAAAGTTTTATTATTTTGGGAACCATCCAAGATAAGGACATTTAAAAACGCTCACTCGATGACGATCCCCGGCCCGATCCAAGAAAGCTTCGGATGAGTTCCACAAGACGATGGCGCAGGATGATGATAATGTTCTATCAGGCAGGGCACTTTCTAAACTCCGCTGACATGTCCGTGATCACATCCGGACTCAACAAACTTCAAAGACATCAAAACTTATAAACTCATAATAAAACCGTCATCGTGAACGTTATGTGCGGACCTACGGGTTCGAGAACTATGTAGACATGACCTAGAACTATTCTCGTCAATAACCAATAGCGGAACTCGATGCCCATATTGGTTCCTACATATTCTATGAAGAATTTTATCGGTCAAACCGCATAACAACATACGTTGTTCCCTTTGTCATCGGTATGTTACTTGCCCGAGATTCGATCGCTTGTCCAATACCTAGTTCAATCTCACATCGGCAAGTCTCTTTACTCGTTATGTAATGCATCATACCGTTGAAGGAAATATGCCCTAGAGGCAATAATAAAGTTATTATTTATTTCATATCATGATAAATGTTTATTATTCATGCTAGAATTGTATTAACCTAAACATAATACATGTGTGAATACATAGACAAAACTATGGTCACTAGTATGCCTCTACTTGACTAGCTCATTAATCAAAGATGGTCATGTTTCCTGACCATGGACATGTGTTTTCATTTGATTAGTGGGATCACATCATTAGAAGAATGATGTGATTGACATGACCCATTCTTAGCCTAGCACTTGATCGCTTAGTATTCTCGCTATTGCTTTCTTCATGACTTATACAAAGTTCCTCGCAACTATGAGATTGTGCAACTCCCATTTACCGAAGAACACTTTGTGTGCTACCAAACGTCACAACGTGAATCGGGTGATTATAAAGGTGCTCTACAGTGTTTCCAAGGTACATGTTGAGTTGGCATAATTCGAGATTAGGATTTGTCACTCCGATTGCTCGGAGAGGTATCTCTGGGCCCTCTCGTAATACTCATCACCTAAACCTTGCAAGCATGTAACTAATGAGTTAGTTATGAGATGACGACATGAACGAGTAAAGAGACTTGCTTGTAACGAGATTGAACTAGGTATTGATACCGACGATCAAATCTCGCAAGTAACATACCGATGACAAAGGAACAAAGTATGTTGTTATGCGGTTTGACCGATAAAGATCTTCAGAGAATATGTAGGAACCAATATGGGCATCCAGGTCCCGCTTATTGGTTATTGACCGAGACGGTCTCGGTCATGTCTACATTGTTCTCGAACCATAGGGTCCGTGACGCTTAAAGTTTCGATGATGCTTATATTATGAGTTTATGCATTTTGATGTACCGAAGTTTGTTCGAGTCCCGGATGTGATCACGACATGACGAGGAGTCTCGGAATGGTCGAGACATAAAGATTGATATATTGATGACTATATTCGACACCGAAAGGTTCCTAAGTTTTCGGAGAAAATCGAGTGCCGGGGTTACCGGAACCCCCGGAGAGTTAATGGGCCACATGGGCCTAGGTGGAAGAGAGAGGGCGGCCAGGTGGGCCGCCGCCTCTCTCCTCCAAATCCGAATTGACTAGGAGGGGGCACGCCTTCCTTCCTTCCCCTCCTCCTTCCTTCCCTCCTAGTAGGAGTAGGAAAGGAGGAATCCTACTCCTACTAGGAGGAGGATTCCTCCTCCCTTGGCGCGCCCTAAGGGGCCGGCGGCCTCCCCCCCTCCTTTATATACGGGGTAGGGGGCACCCTAGACACACATGTTGATCATTGATCGTTCCTTAGCCGTGTGCGGTGCCCCTCCACGATATTACATCTCACCATATTGTAGCGGTGCTTAGGCGAAGCCCCGCGACAGAGAACATCAAGATCGCCACCACGCCGTCAGGTCGACGGAACTCCTCCCCGCGCCTCGCTAGATCGGAGATCGAGGAAGGCCATCGAGCTGACGTGTGTCAAGAACTCGGAGGTGCCGGAGTAACGGTGCTTGGATCGGTCGGACCGGGAGGACGTACGACTACTTCCTCTACGTTGTGTCAACGCTTCCACTTCGGTCTACGAGGGTACGTAGACAATACTCTCCCCTCGTTGCTATATCATCACCATGATCTTGCGTGTGCGTAGGAATTTTTTTGAAATTACTACGTTCCCCAATAGTGGTATCAGAGCCAGGTTTTATGTGTTGATGTTATATGCACGAGTAGAACACAAGTGAGTTGTGGACGATATAAGTCATACCGCCTACCAAAGATGTCATACTTTGGTTCAGCGGTATTGTGAGATGAAGCGGCCGGACCGACATTACGCCAGACGCTTACGCGAGACTGGTTTCACTGCTACGAGCACTCGTGCTTAAAGGTGGATGGCGGTGTCTGTCTCTCTCACTTTAGTTGAACCGAGTGTGCTACGCCCGGTCCTTGTGAAGGTTAAAACGAGTCTATTTGACAAACTATCGCTGTGGTTTTGATGCGTAGGTAAGAACGGTTCTTGCTAAGCCCGTAGCAGCCACGTAAAATTTGCAACAACAAAGTAGAGAACATCTAACTTGTTTTTGCAGGCATGTTGTGATGTGATATGGTTAAGACGTGATGCTATATTTTATTGTATGAGATGATCATGTTTTGTAACCGGTTATCGCAATCGGCAGGAGCCATATGGTTGTCGCTTATTGTATGAAATGCAATGCCTGTAATTGCTTTACTTTATCACTAAGCGGTAGCGATAGTCGAGAAGCAATAGATGGCGAACGACAACGATGCTACGATGGAGATCAAGGTGTCGCGCCGGTGACGATGGTGATCACGACGGTGCTTCGGAGATGGAGATCACAAGCACAAGATGATGATGGCCATATCATATCACTTATATTGATTGCATGTGATGTTTATCCTTTATGCATCTTATCTTGCTTTGATTGACGGTAGCATTTTAAGATGATCTCTCACTAAAATTATCAAGAAGTGTTCTCCCTGAGTATGCACCGTTGCCAAAGTTTGTCGTGCCGAGACACCACGTGATGGTCGGGTGTGATAAGCTCTACGTCCATCTACAACGGGTGCAAGCCAGTTTTGCACAAGCAGAATACTCAGGTTAAACTTGACGAGCCTAGCATATGCAGATATGGCCTCGAAACATGGAGACCGAAAGGTCGAGCATGAATCATATAGTAGATATGATCAACATAATGATGTTCACCATTGAAAACTACTCCATCTCACGTGATGATCGGTTATGGTTTAGTTGATTTGGATCACGTGATGACTTAGATGACTAGAGAGATGTCTGTCTAAGTGGGAGTTCTTAAGTAATATGATTAATTGAACTTAAATTTATCATGAACTTAGTACCGATAGTATCTTGCTTGTCTATGTTTGTTTGTAGATAGATGACTCGTCTTTGTTCCGCTGAATTTTAATGTGTTCCTTGAGAAAGCAAAGTTGAAAGATGATGGTAGCAATTACACGGATCGGGTCCGTAACTCGAGGATTATCCTCATTGCTGCACGTAAGAGTTACATCCTGGAAGCACCGCTGGGTGCGAACTTCCGCCGATGTGGCCGACGACGTTAAGAACGTCTGGCGAGCAAAGCTGTGACTACTCTATAGTTCAAGCAGCCATGCTTTACGGCTTAGAACTGGGTCTTCAACGACGCTTTGAACGCCATGGAGCATATGAGATGTTCGAGAGTTGAAGTTAATATTTCAAGCAAATGCCCGGATTGAGAGATATGAAGTCTCCAAAAAGTTCTATAGCTGCAAGATGGAGGAGAATAGTTCGTCGGTGAACATATACTCGTAATGTGCAGGTATAACAATCACTTGATTCAACTGGGAGTTAATCTTCACGATGATAGTGTCATTGATGTAATTCTTCAATCATCGCCACCAAGCTACAAGAGCTTTGTGATGAACTATAATATGCAAGGGATGAACAAGACTATTCCCGAGCTCTTCGCGATCTTTGAAAGCAGCGGAGGTAGAAATCAAGAAGGAGCATCAAGTGTTGATGGTCAACAAGACCACTAGTTTCAAGAAGAAGGGCAAAGGGAAGAAGAAGGGAACTTCACAAAGAACGGCAAGCAAGTTGCTGCTCAAGAGAAGAAACCCAAGTCCGGACCTAAGCCTGAAATCGAGTGCTTCTCCGCAAGCGCACTCGTCATCGAAGCGGAACTGCCCCAAGTATTTGGCGGATAAGAAGGATGGCAAAGTGAACAAAGGTATATGTGATATACATGTTATTGATGTGTACCTAACTAGAGCTCGTAGTAGCACCTGGGTATTTGATACGGGTTCTGTTGCTAATATTTGCAACTCAAAACAGGGACTACGGAATAAGCGAGCACTAGCCAAGGACGAGGTGACGATGCGCGTGGGAAACGGTTCCAAAGTCGATGTGATCGCGGTCGGCACGCTACCTCTACATCTACCATCGGGATTAGTTTTAGACCTGAATAATTGTTATTTGGTGCCTGCGTTGAGCATGAACATTATATCTGGATCTTGTTTGATGCGAGAGGGTTATTCATTTAAATCAGAGAATAATGGTTGTTCTATTTATATGAGTAATATCTTTTATGGTCATGCACCCTTGAAGAGTGGTCTATTTTTATTGAATCTTGATAGTAGTGATACACATATTCATAATGTTGAAGCCAAAAGATGCAGAGTTGATAATGATATTGCAACTTATTTGTGGCACTCGCCGCTTAGGTCATATCGTGTAAAACGCATGAAGAAACTCCATACCGATGGACTTTCGAATCACTTGATTATGAATCACTTGGTACTTATGTAACCGTGCCTCATGGGCAAGATGACTAAAACACCGCTTCTCCTAACTATGGAGAGAGCAACAGATTTGTTGGAAATCATACATACAGATGTATGTGGCCCGATGAATGTTGAGGCTCGTGGCGGATATCGTTATTTTCTCACCTTCACAGATGATTTGAGCAGATATGGGTATATCTACTTAATGAAACACAAGTCTGAAACATTTGAAAAGTTCAAAGAATTTCAGAGTGAAGTAGAAAATCATTGTAACAAGAAAATAAAGTTTCTACGATCTGATCGTGGAGGAGAATATTTGAGTTACGAGTTTGGTTTACATTTGAAACAATGCAGAATAGTTTTGCAACTCACGCCACCTGGAACACCACAACGAAATGGTGTGTCCGAACATCGTAATCGTACTTTACTTGATATGGTACGATCTATGATGTCTCTTACCAATTTACCGCTATCGTTTTGGGGTTATGCTTTAAAGATGGCGCATTCACGCTAAATAGGGCACCATCAAAATCCGCTGAGATGACACCTTATGAACTGTGGTTTGGCAAGAAACCAAAGTTGTCGCTTAAAGTTTGGGGCTGCGATGCTTATGTGAAGAAACTTCAACCAGATAAGCTCGAACCCAAATCGGAGAAATGTGTCTTCATAGGATACCCAAAAGAGACTATTGGGTACACCTTCTATCACAGATCCGAAGGCAAAACATTCGTTGCTAAGAATGGATCCTTTCTAGAGAAGGAATTTCTCTCGAAAGAAGTGAGTGGGAGGAAAGTAGAACTTGATGAGATAATCAGATCTACTCCCTTATTGAAGGTAGTGCATCACGAGAACCGGTTCCCCGTGACAACTACACCAATTAGTGAGGAAGCTAATGATATTGATCATGAAGCTTCAGATCAAGTATCTCTCGAACCTCGAGGTCTACCAGAGTAAGATCCGCACTGAGTGGTACGGTAATCCTATTCGAAGTCATGTTACTTGACCATGATGAACCTACGAACTATGAGGAAGCGATGATGAGCCCAGTTTCCGCAAAATGGCCGGAGGCCATGAAATCTGAGATAGGATCCATGTATGAAAACAAAGTATGGACTTTTGGTCGACTTGCTCGATGATCGGCAAGCCATTGAGAATAAATGGATCTTTAAGAAGAAGACCGACGCTGATGGTAATGTTATCGTTTATAAAGCTCGACTTGTTGCAAAAGTTTTTCGACAAGTTCAAGGGGTTGACTACGATGAGACTTTCTCACCCGTAGCGATGCTTAAGTCTGTCTGAATCATGTTGGCTATTGCTGCATTTCATGATTATGAAATTTGGCAAATGGATGTCAAGACTGCATTCTTGAATGGATTTCTAGAAGAAAGAGTTGTATATGATGCAGCCGTAAGGTTTTGTTGATCCAAAAGGTGTCGATAAAGTGTGCAAGCTCCAGCGCTCCATTTAGGGACTGGTGCAAGCATCTCGAGTTGGAATAAACGCTTTGATAGTGTGATCAAGGCATATGGTTTTATATACAGACTTTTGGAGAAGCCCAGATTTACAAGAAAGTGAGTGGGAGCTCAGAGCATTTCTAGTTTTATATGTTGATGACATATTATTAATTGGAAATGATATAGAATTTCTGGATAGCATAAAGGGATACTTGAATAAAAGTTTTTCGATGAAAGACCTCGTGAAGTTGCTTACATATTAGGCATCAAGATCTATAGAGATAGATCAAGACGCTTAATAGGACTTTCACAAAGCACATACCTTGACAAAATATTGAAAAAGTTCAATATGGATCGTGCAAAGAAAGGTTTCTTGCCTCGTGCTACAAGGTGTGAAGTTGAGTCGAACTCAATGCCCCACCACAGCAGAAGATAGAGAGAAAATGAAAATGTTCCCTATGCTTCAGCCATAGGCTCTATCATGTATGCAATGTCTGTGTACCAGACTGACGATGCTTAGCAATAAGCTTAGCAGAAGGTACCAAAGTAATCCAGAGTGGATCATCGGACAGCGGTCAAGAACATCCCGAAATACCGAAAAGGACTAAGGATATGTTTCTCGATATGGAGGTGACAAAGAGCTAGTCATAAATGGTTACGCCGATGTAAGCTTTGACACCGATCCGACGATTCTAAATCGCAAACCGGATACGTGTTTATATTAAACGGTGGAGCTGTAAGTTGGTGCAGTTCTAAACAAAGCGCCGTGGCGGTATCTACATGTGAAGCGGAGTACATAGCTGCTTCAAGCAAAGAAATGAAGGAGTCTGGATGAAGGAGTTCATTTCGATCTAGGTGTAATACCTAGTGCATCGGGACCAATGAAGATCTTCGTGACAATCTTCGTGCAATTGCTTTAGCAAAGGAATCCAGATTTCACAAGAGGACCAAGCACATCAAGAGACGCTTCAATTCCATTCAGACCAAGTCCAAGTGGGAGACATAGAGATTTGCAAGATACATACGGATCTGAATGTTGCGCACCCGCTGACTAAGCCTCTCTCACGAGCAAAACATGATCGCACCAAGACTCCATGGGTGTTAGAATCATTACTATGTAATCTAGATTATTGACTCTAGTGCAAGTGGGAGACTAAAGGAAATATGCCCTAGAGGCAATAATAAAGTTATTATTTATTTCCTCATATCATGATAAATGTTTATTATTCATGCTAGAATTGTATTAACTGGAAACATAATACATGTGTGAATACATAGACAAAACTATGGTCACTAGTATGCCTCTACTTGACTAGCTCATTAATCAAAGATGGTCGTGTTTCCTGACCATGGACATGTGTTGTCATTTGATTAGTGGGATCACATCATTAGAAGAATGATGTGATTGACATGACCCATTCTGTTAGCCTAGCACTTGATCGTTTAGTATTCTGCTATTGCTTTCTTCATGACTTATACAAAGTTCCTGCAACTATGAGATTGTGCAACTCCGTTTACGAAAAGAACACTTTGTGTGCTACCAAACGTCACAACGAATCGGGTGATTATAAAGGTGCTCTACTGGTGTTTCCGAAGGTACATGTTGAGTTGGCATAATTCGAGATTAGGATTTGTCACTCCGATTGTCGGAGAGGTATCTCTGGGCCCTCTCGGTAATACTCATCACCTAAGCCTTGCAAGCATGTAACTAATGAGTTAGTTATGAGATGACGTATTACGACGAGTAAAGAGACTTGCTTGATAACGAGATTGAACTAGGTATTGATACCGACGATCAAATCTCGCAAGTAACATACCGATGACAAAGGAACAAAGTATGTTGTTCTGCGGTTTGACCGATAAAGATCTTCGTAGAATATGTAGGAACCAATATGGGCATCCAGGTCCCGCTTATTGGTTATTGACCGAGACGTGTCTCGGTCATGTCTACATTGTTCTCGAACCGTAGGGTCCGCACGCTTAAAGTTTCGATGATGCTTATATTATGAGTTTATGCATTTTGATGTACCGAAGTTTGTTCGAGTCCCTGATGTGATCACGGACATGACGAGGAGTCTCGGAATGGTCGAGACATAAAGATTGATATATTGACGACTATATTCGGACACCGAAAGGTTCCGAAGTTTTCGGAGAAAATCGGAGTGCCGGGGGTTACCGAACCCCTGAAGAGTTAATGGGCCACATGGGCCTAGGTGGGAAGAGAGAGGCGGCTGGGTGGGCCGCGCCTCTCCCTCCAAATCCGATTGACTAGGAGGGCGGCGCCCCTTTCCTTCCCCTCTCCTCCTTCCTTCCCTCCTAGTAGTAGGAAAGGAGGAATCCTACTCCTACTAGGAGGAGGATTCTCCTCCTTGGCGCGCCTCAAGGGGGCCGGCCTCCCCTCCCTCCTTTATATACGAGGGTAGGGGCACCCTAGACACACAAGTTGATCATTGATCGTTCCTTAGCCGTGTGCGGTGCCCCTCCACGATATTACACCTCGGTCATATTGTAGCGGTGCTTAGGCGAAGCCCTCTGACAGAGAACATCAAGATCGCTACCACGCCGTCAGGCCGACGGAACTCCTCCCCGCACCTCTGCTGGATCGGAGATCGGGGTGCGTCATCGAGCTGTACGTGTGTCAAGAACTCGGAGGTGCCGGAGTAACGGTGCTTGGATCGGTCGGACCGGGAGGACGTACGACTACTTCCTCTACGTTGTGTCAACACTTCCGCTTCGGTCTACGAGGGTACGTAGACAATACTCTCACCTCATTGCTATATCATCACCATGATCTTGTGTGTGCGTAGGAAATTTTTTGAAATTACTACGTTCCCCAACAACCGTAACTAACTCATTAGCTACATTGCTTGCAAGGCTTATAGTGATGTGCATTACCGAGAAGGCCTGGAGATACCTCTCCGACAATCGGAGTGACAAAACCTAATCTCGAAATACGCCAACCCAACATGTACCTTTGGAGACACCTGTAGTACTCCTTTATGATCAACCAGTTACGTTGTGATTTGGTAGTACCCAAAGTGTTCCTCCGGTAAACGGGAGTTGCATAATCTCATAGTTACAGGAACATGTATAAGTCATGAAGAAAGCAATAGCAATATACTAAACGATCAAGTGATAGGCTAACGGAATGGGTCATGTCAATCACACCATTCTCCTAATGATGTGATCCCATTAATCAAATGACAACAAATGTCTATGGTTAGGAAACTTAACCATCTTTGATCAACAAGCTAGTCAAGTAGAGGCATACTAGTGACACTATGTTTGTCTATGTATTCACACATGTATTATGTTTTCGGTTAATACAATTCTAGCATGAATAATAAACATTTATCATGAAATAAGGAAATAAATAATAACTTTATTATTGCCTCTAGGGCATATTTGCTTCAGTCTCCCACTTGCACTAGAGTCAATAATCTAGTTCACATCGCCATGTGATTTAACATTAATATTCATATCTGTATATGATTAACACCCATTGTTCACATCGTTATGTGACCAATGTCCAGTGATCTACTCTTAGAGTCAATAATCTAGTTCACATTGCTATTTGATTAACACCCAAAGAGTACTAAGGTGTGATCATGTTTTGCTCGTGAGAGAAGCTTAGTCAACGGGTCTGTCACATTCAGAGCCGTATGTTCTTCGCAAATATTCTATGTCTACAATGCTCTGCACGGAGATACTCTAGCTAATTGCTCCCACTTTCAATATGTATCCAAATTGAGACTTAGAGTCATCTGGATCAGTGTGAAAGCTTGCACCGATGTAACTCTTTACGACGGGCTCTTTTATCACCTCCATAATCGAGAAATATTTCCTTAGTCCTCAATAAGGATATTCTTGACCAATGTCCAAAGGATCTACTTTAGATCACTATTGTACTCCTTGCCAAATTCAGAGCAAGGTATACAATAGGTCTGGTACATAACATAGCATACTTTATATAACCTATGACTGAGGCATAGGGAATGACTTTCATCCTTTTTTTTATTTTCTGCCGTGGTCGGGATTTGAGTCTTACTCAATTTCACACCTTTGCAACATAGGCAAGAACTCTTTCTTTGACTGTTCCATCTTGAACTATTTCAAAATCTTGCCAAGGTATGTACTCATTGAAAATCTTATCAAGCGTCTTGATCTATCTCAATAGATTTTGATGCTCAATATGTAAGTAGCTTTACTGAGGTCTTTCTTTTAAAGAACTCCTTTCAAATACTCCTTTATGCTTTGCAGAATAATTCTACATTATTTCCAATCAACAATATGTCATTCACATATACTTATCAGAAATGCTGTAGTGCTCCCACTCACTTTCTTGTAAATACAGCCTTCCAAAAGTCTCATAAAACCATATGCTTTGATCAACTCATCAAAGCGTATATTCCAACTCCGAGATGCTTGCACCAGTCCATTAATGGATTGTTGAGCTTGCACACTTTGTTAGCATCTTTAGGATTGACAAAACCTTCTGTTGCATCATATACAACTCTTCTTTAATAAATCCATTAAGGAATGCAGTTTTGACATCCATTTGCCGATTTCATAAAATGTGGCAATTGCTAACATGATTTGGACAGACTTAAGCATCGACACGAGTGAGAAAATCTCATTGTATTCAACACCTTGAATTTGTCGAAAAACTTTTTTGCACAAGTCGAGCTTTGTAGATAGTAACACTACTATCAACGTCCGCCTTCCTCTTGAAGATCCATTTATTTTCTATGGCTTGCCGATCATCGAGCAAGTCCACCAAAGTCCACACTTTGTTCTCATACATGGATCCTATCTCGATTTCATGGCCTCCAGCCATTTCGCGAATCTGGGCACATCATCGCTTCCTCATAGTTCGTAGGTTTATCATGGTCTAGTAACATGACTTTCGTAACAGGATTACCGTACCACTCGTGCGCACCGTACTCTGTAAACCTACGAGGTTCGTAGTAACTTGATCTCAAGTTTCATGATCATCATCATTAGCTTCCTCACTAATTGGTGTAGGAATCATGGAACTGATTTCAGTGATGAACTATTTTCCAATTCGGGAGAAGGTACAATTACCTCATCAAGTTCTACTTTCCTCCCACTCACTTCTTTCGAGAGAAACTTCTTCTCTAGAAAGGATCCATCTTAGCAACGAATAACTTGCCTTCGAATCTGTGATAGAAGGTATACCCAATAGTTTCCTTTGGGTATTCTATGAAGACGCACTTCTCCGATTTGGGTTCGAGCTTATCAGGTTGAAACTTTTTCACATAAGCATCGCAGCCCCAAAATTTAAGAAACGATAGCTTAGGTTTACTGCTAAACCACAGTTCATATGGTGTCATCTCAACGGATTTAGATGGTGCCCTATTAACGTGAATGCAGCTGTCTCTAATGCATAACCCCAAAACAATAGTGGTAAATTAGTAAGAGACATCATAGATCGCACCATATCCAATAAAGTGCGGTTACGACGTTCGGACACACCATAACGTTGTGGTGTTCCAGGTGGCGTGAGCTGTGAAACTATTCCACATTGTTTTAATTGAAGACCAAACTCGTAACTCAAATATTCATCTCCACGATCAGATCGTAGAAACTTTATTTTTCTTGTTACGATGATTTTCCACTTCACTCCGAAATTCTTTGAACCTTTCAACTATTTCAGACTTATGTTTCATCAAGTAGATATACCCATATCTGCTCAAATCATCTTGTGAAGGTCAGAAAATAACGATACTTGCCACGAGCATCAACACTCATTGGATCGCATACATCGGTATGTATTATTTCCAATAAGTCGAGAGCTTGTTCCATTGTTCGAGAACGGAGTTTTAGTCTTCTTGCCCAAAAGGCACGGTTCGCAAGCATCAAATGATTCATAACCAAGTGATTCCAAAATCCATCTTTATGGAGTTTCTTCATGCGCTTTACATCGATATGACCCAAACGACGATTACTACAAACAAGTTGCACTATCATTATTAACTTTGCATCTTTTGGCATCAATATTATGAATATGTGTATCACTACGATCGAGATCCAACAAACTATTTTCATTGGGTGTATGACCATTGAAGGTTTTATTCATGTAAACAGAACAACAATTATTCTCTGATTTTAAATGAATAACCGTATTGCAATAAACATGATCAAATCATATTCATGGTCAACACAAACGCCGAATAACATTTATTTAGGTTTAACACTAATCCCGAAAGTATAGGGAGTGTGCGATGATGATCATATCAATCTTGGAACTACTTCCAACACTCATCATCACTTCTCCTTCAACTAGTCTCTGCTTATTCTCAGAATCCTGCTTGAGTTACTAATCTTAGCAACCGAACAAGTATCAAATACTCAGGGGATACTATAAACACTAGTAAGGCACACATCAAACACCTGTATATCAAATATACCCTTGTTCACTTTGCCATCCTTCTTATCCATCAAATATTTAGGGCATTTCCGCTTCTAGCGACCATTTCCTTTGTAGTGTAAGCACTCAGTTTCAGGCTTTGGTCCAGCTTTGGGATTCTTCGCAGGAGTGACAACTTGCTTGTCTTTCGACTTGAAGTTCCCTTTCTTTCCCTTTGCCCTTCTCTTGAAACTAGCGGTCTTGTCAATCATAAACACTTGATGCTCTTTCTTGATTTCTACCTTCGTCGATTTCAACATCACGAAGAGCTCGGGAATCGTTTTTGTCATCCCTTGCATACTATAGTTCATCACGAAGTTCTAGTAACTTAGTGATGGTGACTAGAGAATTACATCAATCACTATCTTATCTGGAAGATTAACTCCCACTTGATTCAAGCGATTGAAGTACCTGCATAATCGAGCACATGCTCACTAGTTGAGCGATTCTCCTCCATCTTTCAGCTATAGAACTTGTTGGAGACTTCATATCTCTCAACTCGGTATTTGCTTGAAATATTAACTTCAATACCGAACATCTTATATGGTCCATGACGCTCAAAACGTCTTTGAAGTCCCGATTCTAAGCCGTTAAGCATGGTGCACTAAACTATCAAGTAGTCATCATATTGAGCTAGCCAAACGTTCATAACATCTGCATCTGCTCCTGCAATAGGTCTGTCACCTAGCGGTGCATTAAGGACATACTTCTTCTGTGCGGCAATGAGGATAAACCTCAGATCACGGATCCAATCCACATCATTGCTACTAACATCTTTCAACACAGTTTTCTCTAGGAACATATCAAAATAAACATATGAAAGCAACAACGCGAGCTATTGATCTACAACATAATTTATAAAATACTACCAGGACTAAGTTCATGATAAATTTAAGTTCAATTAATCATATTACTTAAGAACTCACACTTAGACAGACATCTCTCTAGTCATCTAAGTGATCACGTGATCCAAATCAACTAAACCATAACCGATCATCACGTGAGATGGAGTAGTTTTCAATGGTGAACATCACTATGTTGATCATATCTACTATATGATTCACGCTCAAACTTTCGGTCTCCGTGTTCCGAGGCCATATCTGCATATGCTAGGCTCGTCAAGTTTAACCTGAGTATTCTGCGTGTGCAAAACTGGCTTGCACACGTTGTAGATGGACGAGAGCTTATCACACCGATCATCACGTGGTGTCCGGGCACGACGAACTTTGGCAACGGTGCATACTCAGGGAGAACACTTCTTGATAATTTTTAGTGAGAGATCATCTTAAAATGCTACCGTCAATCAAAGCAAGATAAGATGCATAAAGGATAAACATCACATGGAATCAATATAAGTGATATGATATGGCCATCATCATCTTGTGCTTGTGGTCTCCATCTCCGAAGCACCGTCGTGATCACCATCGTCACCGGCGCGACACCTTGGTCTCCATCTTAGCATCGTTGTTGTTTACGCCATCTATTGCTTCTACGACTATCGCTACCGCTTAGTGATAAAGTAAAGCAATTACAGGGCGTTTGCATTTCATACAATAAAGCGACAACCATATGGCTCTCGCCATTGCCGATAACTTCGTTACAAAACATGATCATCTCATACAATAAAATATAGCATCACGTCTTGACCATATCACATCACAACATGCCCTGCAAAAACAAGTTAGACGTCATCTACTTTGTTGTTGCAAGTTTTACGTGGCTGCTACGGGCTTAGCAAGAACCGTTCTTACCTACGCATCAAAACCACAACGATAGTTCATCAAGTTAGTGTTGTTTTAACCTTCGCAAGGACCGGGCGTAGCCACACTCGATTCAGCTAAAGTGAGAGAGACAGACACCCGCCAGCCACCTTTAAGCACGAGTGCTCGTAACAGTGAAACCAGTCTCGCGTAAGCGTCTGGCGTAATGTCGGTCCGGCCACTTCATCTCACAATACCGCCGAACCAAAGTATGACATGCTGGTAAGCAGTATGACTTGTATCGCCCACAACTCACTTGTGTTCTACTCGTGCATATAACATCAACGCATAAAACCTAGGCTCGGATGCCACTGTTGGGGAACGTAGTAATTTCAAAAAATTCCTATGCACACGCAAGATCATGGTGATGGCATAGCAACGAGAGGGAGAGTGTTGTCCACGCACTGTGAGATCGTAAGCGAAGCGCTATGACAACGCTGTTGATGTAGTCGACGCCTTCACGATCCGACCGATCCAAGCACCGAATGTACGGCACCTCCGCGTTCAGCACACGTTCAGCTCGATGACGATCCCCGGGCTCCGATCCAGCAAAGCTTCGGGGATGAGTTCCGTCAGCACGACGGCGTGGTGGCGATGATGATGTTCTACCGGCGCAGGGCTTCTCCTAAACTCCGCGACGATATGACCGAGGTGGAATATGGTGGACGGGGGCACCGCACATGGCTAAGGAACGATCCGTAGATCAACTTGTGTGTTCTAGGGTGCCCCCCGCCCCCGTATATAAAGGATCAAGGGGGAGGCTGGCTGGCCCTCGAGGGCGCGCCAGGAGGAGGAGTCCTCCTCCTAGTAGGAGTAGGACTCCCCCTTTCCTACTCCTACTAGGAGGGGGAAAGGAAGGGGGAAGGGGAGAAGGAAAGAGGCGCCGCCTCCTAGTCCAATTCGGACCCGGAGGGGGCGCGCGCCCCCCCCAGCCGCCTCTCTCTCTCCACTAAGGCCCATAAGGCCCATTACTTCTCCCGGGGTTCCGTAACCCTCCAAGCACTCGTTTTCTCCGAAAACGTCCTAACACTTTCGGTGTCCGAATATAGTTGTCCAATATATCAATCTTTATGTCTCGACCATTTCGAGACTCCTCGTCATGTCCGTGATCACATCCGGGACTCCGAACAAACTTCGGTGCATCAAAACTTATAAACTCATAATAAAACTGTCATCGTAACGTTAAGCGTGTGGACCCTACGGGTTCGAGAACTATGTAGACATGACCTAGAACTATACATGGTCAATAACCTATACCGGAACCTGGATGCCCATATTGGTTCCTACATATTCTATGAAGATCTTTATCGGTCAAACCGCATAACAACATACATTGTTCCCTTTGTCATCGGTATGTTACTTGCCCGAGATTCGATCGTCGGTATCCAATACCTAGTTCAATCTCGTTACCGGCAAGTCTCTTTACTCATTACGTAATGCATCATACCGTAACTAACTCATTAGCTACATTGCTTGCAAGGCTTATAGTGATGTGCATTACCGAGAAGGCCTGGAGATACCTCTCCGACAATCGGAGTGACAAAACCTAATCTCGAATACGCCAACCCAACATGTACCTTTGGAGACACCAGTAGTACTCCTTTATGATCACCCGATTCGCTGTGACGTTTGGTAGTACCAAAAGTGTTCCTCCGTAAACGGAGTTGCATAATCTCATAGTTACAGAACATGTATAAGTCATGAAGAAAGCAATAGCAATATACTAAACGTTCAAGTGCTAGGCTAACGGAATGGGTCATGTCAATCACATCATTCTCCTAATGATGTGATCCCATTAATCAAATGACAACACATGTCTATGGTTAGGAAACTTAACCATCTTTGATCAACAAGCTAGTCAAGTAGAGGCATACTAGTGACACTATGTTTGTCTATGTATTCACACATGTATTATGTTTCCGGTTAATACAATTCTAGCACGAATAATAAACATTTATCATGAAATAAGGAAATAAATAATAACTTTATTATTGCCTCTAGGGCATATTTCCTTCACTATGTCCATGGCTCACGCTCATGTATTGCGTGAAAGTTGAAAGAGTTTGAGATTATTAAAGTATGAAACAATTGCTTGGCTTGTCATCGGGGTTGTGCATGATTAAATACTTTGTGTGATGAAGATAGAGCAACAGCCAGACTATATGATTTTGTAGGGATAACTTTATTTAGCCATGTTATTTTGAGAAGACATGATTACTTTGATTAGTATGCTTGAAGTATCACCATTTTCATGTTAATATGAACTTTTATTTTGTATCTTTTGGATCTGAACATTAATGCCACAATAAAGAAAATTACATTAAGAATTATGCTAGGTAGAATTCCACATCAAAAATTCTCTTTTAATCATTTACCTACTCGAGGACGAGCAGGAATTAAGCTTGGGGATGCTTGATACGTCTCCAACGTATCTATAATTTTTGATTGTTCCATGCTATTATATTACCTCTTTTGGATGTTTATGGGCTTTATTTTACACATTTATACCATTTTTGGGACTAACCTACTAACCGGAGGCCCAGCCCATATTGCTGTTTTTTTGCCTATTTCAGTATTTTGAAGAAAAGGAATATCAAACGGAGTCTAAACGGAATGAAACCTTCGGGAGCGTGATTTTTGGAACGAACGTGATCCAGTGAGCTTGGAGTGCAAGTCAAGAAGCTTCTGAGGGCCCCACGAGATAGGGGGCCGCGCCAGGGCTCGCCCCCTGTCTTGTGGGCCCCTCGGGCGGCCACCGACGTACTTCTTCCTCCTATATATGCCTACGTACCCCGAAAACATCTAGGAGCACCACGAAACACAATTTCCACCGACGTAACCTTCTGTATCCACGAGATCCCATCTTGGAGACTTCGCCAACACTCTGCCGGAGGGGGAATCAACCATGGAGGGCTTCTACATCAACATCCTTGCCCCTCTTATGAGTTGTGAGTAGTTTACCATAGACCTACGGGTCCATAGTTATTAGCTAGATGGCTTCTTCTCTCTTTTTGGATCTCAATACAATGTTCTCCCCCTCTCTTGTGGAGATCTATTCGATATAAACTCTTTTTGCGGTGTGTTTGTCGAGATCCGATGAATTGTGGGTTTATGATCAAGTTTATCTATGAATAAATATTTGAATCTTCTCTGAATTCTTTTATGTATGATTGAGTTATCTTTGCAAGTCTCTTTGAATTATCGGTTTGGTTTGGCCTACTAGATTGGTCTTTCTTGCCATGGGAGAAGTGCTTAGCTTTGGGTTCAATCTTGCGTGTCCTTACCCGTGATGTAAAGGGTTGTAAGGCACGCATTGTATTGTTGCCATCGAGGATAACAAGATGGGGTTTATATCATATTGCATGAGTTTATCCTCTACATCATGTCATCTTGCTTAATGCGTTATCTCGCTCTTATGGACTTAATACTCTAGATGCAAAGGCGTGAGTCGGTCTATGTGTGGAGTAATAGTAGTAGATGCAGGTGAGTCGGTCTACTTGTTATGGACGTGATGCCTATATGCATGATCATGCCTAGATAATCTCATAACTATGCGCTTTTCTATCAATTGCTCGACAGTAATTTGTTCACCCACCGTAATACTTATGTTATCTTGAGAGAAGCCTCTAGTGAAACCTATGGTCCCCGGGTCTATCTCTTATCATATTTGCTTTCAATCTACTTTTATTTGCATCTTTACTTTTTGCATCCATATTATAAAATACCAAAAATATATTTATCTTATCATACTATCTTTATTAGATCTCACTTTCGCAAGTGGCCGTGAAGGGATTGACAATCCTTTTATTGCGTTGGTTGCAAGTTCTCAGTTTGTTTGTGTAGGTGCGTGGGACTTTTGAGGAGCCTCCTACTGGATTGATACCTTGGTTCTCAAAACGGAGGGAAATAGTTATGCTACACTTTGCTGCATCACCCTCTCCTCTTCGAGGAAAACCAACGCAAGATCAAGACGTAGCACCCGCCACCCTCAATGGCCACTATGGTGACAACCTCTTCGATGCACTGGTGGCCCTGCGACTGCCCGCCGTCATGCCGGAGAATGTCCACCTCGAGGTCGCTACGCCCATGCAAGCTGCCTCCGGGCGCAAAGAAGACACCATCGACATAATCACCCACGTCTACGCGCAAATCGTCCACAAGGACTACTACATGCAAGAGGAGGATGATAGGACGGTGGCCTTCCTGGACCGCAGGTCAACCTTGGACGGCATTGTTCAGAAGCACATTGAGCTCACTGCCAACGCCGCTGCTCCTCACACGTTGGTTGGTGACCCGGCGCACTAGGGCATGAGGATGTCGTTGATGGATCCGTATGTATTTTTTATCTTTCCGTCAAATCCATGTAGTAGTATATGGTACTACTAGTAATTATCTTACCTTTCCTATCAACTTCATAATTTCGTACGTACTCCATGCATGAACGACGCTAGAACCAAACTTCTCATTACTCTAGGGAAAATCGTTATTTTCTATCTATCGGTCGCGCCATGGAGTAGAACCAAATTTTACAAGTTACAAGTTCAAAAGGAAAAGCCTGCCGTGTTCGCATCGTACCCCCACACGGTGAAGGAAATATGCCCTAGAGGCAATAATAAAGTTATTATTTATTTCCTTATTTCATGATAAATGTTTATCATTCATGCTAGAATTGTATTAACCGGAAACATGATACATGTGTGAATGCATAAACAAAACAACATGTCACTAGTATGCCTCTACTTGACTAGCTTGTTAATCAAAGATGGTTATGTTTCCTAACCATAAACAAGGAGTTGTTATTTGATTAATGAGGTCACATCATTAGTAGAATGATCTGATTGACATGACCCATTCCCTTAGCTTAGCACACGATCGTTTAGTATGTTGCTACTGCTTTTATCCATGACATATACATGTTCCTGTAACTATGAGATTATGCAACTCCTGCTTACGGAGGAACACTTTGGTACTACCAAACGCCACAACGAATCGGGTGATTATAAAGGAGTACTACAGTGTCTCCAAAGGCGATGTTGGGTTGGCGATTTCGAGATTAGGTTTTGTCACTCCGATTGCTCTGGAGAGGTATCTCTGGCCCTCTCGGTAATGCACATCATCGAAGCCTTGCAAGCACTACAACTAATGAGTTAGTTGTGAGATGATGTATTACGAGCGAGTAAAGAGACTTGCCGTAACGAGATTGAACTAGGTATTGGATACCGACGATCGAATCTCGGCAAGTAACATACCGATGACAAAGGGAACAACGATGTTGTTATGCGGTCTCGACCGATAAAGATCTTCGAGAATATGTAGGAACCAATATGGGCATCCAGGTCCCGCTGTTGGTTATTGACCGTGAATAGTTCTAGGTCATGTCTACATTGTTCTCGAACCGTAGGGTCCGCACGCTTAAGGTTTCGATGATGCTTATTATGAGTTTATGTATTTTGATGTACCAAGGAGTTCGAGTCCCGGATGTGATCACGGACATGACGAGGAGTCTCGAATGGTCGAGACATAAAGATTGATATATTGAAGCCTATGTTTGAGTTCGAATGGTTCCGGTAAAACGGAGGTTACTGGAACCCCGGAGGTAAATGGGCCTCGATGGGCCTTGGTGGAAAGGAGAAGGGCAGCCCAAGGTGGCACACCCCCCCCTTCCCTAGTCCTACTAGGACTAGGAGAAGGGCCGCCCCTCTCTCTTTCCCCTCCGGAATCCTAGTCCAACTAGGATTGGGGGAATCCTACTCCCAGAGGAGTAGGACTCCTAGGGCGCGCCCTCTTGGCCGCCGCCCCTCCCCCGGCTCCTTTATATACGGGCAGGGGCACCTTGGAACACAGAAGTTGATCGTGAGATCGCTCCTTAGCCGTGTCGGTGCCCCCTCCACCATATTCCACCTCGGTTATACCGTCAAAGCTTAGGCGAAGCCCTCGCGCCGGTGAAACATCAAGATCGCCTACCACGCCGTCGTCGACGAACTCTCCTCGACACTCGGCTGGATCGGAGTACGAGGGACGCCATCGAGCTGTACGTGTGTCAAGAACTCGGGCGCCGGAGTAACGGCGCCGGATCGGTCGGATCGCGAGGAGAACGTCGACTACTTCCTCTACGCCAGATCGCTTCCGCCGGGTCTACAAGGGTATGTAGACAACACTCTCCCTCTCGTTGCTATACATCACCATGATCTTGCGTGTGCGTAGGAAATTTTTGAAATTACTATGTTCCCCAACAAAGGCATCCGAGCCTAGGTTTTTCTATGGTTTGATGTTTCGCACGAGTAGAACACAAGTGAGTTGTGGGCGATACAAGTCATACTACCTACCAAAGATGTCATACTTTGGTTCAGCAGATTGTGAGATGAAGCGCCTGCACCGACATTACGCCAGACGCTTACGCGAGACTGGTTTCACCGCTGCGAGCACTCGCTGCTTAAAGGTGACCGGTGGGTGCCTGTCTCTCTCACTTTAGTTGAACTGAGTGTGGCTACGCCCGGTCCTTGAGAAGGTTAAACGAGTCTATTTGACGAAGTATCGCTGTGGTTTTGATGCGAGGTGAGACTAGTTCTTGCTTAAGCCCGTAGCAGCCACGTAAAATTTGCAACAACAAAGTAGAGGACGCCTAACTTGTTTTTGCAGGTATGTTGTGATGTGATATGGTCAAGACGTGATGCTATATTTTATTGTATGAGATGATCATGTTTTGTAACCGGTTATCGGCAATCGGCAGGAGCCATATGGTTGTCGCTTATTGTATGCAATGCAATCGCTTCAGTAATGCTTTACTTTATCACTAAGCGGTAGCGATAGTCGTAGTAGCATAAGTTTGGCGAGACGACAACGATGCTGCGATGGAGATCAAGGTGTCGCGCCGGTGACGATGGTGATCATGGTGGTGCCGCAAGATGGAGATCGTGAAGCACAAGATGATGATGACCATATCATATCACTTATATTGATTTGCATGTGATGTTTATCCTTTTATGCATCTTATCTTGCTTTGATTGACGGTAGCATTATAAGATGATCTCTCACTAAATAATCAAGAAGTGTTCTCCCGAGTATGCACCGCTGCCAAAGTTCGTCGTGCCCGCACACCACGTGATGATCGGGTGTGATAAGCTCTCGTCCATCTACAACGGGTGCAAGCCAGTTTTGCACACGCAAATACTCGGGTTATACTTGACGAGCCTAGCATATGCGATATGGCCTCGGAACACGGAGACCGAAGGTCGAGCGTGAATCATATAGTAGATATGATCAACATAAGATGTTCACCATTGAAAACTACTCCATTTCACGTGATGATCGGTTATGGTTTAGTTGATTTGGATCACGTGATCACTTAGATGACTAGAGAGATGTTTTTCTAAGTGGGAGTTCTTAAGTAATATGATTAATTGAACTTAAATTTATCATGAACTTAGTACCGATAGTATCTTGCTTGTTTATGTTTGATTGTAGATAGATGGCTCGTCGTTGTTCCGTTGAATTTTAATGCGTTCCTTGAGAAAGCAAAGTTGAAAGATGATGGTAGCAATTACACGGACTGGGTCCGTAATTTGAGGATCATCCTCATTGCTGCACGTAAGAGCTACGCCCCGGATGCACCGCTAGGTGACAGTGCTCGCTTCTTTGAGCAACGCCAGATGTTATGAACGTCTGGCGAGCAAAACTGATGACTACTCCATAGTTCGAGGTGCCATGCTTTACGGCTTAGAACCGGGACTTCAACGACGTTTTGAACGTCATGGAGCATATGAGATGTTCCAGAGTTGAAGTTGATATTCCAACAGTAATGCCCGAATTGAGAGATATGAAGTCTCCAATAAGTTCTATAGCTGCAAGATGGAGGAGAACAGTTACATTAGTGAGCATATACTCAAGATGTCCGGGTACTACAATCACTTGACACAATTGGGAGTTAATCTTCCGGATGATTGTGTCATTGATGAAATTCTCCAATCACCGCCACCAAGCTACAAAGGCTTCGTGATGAACTATAATATGCAAGGGTTAGTAAAGACTATACCGAGCTCTTCGCAATGCTAAAGGTCATGGAGGTAGAAATCAAGAAGGAGCATCAAGTGTTGATGGTCAATAAGACCACTAGTTTCAAGAAGAAAGGCAAAGGGAAGAAGAAGGAATTCAAGAAGAACAGCAAGCAAGTTGTCGCTCAGAGAAGAAACCCAAGTCCGCCCTAAACCTGAAATCGAGTGCTTTTATCGCAAGCGCATCGTCACCGAAGCGGAACTGCCCCAAGTATTTGGCGGATAAGAAGGATGGCAAGGTGAACAAAGGTATATGTGATATACATGTTATTGATGTGTACCTTACTAGAGCTCGTAGTAGCACTGGTATTTGATAATCGGTTCTTGCTAATATTTGCAACTCAAACAGGACTACTGATTGCTTAACTCGCAAAGGACGAGGTGACGATGCGCGTGGAAATGGTTCCAAAGTCGATGTGATCGCGGTCGGCACGCTACCTCTACATCTACCTTCGGATTAGTTTTAGACCTAAATAATTGTTATTTGGTGCCTGCGTTGAGCATGAACATTATATCTGGATCTTGTTTGATGCGAGACGGTTATTCATTTAAATCGAGAATAATGGTTGTTCTATTTATATGAGTAATATCTTTTATGGTCATGCACCCTTGAGGAGTGGTCTATTTCTTATGAATCTCGATAGTAGTGATACACATATTCATAATGTTGAAACCAAAAGATGCAGAGTTGATAATGATAGTGCAACTTACTTGTGGCAATCGCCGCTTAGGTCATATCGGTATAAAGCGCATGAAGAAACTCCATGCCGATGGACTTTTGGAGTCACTTGATTATGAATCACTTGGCACTTATGAACCGTGCCTCATGGGCAAGATGACTAGAACACCGCTTCTCGGTACTATGGAGAGAGCAACAGATTTGTTGGAAATCATACATCTGATGTATGTGGTCCGATGAATATTGAGGCTCGTGGCGGATATCGTTATTTTCTCACCTTCACAGATGACTTAAGCAGATATGGGTATATCTACTTAATGAAACATAAGTCTAAACGCTTGAAAAGTTCAAAGAATTTCAGAGTGAAGTTGAAAATCATCGTAACAAGAAAATTAAGTTTCTACGATCCGATCGTGGAGGTGAATATTTGAGTTACGAGTTTGGTCTACATTTGAAACAATGCGAATAGTTTCGCAACTCACGCCACCGGAACACCACAACAGTAATGGTGTGTCCGAACGTCAGAATCGTGCTTTACTAGATATGGTACGATCTATGATGTCTCTTACAGATTTACCGCTATCGCTTTGGGGTTATGCTCTAGAGACGGCCGCATTCACAATGAATAGAACACCGTCGAAATCCGTTGAGACGACACCTTATGAACTATGGTTTAGCAAGAAACCAAAGTTGTCGTTTCTTAAAGTTTGGGGATGCGATGCTTATGTGAAAAAGCTTCAACCCGATAAGCTCGAACCCAAATCGAGAAATGTGTCTTCATAGGATACCCAAAGGAGACAGTTGGGTACACCTTCTATCACAGATCCGAAGGCAAGACATTCGTTGCTAAGAATGGATCCTTTCTAGAGAAGGAGTTTCTCTCGAAAGAAGTGAGTGGGAGGAAAGTGGAACTTGATGAGGTAATAGTACCTTCTCCCTTACTTGAAAGTAGTTCGTCGCAGAAACCAGTTTCTGAGACATCTACACCAAGTAGCGAGGAAGTTGATGATGTTGATCATGAAACTTCAGATCAAGTTACCGCAGAACCTCGTAGATCAACCAGAGTAAGATCCGCACTGAGTGGTACGGTAATCCTGCTCGAAGTCATGCTACTAGATCATGATGAACCTACGAACTATGAAGAAGCGATGGTGAGCCCAGATTCGCAAAATGGCTTGAGGCCATGAAATCGAGATGGGATCCATGTATGAAAACAAAGTGTGGACTTTGGTTGACTTGCCCGAGGGTAGGCAAGCAATAGAAAACAAGTGGATCTTCAAGAAGAAGACCGACGACGGTAATGTTATCGTTTATAAAGCTCGACTTGTCGCAAAAGGTTTTCGACAAGTTCAAGGGATTGACTACGATGAGACCTTCTCACCAGAAGCGATGCTTAAGTCCGTCCGAATCATGTTAGCAATTGCCGCATTTTATGATTATGAAATTTGGCAAATGGATGTAAAGACGCATTCTGAATGGATTTACGGAAGAAGAGTTGTATATGATGCAACCGAAGGTTTTATCGATCCAAAAGGAGCTAACAAAGTGTGCAAGCTCCAGCGATCCATCTATGGACTGGTGCAAGCATCTCGAGTTGGAATAAACGCTTTGATAGTGTGATCAAAGCATTTGGGTTTGTATGCACTTTTGGAGAAGCTTCAGATTTACAAGAAAGTGAGTGGGAGCTCAGAGCATTTCGATCTTATATGTGGATGACATATTGCTGATCGGAAATGATATAGAATTTCCGGATAGCATAAAGGGATACTTGAATAAGAGTTTTTCAATGAAAGACCTCGGTGAAGCTGCTTACATATTGGGCATTAAGATCTATAGAGATAGATCAAGACGCTTAATTGACTTTCACAAAGCACATACCTTGACAAAGTTTTGAAGAAGTTCAAAATGGATCAAGCAAAGAAAGGGTTCTTGCCTGTGTTACAAGGTGTGAAGTTGAGTCGACTCAATGCCCACCACTGCAGAAGATAGAGAGAAATGAAAGATGTTCCTATGCTTCAGCCATAGGCTCTATCATGTATGCAATGCTGTGTACCGCACTGATGTGTGCCTTGCTATAAGCCTAGCAGGAGGTACCAAAGTAATCCAGAGTGGATCATCGACAGCGTCAAGAACATCCTGAAATACCGAAAAGGACTAAGGATATGTTTCTCGATATGGAGGTGACAAAGAGCTCACCGTAAACGGTTACGTTGATGCAAGCTTTGACACCGATCCGGACGATTCTAAATCGCAGACGGATACGATTTACACTAAACGGAGGAGCCGTTGGTGCGCTTCTAAACAAAGCGTCGTGAAGGGATCTACATGTGAAGCGGAATACATAGCAGCTTCGAAGCAGCTAATGAAGGAGTCTCGATGAAGGAGTTCATATCCGATCTAGGTGTCATACCTAGTGCATCGGGTCCAATGAAAATCTTATGTGACAATATCGAGCAATTGCCTTAGCAAAGGAATCCAGATTTCACAAGAGGACCAAGCACATCAAGAGACGCCTCAATTCCATCCGGACTTAGTCCAGACCGGAGACATAGAGATTTGCAAGATACATACGGATCTGAATGTTGCGCACCGCTGACTAAGCCTCTTCCACGAGCAAAACATGATCAGCACCAAGACTCCATGGGTGTTAGAATCATTACTATGTAATCTAGATTATTGACTCTAGTGCAAGTGGGAGACTGAAGGAAATATGCCCTAGAGGCAATAATAAAGTTATTATTTATTTCCTTATTTCATGATAAATGTTTATCATTCATGCTAGAATTGTATTAACCGAAACATGATACATGTGTGAATGCATAAACAAAACAACATGTCACTAGTATGCCTCTACTTGACTAGCTTGTTAATCAAAGATGGTTATGTTTCCTAACCATAAACAAGGAGTTGTTATTTGATTAATGAGGTCACATCATTAGTAGAATGATCTGATTGACATGACCCATTCCCTTAGCTTAGCACACGATCGCTTAGTATGTTGCTACCGCTTTTATCCATGACATATACATGTTCCTCGTAACTATGAGATTATGCAACTCCGCTTACGGAGGAACACTTTGGTACTACCAAACGTCACAACGAATCGGGTGATTATAAAGGAGTACTACAGTGTCTCCAAAGGCGTATGTTGGGTTGGCGATTTCGAGATTAGGTTTTGTCACTCCGATTGCTCGGAGAGGTATCTCTGGCCCTCTCGTAATGCACATCATCAAGCCTTGTAAGCACTACAACTAATGAGTTAGTTGTGAGATGATGTATTACGAACGAGTAAAGAGACTTGCCGGTAACGAGATTGAACTAGGTATTGATACCGACGATCGAATCTCGGCAAGTAACATACCGATGACAAAGGAACAACGATGTTGTTATGCGGTCCGACCGATAAAGATCTTCAGAGAATATGTAGGAACCAATATGGGCATCCGTGTCCCGCTGTTGGTTATTGACCGTGAATAGTTCTAGGTCATGTCTACATTGTTCTCGAACCGTAGGGTCCGCACGCTTAAGGTTTCGATGATGCTTATTATGAGTTTATGTATTTTGATGTACCAAGGAGTTCGAGTCCCGGATGTGATCACGGACATGACAAGGAGTCTCGGAATGGTCGAGACATAAAGATTGATATATTGGAAGCCTATGTTTGGAGTTCGGAATGGTTCCGGGCGAAAACGGGAGGTTACCGGAACCCCCCGGGAGGTAAATGGGCCTCGATGGGCCTTGGTGGAAAGGAGAAGGGGCAGCCCAAGGTGGCAGGCCCCCCCTTCCCTAGTCCTACTAGGACTAGGAGAAGGGGGCCCGCCCCCTCTCTCTCTTTCCTCCGGAATCCTAGTCCAACTAGGATTGGGGGAATCCTACTCCCAGAGGGAGTAGGACTCCCAGGGCGCGCCTCTTGGCCGCCGGCCCCCTCCCCCCTGGCTCCTTTATATACGGGGGCAGGGGGGCACCTTGGAACACACAAGTTGATCGTGAGATCGTTCCTTAGCCGTGTGCGGTGCCCCCTCCACCATATTCCACCTCGGTTATACCGTCGCGAAGCTTAGGCGAAGCCCTGCGCCGGTGAAACATCAAGATCGTCACCACGCCGTCGTGCTGACGGAACTCTCCCTCGACACTCGGCTGGATCGGAGTACGAGGGACGTCATCGAGCTGTACGTGTGTCAAGAACTCGGGGCGCCGGAGTAACGGCGCCGGATCGGTCGGATCGCGAGGAGAACGTCGACTACTTCCTCTACGCCAGATCGCTTCGCCGGGTCTACAAGGGTATGTAGACAACACTCTCCCCTCTCGTTGCTATGCATCACCATGATCTTGCGTGTGCGTAGGAAAATTTTTGAAATTACTACGTTCCCCAACACACGGTTGGTCTGGCACGCCGCTCAAGGGGGAATGCGTGCGGTGTTGCATTTTCACTTACAAGTGGGACCGCAGTTGTGCAAACCAACTATCGGCAAACCCCCACCCCGCGCACCGCACGATGGCTGAGAAAACAAGAGGGAGAAGAGATGGCTGTAGCACGGACTCCAAGAAAATTGGTGTCGGATGGGACTCGTGTGGGTGGCGTGTGCCATACTGCTAGACGTGAATGCTAGTTATGGCCCATGCCACCCCACTATATCGAGCCTATATCGAGGTGCTGGTTACGTAGAACAAATTTCTTGGAGTCTATACTCAGCCCTCCTCTATCTCTCTTCTCACCAAATGAACGGACGCTTGAGAGCCCATCGTCTGCTTGCTCATATGCGGTCCCACATGTCGCTGAAAACACAAGAGGACCCATCGAACTCGCACATCTTTCACCTCGACGTGCTGGTGATGAAAAACAAATCCTATAAAGATCTCCAGTGGCTGCTTTTGGAGTTACTCAAGAGTAGTAAGATTCTATTTACAGTTTAACCCAAGATGCACATCAAGTGGCTTCAACTACCACTCTATTTTCTTGCATGACACGACCTGGATGCTGGATGTCCCACGTGTCAGCAAAAGAAGGAAGAACCCGACCAAATCTTCGGTTGTGCTGTCGGATTAGACTAGTTGTGCTAACTTAAAAATTTTATTGTGTAGAATGGATGCAAGTTTTGGTATTGGGAAGAAGAGTACATCGATATATTGATAGAGCGCAATTTAGTATATGTTCTAGCACTTTTAGCTAGCATAGAGGCTAGAGATGAGACTAGTGCACTTGTTGATACTCCTACTAGAATAGAGGCTAGACATGAGACTAGATGCGAGGAAGCAAACTCGAAGAAGAAAGAAGCACGCAAGATCGAGCCTCCGCAGATTAACAATGAATGCATCGAGAAGGCACTAATCCAACTTACAAGAGTAGTTATGGAAGTTGGATATCTTCTAAAATGTATTCTTGTGGTTCTCATTTTCTTTGGTCTTGCTTTTCTAGTCAAAATTATCATTGGAGTCCGTGCAAAACGGAGGTCTGTTTGGGGTCGTGCGTTGGAGTTTGCCTTACAAGTGGTACCGCAGTTGAGGAAACCGACTATCGGCAAAACCCCACCTCGTCCGCCGCGTGATGGCTAAAGTTGGAGAAACGACGAGGTTGAAGAGATTGCTCTAGCACAGACTCCAAGAAATATGGTGTCAAATGGATGTCGTGCTGGTGGCGTGTGCCGTACTCCTGGACGTGAATGCTTGTTCTGGCCCATGCCACCCTACTATTCCTACTACTTATATAGTACTAGTAGTATCGAGGATTCGAGGTGCTGGTTACGTACAACGAACACATTAACATATGGCTACAGTAAAAACACCCGCCCAACGCGCGAAGCATGTGAAGCTAGTACAAATAGTGTACTACTATTGTTGATTGGCTTCATCCGATAACCTGTTGCATGCACGTACAATTATGTATTCGGAAAATGTTTTTTTGCCTCGTCACACCACTCACTCAGAGAAGCGACTTGAAAGCCATTCATAAATTTAGTAAGTTTATCACAGGCATATCATTTTATTACATACAACAGGTCATCAACCCACGTCAACAATGAGGATACATTATAAATACTAAAGTTTTCATCACACAACAAATAATGAACTTCAACTCAACCAATCCTCAGCGTTGGAAACGCTTGCTTTGAACCACAAGTGATTCTCTGGGAAGGGCCATCCATTGTCGATCTCGAGACCAACGATGATCGATCATCCAGTCAAGCGGCCTACTATATCGATGCAGGCGGGGAACCACCGAAATGTCCGAGGTATAGATACAGCTTGCTTCTCATAAATGGTAGTAACGTTGTGTCAACAACAGCTTGATCGCTTTTCACCATCATTGGATAGTTTTGTACAAGGAAGAGCGAAGTTTCTCCAAGACTATCAATTTGCATCAGGAGAAGGTGTTGGCGCTAGCACACTAGTATCCATCCCGAATACCATGCAACGGGTGTTGGAATAGGTCCGGAGAGTGCGACCATGGGAGACTACACCTGCTTCCTTAGTAGTAACATCAGCAGTGGGCTGTATACACACAAGAAGAGGTGATCCATCGGAATTAGTTGCCAGGCGCCACTAAGTATATGGACGTTGCTTGTCCTCATGCTCGTGATCATCACCATCGTCATCCCCCCCTTGGTTATAAAATTTTTCAAGTATAGATTGCGGAATGTTCACAGGACTTTGGAAACACAAGAAGAAGGTTAATTAGTAAAGGGAAACTTGCTAACCCGCATGCATGTGGATGAAACAATTATAATAATGATGGAAGACAAACGTACCGAAACTACGAGAATCCCATGCGAAAAGATTACTCTTTGTTTGAATGGTTGCCAATTTTTTGACATGCCAATGAACTCGAGCTAACTCTAATTCATTTTTCTTGCCAATGTTGGCCAAATCATGGATAACCAAAATCTCAATCAAAAATTTTGGCTAGCCAATGCCTTTTTTTTTATCTGATAAAACACCTTGCATTTCATTAACCTGTGGACCCCGGCCACACCACGGATTACATCAGCGGAAAAATTCGTGATCTGCGGAGTATGCTTTGATGGGTCAATTTTGGGCATAAACCAAACACACCCTACCTTCTTCCTTCTCCCCCGGAACCTCTCTCACGAAAGCGCTCATCAACCTCCGCTCCTGGCTGCGTTGTTGCCACCACCGGCATCTCAGCAATGGCGGAAGCAAGAGTGCAGCCTCCGCTCGACCCACGAGCGGCGCCGCCTTCCATGGCGGTTCCCACCTCCAACACTCGAAGCCTACAGGCCACGCCCATCCACACTTCCAGCCCTTCCGTCCGCGCGCTGTTCCTCCGCGCCGTGGACCCCTCCCGTCCTGCCTCCTGGTCCGCCGCCGTCGCCGACCTCCTTGCTTCCGGAGACGCCGTCGCCGCTCTGGCCACCTTTGCCGCCGCTCTCCGCGCTAACCCCGCCGCGCTCCTCCCGGCCCTCCCCCCCGCCTTCCGCGCAGCTGCCGCCGCCAAATCGCTCGCCGCCGGCCGCCAGCTACACCTCATTGCCCTCCGTTCCGGTCTCTTTCCCTCTGATCCGTTCTCCGCCTCTGCTCTTCTCCATATGTACCACCACTGCTGCCGCCCCCTCGACGCCCGTAAGGCGTTCGATGAAATTCCCAGCCCCAACCCCGTCATTATCACAGCCATGTGCTCTGGCTACCTGCGAAACAATCTGGTCTACTCGTCGCTCGCTCTCTTCCGCGACTTGCTCGCATCTGGTTCTGCCATGGCAGTGGACGAGGCGGCTGCGCTCGTGGCGTTCTCCTCGTCGGCCCGTGTCCCTGTCCGCGGAATTACTGCTAGCCTTCATGCGCTTATTGTGAAGATTGGCTTGGACGTGGATGCTGGGGTGGTCAACACGATGTTGGACGCTTATGCCAAAGGCGGTGGTCGTGACCTGCCGGCTGCGAGGAAGGTGTTTGATACCATGGAGAAGGATGCCGTGTCCTGGAACACGATGATTGCGCTGTATGCTCAGAATGGGTTGTCGGCGGAGGCCCTCGAGCTGTATGGCAAGATGCTGAATGTTGGTGGAGGCATTAGGTACAATGCTGTGACGTTCTCTGCTGTGTTACTGGCTTGCGCGCATGCTGGGACGATACAGACTGGAAAGCGCATTCATAATCAGGTGGTAAGAATGGGTTTGGAGGAAAATACCTATGTTGGAACTTCTGTAGTTGATATGTACAGCAAGTGCGGAAGAGTGGAAATGGCAAGAAAGGCTTTCGGCAAAATTAAGGAGAAGAATGTCCTTTCATGGTCTGCCATGATTACTGGTTATGGTATGCATGGTCATGGACAAGACGCCCTTGAAGTTTTCAATGAGATGTGCAGATCGGGGCAAAACCCTAACTACATAACTTTTATCTCGGTTTTAGCTGCTTGCAGTCATGCTGGTCTTTTAGATATGGGCCGTTATTGGTACAAAACCATGAAGAATAAGTTTGGGATTGAACCTGGAGTGGAACACTACGGATGCATGGTGGATCTTCTTGGCCGAGCCGGTTGTCTTGATGAGGCTTATGGCCTCATTAAAGAAATGAAGGTTAAACCTGATGCTGCTATCTGGGGAGCTCTTCTTAGTGCATGTCGAGTCCATAAAAATGTTGAGCTGGCAGAAATTTCTGCGAAAAGATTGTTTGAGTTGGATGCAACCAACAGTGGGTACTATGTTTTATTGTCCAATATATATGCAGAAGCTGGAATGTGGAAAGATGTGGAGAGAATGAGAGTTCTGGTTAAAACAAGAGGAATAGAAAAGCCTCCAGGGTACAGCTCAGTTGAATTGAAAGGTAAAACCCATGTGTTTTATGTTGGCGACACGAGTCATCCTCAGCATAAGGAGATCTATTCTTATTTGGGGAAACTGCTTGACATAGCGCAAAAGGCAGGCTATGTACCAAACACGGGTTCTGTTCATCATGATTTGGATGAAGAGGAGAAAGAATCTGCGTTGCGCATCCATAGTGAAAAGCTTGCCGTTGCTTTTGCTCTGATGAACTCTGTCCCGGGTTCAGTAATCCATGTGATAAAGAATCTCCGGGTCTGTACTGATTGCCATGCAGTAATCAAGTTTATTTCAAAGTCCGCTGAAAGAGAAATTATCGTTAGAGATTTACAGCGCTTTCATCATTTCAAGGATGGATCATGCTCTTGTGGAGATTATTGGTGATAGGGTCGTACAAGAGGGCTGAGGTCGTGATACCATCTTCGTTGTCCGTCATACCACCGTTGTATTATGTACAGGTCGATTTATTTCCAGGACATATTGTTACACCTCATCTTGATTAGGCTAATGACATTGCCTTGCTGCCCTGAACACTGGGAACTTAGAAGATTTTATAGCTTGGCATAAATCAAAAAGTTACGCCTTTTCTGTAAGATCTGCATACTACAATTAATGGCACAACAAGTTGGTTCAAGGAGACACTGATCAGATGGACAAGGCAGCTCGAGGCTGCACCCAGTATCGTATTTTTTCCTATGGAGGGCTCTTCACAGTGTGATACCGGGGATGATTGTTCTTGTATGTCCCCAGCAAGGTATTTTTTCCTATGGAGGGCTCTTCACAGTGTGATACCGGGGATGATTGTTCTTGCAGGTAGGCATATCAGGACCTCACCCCAATGTCCCATCTGCTGCTGGGGAGCCAAGGACATAAAGCACCTGATGTTCACGTGCGACAAGCACTGGGACTTGAGGTGTTCATCAAACAAGCAACGCAGATTGATCAATCATGGCTCAGTGATGCTTGAGAAAATTTTGAGGAGTACTGTCAAACATTCAGCAGTTATGGGTCGGTACGGTGTACAGGAGACGATCGCTGTAGGGGCATGGTATATCTTGTGGCAGCGATGGAAAGGTGGAACCTGCTCAGTCAACTGTTTTTGCAATTCAGGCTATTAGCGCGACCTATGCAAAAGCTCTGAGCAGTTCACAACCAGTCCTGATACGATGAGGGAAGCCTCCTTGGAATTCTTATAAACTGAATGTGGATGCATCATCATACTTATGGAACAGGGGCAGTTGCTGCGGTCCTCCGCAATGATCATGGTGAACCGGTTGCTGGGTTCTTGATCACATGTTGGACTCGGCCACGGTGGAGGCGACCACTATCCAGAAGGGCCCGGAACTGGTTGAAAACTTGGGATGTAAACACCATCATCGTCGAGTCTGACTGCCTGGAAGTGATTCAAGCATGCAATGGTTTGTTTGGTCAAGGTATTGAAGTGATCATGTTTACCATCGTCGTCGAGTCTGACTGCCTGGAAGCGATTCAAGCATGCAATGGTTTGTTTGGTCAAGGTATTTAAGTGATCATGTTTAATTCTAATTCTCCTGTGTATTGGGACGATGAACCCCTTAGCTATGTTTTATCGAATGATAAACGCGCACTGCTACCTGATGGACTGAAGTCCACCAAGTGGCTTCCCTAAAAGAAAGTTGTTTGTCAAGTCATTCTCTGATTGCTCAAAACATCTCCTTCCAATTGAGGAACGATCCAATCTTATTTTGTTCCTTTTTTTTTGTGTGTGTGTGTGTGTGTGTGGGGGGGGGGGGGGGGGGGGTGAGCATTCCATTACGACACAGCCTGATCACCGGTTACAGCACTGATTACATCATCAGGGTAGCTAGTGAACCACTCTTTAAGTTCGCCATCAGCTAAGTCTGCACCCATAGCAGCCAGCTCATGTGCTGGTTTGTTACATGAACTCGGTGCATGCACAACACTTGGGCCTCAATGAAGAGGGTTCTAAGCTTGAACCTAATATCACTAAACAGGGCACCAAGAGGCGCAAGGTCGTAGGCATTGGCGGAAGTGGCTTGCTTCAAAACAAAGTCGGTGTCAGAAATTGCCCGCCCAACTCCTGACCGATCTGCCAAGGGCACAGCCTGATATAGGGCGAAAGTTTCAGCGTACACAACATCACTAAAATCGTGTTTGGCACCAGCAGCTGCAAACCAAATATCCAGTGTATCATCATGCAGACGAGTCCCCAACCAGCTGCTCTAAGACCCAGTTCTTTTAGCTGATTCTCCCAGAATTTTAAGAATCGAACCTCCATCCAGCTTCTCACGGTATCTTTAACCCATTTTTTTCTTTACAATCCTAGCTAGTTGGGATGTAACTAGGTAGAATTGTAAAAAATAGTTTCAAGGTTTTGCGAGAATCAGCCAAAAAAAGTGGGCCCTAGACCGCTCTGAAAACGCCGTATTGATCTTCACCATATGTCTTGGTGGCTTCTCCCATCTACCACTGCTGCACGACCGGTACAGTGGGTTTTGGCCCTAGACTCCCTCCATTCTTCAGTGTATCGAAAACTTCAACCTCAACTCTTCTTTCTCCATGATTGCCTCTGTTGCGTTCCGTCCACCAGCACCAAAGCAAGGCTATACACTGCAGCTTATTCCGCTCCTCCGGTAGGGACAAGATTACTTGCAAACACTCTTTGGCTGAGACACAAAAACCCTTTTGAATTCTAGGAGCCTGATCCTGACATCCTCTACGAGCAGAGCCTTACATTGCTGCTTGACATTTCGTTCCATTTTTAGTCAGAATGTGAAGGATATTTCATTAGTAAATGCCATAGTGGGCGGAGGGGATACGTATTTGTTGTTCTAGTCCAGACAAATCATGTGTAATTATTATGACACATAATGAATTTTGACTCAATTGGTTCAAACAAAAAAACAACATAGACCGGATAGTGCATGAACTGTTGTGCGAGTTCTCCTGTAATCTTGTTCCATCATGGCATGAATCTTCCGGTGACCAGATCGATCAGCATGATCTGTCTAACAGAATGTACACCATCTGATCGCACAAAAGGTAGTACACATGGACGAACGTCCATGGATGCATAAAATTCATCAAACAGACATCAAGAGCGGGGCGTCAAAACTGCACAACACTTGCATAAGAGTCCATTTCACTCAATTTTCATAGCATGGACCTGCTGCCCAATGTTGGATAACAACATCGCTTGAAAATGCATGCCTACCCAGGGGAAATTCTTTTTTTTTCAATTATATAGTAGGAGTACATAACAGTTCAAATTTCCCAACATATCAAATTACAGTCTGCCGATTGTTCTACGCAGGGAAGGGGGCGGTGATGGATACTTAATTTCATGATCTCGCCCTTTTAAGGTCCCTCTCGCCATGATCATAGCTCCTGTGGTCATACACATCCTTCCTCTTCCGGTCGTCGAGCTCAGTCACGGTGGAAAGGTACTCTTGACTGTCCATGGACAGCTCGCCCTCCTCGGCGTTCTCTGCTGTCCGAGTACCGTTCTGGTGCGGGGGCTGGGGCCAGCTCTGCCTTCTGTCGTGTTTCTTCTCATCCTTGACAGCCATCTCCACTCCATGCTCCAGCTCCCTCTCAATCAGGTCATCATCATCCATGATGTCAACCTTTCTACCGGCATCACCTTTTGATTTCCTCCGTTTCTCAAGCGCAGCTTTCACTTTATCCTTGTCTATCTTTTTCATTGCATCCATTGAGGATGACATATTGGGGCCTTCATTGCTGCTGGCAATACCATCCTTTGCTTCCACCTTGGGTATCCTCTGGTTTGAGTTTTGCTTCTCAGAGGGGCCTACCATGCTCGACTGTTTAGGTGCTTGATGATTTCCATGAGCATGACGCTCGTCAGCAGCTCCAGGAGCCTTCCCCACAGCACGTGGATTAACCACACTTGCAGAACTGCCTTCGGTATCATTCCCTTGGGACGGTGGTGGCACCACACGGTTTTGCTCATAGAGCTCCAACATTTGGTTGCTGACCTCTGAAAAGAATAACAATCAAAATTAATATAAGCATGGGTGCTTGGTGTGTGTATGTTACTGGAGTACTTCACAAGAAAGAGCATCAAAAGTAACAGTGGCAGAGAAAGGAGCATCACTTATAGTAATAATGGATATAATTAACAGAAAGTAGTACTTACTAGCATTGCAAAATCACCAAAATAGAAGTGTCATCCTCATGTTAGATTGTATTTTTTTCATTTACATCTCTTTGCGATGCTACTAAGCTAATATATGTATAACAAAAGTGATAAGGTCTACCAATACACTAAAAAATAGACAAACCCAAATCTTTCAGTTCCCCACGAGAGGCCGGGTTCACATGGTATGCTCCTGACATGACATTCCCTAGCGTATCCCAGAACACTAATAATTATAAGATTCCCTTGAGCACATCAAGCAACAGCATGTGTCTTGCTAGACCTAGGCAACCTACAGTTATCAGTTTTGAACCAATGATGAATTTTGATAATCCAATCCACACAGTCTCCTAGAAAGTTAAAGCATGTCAACAGCTGCTGCTACCTGCGAGGATGTGAAATACTATTCTTGGGAGATTTAATAGTACAATAGTGCAAACATGCACTACTGAATTAAATCTAGAGACCAACCTTCCAACTGCCGCGGCGTTACATCAAACTCTTGCCACCAGACCTTCTCACCATCTGATGGAAGCTTGACTTTGAGGAACTTCGCAGCAAGGAAAATTGCACCGGCCGTAATATGATTGGGTTTAAATTGGAGACAAAGCGAAGTACGTAGCCTGTACACCCCTTTAAGGCGCAGTAATTAAATAGGCATAATTGGGGGTTACTATGTTTGTAAGGATAAGTGTAATTTCAGCATACCCATCATTGACAAAATTCCAGGCAACTTGAGCAAGCGCATTTTGAGCAACCTTGAATTTTTTTATTGCTTCGACCAAGGGCTTGTACGGGTGGTGCACATTCAGGTCAAAACCAAGTGTTATAAGCACAGCACGCTCCCCGATTAAAATAAGCTCCTTCTGTTGTTCATAAACCTCCTGCACCAAACAGCACAAAAATATCCTCAACAGCCATTCTTGTCATAGGAATCAGGGGATAAAATATAATGAATGTAAAGAACTTTTTTTTTTTTTGCAGATTGGCAGAATGTAAAGATTTGCAGATTGGCTGGACATAATATAAGAGCATTTTTGACACTATATATTATGGGACGGAGGGGAGGGCAGGCCTGGCGCAGTGGTGAAGTCCTCCCCACTTGTGCCAAGAGGTCCTGGGTTCGAACCAGCCTCTCTGCATTGCACTTTGCAGGGGTAAGACTAGGTTCCTATAATCCCTCCCCAGGCCCCACCTTGTGTGGGAGCTTCTATGCACTGGGTCTGTCCTTTTTATATTATGGGACGGAGGGAGTGTAAGTGTTGGGAAACAAGGATAGCACCAGCAACTACATAAGAAATATCAAGACAATAATCGCAATTAAATATGTTACCTTTTGCTTAATTTGAGCAACTGCGGCAGGATCCTTCTTGTGGATGATCTCATAAGAAATTAGTACGACATCCTTAAGTGGTCTGGGAGTTTCTTCAACTTTGCCAGCCAAGAACATGCAAACTGTGGCTATTGTCTGTAGGTTACAACGAACATACATTGAGAACTTACAACGAGCAGCAAGATCTATGCTGTAGGCTATACACACAGCAAAAAAAAAAAAGACTGCATATCTCTTCTGCAAAGCAAAACAAAATTCACCATATCATGGAATCCAATAAAATATATGAAATTAGTAGGGTGTATATACGCATATTTTAGAGTTTAGATTCACTTATTTTGCTACATATGTAGTCCATATTGGAATCTCTCAAAAGGCTTATATTTAGGAACGGAGGGAATATGATTTACAAGTTTCAGTCAACTATTTTCTTTATGTCTTTCACAAACTGGTGGCAAGCATTCATGATTGAACCCATATTAGAATACTGCCTACCATTCATGTGTAAAGTCGAAAATATATTGTCCGACAGCAAACATGTACAAGCACATACAAATTTCAGCAAGACTTACCAGTCTATCATTTTTGGCATGAGATTGACGAAGGAAAAAACGATGACAGAATACTATAGCTGTAGCAATTGTCACTTGAGGCCTACATTTTAAAGCCATTCACCATAAGGAAAACATATAATATATAAAACTATCAACCATGCCAAAGAGCATAATTTATGCAGTAACTGATATACAGGGATATTTGGCGATTCATAAATATTCACGGTGCAAGTACTTGAAGGACACAAAAGCATAAATATATATACTCATAAACAGAGTTTGATCTTTTCTGTTCTACCCAAGCAAGGATGTGCCCTAGGTTGCACCCCCCCCCCCCCTGTATGGTGGGGCTAAGGCCTAAAACATTTTGTCTCTAAAGGGTGCAACCTAGGGTACAGAATGTAGTCATGTACAACTAGAGTACAACGCTGTCATCAACAGAATGCAATCATTTATGCTTTAGATGTCCACTAGACTTTCCTTTGACTTGCAAAATAAAATAAGCATGAAGCAATCATGAAGGGTTTCGAATACTGCGAGCGGGCAAATGAGAAAGAAACAAATGCTGCTTAAAAGAAATCAAGCTATCAGAAAATGACAAGTAGTCTACACAAACATGAAAACAATAGGTATGATTCCATAATGCTATCAAACAGCTATTCTATTTCCCAGAAAAACAAGTAATGACAATATATTCTTACACTTTAAGTCTCATCCCAAAATCTTGAAGAAAGGTGCAGTATGACTTGCGAAGGTAAGACTCCTTCTTCAGATCAATGCCATCTTTCCTTGAAAGGGAATTCTCCTCGATTTCTTTTCTACTAAAATACCATGAACCACCAAGGTTGCCACTTTCCACATGTCTACCATAGGGAGTTCTGTAAGGGCTGTTTTCTACAATTCCATGATGTGAAGAGTCACTTGTCTGCATGATATCCATGTATGATTTTCCCCTTTTCTTCTAAAGAACCTGACAAAGTGAGATATATAATGTCACCTCTGCAAACTTAACATCGTAAGCATGCATAAAAGTAAGGGGGCGCAGGTATGCGCTTACAAATAAATGCATATACATTATTGACAATGTTATAAATCTAAAAGAAGCATTTTCTGTGGACAAGATAACTTGGCATGCAAAGGATTCCGGATGAGTCCGAGATTATAACGATGAAGGGAAATAGGCAAATGTCCATATAGCTCTGAATCTTTGATGAACTGCCTGCCCATCATGGAAGCCAGGAATGCGTGACACATGGATGATAACATAACAAATAAAAGGGTTTCCTCAAATACAACATGTCAATGTAGGCACCTCCATTTACAAGGATAACGAGTTAACAACATGCAGATTCATGAAACAGTTAGCCAGCACCAACACAAACCTCACTCCACCTTGACACAGGAGTAACGCAGTTCACCAAACAAAGCTGGACATTTTTCAAGCAATCGTTGAAATACTCTAAAACACGATATTACAAGTGGCCACCATGAATTCCTCTTGAAATTTAGCTACATCTAATCCTCCGGTCACAAAAAACACACATAATGACCCCAGAACTGAGCACGAGGTTACGATTTTATCATTTTAATAAGCCCGTCATGATTAAAGCGAGTAAATTTAGCTCCAGCAACCACGAACCAAATCGCATAGCATAGTAATAATCTAGGAAGTGTGCTTTCGAGCATTGGAGCTCTCAATTAGCAGGCACAATCACAAACCGAGAGCCGCAGAAGCAATTTGAACAAGAAAAAGAAGAAGATCTCGGAAGATAAACAAATCAGATCAGATCAGAACCTGAGAGATCAAGACGTAATCTAGCACGGGGACCGACCAGGCAGGTGTCACGGGGCGGGATAGTCGTCGCGTGCGGAGAGCTGCAGCCAGCAACGGCGATGCGGCGTGGAGGGGGGGCGTGATGGCGAGGCGACGGCGGCGACGGCGACGGGCGACGGCGGTGGCGGAGGTATCGGGGATTGGGGAGCCTGCGAGGCTGGCTTGGACCGAACCCTGGCTAGCCTGTTTTGAGATTGAGCGTGCAGCGTGCACCTGGATACGCCGTCGGATCGGCCGAGCGTGGGGGCTACTGAACCGTCGGATCACGTTCCGGCTCCCGATTTGCCCCGCCATGAGTCAAAGGAAGAGAACAATCATCCTCCTTGCTCATGGAGTACTTTGGGGCTGTTTGGTTGCCACCCTGACGCAAACTTAAAGTATCTACAGTCGGATTTGTCAAATCCGACCCTCAAACATCTCCGGATGTGTTTGGGCACGTTCGCGGACACTGACCGATCAAGCCTTAAATAAAGTATTCCACACTCGAATACCTCAAATTAGAAATCTCAAATCCACATTATTACATGCAACGTAGTGATTTTTAAGCAGAGCTCGTCCGGTCGTCGTGCTCATGTCCGGCGGCCGGCTGCGCTCCCGAGACTGTTGGTCCGGTCGCCGACAAGGTAGAGCAGGGCATGGGACACGAGCTGACTCACGGGACTCAAGGCGCCGCCGTCTCATGCCCTACTCTTCCTCATCGGAGCCCAAAACCTGTTTGGTGTCGGTGGATGTCAAACCGATGATGGATCCATCCTGGGACGAGCCGATGACATCCATCACGACGCGGTTGTGACGCCCGAACTGCGGCAACATACGGGGCGTCGGAGAGTGCTACTCCGCCTCGCCGACATCCATCGACACGAGGGTTGTCGCCGCCTCCCGCGCCCATTGCCTCGCACAGCGGACACACTGGGCCATATTTTCGTCACAGGATGCCCATGGTGCGTCCCGCTGCTTGGCGCGCCAACGGAGGGATTGCACGTCCAAACGCGCGTTCGGACGCCAGATGGACCGCACCGCCTGCGGTGAGGCAGCCACGACACACCTAGCGTCGGATCCGTGCGCTATTTGGGCGGACGCAATGGATTCCCGATGGAAGGAGTCTGAGCGTTGCCTCGCACAAGCCTCCTCTTGGGAGCAGCGGAGCACAAGTCAAATAGCCATCTCCTCCTCGGGGTCGCGTGGGATGAGCTCGGGGTCGACGGATCTGGAGGTGAAGAACTCAAATCCGTTGTCCGCCATGCCCGAGACAACCGGAGACCATCGTAGGCGAGCTTGGATGGAAGAGGGGAGTGGAGTGAAGTGGCTAGAGTTTGGTCCGGCAAGCGAATGGGAGGAATATATATGGGGTCGAGTGGGCCAGCGTGGGTCGAGTCCGACGTGGCGGGTGCGCCCGGGCGCCCCATATCCGCCCCATTTTTGGGTCGGATATAAAGGGTGCCGGTTGATAGTTTGCAAATGCACAAAGTTTAGTTGTAGCTTTTCCGAAGTAAGAGTATAGATCCCACATGCAGCATAGGAATCAGTCTTTAGCCCTTTGCAAAGTACAAATGATGTGCCTATAAATTGTAAGCGATCTAGAACAGTAATAATAATAAGGTTGTAAATGTAAAAGTGAATAAATAAGCTGAAATAGATGACAAGTAAAATTACTAGACTCAAGACAAATGATTAGAAGAGTTCCGAGGGGTCCTTCTGGACGAGTTTCTAGAGTCTTCGTACCTCTGATCCACGATCCACTTCAATGGAGTGAAAATAGTTGATCTCGTAGAGGCGGCGGCGCGCCAAATGACCTCTCATGCGAGCGCGCACGGTCGCATGGAACGCCGTCATTTGCTTTGGAAGCGCGGCGACGACGGCTTCTTCAGCCTTCTTGCTTGATTCTTTTATGGAAAGTGTTTATCACCTTTAATACATGATTCCACTACCATTTTTTAGGTATTTTCTTCAATAAATGAATATTGCTCCATAAACCTTAACCTGAGGGATTATCAACAAAAAAGGTGCGCGAACGCGGTAAAATTCCACAAAGCCTACCTGAGAAAGGTCTCATAATTTGGACTCACAAACTCCCCCAAGCTTGTTTTGCTTGTCCCCGAGCAAATACCGCAGCTTATAATGAAGAGGTCATCTTGGTTATGAGTTGCGGATGAATCAAATGAATGGGTCCAAAATAAAATTTCAGAATTTACATCTTATGATTAATTACACCGTCCACCATCACATCCTAATTTACATCAAATGCATATGAAGCCTTCCACACCTTATTATCAATTATTAACGAGACTCCTTCTAACTTTAAGTGATACTTTATTCTCCTCTTTTAGTTGGACAAGCTTTAGTACAATACATTTAACATTTTTTGTTTTTCATTTCCCACTTTTTATTTCATGAATTGCTAAGTCTGCCCCATATCACTTGAGGTTTTCTCTCTTTTTGAGATGTGATATGAAGGGTATGCTTAATCATCCAAGTTCATTCATTGGGAACAAGGTAGTCAGAATCCCGACTCGACTGCTAGAATCCTACGACTTCACGACCCTACGAAAGCATGTCGATCCAAGTCCCACTATGAATCCGGATCAGGTAGAGTCCATGTTGAGTCGTGATCCAAATCATAGAATCCAGTACAAAACTGTGGAATCCCGACTATGCTATGGACTATGCCCGATTCTACTAAATTATGTAAGCCATTTGTTTAGTTGTACCAGAATACTATGCCATCATTCGGACCCTTTTTCACATGCTCATGGCCCTTTATTCCCCTCCCAAGACCAAACGCTCAGTCGCTGACATCTTTATTTGGCTCTCAGAAACCCTAGGTCAAAATGAGGATCAGGCTTGTCGACGGATGGAATTAGCGTAAGAAGGAGGATGCGTCAAGATCAATCGGAGAAGGAGAGAAAGATCCGTCAAGGTTCAACACTGCGGATTAGCTATACAAGTGATCGGCTATTCATGAACTCTTAAAAAACCTCCTAAGTAAATTTCATGCACGGAAGATTTAAAGGTTCTATATATTTCCCTCTCATATGTGTTCCATACATGCAACCTAGATTGTAGGATAGCCATGAAAAGAAGTGGAATACAACTAGCATTGATGTGTATGTTTTTTCTCTATATTTATTATTAGAACTCTATAGAACCCATATAAATTTTTGATGTGGATACAAAATACCTTATTTGAGAAAATCTAGTAGAATCCTCGATTCCACGACTCGATTCTGTCTAAGGAAAATCGATCCGACTCCGAATCCCGACTCTGACTACCTTGATTGGGAATCTCATAGGTTTTCTTGAATCATTAATGTTTTGCTCTTATGTACAAGGACTTATCCACATTTCATTGGTTAGCCGGTATTAAGAAAACCTCTTCTCCAAGTAATCACCAAATAAACTGAAGTCGGTTCCAATGCATCACATCAAGTTGTTAACTTCTCATTCCCGATTGATACTAGAGATGTGGAAGGCTTATAATCATCATCTAAAAACAAAGATGTGTAGCACACAAAGATGTATAACCATACTAGCAAATTCATATACATCATTATGGACCATTCATCAAACCATCCATGACTCAACGGATAAGACTCTTCCCTCTTCACCAAAAAGGTATAATAGTTCTTTTATTATTCGAATTAAATGAACTCCTTGAAACAAAGTTCAACTGGAAAATAATAACGATAAAGGAAACGAGAAAGTGCTTCAAAATCCACCCAAGCTTAACATGCTAAGTCGGTTGGATTTATTTAATCTCCTTTTTATTGGTACCAGTGTTCTCTTCTGGAGGCGAAGCGGTGACACCGGTTAGGGCATCAATCAGGTACTTGTTGGCAACCTCTAAATCCGTGATGCGTGAACAGTACATGCGAAGAGTTGCATCCTGGTTGGCGATTACCCTTAAGCCTGTGTCAAGAGCCTCTCGCATCTTGACAGCCAAGACAACCTCCATCTCCCTGATTTTATCAGTCATAACTTTAGTCCCAAATACTGAATTATTGACTTGTACTTGGGGTGGAGTTGGTTGCACCGGGGCGATATAATGCCTTTTCATAGGAGGTCCAACTTGCATGCAGGTGCCAATGGTGTGCATCACACGCGCCCTTGGATCAATCTTACTGGACTCATCCAAAGGATCATATGGATAGTGAAGTTATTGAAACCGCACTTCCCCATGACAGCGGGAGTATCCTTGACAAAATCAAGCTTGTCCTCACCGATGATGACTGATAATCCACAAGTGTAGGGGATCGCAACAACTTTCAAGGGTAAGTATTCAACCCAAATTTATTGATTCGACACAAGGGGAGCCAAAGAATATTCTTGAGTATTAGCAGTTGAGTTGTCAATTCAACCACACCTGGATAACTTAGTATCTGCAGCAAAGTATTTAGTAGCAAAAGTAGTATGATAATAATAGTAACGGTAGCAAAAGCAAAGATAAATGTTTTTGGGTTTTGTAGTAGTTGTAACAATAGCAATGGAAAAGTAAATAAGCGAAGAACAATATATGGAAAGCTCGTAGGCAATGGATCAGTGATGGATAATTATGCCGGATGCGATTCCTCATGCAATAGTTATAACATAGGGTGATATAGAACTAGCTCCAATTCACCAATGTAATGTAGGCATGTATTCCGTAAATAGTCATACGTGCTTATGGAAAAGAACTTGCATGACATCTTTTGTCCTACCCTCCCGTTGCAGCGGGGTCCTTACGGAAACTAAGGGATATTAAGGCCTCCTTTTAATAGAGAACCGGAACAAAGCATTAGCACTTAGTGAATGCATGAACTCCTCAAACTACGGTCATCACCGAGAAGTATCCCGATTATTGTCACTTCGGGGTTGTCAGATCATAACACATAATAGGTGACTATAGACTTGCAAGATAGGATCAAGAACACACATATATTCATGAAAACATAATAGGTTCAGATCTGAAATCATAGCACTCGGGCCCTAGTGACAAGCATTAAGCATAGCAAAGTCATAGCAACATCAATCTCGTAACATAGTGGATACTAGGATCAAACCCTAACAAAACTAACTTGATTACATGGTAAATCTCATCCAACCCATCACCGTCCAGCAAGCCTACGATGGAATTACTCACGCACGGCGGTGGGCATCATGAAATTGGTGATGGAGAATGGTTGATGATGACGACGGCGACGAATCCCCCTCTCCGGAGCCCCGAACGGACTCCAGATCAACCCTCCCGAGAGAGATTAGGGCTTGGCGGCGGCTCCGTGTCGTGAAACGCAATGAAACTTTCTTCGTGGTTTTTTTTCTCCCCGAACGTGAATATATGGGGTTGGAGTTGACGTCGGTGGAGGTCCAGGGGGGCCACGAGATAGGAGGTCATGTCTAGGGGCGCCTGTCTCGTGGACACGCCTGTGGGGCCCCCGCATTAATTCTATCGCTAAAATTCTTATTAATTCAAAAAGTGCCTCCGTGGATTTCGTGACATTCCGAGAACTTTTCTTTTCTACGCATAAAACAACATCATGGTAGTTCTGCTGAAAACAAATACGATCCGGTTAGTTTCATTCAAATTATGCAAGTTAGAGTCCAAAACAAGGGCAAAAGTGTTTGAAAAGTAGATACGTTGGAGACGATCAACTCCCCAAGCTTAAACCTTTGCTTGTCCTCAAGCAATTCAGTTGATAAACCGAAAGTGATAAAGAAAAACTTTTACAAACTCGTTTGCTCTTGTTGTTGTAACATGAAAAGCCAACATTCAAGTTTCAAAGAAATATTATGAACTAACCATACTCACAATAACACTTAGCTCTCACAATTACTCATATCAATAGCATAATCAGCTAGCGAGCCGTAATAATAAAACTCGGATGACAACACTTTCTCAAAATAATCATAACATGATATAACAAAATGCTATCTCGCTAGCCCTTTCCGAGACCGCAAAACATAAATGTAGAGCACCTTTAAAGATCAAGGACTGACTAAACATTGTAATTCATGGTAAAAGAGATCCAGTCAAGTCATACCCAATATAAACCAATAATAATGAATGCAAATGACAATGTGCTCTCCAACGGGTGCTTTTTAATAAGAAGGATGATGACTCAACATAAAAGTAAATAGATAGGCCCTTCGCAGAGGGAAGCAGGGATTTGTAGAGGTGCCAGAGCTCGATTTTAAAATAGAGATTGAATAACATTTTGAGCGGCATACTTTTGCTGTCAACGCAACAACTATGAGATGGATGTATCTTCCATACTACATGCATTATAGGTAGTTCCCAAACAGAATGGTAAAGGTTTATACTCCCCCAACCACCAACAAGCATCAATCCATGGCTTGCTCGAAATAACGAGTGCCTCCAACATACAACAACCCTGGGGGAGTTTTGTTTAATTATTTTGATTTGCTTTGATCTTTTGGATCATGGATTGGGCATCCTTCTACATGGCCCTTTCTCGTGAATGAGGAGCGAGTCCACTCCTCTTGACAATAACCCACCTAGCATGGAAGATATAGGCAGCCCTAGTTGTAACATGAGCTGCTTGAGCATACAAAACAGAATTTCATTTGAAGGTTTGGAGTTTGGCACATATAAATTTACTTGGAACGGCATGTAAATACCGCATATAGGAAGGTATAGTGGACTCATATGGAACAACTTTGGGATTTAAGGAGTTTGGATGCACAAGCAGATTCCCGCTTAGTACAAGTGAAGGCTAGCAAAAGACCGGAAGCGATTAATCGAGAGAGCGACAACAATGTAAACATGCATTAAAATTAATTCACACCGAGTACAAGCATGAGTAGGATATAATCCACCATGAACATAAATATCATGAAGGCTATGTTGATTTGTTTCAACTACATGCGTGAACATGTGCCAAGTCGAGTCACTTAGTACATTCAAAGGAGGATACCATCCCATCATACCACATCATAATCATTCTGATAGCATGTTGGCACGCAAGGTAAACCATTATAACTTATAGCTAATCAAACATGGCACAAGCAACTATAATCTCTAAATGTCATTGCAAATATGTTTACTTCATAATAGCTGATTCAGGAACGATGAATCATCATATTTACAAAAACAAGAGAGGTCGAGTTCATACCAGCTTTTCTCATCCCAATAAGTCCATCATATATCGTCATTATTGCCTTTCACTTGCACGACCGAACGATGTGTATAATAATAAGAGTGCACATGCATTGGACTAAGCTAGAATCTGCAAGCATTCAACTCAAGAGAGAAGACAAGTAATATGGGCTCTAAATTAAATAAACAATAATGCATATAAGAGCCACTAAACATTTTCAATATGGTCTTCTCGACCCCCAAAGGAAAGAAAAGAAAATAAAACTATTTACACGGGAAAGCTCCCAACAAGTAAAAGAAGTACTAGAAATATTTTTGGGTTTTCATTTTAATTTCTACTACAAGCATAGAATTTAAACTAACTAATTTTTTGGTTTTTCTTAAGATTTATCAAACACACAAGAAGAAAACTAGAAAAAGAAATTTAAACTAGCATGGATAATACAATGGAAGAGTATGAGCACCGACGACTAGTGTGTGAACATGAATGTAAAGTCGGTGAGAAATACGTACTCCCTCAAGCTTAGGCTTTTGTCCTAAGTTGGTCTAATACCAATGACCGCGTGGCTGATATCCATAAGTGAAACTGGGGTTGTACTGAGATGTAGAGGCGACCGCCTCCTGAGCAGCAGGGTGTTGGCAAGCTGCCTCCATTCCCCTCTCGTATTCAGTTGCTTCTTCCCTGGTAAAAACATACCTTCCTTTTGCCTGATAATCAAAAAGGTAGGGGGCAGGAAGAGTAACAGGGACGACATTGCGCCTGTCATAGATTAGTCGATAATGGAGGAATTGTTCATTCCTCTCGAGAAAATGATGATCAAACATAGCTTCTTTATCCAAATAAACATGAGGTACAATCATATCCCCCTCTCGTGGAGCTATATTAAGAAAATTAGCCACACGGGTTGCATAAATTCCTCCAAAGAAATCTCCCCTTCTACTATTATTCTGCAACCTACGTGCAACTATTGCCCCAAGTTATAATCTTTATAACCCGACACTTTGCACTCTTGAGGACACAAAGATCGGGGCACACATGTGACATACTTCGTCCTTCATCATTAATGCATCTACCAATAAAGAGAGCAAAGTAATGTATAGCAGGAAAATGAATGCTCCTTATGGTAGCTTGTGTTACGTCCCTAGATTCTCCCACAAGAATACTAGCAAGAAAATCTCTAAATTCAGATTTGCGAGGATCACTAAAATTACCCCATCAAGGGAGTTTGCAAGCGGCCAGAAATCCTCTAAATCCATGGTATAAGATGTATCATAAGTATCAAACATGACACTAGGAGAATTACACGCAGAAATATATTCGAACCTCCGCACAAAGGAATCAGTCAATTGATAATATTGAGGACACTTATCTTGTAAGAAGTCCTCCAGCTCGGCATTACGCACATACGCGTCACCTCCTTGAAGCCTGCTTCGACCATAAAATCATCGGATGGCCACTCACAAGCCCGTACATTTGCGTCCCTTGGCAAATTAACATCTTGTTCACGTATAGCAATCCTTGGCCCTTTCTTTGCCGAGGAACCTCCTTGGTACATTCTTCTAAGCATATTTCTTTTTTTTGAAAATTTCTAAAATTTTAGTAACTTCAAAAATAAAAGTGAATAAAACTAAACAAGATTGATAGCAACTACTCCTACAAGTGCCTAGAGCCTATATCATGCATTAGAATTTCTTGGGACCTCAAAAATCTAACGTGCAAGCTCAAGAACATGGTCACCTATGCAGCAAAAATTTGCAATGAATAAAGCACTAGAACAAAAGCTAATTGGACCAATGGAGGAGTCACATACCAAGCAACAATCTCCCAAAGCAGTTTTGTGAATGGAGCTTTGAGCTAAGAGATCGAAAATCGCAGCAAAACGAGCTATAACTCGTGCTTGAGCTGGATGGGGATTTTTTGGGTAGAAGATGAAGTGTGTGGGTGCTGGCATAAGTGGAGGGGAGCCACCAGGGGCCCACGAGACAGGGGGCACGCCTTATAGGGGGGGCGCCCTCCTCTCGTGGGCTCGGTGCTTGCCCTCTTGCGTTGTTTTCAATGCCTAAAATCCTCAAATATTCCGAAAAATCATACTAAATTTGCAGGGCATTTGGAGCACTTTTAATTTCGGACTATTTTTTAATGCACGGATAATTCAGAAAACAGACGGATAATACTATTTTTGCTTTATTTATTCTAAATAACAGAAAGTAAAAGGGGGGTACAGAAGGTTGTGCCTTCTAGTTTCATCCATCTCGTGATCATCAAAATGAACCCGCTAACAAGGTTGATCAAGTCTTGTTAACAAACTCATTCCGAATAACACGGAACCGGAGAAATTTCGAATAACACTAAGTTACCTCAACGGGGATATGAAAATTGCCAACAATAAGAATATCATACTTTTTCTTGACAGTAGGGAGAGGAAATTCAAAACCTCCAAAAATGATAGTTGGAACTTTTTCAATAGAATTGATGCTATGAACTTGAGATTGTTTCCTCGGAAAGTGTACCGTATGCTCATTACCATTAACATGAAAAGTGACATTGCCTTTGTTGCAATCAGTAACGGCCCCTGCTATATTAAGAAAAGGTCTAACCAGGATAATAGACATACTATCGTCCTTGGGAATATCAAGAATAACAAAGTCCGTTAAGATAGTGACATTTGCAACCACAACAGGCACATCCTCACAAATACCGACAGGTATAGCAGTTGATTTATCAGCCATTTGCAAAGATATTCCAGTAGGTGTCAACTTATTCAATTCAAGTCTACGATATAAAGAGAGAGGCATAACACTAACACCGGCTCCAAGATCACATAAAGCAGTTCTAACATAGTTTCTTTTAATAGAGCATGGTATAGTTGGAACACCCAGATCTCCAAGTTTCTTTGTTATTCCACCCTTAAAAGTGTAATTAGCAAGCATGGTGGAAATTTCAGCTTCCTAGTATCTTTCTTTTATTTGTGATGATATCCTTCATATACTTAGCATAAGGATTTACTTTAAGCATATCGCTTAAGCGCATACGTAAGAAAATAGGTCTAATCATTTCAGCAAAGCGCTCAAAATCATCATCATCCTTTGACTTGGATGGTTTAGGAGGAAAGGGCATGGGTTTCTGAACCCATGGTTCTCTTTCTTTACCGTGCTTCCTAGCAATAAAATCTCTCTTATCATAACGTTGATTCTTTGATTGTGGGTTATCAAGGTCAACAAAGAGGTTCAATCTCTACATCATTGTTTTTGCTAGGTTGAGCATCAACATGAACATTATCATTAACATTATCACTAGGTTCATGTTCATCACCGATTGTGTTTCAAAGATCGAGATAGAAATATCATTGGGATTCTCGTGTGTCTACATTAGGTTCACTAGAAGCATGCAAAGTTCCATCGTTTTTCTTTTTCTTCTTTTTAGAAGAACTAGGTGCCTCTAAATTATTTCTCTGAGAATCTTGCTCGATTCTCTTAGGGTGGCCTTCAGGATACAAAGGTTCCTGAGTCATTCTATTAGTTCTTGTAGCCACTCTAACAGCAAAGTCATTTTTATTATTTAATTCATCAAGCAAATCATTTTGAGCTTTGAGTACTTGCTCAGCTTGAGTAGCAACCATAGAAGCATATTTGCTAACGTGGTGAAGTTCATCTTTAACTCTAGCCAGATTATCGCCTACACGTCCTATCTCGAAAGCATTATTCTTTAACTCTCTACCAACATACGCATTAAAACTTTCTTGTTTAGCCATAAAGTCATCAAATTCATCTAAGCATGGGCTATGAAATTTAGTAGAGGGTATTTCAACTTTATCATATCTATAGAGAGAATTTACCTTTACTACCTGTGTCGGGTTATCAAGACAATATGGTTCTTCAAAGGTATATTCGCACCATGTATTTCTTCAATAGGAGGTAAATTCTTAACATCTTCACTTTAATACCTTTTTCTTTCATTGATTTCTTTGCCTCTTGCATATCTTCAGATCGGAAATAAAACACCTCTCTTCTTCGGAGTGGGTTTAGGAATAGGCTCAGAGTTGGCTCAATTGGTTCAGAATTACTTCAGAACTGCTCTGTGGAGAGTCCAATTATTTTCATTAGTCAACATATTATTCAATAATATTTCAGCTTCATCGATCGTTCTTTTCCGAAAACACAACCAAGACAACTATCCAAGTAGTCCTTGGAAGCATCGGTTAGTCCATTATAAAAGATATCAAGTATTTCATTTTTCTTAAGAGGATGATCAGCAAAGCATTATAATCGGAGAAGCCTCCCCAAGCTTGTGGGAGACTCTCTTCTTTGATTTGCACAAAATTATATATTTCCATAAGCAGCTTGTTTCTTATGAGCAGGAAATATTTAGCGAGAAGTAATAAATCATATCCTGGGGACTACGCACACAACAAGGAGCAAGAGAATTATACCAAGTCTTAGCATCACCCTTTAATGAGAACGGAAATATCTTAAGGATATATAAATAGCGAGACTTCTCATCATTAGTAAACAGGGTGGTTATATCATTCAACTTGGTAAGATGTGCCACAACAGTTTCAGATTCAAGGCCATAAAAAGGATCAGATTCAACTAAAGTAATAATATCAGGATCAACAGAGAATTCATAATCCTTAGCAGTAACACAGATAGGTGAAGTAGCAAAAACAGGATCGGGTTTCATTCTAGCATTAAGAGACTGCTGCTTCCATTTAGCTAATAATTTCTTAAGATCATTTCTATCATTGCAAGCAAGAATTTCCATAGCATAACCCTTAGGAACAACAGGTAATACATAATCATTGGGGGAACCTTCATCATCACTATCATCAATAATAGGTTCTTCAATATTTTCATTCCCCCTAACTCTAGCAAGTTGTTCATCAAGAAACTCACCTAATGGCAAAGTAGTATCACACACAGAAGTAGTTTCATCATGCATAGCAGAAGTGGCATCATCAATAACATGTGACAAATCAGAATTCATAGCAGTATTAAGTTTAGGTGTCGCAAGCTTACTAATAATGAAGGAGAATCTAGTGCAGAGCTAGATGGCAGTTCCTTACCTCCCCTTGTAGTTGAGGGCAAAATCTTGGTTTTAGCGTCTTTCAAGTTCTTCATAGTGATCAACAGATATAAATCCCAAGTGACTCAGAGAATAGAGCTATGCTCCCCGGCAACGGCGCCAGAAATTAGTCTTGATAAGCCACAAGTGTAGGGGATCGCAACAGCTTTCGAGGGTAAGTATTCAACCCAAATTTATTGATTCGACACAAGGGGAGCCAAAGAATATCCTTGAGTATTAGCAGTTGAGTTGTCAATTCAACCACACCTGGATAACTTAGTATCTACAGCAAAGTATTTAGTAGCAAAAGTGGTATGATAATAATAGTAACGGTAGCAAAAGCAAAGATAAATGTTTTTGGGTTTTTGTAGTAGTTGTAACAGTAGCAACGGAAAAGTAAATAAGCGAAGAACAATATATGGAAAGCTCGTAGGCAATGAATCAGTGATGGATAATTATGCCGGATGCGATTCCTCATGCAATAGTTATAACATAGGGTGATATAGAGCTAGCTCCAATTCATCAATGTAATGTAGGCATGTATTCCGTAAATAGTCATACGTGCTTATGGAAAAGAACTTGCATGACATCTTTTGTCCTACCTCCCGTTGCAGCGGGGTCCTTACGGAAACTAAGGGATATTAAGGCCTCCTTTTAATAGAGAACCGGAACAAAGCATTAGCACTTAGTGAATACATGAACTCCTCAAACTACGGTCATCACCGAGAAGTATCCCAATTATTGTCACTTCGGGGTTGTCGGATCATAATACATAATATGTGACTATAGACTTGCAAGATAGGATCAAGAACACACATATATTCATGAAAACATAATAGGTTCGGATCTGAAATCATGGCACTCGGGCCCTAGTGACAAGCATTAAGCATAGCAAAGTCATAGCAACATCAATCTCAGAACATAGTGGAAACTAGGGATCAAACCCTAACAAAACTAACTTGATTACATGGTAAATCTCATCCAACCCATCACCGTCCAGCAAGCCTACGATGGAATTACTCACGCACGACGGTGAACATCATGAAATTGGTGATGGGGGATGGTTGATGATGACGACGACGACGAATCCCCCTCTCCGGAGCCCCGAACGGACTCCAGATCAGCCCTCCCGAGAGAGATTAGGGCTTGGCCTCCGTGTTTTTTTTCTCCCCGAACGTGAATATATGGAGTTGGAGTTGACGTCGATGGAGGTCCAGGGGGTCCACGAGATAGGAGGCCACGCCCTAGGGGGGGCGCCCCCCTGTCTCGTGGACATGTTGTGGCCCCCTGGCATTAATTCTTTCACCAAAAATTCTTATTAATTCCAAAAAGTGCCTCTGTGGATTTCCAAGACATTCCGAGAACTTTTCTTTTCTACACATAAAACAACATCATGGTAGTTCTGCTGAAAACAGCGTCAGTCTGGGTTAGTTTCATTCAGATCATGCAAGTTAGAGTCCGAAACAAGGGCAAAAGTGTTTGGAAAAGTAGATACGTTGGAGACGTATCAATGACCTTAATAGCATTGATGGGGATGGCCGTCGATTTCTTGCCCTTCTCTTCATCTTCCTCTTCACCCCCCTTAAAAGGAGGTTCCTCCGGATCTTCTTCGGAAGAGGTCCAATCGCGGCAGCGATGGAGCCTCTACCTTTATGCTTGCTACAGAGTAGCCTTCCAGCTCCAAGTCCTCTTCTTTCTGTGAGGAGGTTTGCCTCTCATCCCACGAACGAGCCATAGCTATCTGCCCTTCAAAACTCAATTAGACATTGCCTATATTTGTTTGTGAGCTTTAATAGAGGAGGGAGCAATAGTTCTATATATAGGAGGCTAATGACACAGGTTTTGACGAGATATGGAAGTTAGAAAGGATAGGAAACAAACCACATAAGATCAGGCGAAATCCTGTTGAAACTCGGAAAGAAATAACGATCGACGGCCTTCCAAATGACCCCGGCCGGTCGTTTGAGCCATTGTTTGACCCTTTTCCCCGGATTTTTGTAGACAGAGCATTTGACGCCCTTACAAATGGGCGCTTCCGATTGTTTGGGCGTCCGTTTGATCCCTTTTCCCGCATGATAAAAACACACACAATTTTTTCTTTTCGTTTTGAGGAAAGACTCAGTTTCACTCTGGAGAACATAGTGAATGACGACCTTCCAGACGATCACAGCCAATTGTTTGAGCGGTTGTTTCTTCATTTTGCCTGTGCGCTTAGACAGACAGAATCAAAGACGGTGCTTCAAACGATCGCAGACGGTCGTTTTTGCCCCCGTTGACTACCTAAAACATAAAATTTTATACATAAAAATTTAACAAAGATAGATTTGACAGAAAGTTAAGGAAAACGGAAGATCTTTCCCGTGTTCCCTAGTTCTTTCCACTCCTTGTATTTTGTGAAGATCTTTGTCCCAGGCTTCTTTGTCCTTAGGGGTTGAGGAAGAGGCATTGTTTTCTGTAGATTACTGGGGTGCAAAGAGTTATTATAGTAAAATAAATCATTCTCCTCCCTTACCCTTAATTTCGCAAAAGGCTCTTCCAGACCGATGAATGGTGGTTCTCCGAAAGGATGTATTGTAGCTCTATCCAAAGCCACAACTGTTCCGTAGGGGATACATATGCTTGCTGGATTGTATTGATGCTCCTCCCTTACTAAGGAAATGTTTGTCAACACTCCTCCCATCTTTTCGCGGTCTAAATTCACTATCAAATTCCTGGAAGAGAAGAGACCACCTCATCCAGCGAGGCTTAGTTTCTTTAACATCCAACACCTCTTTAATTGCCTGATCGTTTGTATAACATATAACTTTTGTATCAACGATATAAGGTCCAAACTTTTCACAAAAAGATAACTGCATAGAGTTCTCTATCATTCTTAGCATAATTTCTTTGAGCATCAGTAAGGGTGTGGCTTGCAAAGTAAATAATATTAAACTTCTCACCTACTTGTTGGACCAAAACTGCACTTAATGCATTATCGCCCATTTCGCACACGACCTCAAAAGGCTTGTCCCAGTCCAAAGGTGTAATGATAGGGGCGTTGAGTAGAGCATGCTTCAGTTTTTCAAAGGTACACTCATCCGTGAAAGTGAAGGGAACATCTTTCTGCAAAAGGTTAGTCAAGGGTTTCAAAATACCAAAAAAAATCTTAATAAAGCGTCTATAGAAACTCGTGTGACCAAGAAAAGTCCTTATTCCATTAATATCACGAGGATAAGGGAGTTTTTCTATGTCATCTATCTTTGCTTTATCAGCCTCTGCGCATTTACCAGATACTCAATAACCCACAAGTATAGGGGACCAATTGTAGCATTTCTCGATAAGTAAGAGTGTCAAACCCAACGAGGAGCTAAAGGTAGAAGAAATATTCCCTCAAGGTCTATCGACCACCGATACAACTCTACGCACACTTTACATTTGCTTTACCTGGAACAAGTATTGTTGGGGATATAACTACTGGGTATGACCCGCCTAGGAGGGGCCGCACTGGTACCATAAGGTGCTATACAAATGTTTTTTAACCCCTTTCCGTGACGGCATTTGGAACCGTCGCCAAGTGAGTGTGGGCAATAGGGGGGTCCTTCCCACACGACCCAGAAACCGTCGGGGATAGGCCCTCCTGGCATACTGTCTGGGGAAAAATGAGTTCGTGTGCGATCTGGCGGGACATCGAAACCCAATTGTTTCCGTTCGTATGTACATCCCACACGGTGAATCCCATAAAAACATTTCCGCTCGTATGTATATCACACACAATTTTTCGTGTGGAAACGTTTGTGCAAGGTGGCCTAACGCAAACAGTTCTCTGCCGGAAGCCGTGTGTGATTGTTAGTTGATCGAACACGCCTACTTTCTAGAAACCGTGCGTGTTGTTTGAGTTCACCGCCCACAGTGTTTTCTGAGTAACCATCTGCAATAGAAAACCCCAATAAGCAAGGTAATTAGCTTATTATTGATAATCCATGTACTAATCAAATTGATATTTCTTATAAAAACACTCCAGATATTTCATATCCGTATAACAGCAACTAGGATTTCATAATCGAGTTACATCAGATAGCTTCGGCACTGAGTTCCGCCATTACACAACAGCACCAAGTTTCACATGCAACATCAAAAACCTTTGGAAAGTAGCATCATACACGGTTAAATAGACAGATGAACCTCATTTGGGAAACTGTAGAAGCGGAAGGCAAATGTTGAGCCTTCAGTGATGTTGAATGTCCTTGCAACTTTAGGCCAGTGGCTATGGATAATTGTCCGCCCAACCTTCGTCCTCTTCAGCAAGACTTCAATATTGTACCGTGGGTGTTGAATGAATACCTTCCTCGCCTCTTGACCATGCAGGTGGTTTGAGAGGTAATCATCGGTGAATTGCTTTGGAAAGTACTGAAAACAAAGATACGCAAACAAGGTAAAAGAGTTAGTACCATCCTATAGTTGACTGATGGCGCAAGGGGTAAAAACAAGGTAAAAGAGTTAGTACCATCCTATAGTTGTCTGATGTCTTCTTCATTGCGCAAACAAAGATCTTGTTGTTATTCTTCGCAAGTTTCTTCATCCTAACAATCTTTCTGAGTTTCTTAACTTGACTGATATTCATGGACATCTCATTTCCCCATATGCAAAATGGGTCGAACCCGTGGGTCTAAGCCTCTGATAGTAGGACCTACATGTGCAAGACCAAATTGTAAGAAACGTAAATATTAGAATGATTCCTGCTACTGCACAATAATGTGCTATTAGCCAAAGGACCATGCTTGAACAAACCTCGATGGTAAACCGCAGTGTCTCCCATTGTTTCCCTGCAACACACATAAGGAAGATCTTGATCAGGCTAACAGAGAGTTGTCATACTATCAGTAGAATATGTATTGAGTACAGCCAAATTTGATTTATTTCACATGCATAGCAATACAAAATTGTACCTAGAGCAAATGAAAATCAAATTGCAGAACTGAACCAAACAGTTAAATGGACAGCAGACCAAATGGACCAAAATAGTTAACTAAGCACGACATTGCAGAATAGAAATATGTACTAGAAGAAAGACAATTAACAAAACAAAGAATGCTTGAGAACACTACTATGAAATGTAGCAATTGTTGGACCAAACTGTTAACTGAACATTACATTTCAGAGGACCAAAGTGTTAACTGAACATTACATTTTAGAAGACCAAACTGTAAACTGAACATCAGATTGCATATTAACATTACAGAGGACAAATCACTAGAAGGCATTGGTGGTGGCCTCGAGAAAGCATCACAAACTGTATTTTAAAATAGACAACCGCATGGCGGTGTCGATGATAGCCTCAAAGACGAGTTACTCCTCCAAGATCTGGCAGTCGGCAACATGGCAGCCATAGCAACCTCGTGCACGCGTGCGGCCGCGATTTGCTTCTCCACTGCCAGATGCTATTGAGCTCCATGTTATACTGCGTGCAAAATGGCTATGGGCGGCGCTTAATTGGAGGAGGGGGACAGTGATTTTGGCGGAAGGTGTCGCGCCATCGGTCGGGGCATGTGGGACGGGAAAGGAGGAGGACGGTGTGGATGGGGTGTGGATTACCTGACCATATCGACGAGGCCGCGCAGCAAGAAGAAGGGTCGCGTTTAGGAGGCGCCGCAGCAAGAAGAAGGGTCGCTGTCGAGGAGGTGGTGTTGCAAGAAGAAGGATCGCCAACGAGGAGGCGGCACTGCAAGAAGAAGGGTAGCCGACGAGGAGGCAGTGCTGCAAGAAGAAGGGTCGCCGGCGAGGAGTCTGAGCTGCCAGTAAGCAGCAATGAAGGTTTGAACTTGGAAAGCAAGGAGGAATAGTGGAAATGTGGCTTTTGGTGAGAGGGAGGGGGTGGGGAGATTGATATTTCCGTGGTGGCAAAAAAAATTCGCTCGGTGCCGCGAGAAACTGGCGCACAAGTGTGGTTCAAGCGAGGGCGGTGGACTGTGGATGACGAAGCTTCTTGCGTAAGCCAGACAAGATGGTGCACAAAGATATTTTGTATCGCATCCCACACGATTCTTTCTAGTAAACTGTTTGTGGTATACCTGAGTTTTTCGTTATGTTTTGAAAGACAAAATGGTGTTATGGAGGGAAAGGATGGTGTTTGAATTGCTAGAACATTTATGTACAGTGAACATGCAACTACATGAGTGTCGTGTTTAAATTTGGAATTATTCCGGGTTCGTTCGGCATTTTTATGGATTAATTGAGTTTCTCGGCATTTAATGTGCATAATTAAAATTTGAACTACAAGCACATGCTCCAGTGCCCAAAAGTTTGTTGAAAAATCACATGTGTGTCTTTGGGTGAATTTATAGGTCCCATGCAAGAAATGGGAATGAAATTCAAACATCTGGGCGTCATGGCTCGGTTGGGAACATTGAGAAACTTGGTTTTAAATTCCTAGAAACCATGCCAAGTTTTAAATTCCTGGAATCTGGGCATGGTGCCAGGCACCAACATGTTATGGTAAAAAAATTGGTCGCATTTGGACAAGTTTTTTTATTTAAGCTTTTTGCAAACCAGAGCTTCTCTCGAGAAGACTCGTGGCTCCCGAGGGGGACGTGTCACCGTTGTGTTCTTAATGATATACGCTGCCTCCCCCTTATTGTTTTTACAAAGGCAAACTATATGAGTGTTGTGTTAAATTTGGAGTTATTCTGGGTTCGTTTGGACTTTCTTACACATTAACTGAATTTCTGGTCATTTAATATGCATAATTCAAATTTGAACTACAAGCACATGCTCCAATGCACCAAAGTTGGTTGAAAAATCACATGTGTGTCCTTGGGTGAATTTCTTGGTCCCATGCAAGAAATGGGAATGAAATTCAAACAACTGGGCATCGTGGCTCGACCGGAAAGATTGAGGAACTTGGTTTTTTAATTGATGTAAATCCAAAACACGCCTAAAAATCATGAAACTTGGCATGGTGTCATGACATGGCACCAACATGCTGCGGTAATTTTTTTGGTCGAATTGGGACAATCTTTGGTATGAGCTTCTTGCAAACTGGAGCTTCTCTCAAGAAGGCTCGTGGTTCTGAGAGGAACGTGTCACCTCCGTGTGCGAAACGACATACGTACACTGCCTTCTCCCGCCTTAATTTTTTTGCACGGGAATATTAGACCAAATAGAAGTATCGTGCTAAATTTTGGAATTATTCCGAGTTCGTTTGGCCTTTTTTATACATTAATTGAATTTCTGGTCATTTAATGTGCATAATTCAAATTTGAACTACAAGCACATGCTCTAGTGCACCAAAGTTGGTTGAAAATTCACATGTGTGTCCTTGAGTGAATTTATAGGTCCCATACAAGAAATGGGAATGAAATTGAAACATCTAGATATCGTGGCTAGGCCGGAAAGATTGAGAAACTTGGTTTTTTTAATTCATGTAAATCCAAAACACACCTGAAAATCATGAAACTTGGCATGGTGTCATGACATGGCACCAACATGTTGCGATAAATTTTTTGGCCGAATTGGACAAGCTCTGGTATAAGCTTCTTGCAAACCGGAGCTTCTCTCATGATGGCTCGTGGTTCCGAGAGGGAACATGTCACCTCCACGTGCGAAACAACATATGTACACTGCCTTCTCCGGCTTTAATTTTTTTTTTGCACGGGCAGAGTAGACCAAATAGAAGCATCATGCTAAATTTTGGAATTATTCCTGGTTCATTTGGACTTTCTTATACATTAATTGAATTTCCGGGCCTTTAATGTGCATAATTCAAATTTGAACAACAAGCACATGCTCTAGTGCACGAAAGTTGGTTGAAAAATCACATGTGTGTCCTTGGGTGAATTTCTAGGTCCCATGCAAGAAATGGGAATGAAATTCAAACATTTGGGCGTCGTGGCTCGGCCGGAAAGATTGAGAAACTTGGTTTTTTAATTCATGTAAATCCAAAACACGCCTGAAAATAATGAAACTTGGCATGGTGTCATGACATGGCACCGACATGCTGCGGTAATTTTTTTGGCCGAATTGGGACAAGCTTTGGTATAAGCTTCTTGTAAACCGGAGCTTCTCTCAAGAAGGCTCGTGGTTCCGAGAGGGAACGTGTCACCTCCGTGTGTGAAACGACATATGTACACTGCCTTCTCCCGCCTTAATTTGTTTACATAGGCAAATTAGACCAAATAGAAGTATCGTGCTAAATTTTAGAATTATTCCGGGTTCGTTTGGCCTCTTTTATACATTAATTGAATTTCTGGGCATTTAATGTGCATAATTCAAATTTGAACTACAAGCATATGCTTCAGTGCACCAAAGTTGGTTGAAAAATCACATGTGTGTCCTTGGGTGAATTTCTAGGTCCCATGCAAGAAACGAGAATGAAACTCAAACATCCGGGCATCGTGGCTCGACCGGAAAGATTGAGAAACTTGGTTTTTTAATTCATGTAAATTCAAAACACGCCTGAAAATCATGAAACTGGGCATGGTGCCATGACATGGCACCAACATGTTGCAGTAGATTTTTTTGGCCGTATTGGGACAAGCTTTGGTATAAGCTTCTTGCAAATAGGAGCTTCTCTCAAGAAGGCTCGTGGTTCCGAGAGGGAACGTGTCACCTCCGTGTGCGAAATGACATACATACTCTGCCTTCTCCCGCCTTAATTTTTTTACACAAGCAAATTAGACCAAATAGAAGCATCGTGATAAGATTTGGAATTATTCCGAGTTCGTGGCCTTTTTTATACATTAATTGATTTTCTAGGCATTTAATGTGCATAATTCAAATTTGTACTACAAGCACATGCTCTAGTGCACCAAAGTTGGTTGAAAAATCACATGTGTGTCCTTGGGTGAATTTCTAGGTCCCATGCAAGAAATGAGAATGAAATTCAAACATCTGGGCGTCGTGGCTCGGCCGAAAAGATTGAGAAACTTCATTTTTTTAATTCCTGTAAATCCAAAACATGCCTGAAAGTCATGAAACTTGGCATGGCGTCATGACATGGCACCAACATGTTATGGTAATTTTCTGTCTGATTTGCGAAGGCGCACACATTAAAAATCAACAAAGTCATTTTGGAACAAGTGTTGCCACGTTACAAATCGGAAACACAACTAATATTGAAACCGTGGTCGTTCTATTTACCAATTACGTGCCGCCATGCATCCCTTTTTTATTGGCTAGGAGGTGACGTGCGGGGTAGCTATTTGAGTATGGGAGGCGTGCGATCAGACCCCTGCGCGTGGTCATCAGGAGGAGAGCTCTTTGACCTCTTTCCGCTGCGCACCTTCCTCCCAACGTCTCCATTAATGGCGCCCGAGCCCCTGTTTCACGGCGTGACTATGTCTCACTGGGCTGAGATTTAAGAGAGAAAAATAAAAATCTGAACAAAAAGTTTTGCACGGATCTTGATGTAAGATTCGACGGACCTATATAGCATCGACTGCGACTTATAACAAGCATGATGAATATAGGACGATGACAGTGGATAATAATTGTCTTACATATTTAGGAACATAATTAAAAAAAGCCACATGTGGCAACGCCCGAAATACACAAGGGCAAAAGTAGAAGAAAGACAACGATCTGGCTCGCTTATCTCTACTTTCTTGATGTGTTGCTGCAGGCTGCGAGAACTAGTCTCCATGGTGAGCGACGATGAGCTCTTTCCTGTCCTCAATATGCTGCTTAAGAGCATCCATGGATTCCTCCACCAGCCTTTTGCGCTTCATGTGCAGCACAACATTCTCGTCCATAAGTTTCTCGACGATAACGCTGGTCCTCTTCAACAAGGCACTGGTCTCCTCCTGCTGTTCCACACTTCCGATGATCTTCGCCCTCAACATGTCGCGCTTGGCCTGGAGCTTCTCATTGCTCTCCCTTAGTTGCCGGATAACACCGGTAGCCTGTTCAAACGAGGCTTTCATGTCGTCCTGCAACCTCGCCCAGCCAGAGATCTGATCCATCTGTCTATGGACGATCACATGCATGCGCCTATAAGAGTCCTCGCCTGCCCGCGAGACATTTTCCCAGGTCACCGCGGCGGGATATGTCGGCTGCTTTCGCGGCGAGGCGGGACATCTCTCGTGATTCCGCTTCCATGCTCGCCTCTCCCTGGTGGCAATCTCTTGATACGTCTCCAACGTATCTATAATTTTTGATTGTTCATGCTATTATATTACTCGTTTTGGATGTTTATGGGCTTTACTTTACACTTTTATATCATTTTTGGGACTAACCTAGTAACCGGAGGCCCAGCCCGTATTGCTGTTCTTTTGCGTATTTCAGTATTTCGAAGAAAAGGAATATCAAACGGAGTCCAAACGGAATGAAACCTTCGGGAGCGTGATTTTTGGAACGAACGCGATCTAGAGGACTTGGAGTGGAAGTCAAGAAACAATCGAGGCGGCCACGAGGGTGGATGTAACATCCCAAATTTTCAATTTGGAATGTTACACATTAGATCATCATTGCATATCATATTTTAATGCATTTTGGCTAGATCCTAGAAATTCTACGCAACTCAAGGACCCACGGAGAAAGTTGGGGATTTCGTTATTTTCATATTTGAGTTTTCTCAAATTTTGAAAAGAGGATCATTTGATTTTAATTATTTTCTCTTCATATATTTCTGTTACAAAATAAGAGAGAGGGAATAAAATGACTTTCCTAAAATAAAGAAATATTGGAGGTTTAATATCAAAATCAAATAAGATTTTATTTTGGAGTTTTATTGCTATTTTATTTGAATTAGGAAAAATGCACATTTTTTAAAATTGCATTTTAGGACCAAATAAATGTTCATCTTGTCCGGCATATTTTTAGAGGATGGGGAAAATTTATTTCGGGATTTTTCGAGTCCGTTTAGTATTTATTTTCTTTCTTTTTCCGCACGTCAGAATTATTTTAAAAAAGGAAACCGACTCGGGCAGACCGACCGGACTCACTTGAGGGGCTTTATAAGCCGGGGGCCCCCTGCCCCGCAGCCCACCGCCACCCCAGCCCACCCCACGCCCCAAACCTTAGCCGCCGCCTCAGCCTCATGACGCCTGATGCTGCCTGCCATGCCATGGCTCCCACGAGACACCGCCGCCGCCATTTTTTTCGGTTTATTTCGGTAAACCCTAGATCTAGATCTGGTTTTTTTTAAAATTCTGGTTTATTTTCATTAGATCGAGTTTTCCGACGGTTTATTTATTTTGTGGACGTTATCTCAAACGCTCGCTTTTAACGAACAATTTTCATCGTTTAGTCATGAGCAATGAACGCTCGCTCGTTAGCCTGTTCGTCAATTTTCTTTTTCTCGGGTTTTTCGCGATTATTTTTGATCGTGATTTCTGATCCGATTTTCATTTTAGTATAACTTTTCGCTCGTTTATCGGAATCAGGCGATTCAAGCGCCTGGAGTTTCGTCTCGAAACCCTCTTTCCGTTTAACCAACTTAAACAAGTTTTTGCTACTGTAAAACTTGACTTAGGTCCAGATTACTAAACGAAGCTTGTTTCTTTCGTTGTTTGAGTTTAGTTGCTTCGTTTGATTTGATTCTTTTTGCAAACCGGAGTTCTTAAGTTGAACTTTCTGGTTAGATCTCTTATTTGAGTTTTACCCATGCATTAGATGAGTGCTTATTGTATACTTGTTTGTTTGTGATAGAGTACCCGGAGTGCGCAGCGTGCTACTACGAGTCTCTAGGCTTCACGGATCATCAGCAAGGCAAGTAACACTTTGATCATACCTCTTTACTACCCAGTTTTATTGCATTAGATCAATCCTCAAACATTTCCATGGTTAGGATCTGATTAATATGTGGGTTTTGGGAAGTAGATGCGGTAGTACCTATTGTCCTTTTTATTATCAAACCTTTGGGAGTTACTCCTACGTTTGCTTATATTGCTATGCTATGCTAGTAGACGTGGATTGAGTGAGTGTATCCATGATAGATGTGAGTATTGTTAATTAATGGTTCAACTTAAGGTGGCAACTTTAATACACATCTGGGTGGATTGAGGCACCTAGGGAACCCAATGTTGCTTGTATTTTTGGAAATCCCAGGGTACCGTGTGATTCTCCTATGGACCGCCACCCAGGCTCAAAGGGATCATGAGATTATTCATGCTAGAAACTTCCGTGTGCAGCCACAAGCTACTGTGGGCTCTAGCATAGTTTGTTAAGTCGTGTGAACTCTTACAGTGGTAGACTAGCAGATGTAGGGGAAAATAGGTGTAACTGTCTACCAATCGTAAGGTGCTAACACTTCTGAAAGACTTTATCTCGGTCATCCGTTTCTCAAACACCATGTAGTGCGAGAAATCCAACGGAGGAGATCGAGTCTTGCGGGGAAAAGTGCGCAAACCTCTACAGAGTGTATAAACTAATCATGGTTAGCCGTGTCCCCGGTTATGGACGTTTTGAGTATCTAGTTCTTGGATTATCATGTGAATCTCATCATGTTACTTAATTTAATTTTGTTTGGGTTTAATGATTATGCTTAATTGGGATTGAGTTGGGTGAACCTTCTCAATGTTTAACAACCACCATGATAGTTAAATAAAATTTATTCCTTTGTTGTAGGAAAAAATTGGCTTTATGCAAAACTGTAACCATGGAGCTTTCCACCAGCCATATATGCATGTAGTAATAGCATTATTCTGTTCATTACTCTCTATGTGTTACATTGCCAGCATATTCCATGTGCTGACCCATTTTCGGGCTACAACGTTCATGTTGCAGACTTTTCAGACGACGAGTAAGGTGCCTTAGGTCATGATCTTTCACTCAGTGATGCCGTTGGAGTTGGTGGACTTTGATTTATCTTCCAAGCCTTCCGCTGGTATCGTATTTAGATGGCCTTAAGCCATATTTATTGTAATAAGTTCTCTTTTGAGACATTTGATGTAATAAGTGTGTGATTGCTACTCTGTTATAAATCCTTCAAGTACTGTGCGTGTCAGCATTACCGATCCAGGGATGACACTGATGCATAGAGATCAGACTGTTTGAGGTCTGATCGCTACAAGATGGTATCAGAGCACACGCTGACTGTAGGACACGACCACTAAGCTAAAGCCCTAGATCACTATTCTCTTCTCATTTTTGACTCCTCTCCCTTTTCTACTCTTTAGGATGGCGGATGCAAGGAACAAGTTCACGCAACCGGATGAAGATACCCCTTTCGGATGCCACTTGAAGGAAGTCACTAGATACCTGAATATTGGAGTACCAAGCTTCACCGAGACCTACATCGCCACTTTACTAGAAGAGGAGCATTGGATGATTCAAGTTCAAGTTCCAGGAAGGACGTTTATGCCAGTCACTGAGCCCATAGAGTTTTCCTTTGATGCACCAACCCGGAGTCTAGGAAAGAGCATGGCAGCTCACATCACCATGGGACGCATTGGAGAAGTTTACCACAAGGATCTCAAGGATACTATCTACCAGATTTGTGGGTGCCGAGATGAGTAATGGGAGATGATCAGCACCAGGAAGGATAGATCCATTGCAACATTCATCTAGGAGTTAAACCAGCACATTCGACGCCAGGAGAACCAGATGTGTGCAGGCATGATAGATCTGAAGAAGGCTATGACCAGGATCATGGAGTTGGAAGAAGAAATCAAGACTACACGCGATGGATATGAGGAGGAAATGACAACACTCGTGGAGAAGAATAATGACCTGAAGAAGAAGCTAAAAGTATTCATGGGATACCCCGCGCCGGGAGGAGAAGACGACGATTCCACTTGCCTGGAGAACTACATCATCATCGACGACACCGACTTAGACCCTGACGATAGTGATGATGACTATGTTGATGAAGCTGGAGCAGATATCATGGAGTCTTCGATCGATCAATTTTTCTAGTCGACCACCATAACATTAGTAGTATTCCCCCATGTATATAGTATAGTCCGAGCACTTTTGTAACAGTAGTTAGACCGTTGTATGCCCTTGTTTGAATTGATTGAAGTGATATTGATTGTGTTTGTCTCATGTGCATATGGGTAGTGTTTTCCCTCTAGATCTATTTCTATTATGTATTCTCATCCTTTCTAAACCCTCAGATGCCTCCGAGACGTGACAGTGAATTTGCTTTCCCACCGGAGCTCACTCAGTTGATCCAGCAGCAGAATGCATTGATGCAGATACTAGTCCAGAATCAGAATCAGGGGAGCAATAACAACGACAACAACAACCCACCACTACCACCACTTGTTGATCACTTAGCCCATTTCTTGAGGCTTAATCAGCCGGTGTTCTCCAGTAGCATCGAGCCGATAGTTGCAGATGATTGGCTCCGCAAGATTGGGAGGGAGTTGACCACTACAGGATGCACAGATGCTGAGAGAGTGCGTTTTGCCGCACACCAGCTTGATGGACCCGCAACATCATGGTGGGAGAATTTCACAGCGACTTACCCCATCGACACTGTCACATGGGATCAGCTTCAGCAGGCTTTCCGTACTACTCATGTTTCAGCAGGAGCTATGGCCATGAAGAAGCATGAGTTTTGCAACTTGCGCCAAGGAGGATGTACAGTTGGCCAGTATGTGGATGATTTTAGTAAGTTAGCACGTTATGCCCCAGATGACGTTGCTACGGATGCAGCTAAGCAGGAGAAGTTTCTGGAGGGACTGAATGATGAGCTGAGCATGCAGTTGATGGTGGCAACCTTCAACAACTACCAGGAGTTGGTAGACAGAGCTCTCAAGATTGAAGGGAAGTAGCAGCAGATTGACAGCCGCAAGAGGAAGTATGGACAAGGAAAGTACAATTCTGGAGCTCAGCAGAAGCCTCGTTTTACCCCGAACTCGAGAGGACCTTTTCAGCATACCCATGGAGGTCACAATCACAATGGAGGGAGTTCGCACAACCATAGTGGCCCCAAGAATGGCACTGGGAATAGAGGAAGTAATGGACAAAACCGTATCAACCCATCAACACTAGCCAAGAGGGATCTAAGCCACATTACCTGTTTCAAGTGCCAGAAGACTAGACATTATGCCACTGAATTTCCTGAAGCTAAGAATGGAAATGGCAATGGAAGCTCTGGGAAGAAACTGAACCCTTTCAACAGGGGACAGGTGAACCACGTTAACATGGAGGAGGTTGAAGCCCAGCCAGATGCAGTAATAGGTAAGTTTTTGGTTAAGTCATTTACTGCAATCGTTCTTCTTGATACTGGTGCATCGCATTCAAACATATCAAGGGGATTTGTGGACAAGTATAAACTGCCCACCAAAGTTCTTAGAACACTTATGTTAGTAAGCTCACCAGGAGCGGAGTATATGGCAAGTCAAGGATGTTTTCAGATGCCATTGACCATAGGTAGGCATGTTTCCCCTCGGATCTAATAATTTTGGAGTCACAAGGTCTGGATGTGATATTAGGCATGGATTGGTTATCGAAGTATGGAGGGAACATAGAATGCGCCAATAAGTCGATCTTGCTTACCACCCCAGAAGGAAGAAGGATCAAGTATGTATCCCGGCATGTGCCGAAGAGGACTCAAGTGAATTCCTTATCAGGAGTTGTACAGGAGGAGGTACCAGTGGTGAAGGATTTCCCTGATGTATTTCCAGAAGAGTTACCAGGCATGCCACTGGATAGAGACATTGAGTTTTTGATTGAGCTTTTGCCAGGCACAGGGCCAATATCTAAGAGACCGTATAGGATGCCCGCTAAGGATTTTGAGGAAATTAAGAAGCGGATTAAGGAGCTACTAGATAAAGGCTATATACACCCAAGTTCTTCACCTTGGGGATCACCAGTGCTTCTAGTGGAGAAGAAGGATGGATCGTTAAGGATGGTTGTTGATTATCGAGGGTCGAATGAAGTGACAATCAAGAACAAGTACCCACTGCCGATGATCAATGATTTGTTTGACCAGTTGCAAGGAGCTAAGGTATTTTCCAAGATCGATCTGTGATAAGGATACCACCAGCTGAAGATTCAAGAGCATGATATACCTAAGACAGCTTTTACCACAAGGTACGGGCTATATGAGTATACCCTTATGTCATTTGGTCTGACTAACGCACCTGCCTATTTTATGAACATGATGAACAAGGTGTTTATGGAGTTTCTAGATAAGTTTGTCGTGGTGTTCATTGATGATATTTTGGTCTACTCGAAAAAAGGAGCATTTGCGTTTGGTACTTGGGAAGCTCAGAGAACATCAGTTATATGCCAAATTCAGCAAGTGTGAGTTTTGGTTGAAGGAAGTTGGATTTCTCGGACATGTGATATCCAGAGAAGGAATAGCAGTAGACCCCACCAAAGTTGTCATTGTGAAAAATTGGGAAGCACCCAAGTCAGTTGGAGAAATCCGGAGTTTTTTTGGACTCGCAGCATACTATCGGAGGTTCATTGACAATTTCTCGAATATTGCAAATCCCATGACGGAGTTGTTGAAGAAGGACACCAAGTTCAATTGGACTGCGGAATGTGAGGCCAGTTCCCAGGAGTTGAAGAAACGTTTGGTTACATCACCAGTGTTGATTCTGCCAGATGAGAGCAAGGATTATGAAGTATATTGTGACGCTTCTCGTCGAGGACTTGGAGCAGTGCTTATGCAGGAGGGAAGAGTGGTTTCGTATGTCTCACGACAACTTAAGCCCCATGAGTTGAATTATGCCACACATGATTTGGAGTTAGCAGCCGTAGTGCATGCGTTGAAGACATGTAGACATTTTCTCATCGGAAACCATTGTGAGGTGTACACGGATCACAAGAGTTTGAAGTACATCTTCACACAGAAGGAGTTGAATCTCAGGCAAAGGAGATGGTTGGAGCTCATTAAGGATTATGATATGAGGTTGCATTATCATCCAGGAAAGGCTAACATAGTAGCCGATGCGTTGAGCCGCAAGAGCCATGTCAACACCCTCATGACCGGAGAGTTACCAAAGGAGTTAGCCGAGGATCTTCGCGAGCTATGTTTGGAGATAGTTCCGAGAGGCTATGTAGCAGCATTGGAGATTTAGTCTACTTTGATGGATAGGATCAGAGAAGCTCAAAAGACTGACAAGGAGGTTGCCGGGATAAAGGAGAAGATGAGCAAAGGAAAAGCTAAGGGATTTCATGAGGATGAGCACGATACCTTATGGTTTGAGGACCGCGTTTATGTGTCTAATGACCCAGAGATCAGGAATTTGATTCTGCAGGAGGCCCATGATTCACCGTATTCGATTCACCCAGGAAATACCAAGATGTATCTGGATTTGAAAGACAGTTTCTGGTGGACCGGAAAGAAGAAGGATATTGCAGAGTATGTAGAAGTTTGTGATGTATGTCAGAGAGTAAAGGCAGAGCATCAGAAGCTAGCAGGATTGCTACAGCCATTGTCAATACCCGAATGGAAGTGGGATAAGCTAGGCATGTATTTTATTACGGGATTGCCCAGGACTCGTTCAGGCTATGACTCAATATGGGTTGTTGTCGATCGTTTGACGAAGGTAGCTCATTTCATCCCAGTAAAGACCACTTATACAAGTGCTAAGTGAAGGAAATATGCCCTAGAGGCAATAATAAAGTTATTATTTATTTCCTCATATCATGATAAATGTTTATTATTCATGCTAGAATTGTATTAACCGGAAACATAATACATGTGTGAATACATAGACCAACATAACGTCACTAGTATGCCTCTACTTGACTAGCTCATTAATCAAAGATGGTTATGTTTCCTAACCATAGACATGTGTTGTCATTTGATTAACGGGATCACATCATTAGGAGAATGATGTGATTGACATGACCCATTCCGTTAGCCTAGCACTTGATCATTTAGTATATTGCTAATGCTTTCTTCATGACTTATACATGTTCCTGTAACTATGAGATTATGCAACTCCCGTTTACCAGAGGAACACTTTGTGTGCTAACAAACATCACAACGTAACTGGGTGATTATAAAGGAGCTCTACAGGTGTCTCCGAAGGTACATGTTGGGTTGGCATATTTCGAGATTAGGTTTTGTCACTCCGATTGTCGGAGAGGTATCTCTGGGCTCTCTCGGTAATGCACATCACAATAAGCCTTGCAAGCAATGTAGCTAATAAGTTAGTTACGGAATGATGCATTACGTAACGAGTAAAGAGACTTGCCGGTAACGAGATTGAACTAGGTATTGGATACCGACGATCGAATCTCGGGCAAGTAACATACCGATGACAAAGGGAACAACATATGTTGTTATGCGGTTTGACCGATAAAGATCTTCGTAGAATATGTAGGAGCCATATGAGCATCCAGGTTCCGCTATTGGTTATTGACCGAGAATAGTTCTAGGTCATGTCTACATAGTTCTCGAACCCGTAGGGTCCGCACGCTTAACGTTACGATGACAGTTTTATTATGAGTTTATAAGTTTTGATGTATCAAGTTTGTTCGAGTCCCTGATGTGATCACGGACATGACGAAGAGTCTCGAAATGGTCGAGACATAAAGATTGATATATTGGAAGCCTATGTTTGGACATCGGAAGTTCTGGGTGAAATCGGCATTTTACCGGAGTACCGGGGGGTTACCGGAACCCTCCCGGGGGTTATTGGGCCTTCATGGGCCCTAAGGGAGAAGAGGAGAGGAGGCAAGAGGTGGGCTGCGCCCCCTCCCCTCCCTAGTCCGAATAGGACAAGGAGAGGGGGGCGGCCCCCCTTTCCTTCCCCTCTTCCTCCTCCTTCCCCCTTCTCCTTCTCCAACTAGGAAAGAAGGGAGTTCTACTCCCGGTGGGAGTAGGACTCCCCCTTGGCGCGCCCTCATTGGCCGGCCGCCCCCTTCCCCTTGGCTCCTTTATATACGGGGGCAAGGGGGCACCCTAGGACACACAAGTTGATCTTCAAGATCGTTCCTTAGCCGTGTGCGGTGCCCCCCTCCACAATATTCCACCTCGGTCATATCGTCGTAGAGTTTAGGCGAAGCCCTGCGCCGGTAGAACATCATCATCGTCACCATGCCGTCGTGCTGACGGAACTCATCCCCGACACTTTGCTGGATCGGAGTCCGGGATCGTCATCGAGCTGAACGTGTGCTGAACTCAAAGGTGTCGTACGTTCGGTACTTGGACCAGTTGGATCGTGAAGACGTACGGCTACATCAACTGTGTTGTCATAACGCTTCCACTTACGGTCTACGAGGGTACGTGGACAATACTCTCCCCTCTCGTTGCTATGCAGCACCATGATCTTGCGTGTGTGTAGGAATTTTTTGAAATTACTACGTTCCCCAATAGTGGTATCAGAGCCAGGTTTTATGCGTAGATGTCATATGCACGAGTAGAACACAAGTGAGTTGTGGGCGATACAAGTCATACCGCTACCAAAGATGTCATACTTTGGTTCAGCGGTATTGTGAGATGAAGCGCCCGGACCGACATTACGCGTGACGCTTACGCGAGACTGGTTTCACCGCTACGAGCACTCATGCTTAAAGGTGGTGGCGGGTGTCTATCTCTCTCACTTTAGTTGAACCGAGTGTGGCTACGCCGGTCCTTGCGAAGGTTAAAACAGCACTAACTTGACGAACTATTGTTGTGGTTTTGATGCGTAGTAAGAACGGTTCTTGCTCAGCCCGTAGCAGCCACGTAAAATTTGCAACAACAAAGTAGAGGACGTCTAACTTGTTTTTGCAGGGCATGTTGTGATGTGATATGGTCAAGATGTGATGCTATATTTTATTGTATGAGATGATCATGTTTTGTAACGAAGTTATCGACAACCGGCGGAGCCATATGGTTGTCGCTTATTGTATGAAATGCAAACATACATAATTTCTTTACTTTATCGCTAAGCGGTAGCGATAGTCGTAGAAGCAATAGATGGCGAACGACAACGATGCTACGATGGAGATCAAGGTGTCGCTACCGGTGACGATGGTGATCAAGACGGTGCTTGGAGATGGAGATCACAAGCACAAGATGATGATGGCCATATCATATCACTTATATTGATTGCATGTGATGTTTATCCTTTATGCATCTTATCTTGCTTTGATTGACGGTACCATTTTAAGATGATCTCTCACTAAAATTATCAAGAAGTGTTCTCCCTGAGTATGCAACGTTGCGGAAGTTCTTCGTGCTGAGACACCACGTGATGATCGGGTGTGATAGGCTCTACGTTCAAATACAACGGGTGCAAAACAGTTGCACACGCGGAATACTCAGGTTAAACTTGACGAGCCTAGCATATAACATATATGGCCTTGGAACACGGAGACCGAAAGGTCGAGCGTGAATCATATAGTAGATATGATCAACATATTGATGTTCACCGTTGAAACTACTCCATCTCACGTGACGATCGGACATGGTGTAGTTGATATGGATCACGTAATCACTTAGAGGATTAGAGGGATGTCTATCTAAGTGGGAGTTCTTAAGTAATATGATTAATTGAACTTAAATTTATCATGAACTTAGTACCTGATAGTATTTTGCTTGTCTATGTTTGTTGTAGATAGATGGCTCATGCTGTTGTTCCGTTGAATTTCAATGCGTTCCTTGAGAAAGCAAAGTTGAAAGATGATGGTAGCAATTACACGGACTAGGTCCGTAACTCGAGGATTATCCTCATTGCTGCACGTAAGAATTACGCCCCGAAGCACCGCTAGGTGCCGTGCCTCGCTTGATGCAATCGATTTACATTAAGAACATCCGGTAGAGCAAAGTCGATGACTACTCGATAGTTCAAGGTGCCATGCTTTACGGCTTAGAACCGGGTCTTCAACGACGTTTTGAACGTCATGGAGCATATGAGATGTTCCAGAGTTGAAGTTAATATTTCAAACAAATGCCCGGATTGAGAGATATGAAGTCTCCAATAAGTTCTATAGTTGCAAGATGGAGGAGAATAGTTCGTCGGTGAACACATACTCAAAATGTCTGGGTATAATAATCACTTGATTCAACTGGGAGTTAATCTTCCGATGATAGTGTCATTGATGAAATTCTTCAATCATCGCCACTAAGCTACAAGAGCTTCGTGATGAACTATAATATGCAAGGGATGGATAAGACTATTCCCGAGCTCTTCGCAATGCTAAAAGCCACGGAGGTAGAAATCAAGAAGGAGCATCAAGTGTTGATTGTCAACAAGACCACCAGTTTCAAGAAAAAGGGCAAAGGGAAGAAGAAGGAACTTCAAAAGAACAGCAAACAAGTTGTTGCTCAAGAGAAGAAACCCAAGTCTGGACCTAAGCACGAGGCCGAGTGCTTCTACTACAAGCGATCGACATTTGAAGCGGAACTGCCCCAAGTATTTGGCGGATAAGAAGGATGGCAAAGTGAACAATGGTATATGTGATATACATGTTATTGATGTGTACCTTACTAATGCTCGCAGAGTACAGGGTATTTGATCTTGGCTCTGTTGCTAATATGTGCAACTCAAACAGGACTATGGATTAGCGAAGATTGGCTAAGGACGAGGTGACGATGCGCGTGGGAAATGGTTCCAAAGTCGATGTGATCGCGGTCGGCACGCTACCTCTACATCTACCATCGGGATTAGTTTTAGACCTAAATAATTGTTATTAGGTGCCATCGTTGAGCACAAACATTATATCTGGATCTTGTTTGGTGCGAGACGGTTATTCATTTAAATCAGAGAATAATGGTTGTTCTATTTATATGAGTAATATCTTTTATGGTCATGCACCCTTGAAGAGGGGTCTATTTTTATTGAATCTCGATAGTAGTGATACACATATTCATAGTGTTGAAACCAAAAGATGCAGAGTTAATAATGATAGTGCAACTTATTTGTGTCACTGCCGTTTAGGTCATATCGGTGTAAAGTGCATGAAGAAACTCCATACTGATGGGCTTTTGGAATCACTTGATTATGAATCACTTTGTACTTGCGAACCGTGCCTCATGGGCAAGATGACTAAAACGCCGTTCTCCGGAACTATGGAGCGAGCAACTGATTTGTTGGAAATCATACATACTAATGTTTGTGGTGCAATGAATGTTGAGGCTCGCGGTGGGTATCGTTATTTTCTCACCTTCACAGATGATTTAAGCAGATATGGGTATATCTACTTAATGAAACACAAGTCTGAAACATTTGAAAAGTTCAAAGAATTTCAGAGTGAAGTGGAAAATCATTGTAACAAGAAAATAAAATTTCTACGATCTGATCATGGAGGAGAATATTTGAGTTACGAGTTTGGTTTACATTTGAAACAATGCGGAATAGTTTCAGCAACTCACGCCACCCGAACACCACAACGAAATGGTGTGTCCGAACGTCAGAATCGTGCTTTACTAGATATGGTGCGATCTATGATGTCTCTTACCGATTTACCGCTATCGCTTTGGGGTTATGCTTTAGAGACGGCTGCATTCACGTTAAATAGGGCACCATCAAAATCCGCTGAGACGACGCCTCATGAATCGTGGTTTGGCAAGAAACCAAAGTTGTCGTTTCTTAAAGTTTGGGGCTGCGATGCTTATGTAAAGAAACTTCAACCGGATAAGCTCGAACCCAAATCGGAGAAATGTGTGTTCATAGGATACCCAAAAGAGACTGTTGGGTACACCTTCATCATAGATCCGAGGGCAAGATTTTCGTTGCTAAATTCGGATCCTTTCGGAAAGGAGTTTCTCTCGAAAGAAGTGAGTGGGAGGAAAGTAGAACTTGATGAGGTAATCAGACTGCTCCCTTATTGGAAAGTAGTTCATCACAAGAACCGGTTCTGTGACAACTACACCAATTAGTGAGGAAGCTAATGATATTGATCATGAAACTTGGATCAAGTTTCTACTAAACCTCATAGGTCTACGAGTAAGATCCGCACTGAGTGGTGCGGTAATCCTATTCTCGAAGTCATGTTACTTGACCATGATGAACCTACGAACTATGAGGAAGCGATGATGAGCCCAGATTCTGCAAAATGGCTAGAGGCCATGAAATCTGAGATGGGATCCATGTATGAGAACAAAGTATGGAATTTGGTTGACTTGACCGATGATTAGCAAGCCATTGAGAATAAATGGATCTTTAAGAAGAAGACTGACGCTGATGGTAATGTAACTGTCTATAAAGCTCGACTTGTTGCGAAAGGTTTTTCGACAAGTTCAAGGGGTTGACTACGATGAGACTTTCTCACCCGTAGCGATGCTTAAATCTGTCCGAATCATGTTAGCAATTGCTGCATTTTATGATTATGAAATTTGGCAAATGGATGTCAAAACTGCATTCTTGAATGGATTTCTGGAAGAAGAGTTGTATATGATGCAACCAGAAGGTTTTGTTGATCCAAAAGGTGCTAACAAAGTGTGCAAGCTCCAATGATCCATTTATGGACTGGTGCAAGCATCTCGGAGTTGGAATAAGCGCTTTGATAGTGTGATCAAAGCATATGGTTTTATATGACTTTTGGAGAAGCCTATACTTACAAGAAAGTGAGTGGGAGCTCAGAGCATTTACGATATTATATGTATATGACATATTATTAATTGGAAATGATATAGAATTTCTAGATAGCATAAAGGGATACTTGAATAAAAGTTTTTCTATGAAAGACCTCGGTGAAGCTGCTTACATATTGGCATCAAGATTTATAGAGATAGATCAAGACGCTTAATAGGACTTTCACAAAGCACATACCTTGATAAAGTTTTGAAAAAGTTCAAAATGGATCAGGCAAAGAAAGGGTTCTTGCCCGTACTACAAGGTGTGAAGTTGAGTCAGACTCAATGCCCGACCACAGCAGAAGATAGAGAGAAAATGAAAGATGTTCCCTATGCTCTATCATGTATGCAATGATGTGTACCGGACTGGCGTGTGCTTAGCAATAAGCTTGGCGGAAGGTACCAAAGTAATCGAGTGGATCATCGGACAGCGGTCAAGAACATCTGAAATACGAAAAGGACTAAGGATATGTTTCGTATATGGAGGTGACAAAGAGCTAGTTGTAAATGGTTACGCCGATGCAAGCTTTGACACCGAGCGAACGATTCTAAATTGCAAACCGGATCGTGTTTTTATTAAGCGGTGGAGCTGTAAGTTGGTGTAGTTCTAAACAAAGCGTCGTGGCGGGATCTACATGTGAGTGGAGTACATAGCTGCTTGAAGCAAAGAAATGAAGGAGTGCGGATGAAGGAGTTCATTTCCGATCTAGGTGTCATACCTAGTGCATCGGCACCAATGAAGATCTTCTGTGACAATACTGGTGCAATTGCCTTGGCAAAGGAATCCAGATTTCACAAGAGGACCAAGCACATCAAGAGACGCTTCAATTCCATCCGGGACCAAGTCCAGGTGGGAGACATAGAGATTTGCACGATACATACGGATCTGGATGTTGCATATCCGTTGACTAAGCCTCTTCCACGAGCAAAACATGATCAGTACCAAGACTCCATGGGTGTTAGAATCATTACTGTGTAATCTAGATTATTGTCTCTAGTGCAAGTGGGAGACTGAAGGAAATATGCCCTAGAGGCAATAATAAAGTTATTATTTATTTCCTCATATCATGATAAATGTTTATTATTCATGCTAGAATTGTATTAACCGGAAACATAATACATGTGTGAATACATAGACCAACATAACGTCACTAGTATGCCTCTACTTGACTAGCTCATTAATCAAAGATGGTTATGTTTCCTAACCATAGACATGTGTTGTCATTTGATTAACGGGATCACATCATTAGGAGAATGATGTGATTGACATGACCCATTCCGTTAGCCTATCGCTTGATCGTTTAGTATATTGCTAATGCTTTCTTCATGACTTATACATGTTCCTGTAACTATGAGATTATGCAACTCCCGTTTACCGGAGGAACACTTTGTGTGCTACCAAATGTCACAACGTAATTGGGTGATTATAAAGGAGCTCTACAAGTCTCTCCGAAGGTACATGTTGGGTTGGCGTATTTCGAGATTAGGTTTTGTCACTCCGATTGTCGGAGAGGTATCTCTGGGCCCTCTCGGTAATGCACATCACAATAAGCCTTGCAAGCAATGTAGCTAATAAGTTAGTTACGGAATGATGCATTACGTAACGAGTAAAGAGACTTGCCGGTAACGAGAGTGAACTAGGTATTGGATACCGACGATCGAATCTCGGGCAAGTAACATAACGATGACAAAGGGAACAACGTATGTTGTTATGCGGTTTGACCGATAAAGATCTTCGTAGAATATGTAGGAGCCAATATGAGCATCTAGGTTCCGCTATTGGTTATTGACCGAGAATAGTTCTAGGTCATGTCTACATAGTTCTCGAACCCGTAGGGTCCGCACGCTTAACATTACGATGACAGTTTTATTACGAGTTTATAAGTTTTGATGTACCGAAGTTTGTTCGGAGTCCCGGATGTTATCACGGACATGACGAGGAGTCTCGAAATGGTCGAGACATGAAGATTGATATATTGGAAGCCTATGTTTGGAGATCGGAAGTGTTCCGGGTGAAATCGACATTTCTACCGAGTACCGGGTTCTGGGAACCCTCCCGGGGTTATTGAGCCTTCATGGGCCCTAAGGGAGAATAGGAGAGGAGGCAAGAGGTGGGCTGCGCCCCCTCCCCTCCCTAGTCCGAATAGGACAAGGAGAGGGGGGCGGCGCCCCCTTCCTTCCCTCTTCCTCCTCCTTCCCCTTCTCCTTCTCCAACTAGGAAGAAGGAGTCCTACTCGGTGGGAGTAGGACTCCCCTTGGCGCGCCCTCCTTGGCTGGCCGACCCCTCCCCCTTGGCTCCTTTATATACGGGGGGGGGGGGCACCCTAGGACACACAAGTTGATCTTCAAGATCATTCCTTAGCCGTGTGCGGTGCCCCCCTCCACCATATTCCACCTCGGTCATATCGTCACAGAGTTTAGGCGAAGCCCTGCGCCGGTAGAACATCATCATCGTCACCATGCCGTCGTGCTGATGGAACTCATCTCCGACACTTTGCTGGATCGGAGTCCGGGGATCGTCATCGAGCTGAACGTGTGTTGAACTCGGAGGTGCCGTACGTTCGGTGCTTGGATCGGTCGGATCGTGAAGACGTATGACTACATCAACCGCGTTGTCATAACGCTTCCGCTTATGGTCTACGAGGGTACGTGGACAATACTCTCCCCTCTCGTTGCTATGCATCACCATGATCTTGTGTGTGCGTAGGATTTTTTTTGAAATTACTACGTTCCCCAACACTAAGTTGGCAAAGATATACATGACCAGTATTGTATGTCTGCATGGAGTTCCGAGGACCATTGTATCAGATAGAGGAACCTAGTTTACCTCAAAGTTCTGGAATCAGTTGCACAAAACTTTGGGTACCAGGCTAGAGTTCAGTACAGCCTTTCATCCACAAATAGATGGACAGACCGAGAGAGTCAATCAGATTCTGGAGGACATGTTGAGAGCTTGTGCGCTAGATTATGGATCTAGTTGGGCCGGCAATTTGCCTTATGAAGAGTTCTCTTACAACAATAGTTATCAGTCCAGTTTGAAGATGGCCCCTTTTGAAGCCTTGTACGGAAGGAGGTGCAGGACACCGTTGTTGTGGGATGAAGTTGGAGACCCTCAGTTGTTTGGACCAGATTTGATTAAAGAGTCCGAAGAGAAGTTTAAGCTAATTCGTGATAGACTCAAAGTAGCCCAGTCCAGGCAAAATAGTTATGCGGATTCTAAATGCAAGGAGACAGTTTACGAAGTCGGAGACAGAGTTTATCTTCGTGTGTCCCCACTTCGAGGAGTTCAGCGTTTTGGAGTTAAGGGAAAGTTAGCACCATGTTTTGTGGGACCATACAAAGTTTTGGAACGTATAGTAGAAGTTGCTTACAAGCTGGAGTTGCCTGAAGGATTGTTAGGAGTTCATGATGTGTTCCACGTTTCCCAGTTGAAGAAGTGCCACGTAGAGATGGCTGATATTCCTTTGAGAGATACAGTGCCACATGAAGCGATTCAGTTGGATAGCGATTTGACCTATGAGGAGAAACCAGTCAAGATACTTGAATTTGCCAGCCGAGTCACGCGCAGCAAGGTTATCAAGTTCTGCAAAGTTCAGTGGAGCCACCATACCGAGGATGAAGCCACCTGGGAGCGAGAGGAAGACTTACGGAAGGACCACCCTCACCTATTTTCTAGCCAACCCGAATCTCGAGGGCGAGATTCATCTTAAGGGGGGTAGGTTTGTAACATCCCAAATTTTCAATTTGGAATGTTATACATTAAATCATCATTGCATATCATATTTTAATGCATTTTGGCTAGATCCTAGAAATTCTACGCAACTCAAGGACCCACGGAGAGAGTTGGGGATTTTGTTATTTTCATATTTGAGTTTTCTCAAATTCTGAAAAGAGGATCATTTGATTTTAATTATTTTCTCTTCATATATTTCTTTTATAAAAATAAGAGAGAGGGATTAAAATGACTTTCCCAAAATAAATAAATATTGGAGGTTTAATATTAAAATCAAATAAGATTTTATTTCGAAGTTTTATTGCTATTTTATTTGAATTAGGAAAATGCGCGTTTTTCACAATTGCATTTTAGGCCCAAATAAATGTTCATCTTGTCCGGCATATTTTTAGAGGACGGGGAAAATTTATTTCGGGATTTTTGGAGTCCGTTTAGTATTTCTTTTCTTTCTTTTTCCGCACGTCGGAATTATTTAAAAAAAGGAAACCGACTCGGGCGTACCAGACAAGGACTCCTTGGGGGCTTATAAGCCGGGGCCCTCGCCCAGCATGCCACCAGCCGCCAGCCCAAACCCTAACCGCCGCCTCGGGCTAGCCGCCCGGCCACCACTGCCGCACCATCATTGCCGCGCCCTAACCTTAGCCAGCTTGACGCCGCGCGCCGCGGAGTTGACCGCCGCCGCCGTTTTTTTGGTTTATTTCGGTAAACCCTAGATCTAGATCCGTTTTTTTTAAATTTCGGTTTATTTTTTGTTAGATCGGTTTTTCCGACGGTTTATTTATTTTGCGGACGTTCTTCCGTACGTTCGTTTTAACGAACAGTTTTCATTATTTAGCGGCAGGCAGCGAACATTCGTTCATTAGCCTGTTCGTCAGTTTTTCTTTTTCTCGGGTTTTTCGCGATTATTTTCGATCGCGATTTCTGATCCGATTTTCGTTTTAGTATAACTTTTCCCTCGTTTATCGGAATGAGGCGATTCAAGCGCCTGGAGTTTCGTCTCAAAACCCTCTTTCCGTTTAACCAACTTAAACAAGTTTTTGCTACTGTAAAATTTGAATTAGGTCCAGATTAGTAAACAAAGCTTGTTTCTTTCACCGTTTGAGTTTAGTTGCTTCGTTTGATTTGATTCTTTTTGCAAACCGGAGTTCTTAAGTTGAACGTTCTGGTTAGATCTCTTATTTGAGTTTTACCCGTGCATTAGATGAGTGCTTAATGTATGCTTGCTTGTTTGCGATAGAGTACTTCCCAAACCGTAAATTAAAAAAGGGTTAAACCCGAAAGTTTGGGAAAGGTTCCCCCCAAAGTTAAAACAAACCCGAAAATTTTCCAAAAGGGCTTTAAATAACGGAAAAGGAACCCCAATTTAAACCCCCCTTGGGGGTTGGTTTTGGGACCCCTTCGTCCCGGGGAAAAACCCGGGGCGGAAAATTTAAAGGGTAACCCTTTGGAAAAAAAATTTCATAAAGGGGGTTTTTTCAAAGGGATTTTTATTAAAGGACCAATTTTTCAAAATTTGGGGAAGCTTGTTTGATTTTAAAACCGGAAAATCTTCAATTTTCCCACCCCCCAAGGGAAAATTTTGCCTGAAAATCTCTTCTTAAAATCCCCCCCCTTAACCTTTAGCTTGAAACCCTTCCCAAAAAAAGGTTCCCGGGGTTTGGGCTTTTAAAAAAAGGGTTTGGGGATTTTTTTCCCCTTTAAAAGGGTTTTTTCCCAGGGCCCGGGAAAAAAAATTTGGGGGAAAGGGGGCTTTTGGGGCCGGGAAAAATTTCCCCCAAATTTGGGGCCAAATTTTTCCCGGAAAATCGCTTAAATGGGGGGCCAAAATAAAAATTAAACCAAAACCCAAGGGGTTTGCAAAATTTAAAAGGAGTTAAAAGCGGGTTTCTTTTTCCTTTTTTTGGGGATTTTTAAAACCCCTTTTTTTGGGGTTTTTTCCGGGCTTGGGGTCCACCCCCCGGGGGTTTTTCAAAATTTTTCCTTTTCCCCGGGAATGGCAACCCAAAACCCCGTTTTTTGCCTTTGCCCGTCTTTTTAACCCGTAATTTAATCCCCCGGGTTACCCAAACAAATTTTTCCAAAGTAAGATAATTTTAAAATTTTAAAAGGGTTTATTGGCTTTGGCCCTCCTTTTTAAATTTTTTCCCTTTTTTCCCCAACCAATTTATTTAAACCGGGCCCTGGGCCCTTCCCCTTTTTGTCTACAAAACAACGTTTTTCAAACGGGCCCCTTTTAAGTTTTCCCCCCTAAGGATTTCCCCAAAATTTTGGGAAAATTTGGGTTTTCCCGTTAAAAAATCCCGCGGGTCGTTAAAAATAAGTTTTCTTCAAAAACCCCCCCAAGAGGTTCCCAAAAAAACCTTTCCCAAAGGGCTTCGCCCAAAATTTGGGTCAAAATCCCCCCTTTTCCTTTTTTCCCCAACAAAATTTTAAAACCCTTCCCTTTTAAAAAACCCCGGGGGGGGAAGTCCGTTTTTGGGCCCGGGTTGGACCCTTTTGGCCCGTTTTTTAAACCAAAAGGGGGACTTTTTCCCGGAATTTTTTCCCCCTTCCTAAAAGGGACCAGGAAAATTTGGGGGAAAAAAGTCCCGGGGAAAATTTTTCCCAAAATCCCGGGCCCCCCCCCGGGGAGTCCCTTTTAAAGTTTTTCCCCCAAAGCCCTTTTCTTTTTTTGTTTTTCGGCCCCCCTCCCCTTTTCAAACCTTTTAAATGGGGTTTTGCTCCCCATTCCCCATGGTTTCATGGGAAAAACCAGGGAAGAATTTTATTAAATGGGAAGGTTAAATTTTTTAAAAAAGGGCTTTTTAAAAAGTTAATTTCGGGGCCTTGGGCCCCGGGTTTTAACGTTTTTTGGGAAACCGGGGAATTTACCCCCCGGGGGTTTGGGAAATTTAAAAAAGGAAAATTTATAAAAATTTTCCCCCTTTAAGAAATTTTAAAAAATTTTTCCCTTTTCCCCCCAAATTTCAAGGCATTTTGGGGTTTTAAGGAAGAAAGTTTCCCCGGGGATTGTTCCTCGGGCCTCCCAAAAAGGAAAATTTCCCCGGTTTTAAAAAAGGGGGGTTTAAGCTCCCAATAAAGTTTTGGGCCCAAATTTTCCCCCCTTTGGCTTTTTTTAAAACCAAGGGGGGGGGCCCGGGTTTTTTCCCTTTTCTTAAAAAAATTTTGGCCCAAAGGAATACCCCACAAAAAATTTAAAGTCCGCCCCATACCCGGGGGTTTTATTTACAAAACCCCGGGGGGTTTTTTGGTTTAAGGAAAAAAAAGGGGGGAAACAAATTCCTTTTTCCCTCCTTTCTCAATTTAATCGGGAGTTAGGTTTTAAAGGGGTTGGGTCGTTGGGTTCGAAAAACCCCAAAAAAAGATTCCCAAACCCCGGCAAAGGTTTTTTTCCCCCAAAGTTTTAAAAGGCCGGGTTGGAAAAGGGTTTGGGAATTTGGGATCCTTGGAGGGGTTTAAAAAATTTTTGGGCCGGGCCCGGGAAAAATTTTAAGGGAAAGAATTTTTTGAAACCCGTTTCCCCTTTAAAAAGGGGTTTAAAACGGGGAAAATTTTTCCCTTTTGTCCAAAACCCCCAATTTTTGGGCGGGTTTTTCCCTTTTTTTAAAAAGGTTTAAAAGTTCCCTTTTTTTGGAAATTTTTCTAAATGGAAACCCCATTTAATTTCCAATAAACGGGGGTTTTTTGGAGCCTAAAATTTGGGGCCTTTTGAAAACCCCCCCGGGATTTCGGCCAAATTTTTCCCCGGGTTTAAAAATTTTTGAAATTGAAATTTACTACAATTTAAACCCGGGCAAAGGGGCCCGTATCGTGAAAACCCTTTTCTTCCCCTTTTTTTTAAAAATGGGAATTTTTTTTTTCCTTAAAGGGATTTTGGGCCCAAAGGGTGTAAAAAGGGGGTTTTATAAACCTTCATTCCCCGGGGTGGTTGGGGGTTTTACCGGGTAAGGATTTTGTTTACCCCAAATTTTTTAATTAAAAAAAAAATTTTTTAACCGGGGTTTGAAGTTTGGGATAATATTCCCTTTGGGGTCCATTTCCACAGGAATTGGGAAACAAAATGGGGTTTAAAACCCCGGGTTTGGGAAACCCTTTTGGGGTTTGGGAAGGAATTTCCCTGTGGGGAAAAGGGAAGGGATTTTAAAAGGCTGGGCCCCAAAACCCAAAACCCCCAAACATTCCCGGGTAAGATTTAAATTTAAACCCAAAAGAAAATGGGAAACCAATTTAAAAACGCCGGACTCAATTCAAGTTTTTTCGGGTTGATCATATTCTTTTCCTTGGATCAAGTGTTCTTCTTGCTTGTTTGCCTCTCGCCATTCAATCATTTCGAGTTAGGAAGACATCTCGGAGATTAGATACGTGTTCCAATTAATTCGAGGTTGTCACCTCATTCAAATATTTCAATTGTTCGGTGCATCATCTATCTATTCAACATCCCTTTCCAGCGGTGTTTTCTTTTAGTGGGCCCTAACCCACGTGTCTTTTCCTGGATCTTACCCGACTCTTCTAATTATTCGGAGCCATTCCTAATTCTTTTCGAGTTTGGCGTAAGAATGAATTTCATCGATCGATGCCACCTCCAAGATCGCTTTCAACTTATTTTCATCGTTGGTTCTATCTTTCCTCTTTTTCATTATTCCGAAGTTTCTCAACAATTTTGGTGGTGTTTCTCGTCGTCATTTGAAGTCCGAAGAAGACTTTTCCCTCTAAATCTTGTCCGTTCTCTCGAAGTTTCGTGGTTCTAGCTTCATGTTATCCTCGCGAATTATTCCATTTGTCAGATATTCTTTTCTTAACCATCCGGAGTATGTCAGGAGTTGATTTCTGTTTATTTTCACCGGAGGCCATCATTCCAGAAGAATTCTTTGTCCTTACATTTCAACTACCGTTATACCATTATCCCGGTGCTTTGTTCAAGTGTTCTTTAATCAGCTCACGATCTCTTTATTCTTTTGCATCTAAATCCCCTCTAGTATATTGGTTCTTCTAATTCTTCCCGGTGATTCAGTCTCTTTCATCAGTCATTTTTGAATTCTTACGGTGGTTCGTTCAAGATTCTTTTCCTTGTTTATCATATTAATTCATTCGTTCTTTTCAATCCTACCGGTGGTTCACGAAGACCTTCTCAAGTTTGCGATATGTCACTTCTCAATCCTTTTCAAGAAGAATAAGTAGTATGCAAGAATCCATTGCTTGTTATCAATTTAATTTGATGAAGGATAAGCATACAATAAACCTTATTCTTATTTCATCCAAGTGAGTAATCCCTTCCTTCGGAGTTTGTTCTTGATGAATAAATTCTAGTTCCAAGTGTTTTCATCTTTTCTTTTCTAGAGTTCAAATTTCCTTGGCCATGTCGTCGAAACCCCCATCTAAATCATCGCAAGGCTTAATCTTATTCTTTCATCCTTCATTTCTATCTCATCATCCTTTTGTCACCAGAGTTCTTCATGGTGGTTCTTCATGATTTAATTCATTCTTCAAGAGTTCATCAAGATTCTTGTTGGAGGAGTTCAAGTATCTTTTCTTCTCGCGTCTCGAAGTGCAAATAATTCTCCGTTTTCTCCTGAAGTGGAGTTTTGCATTTCTTCGTTCTTTTCATCTACTCAGACATTGGTTGTGGTATAATTTCACCTCAAGTTTTGAGTTGTTTTTGATAAGTCCACAACAAGCTTATTCTTTCGTTGTTGATTTTCTCAACAACTCCATTCAATCCTTCCTTCTAAGTTCTTTTCATTCCACTATTTCAATTCTTTTGGAGGCATTGCGTTGTTCATCTCGTCAAGTGCCATCTCATTGGGTGAAGTTCATGTTCTAATCTTTCCATTTTCAGTCAGAGTGTTGCCGAATTTTTTTTATTCATTCCTTTTCTACCTCGTTCTAACCGGAGTGGTTTCAGAGTCTATCTTGTTTCCATGAGCTTTTGATTCTCGTCATATTTGCCGTTCATCTTTTCTAACTGAGTCCTCTCGACTTTGTTCATCTTCTCTCTTGCGTTCTTACTTCACCTCTTCCTCTTTCCCTTCCGTCTCGTTCCTAAGATCTCGGGACGGGATCTCTTGTTAGTGGAGGAGAGTTGTAATGCCCCGAATTCGATGCGCCAGGTGTCTTCAGTTTATTCGTCATTGTCGCCATGTCATTTGCTTGCATGTTGCATTTTGCCATGTCATCATCTGCATTTCATCTGCATGTTTTTCAAAACTTGCATCCGTTCGGGTTCCTCCGGTTCTCTCCGTTGTCCGTTCCGAGTCCAACCTCACTCGCACGCACCCGTCGCCCCTCTTAGACGTTGTTTCGTGAGTGGGATAAAAATGTTCTCAGAATGGGCCGAGATTTGCCGAGTGGCCTTGGTATAGCACCGGTAGACCGCCCGTCAAATTTCGTTCCATTTGGAGGTCATTTGACGCCCCAACGGTTCACCGTGTAGCCCGAAACCCCTCTCTCTTTGCAGCCCAGCCCCTCTTCACCACAGCCCATGAGCCCAGCCAAACCCCCTCCATGCTCTCGTTCGTTCGATCACGATCGTGTGGGCGAAAACCGCACCCCATTTGGAGTCTCCTAGCTTCCTCTATCTATATAAATGCATCCCCCCTCCAAAATCTCGGTTGAAACCCTAGCATCTCCCCCGGCGCGCCGCCGGACATGTCCGTCCGCGCCGGTCGCATCGCCGCCGTCGCCCGCAGCCAACGGGAGGCTGCCACATGGCCCGCGCCTCCCTCCTCCGCCCGCCCGCCGTGGCCCATCGCGAGCCCTCCCGGCTGAGGGCCGCTGCCGCTGCAGCGCCCAAGCCCAGCTTCGCGGGCCCCGCCGTCGCGCCCTCCAGTGCCCAGCGCCGCTTGCCGCCTCGGCCGCCCACAGTGCCTCTCCGCCTGCAGCCGTGCATCTCTGTCGTCGCGCCGCCACTGAAGCGCCGCCCAGCGCCATGGCTGCCCGCCGCCGCCCGCTCCTCGCCTCCGGTCGTCGGAGCTCACCGCCGCGCCGTCCGTCTTGTCCCCCTGCTCCGCCTTCCCCTCTCCGCTTCCTCTCAATTCCAGCGAACCTCGGGATCCGTGCCTGAAACCCTAGATCTGGCGGGTTGATCGCCCCAGTTTTCTCCGTCCCCGAGATTTCATCATATGTTGCTCGATTCATCATCCGTAGCTCCTGATCAGAGATCCGTTTTGCATGCATAATATATCAAAATATTCATCATGAGATACTCTTCATTTCATTCCATTGTGACATGTTTGTTTGAGCTTATCTTGATGCCCTAATCATCATTGCAATAGTGCTATATGATGTTAACCTGCTGAAACTGTTATAACTTGCTGTTTTGTCTTTTTCATTGCATTTTGTGTGTGCATCCTATGAGCTTGATGTATACATGAGTTTTTTGCTACATCATGCCATCTTTACGGTGGTGCAATCAATGTGTTTTTTTGGGTCTTTTATTGAGTGAATCAAGCTCATGAATTAGGGTACTTGCTGTTGCTGTTTTACTAGGTTGAATCTGCTATATCATGGTGCTATGTAAACGTGCTGCTACAAGTCATTCTATGAATAATATGGAGATGTTAACTAAGGATGTTTTGTTATACATGTCATGCCCTATCCATCGATGCCCCTGGTTGCATTTATAGCCTGCTGTAGCTTGTTGTAATCTTGCTCTCAAATTGCTAAATGATGTTGCTGTCAGCCTGTTAACATTAAGTTCAGTTTTGCCATGAGCTTTGCTAGTGATCCATGCACCCTATTAACTTTCTCTTTCCATTATTAGCTTCATAAATATGTCATATTACTTTTTGTCACCTTGTCATGCCATGTATTGCTCTGTGGTGAGTGGTACAAGCTCACCAACATGCCTAGTTATTGTTGTACTGGCATGTCTGAATCTGTTATATCATTTGCCATGTTTGCATGGACGCTACCATCTTTTCTGTTGATCTTTGGAATAAGTTCAGTAAGGAAGTTTTGTTCTTTTTCTTTAATATTAGCGCGCCATGCCTTTGTTTTCCATGATAAGTTACAGCAGCTTGTTGTTTGATAGCTCTAGACATTGCAACCTGATGTTATTTTTGCTAAGTCTGAAAACTGTTATTATTTGCAATCTTGCCATGTCCTTTTGAGCATGTTATATTGTTTTCTGGAGATAGCTCAGTGTTCATGTTTTGTCATGCTTTACCTGTGCATCATGTCCATGCCTTTTGTTTTCATGTTTTGGTGCTGTAGCATATTTTCATTATGCTTGCAAGATGCCTAGTTGCTGTTTTGGACAACTTGTATGGTGTGTATGTGTTGAATCGTTGCTCCGTTTTGAGTGTGCTCTATATGAAACTTGCTTGATTTTGCATAAAATTTCATTTTATCATGTTGCATCCATGTTTTGAGAGTGTTTGCTTGAGGTTTGTATGCATTTTGCATCAATGCCATGTTTGACTTGTTTTGCTCATATCTTCTAGGCCGTAGCTCCGAATTAAATGAACTTTATATGTAACTTGACTAGAATCTCGTGTAGATCATATTGGTCCATCTTAACTTGTTGTTTAACAACTTGAACATAAGGTTTATTTATTTCTGGACCAATTTCTAAATTTGCATATCAGGAATTACCGGAATTGTCATATGTTGTTTCCGGCCTCATTTAACCTTGCTTTGATGTGTTGTTCTTGTATGCATCATCTCTTGCCATGAGTAGCGTCATGTAGTCTTGTCTTGCATCATACTTGGTTGAGCATCATGTCATGTATATGTGTGGTGTGTTTACCATGTTGTGTGCTTCTTCTCGATAGTTCTGTTTAGCTCTTGAACGCGAGGATTCGTTAAATCTCACGCTTGGTTCGCTTCATCCGTCCGTCTTCTTCATGGACTTGTTCTTCTTACTCATGGATTTCGTGCAAGATGACCGTTACTCTGGATCTCACTACTATCATTGCTATGCTAGTTGCTTCGTTCTATCGCTTTGCTGCGCTACCTATCACTTGTTCTTCAAGCCTCCCAATTTGCCATGTCAGCCTCTAACGTTTTTCACCCTTCCTAGCAAACCATTGTTTGGCTATGTTACCGCTTTGCTCAGCCCCTCTTATAGCATTTTTAGTTTCAGGTGAAGTTGAAGATTGCTCCATGATGGACAGGATTATGTTGGGATATCACAATATCTCTTATTTAATTAATGCATCTATATACTTGGTAAAGGGTGGAAGGCTCGGCCTTATGCCTGGTGTTTTGTTCCACTCTTGCCGCCCTAGTTTCCGTCATACCGGTGTTATGTTCCTGGATTTTGCGTTCCTTACGCGTTTGGGTGATTTATGGGACCCCCTTGACAGTTCGCCTTGAATAAAACTCCTCCAGCAAGGCCCAACCGTTGGGGATATTACCACTAGGTGTAAACCGGCCAGCCTGGGCCGGGTTAACTCCGTTAGTGGTATAAGCAGAGAAAGGCCCAAGGCCTGTAGTCGGTTTAGAACTTGTAGCCGTAAACCGCCTGATGTATAGCTTGTATTATAAGTTAGAATAGAGAGATACCAACCGGATACGAGTATGAACCGGTTAGACTCTATGAACCGACGGGCGTCACCCGTGTATATAAGGGGACGACCCGGCGACGGTTCAAGGACAGACAACCACAACTCGAGCCTAGGCGAAGCTTGTTTGCTCCCTAGCCATCAAGACCACATCAATTCCATCACAACTAGACGTAGGCTTTTACCTTCATCGAAGGGGCCGAACTAGTATAAAACCCTCGTGTCTTTGTGTCCGCTTTAACCCCTTCAAGTAAACCCGTAGCGATGGCTCCACGACTAAGTCCTTTCGCTAGGACATCTGCCGTGACAAATCCACGACAGTTGGCGCCCACCGTGGGGCTATCGCACGATGGTTTGATGATCTTGGAGGGCAAGCTCAAAGGACTCGAAGGCTATGTCGTGGGCCGGATGACCAAGAGTCATCGCGGCCGGATCTACATCGACGACGCAGGATGGGGTCCCGAGGCCGATTCAATTGAGTACGGGTACCGGGTCCCCTTTGGTGGCATACACGTTTTCATCGGCAAGATCGGGAGCTCTGGCCTGAGCCGACATCCGCACCGACCTCGCCGAGACGGCTCGGCGGCGAGACCTACCTGTGCTAAACCGGCTGTGAAGCGTGTCTTCGTGGGAGTCATCCATGGAGGAGAACGCGAGGACGGTTCGTAACACGGTAGTGAGACCGCCGTCTATTCCGGACGAATCTTCAACATGAGAAATCAATCATTGTACCGCCATGTGACGATATGATCAGGGGTTGTTCCGATGGCGATAGTATTCCGGACCCCCCAAGCCATATTAACCGGGTTGGAATATTCATGGCGGGTACGCAGGCAGCGAATCACTCTTCAACCGCTGCAGCGATGCTTTCCGGATCGCAGCGGCAAAGGCGGCAAGGGGCGAGGGCCCGAGCGCCCGCCGTTCAAGTTCTATCAGATCTGTTTGATGCACTAGCTGCGCTGATGGCGAGGACAACCCGCGGATCGGAGGCCCATAATGCAGAAATTATGAAGGTGAAAGAGCGATCACGCAAGCCAAAGCGGATCTAGCGGCGGAAAAGGAGCGATGGCTGCAGAGCGGCCGCCTCGATGCCCAGCCTACAAACTCATGCTTGACCAGAGTGCGCCGCAGAGGTGTTGAAGCGAAGTATAGATCACGCCTACCATTAGGGTTTGATCCTGAAATCTCTTCAGACCCTGTGAGCTGGACCCGAGAATCCCCCAAAGACCGGAGGCAAACCGGATTGAGGCACCGGGACCAGGGAGACGGTCCAGCCTCGCCTGATGGAGCCTCCTCAGCAGAATACCGTGTTTCCCCCGCCGGTTCAGACACCCCCAGGCCATTATTCTAATCCTATGGACAACCTTGTCGCAGCCGCCGCGCGATTGGAGACTATCCCAGTCGAAGGGGACTCACCGCAAGCGGTCGAAACGCGTCGGGTTAAGGAGCTTCTCCGGACTGCACTGATTCAGCAGGAAGCATATTCATACAGCCGTGACCGGATTCATTCTATACGCCGTCCAAGCCGGAGCTATAGCAGGCGCATGGATGAACCGGCCATATCAAGCAATGCGGGACCGTGAAGCGCCCGTGGCAATAACCCGATAGGTGGCGTTCGCGATGCTCGGAGGTGGTGGACCGGCCCGCACGGAAGGGAGGCCAATTAGCAGCGCAGATGACGATGCCAACTTACACCGTCCGCCCTACCACCTTCGCCGACCAGAGTCGATCGGCTTTAGGGTGCCTGCTTGATCCCCGCTTTACGCAATGTACGCCTGCCTAAAGATTTCAAGGGTCCGCGCAAGGTGCGAATTACACCGCCGATTTGTCCCCTGAAGCGTGGGTAGAAAGTTATGAGATGGCCATGGAGATGCTAGACGGGATGAGACCGCGTGTGCAAAATACTTCACCATGATGCTTGAAGGCACGGCTCAGACTTGGTTGAAGAGCCTACCGCCCAACTCTATCACTCATGGGCCCATTATGGGCCCGGTTTATCCGAATTTCAAGGATACATGTAAGCAGCCCAAGTCCATAGTAGACCTGGCGGCTTGTGTCCAGGAGGAAGGAGAATCAACGACCCGTTGGGTACGCCGTGTTTCGGAGATTTTGCACTCATCTGACAGGATTAACGCTGACTCTGCAATCTTAACCCTAGAAGGCAACTGCCGGTTTGAGCCTTTAAAATTGAAATTGGGGCGCATGAAGCGGTTCTGTAATGACATGGGAACCCTCATGGCCGCGTTGGTGAAGTATGCTGATTTGGACAGTACCAAGGATCCCGAGGCTGATGATGATGAAGCAGGGAAGGGAAAGAAGAATGGCAACTCCAAGGGGCAACAGTACAAACCGGCGGGTCATGGAAACGGAGGCAAGCGCAAGGCGGATGGCAACATGGATTTTGTGGCCAATACTAATGCACAAGACAAGGGGCAGCGGCGCAGAGGTAAAGCGGCAAATCGTAATGGGGGTCCCAATCCTAATGCGAGCCGTTTGAATTACTTGTCGAATCAGCCTTGCCTAAAGCACGGGACGAAGGAGTCGCCAGCTACCCACCTCTGGAAAGATTGTTATATTATGCAGGAGTTCAAAAACTCTAATGCTTTCCCAGACCGAAGTCGGTGGCGGTTCAGATCCGGTTTCCACGGGCGGTCACGATGGAGCTTCGGTTCAGTCTTAATCGAAGCGGTCATAATAATCGAGAATAATCGAACGGCCAGCGGCAGAAAGTCGGGTTATCAGAGCCAACCAAAGCAGTTGAACAATGGTCAGTATCATGTTTTCACAACTAGCTTGGATAGGCGCGACCGAAAACTTCACAAGCGAGTAGTGAACTCTGTTGAACCGGCCTTGCCACGTTATTTACGCTGGTCGGAGCAGCCTATTGTGTGGAGCAGAGAGGACCATCCTCCCCGGGTTGATAATCCGGGCCAGCTAGCATTAGTGGTAGACCCTCAGGTGGGAGGTTATAAGTTCACCAAGGTACTTATGGATGGAGGAAGCAGTATTAACATACTATATTATGAAACTTTCCGCCGCATGGGTCTAACAGACAAGGATCTCGATCCGTCAATACAAAGTTCCATGGCGTAGTACCAGGCAAATCTGCATATCCTGTTGGTAAGATAGCCCTGGATGTGGCTTTTGGGGACGAGCACGATTCCCGGTCTGAAAAACTAACCTTTGAGGTGGTCAAGATCCGGAGCCCATATCACGCCTTGTTTGGGCGGCCGGCTTATGCTAAGTTCATGGCACGACCTTGTTATATCTACTTGCAGCTCAAGATGCCGGGTTACAAAGGAACGATAACGGTGCATGGGAGCCGCCGGGTCGCTTTGGAATGTGAGGAAGGTGATGCAGCTTATGCAGAGTCGGTCTGTGCCACGGAGGAGTTGAAGTTCTATAAGGACAATGTTGATCCGGCAGATATGACCCCTTTAAAGAAGCCAACTAGAGAGCATGACTCGGATCTGAAGTTTAAATCGGCAGCTGAGACCAAACTTGTTGACTTCGTGCGGCGATTCGTCCAAGCAGCTTCACTGTCAGCGCCAATTTAGATCCCAATAGGAAGCGCGCCATCGAAGTTCATCCGTGAGAATCGGGACATCTTTGCATGGAAGCCGTCGACATGCCGGTGTACCGAGGAACTCGCCGAGCACACTCTTAATGTGGATCTTAAGTATAAACCGTGAAACAGTTCCTCCGCCGGTTTAACGAAGAAAGGCGAAAGCCATTGAGAGGAAGTGGCGAGCTTTTGGGAGCTGGTTTTATCATTGGGGTGTTTCATCCAGAGTGGCTTGCTAATCCGGTGCCTGGTCCTTAAGAAAACGGCACTTGGCGTATGTGTGTGGATTACACGTTCTTAACAAGGCCTCGCCCAAATGGATCCTTTTGCCCTCCCCGCATTGATCGGATCATTGATGCCACGGCAGGTTGTGAGCGCTTGAGTTTTTGGATGCATATTCGGATATCATCGATCAAAATGGCGGTTAAGGACCAGGAGAAAACAGCGCTTATCACTCCCTTTGGAGCCTTCGCTATGTATCTATGCCCTTCGGCTCAAAAGTGCTCAGCTACCTATCAACGTGCGTATGCAATTGCTCTCGACAAACAGATTGGCCGCAATGTGCACGCCTATGTAGATGATATTGTAGTGAAATCAAGGCAGAAGGAGACGCTGGTGGATGACTTGAAGGAAACCTTTGACAACTTGCGCATTTACAAGATGATGCTTAATCCGGCCAAGTGTGTTTTTGGTGTTCCGGCAGGCAAGTTATTGGGATTTCTGGTATCTAACAGAGGAATTGAGGCTAATCCGGAGAAAATTAAAGCTATTACTTCCTTGGCTAAACCAAGTGTATCAATGATGTTCAGCGTTTGGCGGGCGAGATCATTATACTGAGCCGGTTTATCACCGCCTTGGAGAAAAGGCCATTCCTTTGTACCAAATGCCGAGGAAGACAGATAATTTAAATCGAGTCCGGTCGCGATGAAACATTTGAGGACTTAAAGCGCAATTAGCCAATCCGCTTGTTCTTGCGGCTCCGGTTGACAAGGAGCCATCATTGTTATATGTTGCAGCCAATGCTCGAAAGCGATTAGCATGGCTATTGTGGTGGAACGCAAGGAGGCGAGCAAGGAATATCCGGTTCGGCCGCCGGTTTATTATATCGGTGAGGTGCTTATTGAGTCCAAGCAAAGGTATCCGCATTGGCGAAGCTAGTTTATGGTGTTTTCATGGCGGTCGGAAATTGAAGTAGTATTTTCAAGGGCACCCCATCACAAAGGGTCGGCCAGCTCCTTTGGGTGATATCATACTGTAACCGGAGGCGATCGCGGGATTGCCAAATGGGCTATAGAGCTTGGGCCGCATGGACTGAAGTATATACCACGGACAGCGGTGAAATCTCAAGCACTTGTTGATTTCATTAATGATTGGATGGAGTTACAAGCACCAAAGGAGAAGCCGGATCACACGTATTGGACTATTCATTTTGATGGATCCAGGCAGTTGGAAGGCTCGGGGGCTGGAGTCGTTTTAACTTCCCCACGAGGTGATAAGTTTTGTTATGTTCTCCGCTTAATGTTCCCTTGTACTAATAATGCAGCTGAGTACGAAGCCTTGCTCCATGGTCTCCGGATGGCTAAAGAGATGAACTTAAGCCGGGTTAAGTGCTTTGGTGACTCGGACCTTGTGGCTCAGCAAGTGTCTGGCACTTGGGATTCTAAGGACCCGCTCATGGCCGCATATCGTCGGGAAGTGGATAATATTGCGGGTTGCTTCAAGGGTTATCAAGTGGATCATGTGGACCGCCGGAAGAATGAAGCGGCGGACGCTTTAAGCCGGTTGGGTCTCGGCACAAACCGTCCCACCTAATGTCTTTTGGGCGATTACACAACCCGTCACCCGCATCCCTGTGAAGCGGATTTGGCTATTCCCGATCCGGAGGCTCAATTGGTGGCAGCACTACATGCTATTCCGGATTGGGCGGTTCCTTTTCTTGCGATATGACTCGAGGAATTGCCGACGATGAGATTCTCGCCGATGATAGTCCGGCGCTCCAAGTTGATGACGATTCTCAATGGTGAGCTACATCATTGCAGTATATCAGGGACATTTCAACGTTGTGTTTCTCCTGAGGAAGGCTGTGAAATCTTAAGAGAAATCCATGAAGGGGATTGTGGACATCACGCCGGTTCAAAGTCTCTGGTGGCAAAGGCGTTTCGTCACGGTTTTTACTGGTTGACAGCGCACGCTGATGCATAGGACTTGGTTAAACGGTGTGATGGATGTCAGAAATTTTCAAGACGTGCTCATGTACCGGCACAAGAGTTGAGGATGATCCCAATAACACGGCCGTTTGCAACTTGGGGGCTGGATATGGTTGGACCCTTTAAACGATCCAAGGATAAGAAAACCCACCTTTTGGTGGCGAGAACAAATTTACCAAGTGGGTTGAAGCGGAGCCTATCGGCAAGTGTGATGCAAACAACAAAGCAGTTCATCAAAAGGTGATCTTCCGGTTTGGCTTTCCACACAAGATCATTCTCGACAATGGTACCAATTTATCCAAGGGTGCTATGAAAGAGTTCTATGAACGTGAGCACATCCGCTTGACGTGTCATCGATGGCTCACCCCAGTCCAACGGACGAGCGAAACGAGCTAATCAAGAGATCTTACGAGGCATCAAACCCGGCTTATGGTCCCGTTCTGAGGGACACCGTGGTGCTGGGTTGAAGAGCTACCATCGGTGCTATGGAGTATCAATACTACGCCAAACCGGTCCACTGGATATACACCGTTCTTCATGGTCTATGGAGCAGAGGCAGTTCTCCCTAGCGATATCCGGCACGATTCGCCTCGTGTGGCGGCTTATGTTGAGGACAACGAGACGGCACGGCAAGACGCTTTGGACATATTGGATGAGGAGCGTGATATGGCAGCTGCTCGTTCGGCGATTTACCAGCAAGATCTTCGTCGTTATCACAGTTGCCGGGTTAAAACCAGAACCTTTCAAGAAGGAGATTTGGTGCTTCGACTCATCCAAGACCAGACAGATATGCACAAGTTATCCCCGCCTTGGGAAGGACCTTTGTGGTCGAAGAATCTACACAACGGATCATACTATCTGATTGATATTCGAGAGCATCAAGACTCACGCACATCAGAGGAGGAGACCAACAGGCCGTGGAACATAGCTCATCTTCGGCCTTACTACACTTGAGCCATCGGCTCTATTTATGTACATATCATGACAATGTATATATTATCTTCGATATAATAAAACCGGAGCCTCAGCTAAAGCGGGGTCTCTGTCTTTCTCATCATGCGTGGTTACATGGAGTGACTCTGTTTTTTAAAGCGGCCTCCGGTTTACCCCTTGACATTTGTTTTTATATATCACTAGGGGCCTTGGTCGAGTCCAAACCAACACACACCTTTTGATAGGCGGCAGCCACCAGATCACTTGGGGACATGGTCAAGTCTGAACCAGTCACGCCTCTTGGTCGGCCTAAAGGCCATCAAATCACTTGGGGGAATGGTCGAACCCGAACCATTACCACGCCTCTTGATCTGGCATATATGCCACGAGTCATTTGGGGACCTGGCTGAATTGAATCATAGTCACACCTATTGGGGGCTTGATCCTGTCCGACCATGGTAATACCATCTGAACAGCTCAGTATAGCGTATGTTTATAAAAAGGTTTTATCATTGCCTTGGTTTCCATGCTGTTTTCATGGCTTCTTCGATATTTGTTTTTGTTGGATTTCTTTTATCAACAAAACACCTTTTTCCTGCTAAGCCGATGGATTTGATTTCCTTTAAACCGGAGACGATGCCCGTTTACCTTTTCTTGTTATCATCATCAAGTAACAAGGGGCTTGTGTTTATTCAAAGATGCTTTATATGGGAGCTGTTCTCTCCCGCTTTACCGACGGTAATGGTTTCTAAGGCCTCGCTTTAAGCAGCTCGCCCGACTTCATGCCCAGTTATGGCAGGTATTTGTATCACATATTTGTTGTATTATCGATACATATATTCAACATCATAAACCGTCAAGCGGTACAACCGCCACCAAAGTTCAAATTTTTCGATTGCGGAAGTACGAATCGAGCAAAAGCTTCAAGATTTATGCACGAAGGCATATTCAAGATAGAAGTATTAACTAAGCTATTACAAGGCAACACGGTGACCAAGTAAGATCATTGTTCTTTTGGACAGCCGCCAACGACAATTTATTTAAACCGCCTCCGTTCAAGCCTCGCTCCTCATCCTCCGCCGCTTGACTTCCTCGTCTCTACCCATTGGTGAAATCAACGGTGGTCCAACGATTCCCATTAAAGCTTGGAAAACAGCCTCTTCATGGATCAGGGAAGACGGTTCAATATCGGGGCGTAAGTATGCTTACGGATTGAGGGATCAGATTTTCCGCTTCAAAAGTTGGGGCGGTGCACTCGCTTGTTCTCGGTCATTGTACTGTGCTTGATAATGCGTCAAGTCTACTTCTTGACCCACCGACAAGCCGAGGGCGACCGCACGGTTTATCGCCTCAGAATCTTCTTCATTAAAATCAGAACCATCTTCCTTCACACTGGGGTAGCCTTGAGCTGCTTCCACAGGGTCAAAATCTGGTACCCATGCGTTGGCTCGGATCAAAGCATTAATAGCTCCGGTTCGGGCAGCAGATTTTTTCACCTCTTCAATCCGGGCCGGAAGCATGGAAAACCTGTTCAGAGTATCCTGGAGTAAGGAAGGTGCCGGGTTGTTATGAGAGGCTGTGGTGATGATCCGCTGGGCTCCGGTATATAGCTGTTCTACTAAGGTGTAGATAGCCTTTAGTTTCTTCCGCACATCGTTTCCTAAATGCCCGATGCGTGTGCCTACAACAATAAAGAGATAGTCTCAAACCGAATTTATACTACAGCAGGTTTCAAGCATCACAAATGTTCAAAGGAGCTTACCAAAGATCGCCGCGGTCATGGAGTGTACTTGCCGCTTTACGGCTGTAAGATCATCTACCACCGGTTTAAGGGCAGCTTGACATTTTCCGCTCGCTTGATTAAAGTGGCCTTCTCAAGGCCCAATCAGCTGTTCTTTCTTGAATCCTTCCTTCGCTTGTTCGATGGCGTTCAAAGCACCGTTAATTCTTTCTTGGCCTTGTCTGCTTGCCTCTTTGGGTTTTCAACGCCTCTTGTAAATCGGCAATCCGGTCCTCCTTGATTTTCACCTCAGCCTGTATATGGACAGTATTTTCAACAAGCAGTTCAAGAAAATGAAGTCTCAACCACATAACAAAGTTATGTGCCTGACACTTGGGGGCTAATGCACCTTCAATTTTTATACATATTACTAGATGGCAAAGTCCCAAGCTCAATACAAGTATTCAACTTGGCACTTGGGGGCTAATGGCTATTTGATCTACGTATGTTTTCAAGAACAGTTTTTATTGCAGCCCCGGTTTAAGTATGCTAAGTTAAACTGGTCCTTGGGGGCTATGCAAGTGGATTTCAAAATTGTTGAGGTATATATTCAAGTCCCAGTTTGATCAAGATTACAAACCGGCCCTTGGGGGCTAGAAGGACTGATATAATGGCAGTAAGTAAAGGTGTGTGTTACCTCAAACTTATCCCTCATCATCTTGACCAGGCCAGCTTCACAGTCACGGCTAGTGTAAAGCCGGTTTAAGTAGCCAGAATGAAGGTCTTGGGCGCTCAGAGCAGCATATGTCTCTAGTTCAACATCCCATTTTCCTTTATTCAAAGCGGAAAAGTCTTCTTTCACAGTGTGCCTGGTTAAAGTTGCAGGATTCGCCGGTTCAGAGCGGCCCATACCAGGAATCACAACGCCATCATCTTTGGACTCGACGGATTGTGTGGGCACGGCCGCTTTATCGCCAGGATCTGTGGATTTATCAAACCGACGGAGCTGGCAGCGGATTGGCGAGATTGAAGTGTTAACAGCCTCTCTTGGAATAACATCATCTTGCAATGCGGAGGATCATTGGGAATGTCTTCAGAGGCAAAATTTTCAAGATCCGGCGCTCTCTCATGATCCGAGGCGGCATCTTCTTCAGCCGTTTTATCCAAACGGGCCTTCTTGCTTGGTTTCGGTTTGGTTCTAAGAGAAAAAAAAACAAAGAGTCAGGGAAAAGCATAAACCATTACACAATATACTAGAAGCATATGGTTGGTTTGGCTTACCCGGCAGCTATCTTCAATGGTGGTAACTGAGTGGCCGATGATTCACCAGAGGATGAATGGGAAGTGACCTGATAATCGGAGTCGGACGGATTAAGAGGTTGACGGAAGAAACCCGCTTTATAATTTAAAGCAATAAAAAGGTCGGAGACCTCGGAGCGGCGCTTTCGAACCGGGCTGTTTGGTAAACCGGCAGAGGTAACTACCTGACCATCATGCGGGTTGTGCAGCGAGCTTCATGTTGTCAAGCGTCTTCATAAGAAATTTGGGATCCAAATAAGCAAGAGGGTGAGAAAAATTAACTTTCCGGTTTGCTCGGCGAAATTTTGGCAAAGGCAAATTTTCTCGAATCGGAAGAGAGAATAGTTACCTCAATAATCCTGCATTGTTTGGCCTCGGCGTCGTCGACAAGCATCATCATCAATAAGGCGGTAAAAAGCAAGCCAAGAGAATCAAGTTCTACCTCAAGATTCGGATTACCCACATCATCGCCAATGGCTGGGTCGATGAAGCGGTGGTCTTTCTCTTGTGAGCTGGTTTCTTAACAACTTTGGTTTTGGGCGGGTTGGCGCCTCCGCTTTCTCCGCTTTATCTTGTGAAAGTTTCTTGCTCCAAAATGGATTATCACCCCGGATCAAAAATAATTAAATGTCGGACACATAAAGCAATGCGGGTTTAATGATGGAGCAACTAAACACTTACCGCTGGCGGTTTGTTGGTGGTGCAGTAAGGAGGCAGACCGGTTTGAGCACAGAGATGCTCCGGTTCATTCAACGTCTTCTTTACCGAGTCTGTAACTTCATCATCAGAGAGTTGGATTTTGGTGTGTCGGAGTGGGTCGTCGACACTATCAGTATACTAGCACATCAAACCGGAGCGCCGGCTCAAAGGCAGTATGCTCCATGATATCCAGCAGCGTACAAGGTCTATTCCTGTCAAACCGTTGGCCATAAAGGCTCGAAGCTTGGACAGTTTCGGGGCATATTTGCTTCTATCCTTGGCACTCAGTCTTTGTGGAAAAGGATGAGTGTTGCTCAGCCGCTCTGGACGGAAGCCAGGTAAGGGATTTTCAGCTTCAGGGGAAGTATTTTTGCAATAAAACCAAGTCGCATTCCATTCCTTGGGGTGAGTATGGAGTTTGACGGGGGATAAGTGATCTCCTTCCTCTTTGAATAGCCATGCCACCCAATTCGGTATTGGGGCCGTCGGTGAATTCGGTCTGACGGTTTAAGTGAAAAAGGTCTCTAAACAGTTCAATAGAAGGTTCCTCTTGAAGATATACTTCAGATAGTACTTGAAAGTGGCACCAATTGGTGACGGAGTTGGGGCCAATATCCTGTGGACGGAGCTGAAAATTGGCTAGCACGTCCCGGTAAAATTTAGAACCGGGCGGTTTGAAGCCCCGCCGGTGATCTGCGAAGACCACAACCTCTCCTTCCCAGGGTGTAGGAGGACATTCCTCTCCGTGGACCCTCCAATGGATTGTATCTTTATCATCTAAAGCGCCAATCGAGACTAGATCATCCAAATGTGATTCGTGACGCGAGAAGGAACCCGATTGCATTCATACACTTGCTTGGCCATGGTAAGATCTACAAGAAATAGTTGATCCGGTTCAAGAGAATGCTTGGTACAAGGTGTTGATCTAAACTACGATAAACCGGAGGCAGTATTTATAAACCGGTTTTCTGTGATACCGTGTCATGTGGATTCTGGCGGTTCAACCAGGGACTAATGATATATATATACCGTTTAGCGATTATTTTCGGTAAGTTAAACCGCCGACCTAAGCATTGGAAGTGATTGAAGTCAGGATAACTAAGTGTGCGAAACAATTTTCGCAAGATCATATTACAATTTGGGATCAAACGCTAAGTTTACGTAAAATGTAAAATGTTTCGAGAAGTAAAGCGAAATGTATGAACTATGGAGCGGTATATGCGGAAGATCTGTGGGCTTAGATGAGAGACTACAGCGGATGCGCAAGGATCACTATTAAATACAACACAGGTTCATGGATTCATTCAAAGTCAAAAGAACAGATATGAACGCGCAAAGAACACAGCATGAAACTGGAACCCTAAAGAACAGATCTAGGTCAAGAAGGGGAAGAAGCTTACCGGGAACGGAGAAGACGCGGAAAGAGGCCGCAATGCTCTGGTATGTTCAGGTCGATGCAGCGGCCCAGGACGAGGCAGAAGTCGACGACGGTGGCGGAGCTCCAAGACCAGCGGCGCGAGGAAGACGAAGAAGAGGGGACGAAGGGAAAGAAAGAAATGACCCTTCGGTCCTATTTATAAAGCAACCGAGCTAGGTCAAGCGCGTGGATCCAGGAACTGCTATTAAAAGAGGGCGTTATAAATGATAAAATTTTAGGATGACGTCATGTCGGTTTACAGTAACCAGAAGTGATGACGACATGGTGGTTTACCAGTCACTAGAAGATGTCCAAGATGCAAGTTTTTGTGAAGGATTGACATGAACCAGTTCAAATCAATCTGGGGCCTAATGTTGGGGATATTACCACTAGGTGTAAACCGGCCAGCCTGGGCCGGGTTAACTCCGTTAGTGGTATAAGCAGAAAGGCCCAAGGCCCGTAGTCGGTTTAGAACTTGTAGCCGTAAACCGCCCGATGTATAGCTTGTATTATAAGTTAGAATAGAGAGATACCAACCGGGATACAGTATGAACGGTTTGGACTCTATGAACCGACAGGCGCCACCCGTGTATATAAGGGGCGACCGGTGGCGGTTCAAGGACGATAACCACAACTCGAGCCTAGGCGAAGCTTGTTTGCTCCCTAGCCATCGAGACCACATCAATTCCATCACAACTAGACGTAGGCTTTTACCTTCATCGAAGGGGCCGAACTAGTATAAAAACCCTCGTGTCTTTGTGTCCGCTTTAACCCGTTCAAGTAAACCCGTAGTGATGGCTCCACGACTAAGTCCTTTCGCTAGGACATCTGCCGTGACAAATCCACGACACCAACCTTGGTTTTACCATTTGCCTCACCACCACCTACTTTTCCCTTGTGAGTCGCGCTCTCGAGGGTCATCTTTATTTAGCCCCCCCGGGTGAATGCTTCTCTAGGTGTTGGTCCGAACTAGAGCAACTTGCAGCGCCACCTCGGGGAAGCTTGAGGGCTGGTTTTAGTTGTACGGATTGCTCATCCGGTGTTGTCCTGAGAATGGGATATGTGCAGCTCCTATAGGGATGTCGGCGCATCGGGCGGTCTTGCTGGTCTTGTTTTACCATTGTCGAAATGTCTTGTAAACTGGGATTCCGAGACTGGTCGGGTCTTCCTGGGAGAAGGGACATCCTTTGTTGACCATGAGAGCTTGTGATGGGCTAAGTTGAGACACCCCAGCAGGGTATAAACTTTCGAGAGCCGTGCCCATGGTTATGTGGCAGAAGGGAAGTTGTTAATGTTCGGTTGTAGATAACTTGACACCAGATCCGAATTAAAATGCATCAACCGCGTGTGTAGCCGTGATGGTCTCTTTTCGGCGGAGTCCGGGAAGTGAACACGGTTTTGGGTTATGTATGAACGTAAGTAGTTTCAGGATCACTTCTTGATCACTTGTAGCTTCTCGACCGTTCCATTGCTTCTCTTCTCGCTCTCATTTGCGTATGTTAGCCACCATATATGCTTAGTTGCTGCTGCAACCTCACCACTTTACCCCTTCCTTCCCCATTAAGCTTTGCTAGTCTTGATACCCATGGTAATGGGATTCTTTGAGTCCTCGTGGCTCCTGATTACTACAACAACGATTGCGGTACAGGTTATGAGATGATCATGGCGAGAGTGATGTTTGCTTTCGTTTTGGAGTTCTTCTTACGCTTCTTCTTCGATCGGGATAGGTTCGGTCGGCAGCCTGGGCTAGCAGGGTGGATGTCATTTGAGTTTCAGTTTGTGTTTCATCCGTAGTCGGATGGTGCTCTTATGTAAGATGATGTTGTATTCGTGTGGCATTGCATGCCTTTTGTATGTATCCCCATCTATTATGTAATGTTGATGTAATGATATCCACCTTGCAAGAGCGTATCAATATGCGGTTCTATCCTTGGTGGGACCTTCGTGTCTCTTTAGGATAGTATTGCATATTGGGCGTGACAAGGTGGTATCAGAGCCTCGACCGACCATAGGATCCCCCTTGATTGATTGTGTAGTTTGGCCGTTGTCGAGTCTAGAAGAAAACTATTTCAGAGTCTAGTTATATCGGAGGGTAGGAATTCTTTTTATTCCTCAGCCCCTTCGTCACTCTGGTCAGGAATCGTGACGTAGGTTTTTGTATTACTCCTCTTCCCTTTCAAACTTTCTTTAGGATCACGCAGTTGGTTTTTCGATCGTTGTTCCTTAGCTTTTTGCATCCGGTGCATTTCTCGTCAAGTTGATTCAACTCTCTTTGTTTTATGAGATCAATCCTCGGTTCTTTCTCAATGTCGTCCTCAGTTGTCTTCTTTTCCCACCCGCCCACCCCTTTTTCCTTGGAGCCAGAGTCCATAATCGAGTATCCATCCTATTCGTGCGATGCATTTGCATTCTTTCAACCGGTGTTTCCTCTTGAAGTTATTCGTCGGTTCTCCCTTCCAAGTTGCCTTTGTTTTCTCACCCTCCCACCCTCTTCTTCCCGGAGCTTGAGTCTCTTTCGAGCATCAATTTTCATTCGTGCGGAGCCTCTTCAGTCTTCCCTCAATTATTTCAACCGGTGAATTCTCGTCTAGTTCGTCATTCTTCATCTCTTTTTATTCTCCGGTGGACTCAATTCAAGTTTTTTTCGGGTTGATCATATTCTTTTCCTTGGATCAAGTGTTCTCCTTGCTTGTTTGCCTCTCGCCATTCAATCATTCTAGAGTTCGGAAGACATCTCAGGAGATTCATCTGTGTTCCAATTAATTCGAGGTTGTCACCTCATTCAAATATTTCAATTGTTCCGGTGCATCATCTATCTGTTCGACATCCCTTTCCAACGGTGTTTTCTTTTAGTGGGCCCTAACCCACAGGTCTTTTCCCAGGATCTTACCCGACTCTTCTTATTATTCCGGAGCCATTCCTAATTATTTTCGACTTTGACATAAGAATGAATTTCATCAGTCAGATGCCATCTCCAAGATCGCTTTCAAATTATTTTCATCTTTGGTTCTATCTTTCCTCTTTTTCATTATTCCGGAGTTTCTCAACAATTTTGGTGGTGTTTCTCGTCGTCATTTGAAGACCGAAGAAGACTTTTTCTCTAAATCTTTTCCGTTCTCTCGAAGTTTCGTGGTTCTAGCTTCATGTTATCCTCGCGAATTATTCCATTTGTCAGATATTCTTTTCTTAACCATCCGGAGTATGTCAGGAGTTGATTTCTGTTTATTTTCACCGGAGGCCATCATTCCAGAAGAATTCTTCGTCCTTACATTTCAGCTACCGTTATACAATTATCCCGGTGCTTCGTTCAAGTGTTCTTTAATCAGCTCACGATATGTTTATTCTTTTGCATCTAAATCCTCTCTAGCATATTGGTTCTTCTAATTCTTCCCGGTGATTCAGTCTCTTTCATCAGACATTTTTGAATTCTTACGGTGGTTCGTTCAAGATTCTTTTCCTTGTTTATGATATTAATTCATTCGTTCTTTTCAATCCTACCGGTGGTTCACGAAGACCTTCTCAAGTTTGCGATATGTCACTTCTCAATCCTTTTCAAGAAGAATAAGTAGTATGCAAGAATCCATTGCTTGTTATCAATTTAATTTGATGAAGGATAAGCATACAATAAATCTTATTCTTATTTCATCCAAGTGATTAATCCCTTCCTTCGGAGTTTGTTCTTGATGAATAAATTCTAGTTCCAAGTGTTTTCATCTTTTCTTTTCCAGAGTTCAAATTTCCTCGGCCATGTCGTCGAAACCCCCATCTAAATCATCGCAAGGCTTAATCTTGTTCTTTCATCCTTCATTTCTGTCTCATCATCCTTTTGTCACCAGAGTTCTTCATGGTGGTTCTTCATGATTTAATTCATTCTTCAAGAGTTCATCAAGATTCTTGTTGGAGGAGTTCAAGTATCTTTTCTTCTCGCGTCTCGAAGTGCAAATAATTCTCCGTTTTCTCCTGAAGTGGAGTTTTGCATTTCTTCGTTCTTTTCAGCAATTCAGACATTGGTTGTGGTATAATTTCACCTCAAGTTTTGAGTTGTTTTTTATAAGTCCACAACAAGCTTATTCTTTCGTTGTTGATTTTCTCAACAACTCCATTCAATCCTTCCTTCTAAGTTCTTTTCATTCCACTATTTCAATTCTTTTGGAGGCATTGCGTTATTCATCTCGTCAAGTGCCATCTCATTGGGTGAAGTTCATGTTCTAATCCTTCCATTTTCAGTTGGAGTGTTGCCGAAATTCTTTTATTCATTCCTTTTCTACCTCATTCTAACCGGAGTGGTTTCAGAGTCTATCTTGTTTCCATGAGCTTTTGATTCTCGTCATATTCGCCGTTCATCTTTTCGAACCAAGTGCTCTCGACTTTGTTCATCTTCTCTCTTGCGTTCTTACTGCACCTCTTCCTCTTTCCCTTCCGTCTCGTTCCTAAGATCTCGGGATGGGATCTCTTGTTAGTGGAGGAGAGTTGTAACACCCCGAATTCGATGCGCCAGGTGTCTTCAGTTTATTCGTCCTTGTCGCCATGTCATTTGCTTGCATGTTGTATTTTGCCATGTCATCATCTGCATTTCATCTGCATGTTTTTCAAAACCTGCATCCGTTCGGGTTCCTCCGGTTCTCTCCGTTGTCCGTTCCGACTCCAACCTCACTCGCACACACCCGTCGCCCCTCTTAGACGTTGTTTTGTGAGTGGGTTAAAAACGTTCTCGGAATGGGACGAGATTTGCCGAGTGGCCTTGGTATAGCACCGATAGACCGCCCGTCAAATTTCATTCCATTTGGAGGTCGTTTGACGCCCCAACGGTTAACCGCGTAGCCCGAAACCCCTCTCTCTTTTCATCCCAGCCCCTGTTCCCCACAACCCATGAGCCTAGCAAAACCCCCTCCATGCTCTCGGTCATTCGGTCACGATCGTGTGGGCGAAAACCGCACTCCATTTGGAGTCTCCTAGCTCCCTCTACCTATATAAATGCCTCTCCCCCTCCAAAATCTCGATTGAAACACTAGCCTCTCCCCCTGCGCGCCGCCGGACATGTCCGTCTGCACAAACAACGATCGCGCCATTGCCCACAGCCAGCGGGAGGCTGCCACGTGGCCCCACGCCTCCCTCCGCCGCCCGCCCCGCTGCCCATCGCTGAGCCCTCCGGTCCGGACGCCTTTGCCGCTGCATGGGCGCCAAGCCCCAGCGCTGCGCGGGCCCCACCGCCACGCCGTCGCGCGCCTCCCAGCGTCGGCGCCCTGCCGCCCGCCGCTGCATCTCTCGTTGCGCCGCTTAGCTGGCGGCGCCCAGCGCCATGGCTGCCTCTCGCCTCTGCTCTCGCCTCCGGTCGCTGGAGCTCACCGCCGGCGCCCGTCCGCGCCGTCCCGCCCCGCTCCAGCCTTCCCCCTCTCCGGCTTCCTCTCGAACTCCGGCGAACCTCGGGATCCATGCCCTGAAACCCTAGATCTGAGCAGGTTGACTTCCCCCCTCGGTTTTCTCCGTCCCCGAGATTTCATCATATGTTGCTCAGTTCATCATGCCGTAGCTCCCTGACCGTAGATCCGTTTTGCATGCATAATATATCAAAATATTCATCATGAGATACTCTTCATTTCATTCCATTGTGCCATGTTTGTTTGAGCTCATCTTGATGCCCTAATCATCATTGCAAGAGTGCTATATGATGTTAACCTGCTGAAACTGTTATAACTTGCTGTTTTGTCTTTTTCATTGCATTTTGTGTGTGCATCCTATGAGCTTGATGTCTACATGAGTTTTTTGCTACATCATGCCATCTTTACGGTGGTGCAATCAATGTGTTTTTTTGGGTCTTTTATTGAGTGAATCAAGCTCATGAATTAGGGTACTTGCTGTTGCTGTTTTACTAGGCTGAATCTGCTATATCATGGTGCTATGTAAACGTGCTGCTACAAGTCATTCTATGAATAATATGGAGATGTTAACTAAGGATGTTTTGTTATACATGTCATGCCCTATCCATCGATGCCCCTGGTTGCATTTATAGCCTGCTGTAGCTTGTTGTAATCTTGCTCTCAAATTGCTAAATAATGTTGCTGTCAGCCTGTTAACATTAAGTTCAGTTTTGCCATGAGCTTTGCTAGTGATCCATGCACCCTATGAACTTTCTCTTTCCATTACTAGCTTCATAAATATGTCATATTACTATTGATCACCTTGCCATGCCATGTATTGCTCTGTGGTGAGTGGTACAAGCTCACCAACATGCCTAGTTATTGTTGTACTGCCATGTTTGAATCTGTTATATCATTTGCCATGTTTGCATGGATGCTACCATCTTTTCTGTTGATCTTTGGAGTAAGTTCAGTAAGGGAGTTTTGTTCTTTGTCTTTAGTATTAGCGTGTCATGCCTTTGTTTGCCATGATAAGTTAATGTAGCATGTTGTTTGATAGCTCTAAACATTGCAACCTGATGTTATTTCTGCTAAGTCTGAAAACTGTTATTATTTGCGATCTTGCCATATCCTTTTGAGCATGTTATATTGTTTTCTGGAGATAGCTCAGTGTTCAAGTTTTGCAATGCTTTACATGTGCATCACGTCCGTGCCTTTTGTTTTCATGTTAGGGTGCTGTAGCATATTTTCATTATGCTCACAAGATGCCTAGTTGCTGTTTTGGACAGCTTGTCCTTTAAACTTTTATGGTGTGTATGTGTTGAATCGTTGCTCCGTTTTGAGTGTGCTCTATATGAAACTTGCTTGATTTTGCATGAAATTTCATATTATCATGTTGCATCCATGTTTTGAGAGTGTTTGCTTGATGTTTGTATGCATTTTGCATCAATGCCATGTTTGACTTGTTTTGCTCATATCTTCTAGGCCGTAGCTCCAAATTAAATGAACTTTATATGTAACTTGACTAGAATCTCGTTTAGATCTTGGTACATCTTAACTTGCTGTTTAACAACTTGAACATAAGGTTTATTCAGTTCTGGACCAATTTCTAAATTTGCATATGAGGACTTACCGAAATTGTCATATGTTGTTTCCAGCCTCATTTAACCTTGCTTTGATGTGTTGTTCTTGTATGCATCATCTCTTGCCATGAGTAGCTTCATGTAGTCTTTTCTTGCATCATACTTGGTTGAGCATCATGTCATGTATATGTGTGGTGTGTTTACCATGTTGTGTGCTTCTTCTCGATAGTTCCTGTTTCATTGCGATCGTGAGGATTCGTTCGTCTACGCATGGTTCGGCTTCATCCGTTCGCTTTCTTCATGGACTTGTTCTTCTTCCTTGCAGGATTTCAGGTAAGATGATCGTTACTCTGGATGTCACTACTATCATTGCTATGCTAGTTGCTTCGTTCTATCGCTTTGCTGCGCTACCTATCACTTGTCTTCAAGCCTCCCAATTTGCCATATCAGCCTCTAACCTTTTTCACCCTTCCTAGCAAACCGTTGTTTGGCTATGTTACCGCTTTGCTCAGCCCCTCTTATATCGTTGTTAGTTGCAGGTGAAGTTAAAGATTTCTCCATGGTGGACATGATTATGTTGGGATATCACTATATCTCTTATTTAATTAATGCATCTATATACTTGGTAAAGGGTGGAAGGCTCGGCCTTATGCCTGGTGTTTTGTTCCACTCTTGCCGCCCTACTTTCCGTCATACTGGTGTTATGTTCCTTGCTTTTGCGTTCCTTACGCGGTTGGGTGATTTATGGGACCCCCTTAACAGTTCGCTCTGAATAAAACTCCTCCAGCAAGGCCCAACCTTGGTTTTACCATTTGCCTCACCACCACCTACTTTTCCCTTGGGAGTCGCGCTCTCGAGGGTCATCTTTATTTAGCCCCCCCGGGCCAATGCTTCTCTAAGTGTTGGTCCGAACAAGAGCCCCTTGCAGCGCCACCTCGGGGAAGCTTGAGGGCTGGTTTTAGTTGTACGGATTGCTCATCCGGTGTTGCCCTGAGAACAAGATATGTGCAGCTCCTATCGGGATGTCGGCGCATCAGGCGGTCTTGCTGGTCTTGTTTTACCATTGTCGAAATGTCTTGTAAACCGGAATTCCGTGACTGATCGGGTCTTCCTGGGAGAAGGAATATCCTTCGTTGACCTGAGAGCTTGTGATGGGCTAAGTTGGGACAACTCTTCAGGGTATAAACTTTCGAGAGTCGTGCCCACGGTTATGTGGCAGATGGGAATTTGTTAATGTCTGGTTGTAGATAACTTGACACCAGATCCGAATTAAAATGTATCAACCGCGTGTGTAGCCGTGATGGTTGAGGGAGTCCTGGATAAGGGGGTATCCGGACAGCCGGACTATGTACATCGTCCGGACTATCGAAGCGTGAAGATACAAGACTCAAGACTTCGGCCCGTGTCCGGATGGAACTCTCCTTGGCGTGGAAGGCAAGCTTGGCGATCCGGATATTATATCTCCTTCCTTATAACCGACTCCATGTAAACTCTAGCCCTCTCCTGTGTCTATATAAACCGGAGAGGTTGGTCCTTAGAAGGCCGATCACAATTACAATCATACCATCATAGGCTAGCTCTTAGGGTTTAGCCTCTACGATCTCATGGTAGATATACGCTTGTACTACTCATATCTTCAATATTAATCAAGCAGGAAGTAGGGTTTTACCTCCATCGAAAGGGCCCAAACCTGGGTAAACATTGTGTCCCTTGCTTCTTGTTACCATCAGCCTAGACGCACAGATCGGGACCCCCTACCCGAGATCCGTCGGTTTTGACACCGACATTGGTGCTTTCATTGAGAGTTCCTCTATGTCGTCGCTACAGGGCTCGATGGCTCCTTCAATCATCATCAACAACACGGTCCAGGGTGAGACTTTTCTCCCCAGACAGATCTTCATGTTCGGTGGCTTCACACTGCGGGCCAATTCGCTTGGCCACCTGGAGCTGACCAACAGCTACGCCCCTGGCCACCAGATCAGGTTCGGAGACCTGAACTACACGGCGGACATTCGCGGAGACTTGATCTTCAACGGATCCGGGCCTACGCCAGGAGCACCGGACAGTCACGACGAGCACGGCTTAGACCTGCTGTCGGACAAAGCTCGGGGTATCACCCCTGCAGTATCCTCAGACCTAAATCTGGAGCAGGCTGCGGTGCCTAAAGACGAAGGGCTGGACCCCGCTGAGGGAGTCCTGTATTAGGGGGTATCCGGACAGCCGGACTATGTACATCGTCCGGACTATTGAAGCGTGAAGATACAAGGCTCAAGACTTTGTCCCGTGTCCGGATAGGACTCTCCCTGGCGTGGAGGGCAAGCTTGGCGATCCGGATATTATATTTCCTTCCTTGTAACCGGCTCCATGTAAACCCTAGCCCTCTCTGGTGTCTATATAAACTAGAGAGGTTGGTCCTTAGAAGGCCGATCACAATTACAATCATACCATCATAGGCTAGCTCTCAGGGTTTAGCCTCTACGATCTCATGGTAGATCTACTCTTGTACTACCCATATCCTCAATATTAATCAAGCAGGAAGTAGGGTTTTACCTCCATCGAGAGGGCCCGAACTTGGGTAAACATCTGTGTCCCTCGTTTCCTGTTACCATCAGCCTAGACGCACAGATCAGGGCCCCCTACCTGAGATCCGCCGGTTTTGAAACCGACATTGGTGCTTTCATTGAGAGTTCCTCTGTGTCGTCGCTACAAGGCGTGATGGCACCTTCAATCATCGTCAACAACACGGTCCATGGTGAGACTTTTCTCCCCGGACAGATCTTCGTGTTCGGCGGCCGCCTTCCGCAGCCGATTAAGCAGCCACAGAGTAGATCGACCGCTTCGCCCAGCCACCGTGATCGGGTTCGAAACCTGAACTACACGGCGGACATCCGCGGAGACTTGATCTTCGACGGATTCGAGCCCATGCCAGGAGCACCGGACAGTCACGACGAGCATGGCTTAGACCTGCTGTCGGACAAAGCTCGGGGTATCACCCACGCAGTAGCCTCGGACCTAAATCCGGAGCAGGCTGCGCTGCCTAAGGACGGAGGGCTGGACCTCGCCCCACAGGCCGTACACTCATTGGCGGTGGAGCCGAACACAGGTCTCACCTCTATGGCGGCCCGTGACTCCGGACCCCCGGATTCGCATCCGGGTGTTGGTTCCGGTCCGCGCATTCCCGAGCCAGTCGAGCCAGGTTGGGCTCCGGTAATGGAGTTCACTGCTGCGGATATCTTCTAGCATGTCGTTAAAAACTCTCTCTTGACAAAAAAGTCCGGGCCAAACTATGTCCGGCTCGAGTGGGAAGCAGGCGATGAAGAAATTCGTTACCCACCCACCACCCACTTCAGAGCCACGGTTGATGATTTAACTGACGTGCTTGACTTCGACTCCGAAGGCATCGACGGTATGGACGACGATGTAGGAGAAGATTCAGAATCTATGGGGCACCGGACTTTCGCCTCGCCACACAACATATACATGGTGGATACGCCCAAGGAGGACGACGGCAACAATCCGTAAGATAAAAACCCCGGGCAAAAGCCAAAGCGACGGCGCAGACGCCGTTCCAAGTCCAGCAACAGTAAAAATAGCAGCAAGAGCGCCAGAAGGATTGATACTCCGATCAACCCCGAACGAAACAACGACCATACGAAACCAGCGATGGAGCAGGACGAGCCAGGTCACGCCGAACATAGTTCGGAGCTGACGCCCAATGACAATGATCCAGAGGGACGACTTCATCAAGCCGCCCCAGGACAAGAACACAGTCCGGACGATGATGCATTCATCATTCCGGAAGAACACGGGGAACTGGATAACCTCCACAGAAAACTTATGGCCACAGCGAGAAGTCTAAAGAAGCAGAAGCAACGGCTCAAAGCCGTACAGGAAACGCTCAATCGCAGATGGAATAAGGTGCTAGACACTGAAGAAAGATATGGCGATGATCGCCATACAAAGAGCTATCCAAAACGCAAGCTACTGACAGAATTCGACGACGAGGCCATTCCACCAAAGAGTAATACGACCAGGAGGCCCAACGTACCGCTCCCTAACCGCAACAAAGCGGCTACTGACGCCGCGCACGATCTACATGAGCACCTGGATAAGAAAGCTGGCACAGCTAGGTCCATCTACGGATCTAAAGGACACACCCCGGCGAGGGACTGTGGTCACCAAAACGATTATGCAAATAAAATACCAGTTCGGAATAAACACCGGACACAAAAACAGTCGAAGGCATGCCACAACACGTCCAGATATAGAGGGGCTGCTCACCCCCTGTGCTTTACCGAAGAAGTACTGGACCATGAATTTCCACATGGCTTTAAACCTATAAACATAGAGGCATACGACAGAACGACAGACCCAGGGGTCTGGATCGAGGACTTTATCCTGCATATACATATGGCTCGTGGGGATGACCTCCACGCCATCAAATACCTTCCCCTCAAACTAAAGGGACCAGCTCGACACTGGTTGAAAAGCCTCCCCAAAATTCAATTGGGAGTTGGGTGGAAGTCGAGGACGCTTTCAGGGCCAATTTTCAAGGGACTTATGTCCGGCCTCCGGATGCTGACGATTTAAGTCACATAATCTAACAACCCAGAGAGTCCGCCCGCAAGCTTTGGAACAGATTCCTCACTAAGAAGAATCAAATTGTCGATTGTCCGGATGCCGAAGCCTTAGCGGCATTCAAACACAGCATCCGCGACGAGTGGCTCGCCAGACACCTCGGCCAAGGAAAGCCAAAGACAATGGCAGCCCTAACAAGCCTTATGACCCGCTTTTGCGCAGGTGAAGATAGCTGGCTAGCCCGTAAAGGCACCAGCGACCCCAGCACATCCGAAATAAGGGATGGCAACGGGAAGCCACGACGTAATAAAAATAAACGCCAAAACAAGGAAGAGAGCCCAGATAGCACAACGGTTAATGCCGGATTCAGGGGCTCCCAACCTGATCAGCAAAAGAAGCCATTTAAAGGCAGTAAAGAGGGACCGTTCGGTCTAAATAGAGTCCTAGACAGACTGTGCCAAATTCATGGCACCCCTGACAAACCTGCGAACCACACACATAGAGAGTGCTGGGTCTTCAAGCAGGCCGGCAAATTAAATGCTGAACACAAGGGAAGGGAAACACCAAGTGAAGACAAGGATGAACCTCGCCAGCCAAACACTGGGCGACAGAAAAAATTCCCTCCAGAGGTTAAAATTGTGAACATGATCCACGCGACTCACACTTCCATGAGAAGGCACGAACGCACACATAGAGACGCGCTCGATATAGAGCCCATCGTACCCACACCAAACTACTGGATGTCTTATCCGATCACCTTCGATCACTTGGACGACCGAACTAGTATTCGACGCAGAGGATCAAAGGCCTTGGTGCTTGACCCAATAATCGACGGGTACAGTCTCACCCGTGTCCTCATGGACGGCAGCAGTAGTCTCAATTTAATATACGAGGACACTATCCGCAGGATGGGGATAAACCCATCCAGAATTAGTCAAAACAACAACACCTTTGAAGGGGTGATACTAGGTGTTGAAGCCTACAGCAGGGGCTTCGTCGTACTGGAGGTAACATTCGGCTCTCCAGGCAACTCCAGAAGCGAAGAACTACTCTTCATCATCGCACCCTTCCAAAGCGACTATCATGCATTGCTTGGAAGAACGGCCTTTGCCCGCTTCAACGCATTGCCGCATTATGGCTACCTTACACTCAAGATGCCCGGTGAGGGAGTCCTGGACTAGGGGGTGTCCAGATAGCCGGACTATCATCATCGGCCGGACTCTAAGACTATGAAGATACAAGATTGAAGACTTCGTCCCGTGTCTGGATGGGACTTTCCTTGGCGTGGAAGGCAAGCTTGGCAATACGGATATGTAGATCTCCTACCATTGTAACCGACTACGTAACCCTAGCCCTCTCCGGTGTCTATATAAACCGGAGGGTTTTAGTCCGTAGGACGAACAACCATTACAACAATCATAACATAGGCTAGCTTCTAGGGTTTAGCCTCCTTGATCTCGTGGTAGATCCACTCTTGTACTTCCCATATCATCAATATCAATCAAGCAAGAGTAGGGTTTTACCTCCATCGAGAGGGCCCGAACCTGGGTAAAAACATCGTGTCCCTTGTCTCGTGTTACCATCCGCCTAGACGCACAGTTCGGGACCCCCTACCCGAGATCCGCCGGTTTTGACACCGACATTGGTGCTTTCATTGAGAGTTCCTCTGTGCCGTCGCGATCAGGAAGGATGCCTCTTCCCATCTTTAAAGACGGTATCATCGCCAAAGGAGCCCTGGCCGCCAACCAAACTATCCGGCTAGGTGGTTTTCTCATGACCGCCTGTTCGGCCACCGCTTCAGCGATGACCTCTCGGGTCATCAAAAGCAATCTTCACGTCAACTCGGAATTCGCCGAGCAGCTGGATCCAATAGAGCTCTTGTCTGTAAACGAGCTCTTGGATCGCATCGCCGCCCTGGGAGTCGCTATAGACTACAATCATATGGGGCTTAAAACCGATCTGAGAGAGATTAACTCTCCCCAGATTACCCACCAGGTTGCGGTGGTAGAGGAACAACGCGGCGACTCTTCTTCTATATTGAAAAGTAGTTATGTCCGGACTCCCGAACCCTCCATGCCGGATTCCCGCGGAGGGACAGATGTCGATCAAGCACTGAACCTAAAGTCAGGCATCGGACCAGACTTGTTGGACAACATCCAGCAATCCAAGCTTCCAAATTCGGAAGCTTTTCGGCCCTTGAGCCTCGAGATGGGTAGGGTTCCGAACTCAATTCCACCCACCCACCCAAACATATGTGATCTATCTCAAATCCGGCAAGATCCCGCTAAAACAGTACATCATTACTGGGCCAGATTCCCCTGGTTATGGACAGGATAAAAGACCGTCGTGAGGAAAACGCAATTTCAATTTTCTGCAATAATTGCACGGACAAGGGAATCTTGAACGCCGTAAGTCGTCGTGAAATTACACGATTCGCCGACCAAGGCCCATAGTACGCAATCTTCAGGCGATGGAGAGTTTCCGAAAACCAAACTAAGTTTTGGGACAATCCGCCCAATACAACCCTAGTCCAAACAAAAGGGTGCATCATACTCGGGCACCGGTACAAAACCAAAAGCAAAAACCCCATAAAGGGCACGGAACCGTCTCGGAGGGTGGCTCGGCGGACCACAGTAAAATTCACAAGATCTGAATACGCCACTCCAACACATAGCCTTCGAGCATGTTGGATATGCGGCGGTGGCCAAAAGTGGCGAAGAGCTTCTAACCCCAGAGAATCACTCTAACAAAGACCAAGACGGTGTCAGCAGTCTTGAGATTTCAGATCAAATAACATGCGGAAACGAACAATCCGCAGCCTCGCCAAGTCTACCAAGTAGCAACAACAAATCCATGGAGCGACACGGCCATCACCTTCAACGCCCGATGATTTAACCTAAATTCGAACAGCCCGAGCACCACCGCGTTGGTCCTCACCCAATAGTGGACGGCTTCGTCTTACCAAGGTACTCATGGATGGCGGCAGCGTTAAACCTCATCTACGAGGAAACTCTTCAAAAATGGAAATAGATCGAGCCGCATTGAGCGAAGCAGCACAACATTTAGAGGAATAATCCTAGACGGGAAGCACGCTGCACAGAAAAATCACACTTGATGTGGTGTTCGCTCACCGGACAATTACAGGTCCGAGGAGGTCACGCTCCAAGTGGCCCGCTCAGCAGCGGATATCACGCTATATTAGGACGAGAGGCATTCACAATTTTTCAAGCCATACCCCATTACGGGTACGTGAAGCTTAAGATGCCCGGGCCCGGCGAAATAATCACTCTCGTCAGTGATCCGGACATAGCACTCCGCGCCGAAAACAAGACAGCCGCACTAGCCCTAGAGGCACTATCCGAAGCCTTAGCAGCAGAAGAACTCACTACGCTGCGCTCTACGGTGAACAGGGACGATGTGATACTCGATAAGAGATCCAAGTCCACCTCTTTTAAACCAGCGGACGACATAGTCAAATTCCAGGTCCATCCAACGGACCCAACAAAGATGGCCTCCATCGGGGCACAATTAAACCCGATGTAGACGCCAAGACTACGAGAATTCGCTTCGAAAATTGGGACATCTTTGCTCGCACCCTTCGGATATGCCAGAATCCCACGCAGATTAGCGTAAACACAGCCTAAACATCCTAAAAGGATTCAAGCCAGTCAAACAGGCACTTTGGCAATTTTCCGAGCCTAAAAGACAGTCAATGGGAGAGGAGCTAGCCAAACTATTGGAAGCCGGATTCATCCGAGATATCAAACATCCGGACTGGCTAGCAAACCTGGTAATGGTACCAAAGAAGGACAAATCCTGGCTCCTATGTGTTGATTTTAAAGACCTCAACAAGGCCTGCCCAAAGGATCCTTTCCCCCTTCCCCGTATCGATCAGATAATCGATGCTACTTCAGGGCACGATTCATTGTGCTTCCTCGACGCATACTCCGGATACCATCAAATCAAGATGGCAGAGGCGGACCAAGCCGCAACGACATTCATTACCCCATATGGACCATTCTGTTTCAACATGATGCCCTTCGGACTCAAAAATGCCGGCGCAACATATTAGCGCATGATTCAGACATGTCTGGCTACCCAGATCGGCAAAACAGTAGAGGCATACGTAGACGATGTGGTCGTCAAGACCAAACACGTCGAAACCTTAGTAGACGATTTGAGGCTCACATTCGACAACCTCCGAGCATATGACATTAAGCTGAATCCGAAAAAATGCGTTTTCGGCATACCAGCCGGAAAGCTCCTGGGCTTCATTGTATCCGGTAGAGGAATTAAAGCAAACCCAGCCAAGATCCGAGCTCTGTCACAGCTGGATATTCCAAAAGACCTCAAACAAATACAAAAATTGACTGGATGCATGGCGGCTCTAAGCCGCTTCATCTCCCGTTTGGGAGAAAAGGCATTGCCCCTCTATCGCCTCCTCAGGCGCACCAAACACTTCGAGTGGACGGATGCTGCCACTGCCGGACTTGAAGAAATAAAAGCCATATTGGCAACAAATCCGATCCTGGCTGCGCCTAACCTAGGCGAACCAATGTTGTTATACATCGCGGCAACACATCAAGTTGTAAGCGCGGTGCTCGTCGTCGAACGAGAAATGTATGGGCATAAATTCCCTCTTCAAAAACCAGTGTACTACGATCCACCGCCTTAACTCCATGCAAGTCCGGCACCAGCATTATCAAAAGATAGCGACGCGGTGTTCATGGCATCCGGAAGCTCTTACACTACTTTCAAGAGTGTTCGATAACAGTGGCCTCCGAAGTGCCCCTCAACGACATTATAAACAACTGCGACGCGACGGGCAGGATTGCAAAATGGGCCATTGAGCTCTTACCATTTGACATAACTTATAAACCTCGGCGAGCTATAAAGTCGCAAGTTTTGGCTGACTTCATCGCTGAATGGACCGAAGCCGATCTCCCTAAAGAGTTCGGCGCATACTCCAATTGGATTATGCATTTCGACGGCTCCAAAATGTTGGCCGGCTTGGGGTGGCGTCGTCGACGCGTCCCCAACCGGAGACACAGATCCAATACGTGCCGGATAATGTACATGAACTCCAACAATGCAGCCGAATCTGAGGCCCTCTTACATGGTCTCCGGATGGCAATCTCCATGGGTATTCAACAAACCTTTGCTAAATTGGGAACCCCAAACCAAAATGACCCCCCTAGTTCGCGTCTAAAGCCCCGGTCCAAGGGGGCATAAGAACCACCCGAGCCTTAAAGGTGATTAAAGGGAAGGGCAAATCTTTTGGGAAATTTCGCCATGGCCCCCGCCGCGCCCCGGGGAAAAAAAACCGGGGGGGAAAGAAGGGAAAACCCTTTGCCTTTTTAACGAGCTTTAACCCCCAAAAAACCAACCGGCTTTTGGGGGTTTTAAGGGGAAACTTTTAACAAAGAAAAAGGGGATAAGGGAAAATGTTTCCCCTTTTAAAGGAGTCGGCCGGGTTTGGGGAAAAAGATTAAAATAAAATTTTTGGGGCCTTTTGGTTTCCCAAATTGAAACCCCAAATGGGGGTTTAAAACCCCAAAAATAAGCAAAGGCCCCAGGGGAAATCCCTTTTAAGAAAAACCCGGGTTAAAAGGGAAAGCCAGGCGGGAATTTTTTTTGGGAAACCCCCCCGGAAGGTAAACCGGTTTGGTTTAAAGGGAGGGCCCAGATTTGGGGTTGTTTTACCTAACCCCCCATTAAGGGCTGTTTCCCAAACCTAACCACAAATTTTTTTTTTCCTAAACCCTTAATTTAAAAACTGGGGCTTTTTTTGGGTAAAAAAGGTTTTCCCAAATTTGGCCCCGTTTTAGTTTCCCCCTTTGGAACCCCGGGACAAATAACCCAAATTTTTTCCTTTCCTCAAATCTTTTCCCGTGATCGGCCCGAGGGTTTTTATTTACCCCCTAACTTCTTTTGGGTGGCAACTGGTTTGGGGGGTTTTTTCGGCTTGGGCCCATGGGAATGGTTCCCCATTGGGTTTTCCCCTTTTTTTTTTCCCCCTTGGGAAATTCCTCGGGGGGGCCCCTTTTTTTAATTTTGGGTTTTCCCCTTTGTTTAAACCCTTTCCCAACCCCTTTCCCGGGGGGCCCTTTTGAATTTTTTTGTGGGTTTTTAAACCCCCCGGGGTATTTCCCTTTCCCCCCTTTGGTTTTGGGTTATTTAATTTTTTAAGTTCTTTTTTGTTTTTCCCTTTCCCAAAAAACCCCTAATCATTTCCCCTTTTCCCCTTTATTTTTTTTTCCCAAATTTAGTGAACCCCCGGTTTTTGGGTAAAAAAGGGTTTTTTGGTTCCCTTTTTTTGCCTTTAATTTTTTCCCTTTTTGTAAATTTTGTGCCACCCGGGCTTTAAATTTTTTCTTTTTTTTTTTCCCCTTTTTGTTTTTTTTTTTGTTTTTTGGGAAAGAGGGTTTTTTTCCCCCTTTTTAAATTTTTTCCCAAAGGGGTTTTAAATGTTTCTACCGGGGATTTTTCTTCCTTTGGAAATTTTTTGGGTTTTTCGAGGTTTTCCCCTGGGCGTTTAAAGTGGGTTTTTCGGAAATTTTTCCCTTTTTTGTTTAAATCCCGGGGGTTTTTTTCCCCTTTTAAATTTTCTTTCATGAATTTTTTTTTTTTTTTTAAGTTTTTTTTTTTTTAGTTTTTCCCTTTTTTTCACCCTTTGGGAAACCTTCTCTTTTTTTTCCAATTTCCCGGGTGTTTTTCCCTTTTTTCCAAAGGAAAAGGGATATTTTATTTTTTTCCCCTTTAACCCCTATTTTTTTTCTTTAATTTGTTTTAAATTTTTTTTCTTTCCCCAATTTTTTCCCCTTTTATCGAAGGTTTTTGTTTCCCTTTTTCCTTTAAACTTTTTGTTTTCAATTTTTTTTTTTTTTTTTCTACTTTTTTGAGGTTTTTCTTTTTTCCTCCCCTTAAATAATTCCCGTTTTTAAAAGGGTTTCCCTTTTTTTTTTTTTTTTTTCCCCCCCCCTTTTTTTGGGGAATCCAAACGGGTTTTATCCCTTTCGGTGTTTTTCTTCCAACCCTTTTTCCCCTTTTTTTCTTTTTTCCATTCCCTTTTTTTTTTTACCCCCTTTCTTTTTTCCCAGTCCCCTTTGGTTTTTTCCCCTTTAGGAGTTTTCTTTTCTTTTTATTTCCCTACCTCCCTTTCCCCTTTTCTTTTTTTTATTTTTGATTTAATTGTTTTTTTTCAAAATTTTTTTCTTTTCTTCCCCCCTTTTGTTTTCCCTAAATTTTTTTTTTAAATTTAGAATTTTCCCAAATTCCCCATTCTTTTTAATTTTTTTCGGGTTTTGTCAAATTTTTTTCCTTTTAATTTTCCGGTTTTAAACTTGCCGGCCTTTCCGTTTTTTTTGCCCCCCTTTCCCCAAAATTTTTTTTGGGAAAATCTTTTGGGACTTTATTTTTGGGAGGGCCCTTTAAAATTTTATTTTATTTCCCAAGGAATCCTCCCTCCTTTTTCCCGTGAAAATTTTTTTTTTTTTTCTTTTTTCCCATTTTCCCCATTTTCCCGGGTTTTTTTTCTTTAAACCAAAACTTTTTTCCCAAATTTTGTTTTCTGTTTTTACTTCAGCCAAATTTTACAAATTTTTTCCCTTCCCTCGGGTGCTATTTCCTTTTTTTCCCCGGGCCTTTTCGAAAGGGATTTTGGTTTTAAACCCCTTTGGTTTTTTTTTCCCCTTTTTCTTTCTGTTTTTTCCCCCCCAAATTTTTTTCTTTGTTATCCCTTTTCTCTTTGGGCCCCCAATTTTCTCCCGGCCCCTTTTGCTTTTAACTTTTCGTTTTGGGCCCTTTTTTTTTTTTTTTTTTTCAACCATTTTTGTTTCCCAGATTTTTTATATTCCTTAATCCTTTTTAAAAGGTTTTGTTTATTTTTCAAAATCCACTTTTTTTTTTGGGTTTAAATTTCCCTATCTTTTTTAAATTTTTAAATATTTCCTGTTTTTTCTTATTTTTTTGGGTTTTTTTTTTTTTTCCGGTTCTTTTATCCCCCAAATTTTATCCCGGTTTCCTTTCCCGTCCTTTTAAAGGCCAAGGGGTTTTTGTTTTTTTTAGGGAAAAGTTTTGTTTGGGGAGTTGTTTTTTTCCCTCCCCAAATTTCTTTTTCCCTTTGGTTATTTTGGGCTTTCCCCCCTTTTCCCCCTTCCAAAAGGTTTTTATTTACATTTTTGGTTTGGTTTTATTCCCAAAATTTTTCTCCCTTTTATTTTTCCCCCCAAAATTTCCCTTCCTTTTTAAACCCTTTTTCCCCCAAAAAGGGGGGTTTTTGCTTTTTCCCTCCCCTGGGCCTTGTAAGTTTTGGGTTCTCCCCTTTAGGGAGGGCCCCAATTCTTTTCCCTTCCCCTTTTTATTTTAACCGGGGGTTTCGGTTTCTTTTTCCCCCTTTTGGGTTTTGTTTCCCCTTTCCCCTCCATCCTTTTTAACCTCTTAAAATTTGGGTTATCTTTTGGTTTTTTTTTTTTTTCCCCTTTTTTTGGGGGTTCCCTTTTATGAAATTTAAAATTTCAATTTTTTTAAATTTTTTTTTGTTTTTGCCCAAATTATTTTTTTGAATTTTTGAAATGTTTCCCTTTTTTTTTTCTTGTTTTTTAAAACCTTTAAAATTTTTTGGTTTTCCTTTCCCTTTTTCCCTTTCTTTTTTTTTGTCACTCGAACAAGACATCCTTGAGCACTGCGCCTCTATTAGGCGGGCACCTTCTGTTACCTGCGCCAAATAGTGCTCGGCTAGATATTAGCCTCCCTCCGGATCCTGGGTCGCCACAATGGTGGCCTCCATATCTGTCCAAAATGCTTTAACGCGGGCAAGGGCCATCCGTGCACCTTCTATGCACGCCGACCTTCTCATGGCATCAATCTGAGGCACATCCCCAAGGAATTGTTGCACCAAGCCAAAGTTACTGTCTGGCTTAGGCCCCTTTGGCCAAAGATGGTCTATTACAGACCGCATTGCAAGCCCGGACAGCCTGTGAAGCTCCGCCACAGCAGCCATCTTGTCACTTAACAACGGTAGGGCGAGTGGGAGCATTGAATTGCGACGGAAAAGCTTATCCACTTCCTTATCACCTGATCCTCGAAGAACTTGGCGTCGGTTGTACTCTTAATCAAATCTGCATCTGGCGTCCACGAGGACTCAGCGTCCATCGAGCGTGCCGGATGGAAAAACTTCATCTGCAGCAAGTAGGAGCCCCCAGCCGCGATTTTACCGGCCTGTTGAAACTCCTCCCGCGCACCCCTGAGCTCGGTCCGTATTTCCTTGGTGGCATTAAGCGCCTTGTTCAGGTTGTCCGAACTAGCCTTCTTCTCCTTTTCGAGGAGTTCATACCGGTCGGCGGCATTTTTTAATTCCACAGCCATTTTGGCTATTTTTTCCTTGCTTCGGCGACGAGCAGCCTGTTCGGCTCTCAAATCTTTGGCCGCTTTTAGGGCAGCCGCATTGCTAACCCGAGCTTGCTCCTTGGCCTGGGCAAGTTCCGCCCTCAGGGCCTCCATGGCAGCAGCACCATCTGCAGTCCAAACATATTACATTAATATCATGCCGCCTTCATATTTTCCTATACAAAGGAAGGCAGAGCACATACCTTGTGATTTGTTCAGCCGCTCGTTCACCAGCGTGATATCGGCATCAATCGATCCAATCTGCCTCATTAGTTCGGCAACTTCAACGGACTGGTCGGCGGCCGGACCCACAGGTACCTGCACATATTTACAAAGCAATCATTGATTTATGATCCCCCGTTTGCCGCCTAGGGCAGGCAACTAGAGTCTCAGGGCTACTATATGGAGCACACCTAGCGCGTGCCTCACAACCAAAAAATAGTGTATTCTTCACTACATACCTCAAAGCCTCTGAGCAGGCTCGTAAATGCTTCATTCAAACCGCTTGTAGCGGATGAAATATTCTTGAGCACCGCGCTCATTAATGAGCGGTGCTCCTCCGAGAGCGCTTCGCTCTAGTAAACTGTCGGTACATCCGGCGAACATTGAGCGATGTCGGACCCTTCCCGCCGCCCCTCATAGGAGCCAAACGCTCGGGCTCGGGCGGTGGCGCGTGGCTTCCGGCCCGCAGATCGGACTCCTCCATGACGACACCTCGGTGTCACCCGCTTCATGAGCCGGAGAGGTGGGTGGGGTCTCGCTCTCCATCCTCTCCGGAGGAAGATCCCCCAAAGATGAACTCCGTTGAGAAGAGCTGCTAGCCAGACTGCAAATGACGAATGCTGGTTATTGATCTAGGAGAAACACAGTACCTTCGAATTAACGATTGACTTACAGCTTGGTGGAGGGCTGGCCTGTTGGCGGGCATGGCGCGGTGAGGGTGCCAGTCGGGGCAGGGCCCCCTGGGGATACTTTTTTCCCTGATTTGGGCATCTCCGTCTCCAATTCTTCGGAGGCAGCCCTCTTCTTCCCGCGCGGGGAGGAGACCTTAGCCTCCCCTTTCCGACTATCCTCCTTAGGGGAGAGGACAATTCCCCCGGTTCGGATGCGTAGCTTGTGAAGTTCAGTTTCTTTGTTCTCCCCCTTGTCTTTCCCTGAGGGCATTCTGCTGAGTACCCGGTCAAGCATCTTGGCCATGGCGGGACCAGGCAAGCCTTCGGGAAGTGGCGCCGAACACCTGATTCTCTCCGGCTTGCTGAGCCATTCCTGGCCACGGATGATTTTCAGAATAAAACAATTATGCAAGTACAAAACAAGGTGTCCGGTATCAAGGTTACTTACTTGGGTATCTAGGCGATTGCAGTTTAGGCCCGCATCCTCGGTGGTGTTCGGACACTCTACTTTCGGTCCAAAGAATAATTTGCACATCCCTTAGAGCTTCAGGCCTAAGAAGTGCTTAACGGTCCGCGGACCCTCTGGATTGAACTCCCACATCCGTAGAGGCCGGCGTTGGCATGGCAACATCCGTCGAATTAACATCACTTGCATTATGCTGACAAGGTTAATACCCCTCTCTAGAAGCTCTCGGATGCGGCTCTGCAGTACTGGTACATTGCCAGCGGGCCCCCAACTCCGTCCTATGTCGGTCCAAGACGCTAGTTGTGACGGAGGGCCCGAGCGGAACTCGGGGGCGGCCACCCACTTTGTGCCTCTGGGAGCCGTGACATAAAACCACCTCCGTTGCCATACATCGGATACTTTTGGGAAAGAACCCTTTGGCCATGGGGCATCGGCGTTCCTACTTATTACGGCACCTCCGCACTCCGCGTGTCGCCCCTCGATCATCTTCGGCTTCACATTGAAGGTCTTGAGCCATAGGCCGAAGTGTGGGGTGACATTGAGGAAGGCCTCGCACACTATAATGAATGACGAGATATGGAGGATGGCGCCCGGAGCTAGATCATGAAAATCCAACCCATAATAGAACATGAGCCCCCTCACAAAAGGATCGAGGATGAGGCCCAAGCCACGAAGGAAGTGAGGAACGAACACGACACACTCATTGGGCTCTGGTGTAGGGATGACCTACCCTGGAGCAGGAAGCCTGTGCTGGATGTCAGCGGTCAGATATCCGACATCCCTAAGCTTCGCACTGTCCTCCTTTTGAATCGAGGAGGCCACCCACCGGCCTTAAGGGTTGGATCCGGACATATTGAAGGATCTGGGGTGTTGGAGCTTAGGTCTCGGGTGTTAGAGCTCGTGGTGCGAGAAGGCGCGAAGGAGGTGGAAAAGAGGCATAGCCCTCGGCCCCTTTTATAAAGGGGGTGAATATCAAGAGTCCTTAGGGTGACCGCTTGAGGTTTACCTGACGGCACACGGAGTCATACCAATGGTCATGGGGCTACGATGCGCTTTGCATTAATGGAAAATCCGTAATAAGAGGAACACGATCTCGCCTCGGCGGGGCGTGCCAATAAAACCGCCTCGCGGCCTAGCGAAGTCGAGTGTGGCGAGAAGCACCGGTTCGTGTTGAACTGGGCCACGATGCGAAGGCATGACGTATGAAGATTGCCAGCGGATCAGATTTTCCCTACAATGGTGTGTAAGAATCCCCTCGTGGATCCGGACACGATCTAAGTGTTCGATAATTACTTTGGAGTATTCAGAGAAGGAACCCGCCTTGCAATGCCGAAGACAAGACTGCACGCCGGACTCATCGTCATTGAAGCCTGGTTCAGGGGCTACTGAGGGAGTCCTGGATTAGGGGGTATCCGGACAGACGGACTATGTACATCGTCTAGACTATTGAAGCGTGAAGATACAAGACTCAATACTTCGTCCCGTGTCCGGATAGGACTCTCCCTAGCGTGGAGGGCAAGCTTGGCGATCCAGATATTATATTTCCTTCCTTGTAACCGACTCCATGTAAACCCTAGCCCTCTCCGGTGTCTATATAAACCGGAGAGGTTGGTCCTTATAAGGCCGATCACAATTACAATCATACCATCATAGGCTAGCTCTTAGGGTTTAGCCTCTACGATCTCGTGGTAGATCTACTCTTGTACTACCCATATCCTCAATATTAATCAAGCAGGAAGTAGGGTTTTACCTCCATCGAGAGGGCCCGAACTTGGGTAAACATCTGTGTCCCTTGCTTCCTGTTACCATCAGCCTATACGCACAGATTGGGACCCCCTACCCGAGATCCGCCGGTTTTGACATGGACAAACGCCCCGCAGGCTGCACACTCTTCGGCGGTGGAGCCGAACACGGGTCTCACCTCTGTGGTGGCCTGTGACTCCGGATCCTCAGATTCGCATCCGGATGTCTGTTCCTGTCCACGCACTCCCGAACCAGTCAAGCCAGGTTGGGCTCCGTTAATGGAGTTCACCGCTGCGGATATCTTCCAGCACTCTCCCTTTGGCGACATGCTAAACTCGTTAAAAACTCTCTCTTTGACAGAAAGTCTCAGGCCGAACTATGTCCGGCTTGAGTGGGAAGCAGGCGACAAAGAAATTTTTTACCCACCCTCCACCCACTTCATAGCCATGGTTGATGATTTAACCGACATGCTTGACTTCGACTCCGAAGGCATCGACGGTATGGACGACGATGCAGGAGAAGATTCAGAATCTATGGGGTGCCGAACTTCCGCCTCGTCACATGACATATACATGGTGGATACAGCCAAGGAGGACGACGGCGACAATCCGAAAGATAAAACCCCTGGGCAAAAGCCAAAGCGACGGCGCAGACGCTGTTCCAAGTCCAGCGACAGTAAAAATAGCATCAAGAGCTCCAGAAGGATCGATACTCCGGTCAACCCCGAAGGCAACAACGACCATACGGAACCCGTGATGGAGTAGGACGAGCCAGGTCACACCAAACACAGTTCGGGGCAGACGCCCGATGACAATGATCCTGAAGGACGAGGTCATCAAACCAAACCAGCACAAGAACAAAACCCGGATGACGACGCATTCATCATCCCGGAAACACGCGTGGAACGAGATAACCTCCACCGAAAGCTTATGGCCACCGCAAGAAGTCTAAAGAAGCAGAAGCAACGGCTCAAAGCCGCACAGGAAACACTCAATCGCAGATGGAATAAAGTGCTAGACACTGAAGAAAGGTACGGCGACGATCGCCATACAAAGAGCTATCCAAAATGCAAGCTACTTCCAGAATTCCACGACGAGGCCACACCACCAAAGAATAATACGACCAGGAGACCAGATGTACCACTTCATAACCGCAACAAAGCGGCTACCGACGCCGCGCATGATCTACGTGAGCACCTGGATAAGAAAGCTGGCGCAGCTAGGTCCATCTACGGATCTAAAGGACACACCCCGGCGAGGGACTGTGGTCACCAAAATGATTATGCTAATCAAATACCAGTTCAGAATAAACACCGGACACAACAACAGCCGACGGCATGCCACAGCACGTCCAGGTACAGAGGGGCTGCTCACCCCCTGTGCTTTACCAAAGAAGTACTGGACCATGAATTTCCACAGGGCTTTAAACCTGTGAACATAGAGGCATACGACGGAACGACAGACCCAGGGGTCTGGATCAAGGACTTTATCTTGCATATACATATGGCTCATGGGGATGACCTCCACGCCATCAAATACCTTCCCCTCAAACTAAAGGGACCAGCTCGACACTGGCTGAAAAGCCTCCCCGAAAATTCAATTGGGAGTTGGGAGGAACTCGAGGACGCTTTCAGGGCCAATTTTCTACGTCTGGCCTCCGGATGCTGACAATTTAAGTCACATAATCCAACAGCCTGGAGAGTCCGCCCGCAAGCTTTGGAACAGATTCCTCACTAAGAAGAATCAAATTGTCGATTGTCCGGATGCCGAAGCCTTAGCGGCATTCAAACACAACATCATGACGAGTGGCTCGCCGGACACCTCGGCCAAGAAAAGCCAAGGACAATGGCAGCCCTAACAAGCCTTATGACCGCTTTTGCGGGTGAAGATAGCTAGCTAGCCCGTAAAGGCACCGGCAACCCCGCACATCGAAATAAGGGATGGCAGCGGGAAGCCACGACGTAATAAAATAAGCGCCAAAACAAGGAAGAGAGCACGGATAATACAGCGGTTAATGCGGATTCGGGGCTCTCGACATGATCAGACAAAAGAAGCCATTTAAAAGGCGAGAAGAGGGGACCGTCCGGTCTGAATAGAGTCCTAGATGAATGTGCCAAATTCATGGCACCCACGACAAACCTGCGAACCACACGCACAAAGAGTGCGGGTCTTCAAGCAGGCGGCAAATTAAATGCGAACACAAGGGAGAAACACCAAGTGAAGGCGAGGATGAACCTCGCCAAATTTAACACCGGGGACGAAAAAATGCCCGCGGAGGTTAAAACAGATGAACATGATCCACACGACTCGCACATCCATGAGAAGGCGAGCGTGCGCGCGCGATAGAGACAGCGCGCAATATAGAGCCCATCGTACCCACACCTAACTCTTGGATGTCTTATCCGATCACCTTGATCACTTGGGCGGCGAACTAGTATTGGGCGCGGAGGATCAAAGGCCTTGGTGCTTGACCCAATAATCGACGGATACCGTCTCACCCGTGTCCTCATGGACGATGGCAGTAGTCTCAATTTAATATACGAGGACACTGTCCGCGGGATGGGGATAAACCCATCCAGAATTAGCCAAAGCAACACCGCCTTTGAAGGGGTGATACTAGGCGTTGAAGCCCACGGCAGGGGCTCCGTCGTACTGGAGGTAACATTTGGCTCCCCAGGCAATTCCAGAAGCGAAGAACTACTCTTCACCATCGCACCCTTCCAAAGCATTAACGCACTATGGCTACCTTATACTCAAGGTGCCCGGTCCACGTGCCGTCCTCACCGTTAACGAAATCATAGAGCGCTCTTCATGCGCAGAGGAACAGGCGATGGCCCTAGCGGCCGGACTATAAGTGTCCTCCAATATCAGAAAACAATACTGGTCATTAATACCACATACACGGTTAGACGAGTATGGTAGCCCAGACAAAATTGAACCAGGGAACCGTATATGCAATCCCATAGCGGACACCAGGGGCTATAAATATTTAATACAGCCCCACACTTTGCTCAACCTTATTGGCAGGCCAACATCTTACACTTTTACTATCCATCACATACTTACGTTGTACTCTCCTACGAGTTTTCTTTTTTCCACAGACAACGTTCGCGCGATACCCTTCAGTGCGGCTGCGCGGAGACAAAAGCGCGAGCGTGCGGCAGGGCCCGTTCAACAGGTTTCTTTTTAGATTAATCCCTTGTGTAAACCTTTTCTATTGCCTCTTGTTGTCTAACCATCCCATGGGTTCCATACCCAAAGAGGATACTGCCGTTATTGGCATTTCTCCATGACAGATCAACGCATATACCTAGAAACACAGGGTTTATAATGAATGGGCATTCTTGAGCCCATCTTCTGTTATAAAGTCCAAATACCTTCGGGAGTATTTGGTGTCACCAGTTTGGCCTTATATGCATCAGCTCCGAATCATGTCTTTGGTCAAATGTTAGGTTTGCCCGGCTCCTGGGTTTGCCGCCTTACGTTCCGTCATTATCGACTAAAGGCGCCAAAAAAAACTCTGCGATTGTGCCTGGTTATTCGGATGAGCACCTCGGTTGAAAAGCCGAAATCGACTGATGTCATGATACAAATGAGACCGATCAACCACTCGGAGACTCGCCGGAATCTTTAGGATTCCTCCGCATTAACGAAGGGCCATTTCCTAGTCATGTACATACGCGCTCGTATTCGGATGCACGCGACGGTACCGAGGGCTCTGAGTAGCCCCAGCGTTAGAACTCCATGGCTAGCGAAAGTGTTACAGCTATATAGTCCGGTTGCCTAGTTCGACGTGCGATCACCTCCTTAATGGACCAAGACGTTGGATCAAGTGTGATTAAGCATATTTTTCGCGAACACCCCCGCATTGTATGCGTGGGGGCTGAAGCCAACGACTGCTAACTTTCGGATTATATATATATATATATATATAAACGGCCGCACAGGGGACACAATCATATTTTCAGGCAAACAGTATAAATATAGCCTCATAATTGTTTTTACAATGATTCGATTCATCACTCGAACAAGACATTCTTCGAGCACTGCGCCTCTATTAGGCGGGCACCTTCTGTGACCTGCGCCAAGTAGTGCTCGGCCGGATATTGGCCCCCCGCCGGATCCTGGGTCGCTATAATGGTGGCCTCCATATCCGTCCAATAGGCTTTAACGCGGGCAAGGGCCATCCGTGCACCCTCTATGCACGCCGATCTTCTCATGGCGTCGATCCGAGGCACGGCCCCAAGGAATTGTTGCACCGAACCAAAGTAACTGTCCGGCTTAGGCCCCTTCGGCCAAAGATGGTCTATTACAGACCACATTGCAAGCCCGGACAACCTGTGAAGCTCCGCTACAGTAGCCATCTTGTCACTTAACGGCAGCGGGCAAGTGGGAGCATTGAATTGCGACCAGAAAAGCTTCTCCACTTCCTTATCACCCTGATCCTTGAAGAACTTGGCAGCATCAGTTGTACTCTTTGCCAAATCCGCATACGCGTCCGCAGGACTCCAGAGTCCATCCAGGGGAGCGTACTTCGGATCGAAAAACTTCTTCTGCAGCAAGTAGGAGCCCCCAGTCGCGATTTTACCGGCCTGTTAAAGCTCCTCCCGCACACCCCTGAGCTCGGTCCGTATTTCCTTGGTGGCATTAAGTGCCTTGTTCAGGTCGGCCGAACTATCCTTATGCTCCTTTTTAAGGAGCTCTACCGGTCAGCGGCATTTTTTAACTCCACAGCCATTTCGGCTATCTTTCCCTCGCTTCGGCGATGAATAGCCTGTTCGGCTCTCAATTCCTCGGCTGCCTTTAGGGCAGCCGCATTGCTAGCCCGAGCTTGTTCCTTGGCCTGGGCAAGTTCCGCCCTCAAGACCTCCACGACAGCAGCACCATCTGCAGTCCAAACATATTACATTAATATCATGCCGCCTTCATATTTTCCTATACAAAGGAAGGTAGAGCACATACCTTGTGTTTTGTCCAGCCGCTCGTTCACCAGCGTGATATCGGCATCAATCGATCCAATCTGCCTCGTTAGTTCGGCAACTTCAACGAACTGGTCGGTGGCCGGACCCACAGGTACTTGCACGTATTTACAAAGCAATCATTGATTTATGATCACCCGTTTGTCACCTAGGGCGGGCAACCGAGTCTCAGGGGCTACTATCTATATGGAGCACACCTAGCGCGTGCCTCACAGCCATAAAATAGTGTATTCTTCACTACATACCTCAAAGCCTCTGAGCAGGCTTGTAAATGCTTCATTCAAACCGCTTGTAGCGGATGAAATCTTCTTGAGCACCGCGCTCATTAATGAGTGATGCTCCTCCGAGAGCGCATCTCGCTCTAGTAGGCCCGTCAGTACATCCGGCCGGACATTGAACTGTGCTGGACCCTTCCCATCGCCCCTCGGGGAGCCAAACGCTCCAGGCTTAGGGCGGCTGACGCATTGGCTTCCGGCTTTGGCAGATCCGGACTCCTCCGTGACGACACCTCGGTGTCACCCGCTCCATGAGGCGGAGAGGTGGGTGGGGTCTCGCTCTCCATCATCTCCGGAGGAAGATCCCCCAAAGACGAACTCTGTTGAGAAGAGCTGCTAGCCGAACTGCAAAAGACGAATCCTGGTTACTGATCTAGGAGAAACACAGTACCTTCGAATTAACGATTGACTTACAGCTCGGTGGAGGGCTGGCCCATTGGCGGGCATGGCATGGTGAGGGTGCCCGTCGGGGCAGGGCCCCCTGGGGATATCTTTTTCCCTGGTTTGGGCATCTCCGTCTCCAAGTCTTCGGAGGCAGCCCTCTTCTTCCTGCGCGGGTAGGAGGCCTTAGCCTCCCCTTCCTGACTATCCTCCTTAAGGGAGGTGACAATTCCCCCGGTTCGGATGCGTAGCGTGTGAAGTTCGGTTTCTTCGTTCTTCCCCTTGTCTTTCCCTGAGGAAATTCTGCTGAGTACCGGACAAGCATCTTGGCGTGGTGGGACGAGCGAGCTTTGGAAGTGGCGCGGACACTGATTCTCTCGCCTTTGCTGAGCCATTCCAGCCACGGATGATTTTCAGAATAAAAAATTATGACAAATATAAAACAAGGTGTCCGATATCAAGGTTACTTACTTGGGTATCTAGGCGATTGCAGCTTAGGCCCGCATCCTCGGTGGTGTCCGGACACTCTACTTTCGGTCTGAAGAATAATTTGCACATCCCTTCGAGCTTCAGGCCGAAGAAGTGATTAACAGTCCGCGGACCCTCTGGATTGAACTCCCACATCCGGAGAGGCCGGCGTTGGCATGGCAACATCCGTCGGATTAACATCACTTGCATTATGCTGACAAGGTTAATACCCCTCTCAAGAAGCTCTCGGATGCGGCTCTGCAGTACTGGTACATCGCCAGCGGGCCCCCAATTAGATCCTACATCGGTCCAGGACGCTAGTTGTGACGGACGGCCCGAGCGGAACTCGAGGGCGGCCACCCACTTTGTGCCTCTGGGAGCCGTGACATAAAACCACCTCCGTTGCCATACATCGGATACTTCTGGGAAAGAACCCTCTGGCCATGGGGCATCAGCGTTCCTGCTTATTACAGCACCTCTGCACTCCGCATGTTGCCCCTCGATCATCTTCGGCTTCACATTGAAGGTCTTGAGTCATAATCCGAAGTGTGGGGTGACATGGAGGAAGGCCTCGCACACTATAATGAACGACGAGATATGGAGGATGGCGTCTGGAGCTAGATCATGAAAATCCAACCCATAATAGAACATGAGCTCCCTCACAAAAGGATCGAGGGAGAGGCCCAAGCCACGGAGGAAGTGAGGAACAAACACGACGCACTCATTGGGCTCCGGTGTAGGGATGACCTGCCCTAGAGCAGGAAGCCTGTGCTGGATGTCAGCGATCAGATATCCGACATCCCTAAGCTTCACAATGTCCTTCTTTTGAATCGAGGACGCCACCCACCGGCCTTGAGGGTTGGGTCCGGACATATTGAAGGATCTGGGGTGTTGGAGCTTAGGTCTCGGGTGTTAGAACTCGAGGTGCGAGAAGGCGCGAGGGAGGTGGAAAAGAGGCATAGGCGTCGGCCCCTTTTATAAAGGGGGTGAATATCAAGAGTCCTTAGGGTGACCGCTTGAGGTTTACCTGACGGCACACGGAGTCATACCACCGGTCATCATGGGGCAACGCACACTTGCATTAATGGAAGATCCTGTAATAAGAGGAACACGATCTCTACCTCGACAGGACGTGCTGATAAAACCGCCTCGCACCGTGATTCGAGGTGGGGTGAGAAGCACCGGTTCATGCTGAACAGGGCCACGATGCGAAGGCACGACGTACGAAGATTGCCAGTGGATCAGATTTATGCTATGTACCCTAGAATGGTGTGTAAGTATCCCCTCGTGGATCCGGACACGATCTAAGTGTTCGGTACTTATTTTGGAGTATTCAGAGATGGAACCCGCCCTGCAATGCTGAAGACAAGACTACGCGCCGGACTCGTCGTCATTGAAGCTTGGTTCAGGGGCTACTGAGGGAGTCCTGGATAAGGGGGTATCCAGACAGCCGGACTTTGTACATCGTCCGGACTATCGAAGCGTTAAGATACAAGACTCAAGACTTCGGCCCGTGTCCGGATGGAACTCTCCTTGGCATGGAAGGCAAGCTTGGCGATCCGGATATTATATCTCCTTCCTTGTAACCGACTCCATGTAAACCCTAGCCCTCTCTGGTGTCTATATAAACCAGAGAGGTTGGACCTTAGAAGGCCGCACACAATTACAATCATACCATCATAGGCTAGCTCTTAGGGTTTAGCCTCTACGATCTCGTTGTAGATCTACTCTTGTACTACTCATATCTTCAATATTAATCAAGCAGGAAGTAGGGTTTTACCTCCATCGAGAGGGCCTGAACCTGGGTAAACATTGTGTCCCTTGCTTCATGTTACCATCAGCCTAGACGCATAGATCGGGACCCCCTACCCGAGATCCGCCGGTTTTGACACCGACAATGGTCTCTTTTCGGCGGAGTCCGGGAAGTGAACATAGTTTTGGGTTATGTATGAACGTAAGTAGTTTCAGGATCACTTCTTGATCACTTCTAGCTTCTCGACCGTTCCGTTGCTTCTCTTCTCGCTCTCATTTGCGTATGTTAGCCACCATATATGCTTAGTCCCTGCTGCAACCTCACCACTTTATCCCTTCCTTTCCCATTAAGCTTTGCTAGTCTTGATACCCATGGTAATGGGATTGCTCAATCCTCGTGGCTCACAAATTACTACAACAACGATTGCGAGTACAGGTTATCACGATGATCATGGCCTTAAGAGCGATGTTTGCTTGTTTTGGAGTTCTTCTTACGCTTCTTCTTCTTTGATCGGGATTGGTTCGGTCGGCAGCTGGGCTAGCAGGTGGATGTCATTTGAGTTTCTGTTTGTGTTTCATCCGTAGTCGGATGGTGCTCTTATGTAAGATGATGTTGTATTCGTGTGGCATTGTATGCCTTTTGTATGTATCCCCATCTATTATGTAATGTTGATGTAATGATATCCAGCTTGCAAGAGCGTATCAATATGCAGTTCTATCCTTGGTGGGACCTTCGAGTCTCTTTAGGATAGTATTGCATATTGGGCGTGACACTCATCATGTTACTTAATTTAATTTTTTTTGGGTTTAATGATGATGCTTAATTGGGATTGAGTTGGGTGAACCTTCTCAATGTTTAACAACCACCATGATAGTTAAATAAAATTTATTCCTTTGTTGTAGGGAAAAATTGGCTTTCTGCAAAACTGTAACCATAGAGCATTCCACCAGCCATATATGCATGTAGTAATAGCATTATTCTGTTCATTACTCTCTGTGTGTTACATTGCTAGCATATTCCATGTGCTGACCCATTTTCGGACGACGAGTAAGGTGCCTTAGGTCGTGATCTTTCACTCAGTGATGCCATTGGAGTTGATGGACTCGCTTTTATCTTCCAAGCCTTCTGCTGTTATCGTATTTAGATGGCCTTAAGCCATATTTATTGTAATAAGTTCTCTTTCGAGACATTCGATGTAATAAGTGTGTAATTGCTACTCTGTTATAAATCCTTCAAGTACTGTGCATGTCAGCATTACCGATCTAGGGATGACACTCATGCACAGAGATCAGACTGTTTGAGGTCTGGTCGCTACAGTGGAGGGCGCGCCCCCTATCTCATGGGCCCCGCGGGCGTCCACCGACCTACTTCTTCCATGTATATATACCCACGTACCCCGAGAACATCAGAACAGACCACGAAAACCTAATTCCACCGCCGCAACCTTCTGTATTCGTGAGTTCCCATCTTGGAGCCTTCATCGGCACTCCGCCGGAGGGGGAATCGATCAAGGAGGGCCTCTACATCATCTCCAAGGCCTCTCCGATGAGTTGTGAGTAGTTTACCACAGACTTTCGGGTCCATAGTTATTAGCTAGATGGCTTCTTCTCTCTTTTTGGATCTCAATACCATGTTCTCCTCTATCTTCTTGGAGATCTATTCGATGTAACTCTTTTTGCGGTGTGTTTGTTGAGATCCGATGAATTGTGGGTTTATGATCAAGTTTATCTATGAGAAATTTTTGAATCTCCTCTGAATTCTGTTATGTGTGATTAAGTTATCTTTGCAAGTCTCTTTGAATTATCTGTTTGGTTTGGCCTACTAGATTGATCTTTCTTGCAATGGGAGAAGTGCTTAGCTTTGGGTTCAATCTTGCGGTGTCCTTTCGGTGGATGTTAGGGCAGCAAGGCACGTATTGTATTGTTGCCATCGAGGATAAAAGATGGGGTTTATATCATATTGCATGAGTTTATCCTCTACACCATGTCATCTTTCTTAATCGTTACTCTGTTCTTTATGAACTTAATACTCTAGATGCATCTTTGGATAGCGGTCGATGTGTGGAGTAATAGTAGTAGATGTAGGCGAGTCGGTCTACTTGTCACAGACGTGATGCCTATATACATGATCATGCCTAGATAATCTCATAATTATTCGCTTTTCTATCAATTGCTCGACAGTAATTTGTTCACCCACCGTAATACTTATGCTATCTTGAGAGAAGCCACTAGTGAAACCTATGGCCCCCGAGTCTATCTTTTATCATATAAGCTTTCAATCTACTTTTATTTGCATCTTTACTTTTCCTATCTATATTATAAAATACCAAAGATATATTTATTTTATCATATTGTCTCTATCAGATCTCACTTTCGCAAGTGGTCGTGAGGAATTGACAACCCCTTTATTCTGTTGGTTGGGAGGTTCTTGTTTGTTTGTGTAGGTGCATGGGACTTTTGAGGAGCCTCCTACTGGATTGATACCTTGGTTCTCAACAACTGAGGGAAATACTTACGCTACTTTGCTGCATCACCCTTTCCTCTTCAAGGAAAACCAACGCAAGCTCAAGACGTAGCAAGAAGGATTTTTGGCGCCGTTGCCGGGGAGGTCTTCGCTCAAGTTAAGACATACCAAGTACCCATCACAAACTCATATCCCTCGCATTTACATTATTTGCCATTTGCCTCTCGTTTTCCTCTCCCCCACTTCACCCTTGTCGTTTTATTCGCCCTCTCTTTCCCAATCTCCTCTCTTTTCCGCGTGCCCTCTCTTTCCTCCTAGCTTTTCTTTGCCGTTATGTCTGAAATTGGGGAGATTATCGTCAATAATGATAACATGGAAAATTCTGATGCTCCTGCTGAAGAACCCCCTATCTTGCATACCAAAAAGTTTTGAGTCGGTAGTGGTAATATTATTGGAAAAGGGATTATTCAAGATTTCTTTACTTGTGCCGGTGCTTTACCCTCTATGGGTGGTTCTATTCTTCATAGAACTAGTAGTCTTGCGGATGCTATCACTATGCTTGTAGTTGAGCTTGAAAGACAATTTATGCATATGCATCCTTGCATACAAAGAATTTTCCTGGAATTTTCTAATATTGAGCATTCTTCTGTTAAGCGCACTGCTACTATCTTTTTGTCTCATGAGTTTAGATTTATAATAAGAGAGGCCAAACAAATCTTTCTGCACTATAGGTTGGACGCCGGCCGTCCTCCCATAGAGGCGATCCTCTTTGATCAAGAGGAAATTAGGCGTTTTCAATCTTTGGACTATGTTGCTTTTAATGAAAACCTTAGAAAAAAGGTTCCTACCAATGTCCTAGTTGAAAGAATTTCCAAACTTTATAATGATTATTCTCTTCGAAAGAATGAGCTGGGATACTCTCTTGAGTATAGGCTTATGAAGTTCTGCCAAAAGAATGCTTATAATGATGAATTGGTTGTGCAATATGAAGGGCCAAAAGAGGAACCCATACCTCCTGAAATTGATCTTGGGGACTTTTGTCCCATTAAATTTAGCCCTTTTGATTACTTTTGCTTGCCTCAAAGAAAACTTGCTACTGAACGTAGAGAATATGAGATGAGTTTTCGTGATCTATCTTATTATTATGGCACTACTTAGATCTATCCTCGCTTTTATGCCTAGCTAGGGGCGTTAAACGATAGCGCTAGTTGGGAGGCAACCCAATTTTATTTTAGTTTCTTTGTTTTTGCTTCTGTTTAGTAATAAATTTTGCATCTACCTTCTGTTTAGAAGTGTTTTTATGTTTTAGTTAGTGTTTGTGCCAAGTAGAACCTATAGGATAACCTATGGTGATAGTTAATTTGATTCTGCTGAAAAACAGAAACTTTGCGCGCACAAAAATAATTTTGTTAATTCACAGAAACGTGATTTTGCATTTATTCTTCTTGCTGTATATCAATAGACAAATTGGCCAGGACTTCATATTTTGATAGGATTTTTAGAGTTCCAGAAGTATTCGAGAGTTACAGATTGCTACAGACTGTTCTGTTTTTGACAGATTCTGCCTTTCGTGTGTTGTTTGCTTATTTTGATGCATCTATGGCTAGTATTAAGTGGTACGAACCATAGAGAACTTGGAATACAGTAGGTTTAACACCAATACCAATAAAGAATGAGTTCATTACAGTACCTTATGTGGTGGTTTTTCTTTCTTTCACTAACGGAGCTTATAAGATTTCCTGTTGAGTCTTGTGTTGTGAAGTTTTCAAGTTTTGGGTAAAGATTTGATGGACTATGGAATAAAGGGTGGCAAGAGCCTAAGCTTGGGGATGCCCATGGCACCCCAAGATATTCAAGGATAGCCAAAAGCCTAAGCTTGGGGATGCCCCCGGAGGCATCCCCTCTTTCGTCTTCGTTCATTGGTAACTTTACTTGGAGCTATATTTTTATTTGCCACATGATATGTGTTCTGCTTGGAGCGTCTTGTATGATATTAGTATTTGATTTTTAGTTTACCACAATCATCCTTGCTGTACACACCTTTTTGGAGAAGCCCACTTGAATTAGAATTTATTAGAATACGCTATATGCTTCACTTATATCTTTTGAGCTTGATAGATTTTGCTCTAGTGCTTCACTTATATCTTTTAGAGCACGGCGGTGGATTTTTGAAGAAATTGTTGATCTCTCATGCATTTTGAGAGTCTCTTAGAACAGCATGGTTTTTTCTATGGTTATAAAATTGGTCCTAGAATGATGAGCATCCAAGTTGGGTATAATAAAAACTATCATAGGAAGTGAATTGGATGCTATGATCAATTTGATACTTGATAATTGTTTTGAGATATAGAGGTGGTAATCTTAAAGTCATGCTAGTTGGGTGATTATGAATTTAAAGAATGCTTGTGCTAAAGGTTGTGATTCCCATAGCATGCACGTATGGTGAACCGCTTTGTGATGAAGTTGGAGCATAATTTTATTTATTGATTGTCTTCCTTATGAGTGGCGGTCGGAGACGAGCGATGGTCTTTTCCTACCAATCTATCCCCCTAGGAGCATGCGCATAGTACTTTGTTTTCAATGACTTGTAGATTTTTGCAATAAGTACATGAGTTCTTTATGACTAATGTTGAGTCCATGGATTATACGCACTCTCACCCTTCCACCATTGCTAGCCTCTCTTGTGTCGCACAACTTTCGGCGGTACCATACACCCACCATATACCTTCCTCAAAACAGCCTACATACCTACCTATATGGCATTTCCATAGCCATTCCGAGATATATTGCCATGCAACTTCCCACCGTTCCGTTTATATGACACGCATCATTATTGTCATATTGCTCTTTGCATGATCATGTAGTTGACATCGTATTTGTGGCAAGGCCACCTTCATAATTTTCATACATGTCACTCTTGATTCATTGCATATCCCGGTACACCACCGGAGGCATTCATATAGAGTCATATCTTGTTCTAGGTATTGAGTTGTAATCTTGAGTTGTAAGTAAATAAATGTGTGATGATCTTCATTATTAGAGCATTGTACCAGTGAGGAAAGGATGATGGAGACTATGATTCCCCCACAAGTCGGGATGAGACTTCAGACTTTAAAAAAAAGGAGAAAGGCCAAATAAAAAAAAGGCCAAACAGAAAAATGAGAGAAAAAGAGAGAAGGGACAATACTACTATCCTTTTTACCACACTTGTGCTTCAAAGTAGCACCATGATCTTCATGATAGAGAGTCTCCTATGTTGTCACTTTCATATACTAGTGGGAATTTTTCATTATAGAACTTGGCTTGTATATTCCAATGATGGGCTTCCTCAAAATGCCCTAGGTCTTCGTGAGCAAGCGAGTTTGATGCACACCCACTTAGTTTCTTTTGTTGAGCTTTCATACATTTATAGCTCTAGTGCATCTGTTGCATGGCAATCCCTACTCACTCACATTGATATCTATTAATGGGCATCTCCATAGCCCGTTGATACGCCTAGTTGATGTGAGACTATCTTCCTCCTTTTTTGTCTTCTCCACAACCACCATTCTATTCCACATAAAGTGCTATGTCCATGGCTCACGCTCATGTATTGCGTGAAAGTTGAAAAAGTTTGAGATTACTAAAGTATGAAACAATTGCTTGGCTTGTCATCGGGATTGTGCATTATTAAATACTTTGTGTGATGAAGATAGAGCAACAGCCAGACTATATTATTTTGTAGGGATAACTTTCTTTGGCCATGTTATCTTGAGAAGACATGATTGCTTGATTAAGTATGCTTGAAGCATTATTATCTCTTATGTCAATATGAACTTTTATTTTGAATCATTTGGATCGGAACATTCATGCCACAATAAAGAAAATTACATTGAGAATTATGCTAGGTAGCATTCCACATCAAAAATCTTGTTTTTATCATTTACCTACTTGAGGACGAGCAGGAATTAAGCTTGGGGATGCTTGATACGTCTCCAACGTATCTATAATTTTTGATTGTTCCATGCTATTATATTACCCGTTTTGGATGTTTATGGGCTTTACTTTACACTTTTATATCATTTTTTGGACTAACCTACTAACAGGAGGCCCAGCCCGTATTGCTGGTTTTTTTTGCATATTTCAGTATTTCGAAGAAAAGGAATATCAAATGGAATTAAACCTACGGGATCGTGATTTTTGGAACGAACGTGATCCAGAGGACTTGGAGTGGAAGTCAAGAAACAATCAAGGCGTCCACGAGGGTGGAGGGCGCGCCCCCCTACTGGGCGCGCCCCCTATCTCGTGGGCCCCTCGGGCGTCCACCGACCTACTTCTTCCTCTTATATATACCCACGTACCCCGAGAACATCAGAACAGACCACGAAAACCTAATTCCACCGCCACAACCTTCTGTATCCATGAGATCCCGTCTTGGAGCCTTCGTCGGTGCTCCGCCGTAGGGGGAATCGATCATGGAGGGCCTCTACATCATCTCCAAGGCCTCTCCGATGAGTTGTGAGTAGTTTACCACAGACCTTCGTGTCCATAGTTATTAGCTAGATGGCTTCTTCTCTCTTTTTGGATCTCAATACCATGTTCTCCTCGATCTTCTTGGAGATCTATTCGATGTAACTCTTTTTGCGGTGTGTTTGTCGAGATCCGATGAATTGTGGGTTTATGATCAAGTTTATCTATGAGAAATATTTGAATCTCCTCTGAATTCTTTTATGTGTGATTAAGTTATCTTTGCAAGTCTCTTCGAATTATCTGTTTGGTTTGGCCTACTAGATTGATCTTTCTTGCAATGGGAGAAGTGCTTAGCTTTGGGTTCAATCTTGTGGTGTCCTTTCCCGTGGATGAGGGGGCATCAAGGCACGTATTGTATTGTTGCCATCGAGGATGAAAAGATGGGGTTTATATCATATTGCATGAGTTTATCCCTCTACATCATGTCATCTTTCTTAATGCGTTACTCTGTTCTTTGTTGACTTAATACTCTAGATGCATGCTGGATAGCGGTCGATGTGTGGAGTAATAGTAGTAGATGCAGGAAGGAGTCGGTCTACTTGTCACGGACGTGATGCCCATATACATGATCATGCCTAGATAATCTCATAATTATTCGCTTTTCTATCAATTGCTCGATAGTAATTTGTTCACCCACCATAATACTTATGCTATCTTGAGAGAAGCCACTAGTGAAACCTATGGGCCCCGGGTCTATCTTTTATCATATAAGCTTTCAATCTACTTTTATTTGCATCTTTACTTTTCCTATCTATATTATAAAATACCAAAAATATATTTATTTTATCATACTATCTCTATCGAGATCTCACTTTACAAGTGGCCGTGAAGGATTGACAACCCCTTTATTGCGTTGGTTGCAAGGTTCTTGTTTGTTTGTGCAAAAGTGGGACTTTTGAGGAGCCTCCTCTGGATTGATACCTTGGTTCTCAAAAACTGAGGGAAATACTTACGCTACTTTGCTGCATCACCCTTTCCTCTTCAAGGAAAACCAACGCAAGCTCAAGACGTAGCATCTATCAACCCAGAACTCACGCTGGCCATGGCAGACAGAAGGGAACGACGATGAATGACTTGTTTGTTTTTTGTGGATGAGGAGTTGAGGAGGAATGTGCAGTCATCTTGGAGTAGTAGTATTTATAACCGAGTACTAATACACTCCTAAGTGGGAAACCGTTTAGGTTTTGATTCGTGTGAACAGGTTTGTAATTTGGAAGGTGACGGGACGCAGGCTCAAAATTTATTGACGGTTCTATAATTTCTAAGTGCGGCACTATTCTCGGACGGCGTAATGTGGGCATGCTTTCTCGGCCGCGTACGTGGTGTTTGGTGCATCGCAATAGGCAATGTTAGCACACGTCTTGTTCCAAGAACCATGCGCGCTCGTTATTACCATTGCGCACCTTATTTAATTAGAATGTGTGCCCTTATAGCGCACACATGTTGATCTGTCTAACTATTTCTGTTTGTTGTGGCTAATCGCAAACAGTCCATCTGTGTGAAGTGTATGCCATCAATCGCACACCTTTGATCTGGCTGGCCGTTTCTGTTCTGTTGCCTAATCGCAAAGAGTTAATCCTTCTAAAGCGTATGCCCTCAATCCCACACACCTTTATCTAGCTGTCCATTTCTGTTGTTCCACCTCATCACAAACAGTTAATCTGATTGAACTATATGCCTTATATTGCACACGCCTTCATCTGGCTGCCCGTTTCCGTTCTTCTTCCTCATCGCAAACAGTTCATTGAACTGAACCGTATGTCGTGCATCGCACACGCAACCAAAATCTGAACTGTGTTTGATGCATCCGTCATTGCAAACATTTTGCACCTTTTTTGACGTTTTTTTACACCACCGTTTGCGATTATTGCATCACACACAGTTTCGTTGAAGGGTCTCTGATCGTAGTGTCGCATTAGCAGCATCCTGAATTAGTGTCGGGTCATGCCACTGGCGACTTAAGATGAAGAGGCCCAAGAAGATATGAAGACGGCGGTTCATAGAGCAAGCTTATTAAAGGCCCAAGACCCGGGGACGACTTGAGGCCCACGGGTGTGAGCCGCCATGCTTAACTTGTATTGTAAAGCAAGTTTAGTTAGTTACCGAGCCGGACACGTTGTGTATGAGCCGGCCGGGACTCTGTAAGCCGCCGGGCATCAACCTGTATATAAAGGGGTGACCTGGCGGCGGGTTAACTCAAGAAACAACTGATCAAGCACTAGGTCAAGCGTATTCGCTTCCCTGGTAATCGAAACACAAGCAATACAATCGAAAGCAGGAGTAGGCTTTTACCTCATTGAGAGGGGCCGAACCTGGGTAAACTCTCTATGTCCTTTGTCCCTCTTAACTCCTTTAAGCTAACCTAGCTGTGATGGCTCCACACCTAAGTCCTTTTGCTAGGGCATCTGCAGTGTTAAATCCACGACAGTTGGAGCCTACCGTGGGGCCAGAGCATGGTGGTTTCGAGTTCTTGAAGGGCAGCTTCTTAGGGATCAAGGGATACGCCATGGGCCGGATGACCAAGAGTCGCCGCGGCAAAATCTACGTCGACGACGCAGGATGGGGTCCCGAGGCCAATTCAATCGAATACGGGAACCGGGTCCCCTTCGGCGGAATTCATGTCTTCATCAGCAAGATCGGTGAGTCGGAACCTGAGCCGGACACTTGCACCGACATCAACGAGACGGCTCAGCGTGCGCGACCTACCAAGGTTCAAGCCGCCCCGAAGCATGTTTTGTTGGCCTTATTCAAGGAGTGGATCTTGAGGGAGGATCTGTGTCCGGTGGAGAGACGGCTATCTATTCATGCGGCGAGTACTCAACTGGTGAGACCAATTCCATGTATCAACTGCAAGATGACAGGCTTTGGGGCTACTCCGATGGCGACAGTATCCTCAAGGAGAGGAGCCAAACCTGGGTAAACTCTTTGTGTCCTTTGTCCCGCTTAAACCCTTTAAGCTAACCTAGTTGTGATGGCTCCACACCCAAGTCCTTTTGCTAGGGCATTTGCCGTGTTAAATCAACGACAGTTGGCGCCCATTGCGGGGCCAGAGCACGATGGTTTTGAGTTCTTGAAGGGCATCTTCTTAGGGATCAAGGGATACGCCGTGGGCCAGATGACCAAGAGTCGCGGCGGCAAAATCTACACCGACGACACAGGATGGGGTCCCGAGGCCGATTCAATCAAATTCGGGTACCAGGTCCCCTTCGGCGGAACTCATGTCTTCATCGGCAAGATCGCCGAGTCGGAACCTGAGCCAGACACCTGCACCGACATCATTGAGACGGCTCAGCGCGCGCAACCTGCCAAGGTTCAAGCTGCCCTGAAGCATGTTTTTGTTGGCTTTACTCGAGGAGTGGATCTTGAGGGAGGATCTGTGTCCGGTGGAAAGACGACCGTCTATTCATGCGAAGAGTCCTCAACTAGCGGACCAATTCCATGTATCATTTGCAAGATGACAGGCTTGGGGGTTGTTCCGATGGCAACAGTATTCCGGACCCCTATGAGCGCCGAACCGGCTCTTCATGGCCGGCACACAGCTGGTGCAGAATTCCTCAACTGCGGCAACAATAATCTCCGGTTCAGCAATCGCTACGGCAGCCAAGACAGGAGGCCCTGTGCGCCCGCCGGCTCAAGTTTTATCTGAACTTTTGGAGGCTGTGGCAACTTTGTTGACGGTGGAGGTAACCCTGGTAAACCAAGCGCAACATAACATGGATGTTGCGAGGTTACGTGATGAGATAGCTCAAGCTAAGAATCTTAACGCTGAGATTACCAGGATGGCAACAGAGCGAGCTGCCTTGGAGATGGAATCACAACAAATTCAAGTAGAAATTTTTTGCTTGAGCTTGGACCAGAATGCGTCAAACGCTGTCTTTAACTGGAGATACGAGAGTCTCATGCCTCATGAGCTCGATGCAATAAATCTCTTCAACCTGGGGCGGGACCAAGTAACCCGCCCGGTGTGACCCAGGGCCCTGAAGCACCTAGGACTGGAGCGGTGGCTCAACCCTGTGGTAGATCTGGCTTGTGTTAATTTAACCCCGCCTCAGCGAGTTTCCACACCTCTGGGTTACTTCTCTAACCCGTTGGATAACATGATCACCACGGTGTCATGATTGGCGGCTCTCTAGGTGACAGGCGAGAGTCCTGAGGCAGTCAAGGCTCAGAAGGCCATGGAACTTCTTCAAATGGCGGTGGCGCAGCAGGTGACTTATTCCTACAGTCGCGATCGAATCCATTCAACTCCATGTCCGAGTCGAAGCTATAGCCTGCACATGGAGTCACCAGCGGTTTCAAGCAGTGAGTAGCATCTCAACCAGCCCCATGGGCATGACCCACCATGCGTTGATAACCATGCTCAGTTGGTGGTAGATCAAGCACGAACTCGTCGTGAGGCGGAGCTGGCGGCTCAGTTGGCGGCTCAGCGGCCTCAGTTACCCCCTTTGACGTCCACAGAAGCTGGAGTAACTTCCAGGACGGTGGGTGTGCCATGTTTAGTGTCGGCTTTACGCAATGAGCGGTTACCCAAGGACTTCAAGGGCCCTCGAAAGGTACCCAATTACACAAGGATCAACCCCCAGAGGCTTGGATTGAGAGTTATGAGGCCATGGAGATGTTGGATGCCAATGACGCTGCATGCGCCAAGTACTTCACCATGATGCTGGATCGGCTGGCTCGTACCTAGTTGAAGGGATTTCCCCTAACTCTGTCAGGTCATGGGATGAATTGAAGGCGCGGTTTATTCAGAATTTCAAGGATACATGCAAGCAACCCATGTTGGTTCTTGATTTAGACACTTGTGTCCAGAGTGAGGGTGAGTTGACCGCCCATTGGGTGCGCCGAATCTCGACCATTATCCACTCATCAGACATCATCAATGCCGGCTTAGCTGTCCTAATTTTGGAGAAAATTGTCGTTTCCTTCCCCTCAAGCAGAATCTGGGGAGGCTTAAGCGCCATTGCAATGACATGGGGGAGCTTATGGCGGGTCTTGTCAAATATTCTGACCCTGACAGCACTAAGGACCCCGAGTATGATGAGGAAAAGGCTGGTAAGGGGAAGAAGAATGGCAATACAAAGAGGCAGCAACACAACGCGACGGGTCAAGGCAATAATGGTAAGCACAAGCAAGCTGACGATGATTCGGATTTTGTGGCTAACACGCAGAGTAATAATGGTAAGCGTAAGGGAAAGTCGTCAGCACCCCGGTTTGGTGGGCCAAAACTCAACCTTGAAGCGATGATGAATCAGCCTTGTCCAAAGCATAGTACTCAAGATAAGTCGGCCGCTCATCTCTGGCAAGATTGCTTTATCAGGAGGGAGTATAGAAATTCCGGTTTTTATCAGGGTAACCAGGGCCCGCACGGCGGGTCAGGATCCGGCTATCACAGATCCGGCATTGGAGGTGGCGGCTCAAGCTCTGAATTTCAGGGTCAAGGTAATCAAGGCGGTTTTAACCAGCAATCTAATCAGGGTAATCAGCATCAATAGCAGCAGTCTAGTTATTAGAGTCATCCGAAGCAGCTGAATAGTGGTCAATATCATGTGTTTACCACGAGTCTGTGCAAGCGGGATCAGAAGATTCACAAGCGGGCGGTGAACGCGGTTGAGCAGACGGTCTCCCGATATTTATGATGGTCAAAGCAACCCATTGTATGGAGCCGTGAAGATCACTCGCCCCGGGTTGATAATCCGGGTCAGCTGGCTTTGGTGGTAGCACCTCAGGTTGGAGAGTACAAGTTCACTAAAGTGCTCATGGACGGAGGCAGCAACATCAATATCCTCTGTTATGATACCTTTCGACGTATGAATTTGACTGTCAAATATCTTAAGCAATCTTATACAATTTTTCGTGGAGTGGTGCCCGGTAAGTTGGCATATCCAGTGGGCAACATAACCATTGAGGTGGTTTTTGGTAATGCATATGACTACAGGGTGAAAAATTGACTTCTGAAGTGGTCAAGATCAAGAGCCCTTATCACGCACTGTTTGGACGGCCGGCTTATGCTAAATTTATGGCACGACCTTGTTATATTTATCTGCAACTCAAGATGTCGGGTTATAAGGGAACCATCATGGTACATGGAAACAGAAAGATAGCTTTGGAGTGCAAAGAGGGCGATGCTGCCTATGCTGAGTCAGCTTGTGCAAGAGAGGAGCTGAAGTTCTATAAGGATAACATTGACCCGGTAGATATGACCCCCTTGGAGAAGCCAACCATAGAGCAGGACCCGCTATTGAAGTTTAAATCGGCAAATGATACTAAGTCGGTTGACTTCATTCCTGGTGACTTGTCCAAGCAGTTCATCATCAGTGCCAATATGGATCTAAAATAGGAAAGCGCACTCATCGAGTTCATCCGTGAGAACCGGGACATCTTCGCATGGAAGCCTTCTGACATGCCAGGTGTACCGTGGGAACTCGCTGAGCACACTCTTAATATTGATCCAAAGTTTAAATCAGTAAAGCAATTCCTTCGTCATTTTAATGAAGAAGGCGCAAGGCCATTGGTGAAGAAGTGGCCCGGCTCTTGGCGACCGGATTTATTGTTGAAGTTTCTCATCCCGAGTGGTTGGCTAACCTGGTGCTGGTGCTCAAGAATAACAACACTAGGAGTATGTGTGTGGATTACACGGACCTTAACAAGGCTTGCTCGGCTGATCCTTTTGCTCTCCCTCGTATTGATCAGATCATTGATGCTACGACGGGTTGTGAGCGTTTGAGTTTTATAGATGCTTATTCTTGTTATCATCAGATCAAGATGGCAGTTGAGGACCAGGAGAAGACGTCCTTCATCACTCCCTTTGGAGCCTTCTGTGATGTATCTATGCCTTTTGGGCTCAAGAGTGCCCAGGCGACTTATCAGCGTTGTGTGCAGAATTGTCTCCACAACCAGATTGGGCACAATGTTCATGCTTATGTGGATGATATTGTTGTGAAGTCCAGAAAGAAGGAGACCATGATAGATGATTAGAAGAAGACCTTTGACAATCTTCGGGTTTACAAGTTGATGCTTAACCCGAATAAATGTGTTTTTGGTGTACCAACGGGCAAGCTTTTGGGTTTTCTGGTCTCTGAGCAAGGTATAGAAGCTAACCCAGAGAAGATCAAGGCTATCACTTCCTTGGCTAAGCCGGCGTGTATTAATGATGTTCAGCATTTGGTGGGTAGTATTGCAGCCTTAAGCCGGTTTATAAGCCGCCTGGGTGAAAAGGCTATTCCTCTTTACTAGATGATGAAGAAGACATATCACTTTGTCTGGAGTGATGTTGTCAATGAGGCGTTTGAGGCGCTTAAGAGACAGCTGGATGAGCCGCCGGTTCTTGCAGCTCCTATTGATAAGGAGCCCTTGCTTTTATATGTAGCTGCTAACAGCAGAGCCGTTAGTGTGGCCATTGTGGTGGAAAAGAAGGAGACATGCAAGGAATATCTGGTTCAAAGGCCGGTTTATTATGTTAGTGAGGTGTTAATTGAATATGAACAGAGATACCCACATTGGCAGAAGCTAGTCTATGGAGTGTTCATGGCTAGTCGCAAGTTGAAGCACTATTTCTTTGGTCATCCCATCACTGTAGTCAGTTCTGCTCCTCTAGGGGATATTATTCAAAACAGAGAAGCTACATGTCGGGTGGCTAAGTGGGCAATTGAACTTGGACCCCATGGTTTGAAATATGTGCCCTGAACAACCATTAAGTCTCAGGCCCTTGTTGATTTCATCAATGATTGGACAGAGTTGCAGATGCCTGAGGATAAGCCGGATAATACATATTGGACTATTCATTTTGATGGATCCAGGCAATTGGAAAGCTCGGGGGCTGGAGTTATTATGACTTCCCCACGAGGTGATAAGTTCTGTCATGTTTTAAGGTTGATGTTTCCTTGCACTAACAATGCAGCTGAATATGAGGCATTACTCCATGGTCTTTGGATGGCTAAGGAGATGAACCTAAGTCGGGTCAGGTGTTTTGGTGATTCAGATCTGGTGGCTCAATAGGTCTCAGGAACTTGGGATTCCAAAGCCCCTCTCATGGCGGCTTATCGCTGGGCGGTTGATGATATTGCTGGCCATTTCAAGGGCTATCAGGTGGAACATATTGATTGCAGGAAAAATGAGGCGGCTAATGCTGTAAGCTGGCTGGGGTCCCAGTGTAAACCGGTACCACCAAATGTTTTTCTTGATGTTCTGAATAATCCTTCAGTTAAATTGCCTATAGAAGAGGATTTTGCTATCCCTGACCCGAAGGCACGGTTGGTGGCGGCTCTCCATGCTATTCCTGATTGGACTTTTCCCTATTTGGCTTATATGACCAGGAGTGAGTTACCTGATGATGAAACTTTGGCCAGGCAAATAACCCGGAGGTCTAAGTCAATGACCATTGTCAATGGCGAGTTACACCGATGAAGTGTTACAGGGGTGTTTCAATGATGCATCTCTCCTGAGGAGGGCCGGGAAATTCTAAGGGGGATTCATGAAGGAGATTGTGGCCATTAGGTCGGCTCTAAATATCTTGTTGCTAAGGCTTTTCGTCATGGGTTTTAGTGGCTGACGGCTCATGCTGATGCAGAAGATCTGGTTAGCAAGTGTGATGGCTGTCAGAAATTTTTTGAACGGGCTCATGTGCCGGCTCAAGAATTGATGATGATTCCAATTACTTGGTTGTTTGCAATCTGGGGGCTGAATATGGTTGGACCTTTCAAAAGATCCAAAGACAAAAAGACCCACCTTTTGGTGGCGGTTCACAAGTTCACAAAGTGGGTTGAGGCAGAGCCGGTCAGTAAATGTAATGCGACAACAATGGTTCAATTCATCAAAAAGGTGATTCTCCGCTTTGGTTATCCTCATAGCATCATAACTGATAATGGCCCTAACATGTCGAAGGTTGCTATGAAATAATTTTGTCAATAAGAGCATATTCGTCTTGATGTCTCATCACTGGCTCACCCCTAGTCTAATGGTCAAGCCGAAAGGGCCAATCAAGAAATCTTGAGAGGTATAAAACCCCGTCTTATGGTCCCTGATATGGCCATACGTATTGTTGTACCGCTTGAGATCACAAATATATATGTGCCCAGAATATTACAGATATGTGAAGATGAACAGGAGCTAGATAATGTAACTTGTACAGGTGATGGGACACTAAAAGAGTTGTGCTTGGTTCAGCTTAAAGAGAGAAACCAACAACTAATATGTCACGTGAGGAAGAGTTTAGTGGAATATTACTGCTTGAAGATGTACATGCATGCAAGTCTGCATGGTGGCCTAATTACTCCAATGGATGTGTTGAGTTTTGCAAGGCAATACTAACGTGCGTTACATCACGGAAAGAAAAGGAGTCCTACTATGATACAAAGAATAAGACGAGATCAGATTGCTCTGGTTCGGTCGAGAAGATTAAAAAAAGAGAGCTATTTATTTTTCTACCATGGAAAGAGAAGACACGTGAAGCTGACAGGAGGAGTCCTAACGTGCGTGAATATCTTTCATTGTGTTCCATTGGCTGGGGCCCACCCCATAGAGATCGGCAAGATATTGTGTCAAGTTTAGAGTTCTGTTTAGGAAAATATTATGTCAGCTCTTATCTTTAGTTGTTTTCGTTTGGAAGTCACGAACAGATACGAGTTTAATCATTGTTAGATGGGTCGGCTATACTAGTATAAATAGCCAGGTCATGGTCCATGTAAAGGAGGTTATATTTTTATGATAGACACAATGTGTTTTTAGGGTAAATACCCGTATCGAGTTTTGGGGGAAGCTGTCTAAAAATCCCTAAGTTTTGGAGGAAGCTTTAGAAAACCTCTGTGTTGCGATTTCTCTTCGTGGAAATTGTTTTGTGCGTGAGTACCATCGTCGAGATTGGTTTTCTCGTGCTGGGCCGCAAGGTTCAAACCCTCTACTTCGTGTACATCGCGTGCGCGGGCGAGAGGTTGCTACTGCTGGTGGTGGAGTGTCGTGAAAGATCGGGCCGCAACAACAGATCGGATCTCGCCATCGAGGTTCGGTCAACATCAGGTGGTATCAGAGCATCAGGTTGTTCACGACACTATGGAGAAGATGACGAGCGCATCGTCATTCAGTAAGTTAAGCTATGGATTTCAGTTGGAGGAGGAAGGCCGCTAGGCCGGGCTATTTCATACCCATGTGGTGGTGAGAGAGAGATCATGTGCCATGACGATCGATCACATGAATTTGATCAACGCCGCAAGCATCGAGATGGTGGAGAAGCTAGAGCTACCAATGACACCACGCCTACAACCTTACTTGTTCCGTTGGGGGTCATGATGAGATCATCGTCACACACCAAACAAAGGTATCGTTTTTGCTGGAGAATTATTTTTGCGAGGTTTTGTGTGACGTGATTCCAACACCGATGGTTTCGTGTCATTTGTTGCTGGGCAAGCCATGGTATATAGAACACGATGTTGCATATGATTGCCTAACACATAGATACACCGTCAAGAAGGGTAAGAAGTGCAACCTCATGCCCATGGGTGCAGATCGGTTTATCGCTTGGAGGAGAGAACATCAGAAGAAAATAAAAGAAGATGGAGATGCAAAAAATAACATGGTCGGAGCTGCTGAAATTTCTACCGTGGTCGCTCAAATCCATGAGATATAAATATTGGCGGCATTTAGATTGACCTGCACATTATTGCTGAAGAGATTGACTTGAAACCGAGGACGGTTTCGTTTCAAGGAGGAGAGAATGATATGGCCATACATATTGTTGTACCGCTTGAGATCACAAATATATATGTGCCCAGAATATTACAGATATGTGAAGATGAACAGGAGCTAGATAATGTAACTTGTACAGGTGATGGGACACTAAAAGAGTTGTGCTTGGTTCAGCTTAAAGAGAGAAACCAACAACTAAATATGTCACGTGAGGAAGAGTTTAGTGGAATATTACTGCTTGAAGATGTACATGCATGCAAGTCTGCATGGTGGCCTAATTACTCCGATGGATGTGTTGAGTTTTGCAAGGCAATACTAACGTGCGTTACATCACGGAAAGAAAAGGAGTCCTACTATGATACAAAGAATAAGACGAGATCAGATTGCTCTGGTTCGGTCGAGAAGATTAAAAAAAGAGAGCTATTTATTTTTCTACCATGGAAAGAGAAGACACGTGAAGCTGACAGGAGGAGTCCTAACATGCGTGAATATCTTTCATTGTGTTCCATTGGCTGGGGCCCACCCCATAGAGATCGGCAAGATATTGTGTCAAGTTTAGAGTTCTGTTTAGGAAAATATTATGTCAGCTCTTATCTTTAGTTGTTTTCGTTTGGAAGTCACGAATAGATACGAGTTTAATCATTGTTAGATGGGTCGGCTATACTAGTATAAATAGCCAGGTCACGTTCCATGTAAAGGAGGTTATATTTTTATGATAGACACAATGTGTTTTTAGGGTAAATACCTGTATCGAGTTTTGGGGGAAGCTGTCTAAAAATCCCTAAGTTTTGGAGGAAGCTTTAGAAAACCTCTGTGTTGCGATTTCTCTTCGTGGAAATTGTTTTGTGCGTGAAATACCGTCGTCGAGATTGGTTTTCTCGTCTGGGCATAAGGTTCAAACCCTCTACTTCGTGTACATCGTGTGCGCGGGCGAGAGGTTGCTACTGCTGGTGGTGGAGTGTCGTGAAAGATCGAGCCGCAACAACAGATCGGATCTCGCCATCGAGGTTCGGTCAACATCAGTCCCTTTGCAGAGGGCATCGGGTTGTTGGGTTGAGGAGTTACCCTTGGTGCTTTGGAGTATCAATACTACCCCCAAAAGATCCACGGGTTAAACACCTTTCTTCATGGTTACGGAGCAGAGGCGGTTCTCCCTAGTGACATCTGGCACAACTCGCCCCGTGTGGCAGCTTATGTTGAAGCTGATAATGAAAGGACGTGTCAAGATGCTCTTGACTTGTTGGATGAAGAGTGTTCCCTTATAGCGGCTCGTTCGGCAATATACCAATAAGATCTGCATCATTATCATAGCCGCTGGGTTAAGACCTAGACCTTTCAAGAAGGTGACTTGGTGCTCTGGCTCATCCAAGATCGGACGGATATGCACAAACTATCCCCACCTTGGGAATGACCCTTTGTGGTCAGGAAGAACTTGAACAATGGCTCATACTACCTCATTGATGTTCGAGACCACAAGGACTCGCGCACATCGGAGGAGGAGACCCGCCGACATTGGAACATTGCTCATCTTCGACCTTATTACACGTGAGCAATTGGCTCTTGTGTTGTACATATTTTCATCTATGTATATATTATGGTCAAGTATAATAAAGCTGGCATCCCTGATAATTCACGGCCTCTGTCGTTTCATTTCTGAGTATCTGAGTCTTTATTTTCAACTCATAAAATCACTTGGGGGCTTCCTGGAGCATAGTTGTGACTACCCTCTTGGTCCGGCTTGTACGCCTTGATTAAAAATTACTTGGGGGCTTCCTGCTCATTGAGCATACATATGACTACCCTATTGATCCGACTTATATACCTTGTTGAAAATTCTTGGGGGCTTATTTCCCAAGTTTAAAGGTTGCCAAAGAGAACTTGTGGAGATGCACAGTTCAAACATAGGTATCCTGCCTTGAAAGGCTTAATATCTGTCACTTGGGGGCATCCCTGTTCAAAGAACATAGCTTTTGTTAAACCCTTTCTACTGGCTGGTATGCCAGGTGTAAATCACCAAAATTCCGGTTTATCCTACCTTGTTTGTCTACCACTCCACCCAGGTAATCCTGGAATGACCCGCCGTACTCATGACAGTCAATCTTATAAAGACCCTGAACTTGTCTAAAGTTACAACGGTGGTTGGTCATGTGAGGCTCGGCTTATAGGTTTGAATGAAGGATTAACCTAGTGGCTATGCGACCCATGAACAACACTTGATATTGAGGCTTGGCAGCTATGAAAGCCTTATTTTTTCTGAACATTGTTCAAGTTGATATTTTTGTACCATATTGACATATGGTTTAACATGGTTTAGGCCACGTTGCCTTAATCATTATGGCTCATGCTATGAGTATAGCTGAGGTTTTGATAACCCGTTCTGGCTTTGGACGATAAGTCACCAGCATGTTGAATTATGCACTTGGAGTTGTATGCTCTAAGCTATGGAACTATCATCCTTATTGGATATGGCAATGTAAGCCAAAAGTATCAACTAGTTTCACAGGTATGTTTTACTTGTTGAATATGAATCTGCAATGTTTTGATAACCCGCCCTGATTATAAGACTTTGAAAAATCATCATAATATATTGTGTTAAGCAAGATAACCCACCCTGAGGTAAACCGCCAGGGCACATGTTTATTTGTGCACATACAGACAGCACAATAATATTGGATATGACCCGTCTGATACATCAAAATGATGAAGCATAAACTATGGGTCTTCAAGCATCAGAATGGAAGTTTAAACATATTCAAACAACAAAACATGCATGATGGCATGGTAGATCATTGTTTTCAACTAGCCTGTTACAAGGCAAACATGCAGCCCAAATGATTAAGTGTTTTGAGGCACAAAGTATCATCATGAAATTCATGAGCCGCCGCAGAGGATCAGCTGTCCTGGTCTGGGAGTGTTGACGACTCCGGGTCATCTTGTACTGGTTCATCTTCCTCTTCTTCACCCATTGGTTAGAAGTCAGAGGTAGCCCTGTTGATCCCAGTCAAAGCTCTGAATACAGCTTCGCAATCTATCAAGCTTGGCGGGTCAATATCAGAGGCGAAAGTATGCATATGTGTTGGGGAATAAGGTCCGTGGCCTCATGAATCGGCGCTGGCACTCTTGAATTCTCTTTGGTATAAGCTGCCTGATACTTTGACAAGTCAGTTTCTTCTGTGAGTTGGCTGGCTAGAGGGCGCATTTGTTTGACACAATTGGTGAAATCTACCGCTTCAAAGGGAGGCCCGTCTTCTTTGAACCTTGGGAAACCACTGGACAACTCTTCTGGGTCAATCTCTGCTTGCCATGCTTTGGCCCGGCTTAAAGCGGTGATGGCACTAGCTCGAGCAACTGATAGCTTCAGCTCTTGAACCCTCTGTGGCAGCACGTATATTTTTTCCAACGCTTCCTTGATAAGGAAAGGTGGTTGCTTCTTGTGAGAGGTAGCAGCGATGGCCCTTTGGGCGCCAGTGTACAATTGTTCCACCAAGATATATGCCGCCTTAAGCTTGACACGCATGTCCTGACCCAGTTTGGAGCTGCGGGAGCCTGCATTGATAAAGGTATTGATAAACCAGCTTATGATTGTTGAACATTGGTATTAAAAATTTTCAAATACAAGGATACTTACCAAAGATAGCGGATGTCATGCTATTGATTCGATGCTTTAAACCAGATAACTCATCAGACATTGGTTTAAGAGTAGATTCAACATCTTCAGCTCTCTTTAACAGAGCCGCCTTTTTGGTATCCCAGCCGGCTCTCTTAGCACTAAAATCCTTCTTCAGCTTTTCAGCATTTTCCAAAGTGGTTTTCAGTTCTACCTTGGCTTTGGAAGTTTCGGACTGCTGGAACTTGATATTCTATTGTAGATCAGCGACTTGAGATTCTTTCATATTTAGCTCAGCCTGCAATGAACAGAGACAAGCATTATTTTGGTCTTATTCTTTGAAGTCCCAAGCGTAATACAAGTATGTTACTTGGCGCTTGAGGGCTAATGCATGTTGCTCTTTTAAGGCAAAAATTTCAATGACCTGGTTTAGCTATGAAGATTAAATCGGCCCTTGGAGGTTACATGTTTGGATTTGTTCCTACATATGATGATAAGTCCCAACTTAGCTATGCAGCTTAAGTCGGCCCTTAGGGGTTACATATGTGAATTTTAGCAGTTCAGTTTTGAAGCTCGGCTTACAACTTTCCAATTTTAAGCTGGCCCTTGGGGGCTACATGTTGTGATTCAGCAGTTACAAATGGCAGTAGTATAGCTACAAGATCAAAAAGATTATCTAAATCTGCAGTATATTCCATTCTTATATATTTAGTAGACTTGTCGGCTCATTGATATAAACTTATATGAGAAAGGTCTTGTTAAATGCTTACCTCAAAGCGCTTCTTCATAAGATTGACCAAGCCAGCTTCAAAGTCACGACTGGTATGAAGGAGGTTCAAATAACCCGCGTGAAGCTCTTGAGCATTGAATTGAGCATAGCTCTCCAAGTCCAATTTCCACTTGCCCTTGTCAGCAGCTAAAAATTCTTCCTTGGCAGTATGCTTGGCCAGCACCGTGGGATTCCCCGGTTCATTATATTTGGTGTCGGTGACCACAACATCACCTTCAGCCTCTTCAGTAGGCTTGGCAGGTCTTGGCAGCTTAGCACCTAATGTATCAGCAGTCATGGGGTCCATAGAGGTCTCTGGGATTTTTGGCGGCGGCTCATCAGCAGGATTTTCAACATTCTGCATTGAGGTTTCAGACTCAAGCAGTTGTTGTTCCGGCTCGTGTGCCTTGGGGTCCTCAACCGGCTTGTTTACCTTGGCTTTCTTGCTTGGCTTGGCCAATTCTGCTGATAAAGGAGAAATGAGAAGAGATCAATATGTATATGTTTACAAAGTTAAGACAATAAAGGCAAAGAATTGTTACCCAGGGGCAATCTTGAAAGCCAGAATATGAGTCCCCGTTGAGTTGCCAGAAGATGAATTTGAAGTGCGCCGATAGTTTGAATTAGAAGGGTTAAGGGGTTGTCGAATGAGACCCGCCTTTGGAAAAGCTAAGTCGGAAAGCAGTGAAACCTCTGCTCAGCGCTTGCGAGGAGCCGGTGTGTTGGGTAAGCCAGAGGAAAGAACCCCACCACCACTGTTTCGGGTCATGTGGCAAACCTCATGCTGCTGCTTCTTCAAAATAAAGTTGGGATCCAAGTAAGCCAAAGGGTGAGAAAACCTTACTTTCTGGCTCGCGTGTTGAATTTTTTGTCTCGGTAGAGATTCTGAGTCAGAGGAAAGGATAATTACCTCTTCATCATTCGCACGGCTGGCTTATGCTTCATCCTGATGGTAATCAGTGTTAATAAGATGGTTGAAAAATAAGCCAAGAGAGTCAAGTTCTACCTCCGACTCAGTATCATCCAGAGCAAGCTGCTCTGCGAGGTTGGCCTTCTTCTTGGCAGGCTTCTTGACAGCCTTGCTCTTTGCCCTAGCCTTTTTGGCCGGCTTATCCTGGAGTTTCTTCTTCTAGAATGAGGAGTCAGCCTGCAGAAATTAAAAACAAGAATGAGAAAGCAAATTGGCAGATAATGAGTAAATGGGGAAATTGTTTTAAGTACTTATATCCGGAGCTTTGTTCTTTGTATAAAAAGGAGCCAAGCCGGTCTTACTGCAACCTCTCCAGCTCTCATTAAGCAGGGACTTGGTCATGGTGTTGATGGCGTCGTCATCCATTTCTATCTGACAATGGCGTTGGGGATCTTTGACGCTGCCCGTATATTCGCACATTAAGCTGGGTCGGCGGCTCAAGGGCAAGATCCTCTATGCGACCCAGCACCAGACTAGATCGATTCCAGTTAAAGGCGTTGGCCATTAAGGTTCTAATCTTTGAAAAAGTGGGCATATATTTGGCCTGTGCTTTTGTGTTGATCTGTTCTGGAAGCTGGTGTCTGTTGTTGAGGCGGTTGTCATGGAAACCCGGCGGAGGATTTTCACCTTCTAGAGACATGTCTTGACAATAAAACCATGTTTGGTTCTAGTCCTTAGGATGACTGTGTGGTGAGGCGGTAGGGAAAGTGGCTTCTTTACGCCTCTGAATGGAAATACCCCCCCCCCCAGTTCTAAACTAGGCCCATCAGTGAACTCTGTTTGCCGGTTCAAATAATAGAACTCTCTGAATAGTTCTACGCTGGGCTCTTCTTGGAGATACACTTCACTGAACACTTGGAAATTACACATGTTTGAAACAGAATTGGGCCCGATGTCTTGGGATGGAGTTTGAAAAAATGCAAAACATCGCGAAAGAACTTTGAGCCGGGTGGGGTGAACCCACTGAGGGAATCCTGGACTAAGGGGTCCTCGGGCGTCCGGGCTATGTGATGTGGGCCGGACTGATGGGCCATGAAGATACAAGATAGAAGAACCTTCCCCATGTCCGGATGGGACTCTCCTTTGTGTGGATGGCAAGCTTGGCGTTCAGATTATGCACTTTCCTTCTTCTGTAACTAACTCTGTACAACCCTAGATCCCTCTGGTGTCTATATAAACCGGAGGGTTTAGTCCGTAGGGCAAGATCACAATCAAACAGGCTAGACATCTAAGGTTTAGCCATTACGATCTCGAGGTAGATCAACTCTTGTAACCCCTATATTCATCATAGTCAATCAAGCAAGAAGTAGGGTATTACCTCTGTTAAGAGGGACCGAACCTGGGTAAACATCGTGTCCCATGCCTCCTTGTTACCTTCGATCCTCAGACGCACAGTTCGGGACCCCCTACCCGAGATCTGCCTATTTTGACACTAACATTGGTGCTTTCATTGAGAGTTCCACTGTGTCGTCACCAGAAGGCTCGGTGGCTCCATCAACCATCCACAGCAACACCACCCCGAGGGAGACTTTTCTTCCCGGCCAAATCTTCATATTCGGCGACTTCGCACTGCGCGCCAATTCGATTGGCCATATGTAGCAGATCGACAGCTACGCCATTGGTCATCATATCAGTTTTGGAAACCTAAACTATGTCGCTGATATCCGAGGAGACTTGATCTTCCAAGGGTTCACGGCCTCAACTGCTGCTCCGGCCTCAGATCCGAAACTCCTCACCGAGTCCGAAGATGGGAGTTTAGAACCCGTCGGGCTCCTCACAGCCACAGAGCTCAACACTGGAGATATGGAGGGAATCGCTTCACCGGCCGGCCTGGAGTCACTCATGGCTCCCTTTATCCTCACCGAGCCGGATTCACCTCCAAGTACCAGCTCCTAACTCTCAAGGTTCGTGTTGCTCGAGCTCGGCCAGGGAACTCTTGTCCCGTCCCGCTCCATGGATTCTCGCTTCCTTGTCCATACCTCGCCCTTACACGAGGCTCTAGATCTAATACGATCTCTCGCCATTTCGGAAGAATCGCTGCCAAACTATGCCCAGCCCACACTAGGGGCTAAGAGCAGGGAGTTTTACGTCCCACCCACCACCCACTTCATAGCCACTGTCGAGGACTTAACCGACATGCTTGATTACGCTTCCGAGGACATCGACGGCATGGACGACGATGCCAGAGAAGAACAAGGCCAGAACCCGCCGCTCACGGGACGCTGGACAACTACCTCTAAGTATGACGTGTATATGGTGGATACACCCAAAGAAGATGACGGTGTTTGGGTTATAACTATTAGTATAAATCGCCCAAGAGGGGTCGGGTTATACCTATGGCGATTCATCATATGAAGCCCACGAAGATATTGAAGATGGCGGTTCAAGATAAGGGCCCAAGGCCCAAAGGTGACTTAAGTACCGTAGGGGTAAACCGCCATATATGTAAAGACTTGTATTGTAAGGCTTGTAAAGATAGTCACCGAGCTGGACACATTATCTATGAGCCGGCCGGGACTCTGTGATCCGCTGGGCATCAACTTATGTATATAAAGGGACGACCCGATGGCGGTTCAGGACAAGAAACAACAAATCAAAAGCTAGGTCAAGCGGATTCGCTCCCTGGTAATCGAGACATAAGCAATACCACCTCAAACTGGATTAGGCCTTTACCTTCATCGCAAGGGGCCGAACCAGTATAAACTCCCGTGTCCTTTGTCCCGTTTAACCCCTTTAAGCTACCTAGTTGCAATGGCTCGACGACTAAGTCCTTTTGCTAGGACATCTGCCGTGACATTTCCATCACAGTTGGCATCCACCGTGGGGCCAACGCACGATGGTTTCGAGTTCTTAAAGGGCAGCTTCGAAGGGCTCAAGGGAAACGTTGTGGGCCGGATAACCAAGAGTCGTCGCGGCAAGCTCTAGATCGACAACACAGGCTGGGGCCCCGAGGCCGGCTCAATTGAGTACGGGTACCGGGCCCCCTTCGGTGGAATCCACGTCTTCATCAGCAAGATCGGCGAGCCGGGCCCTGAGCTTGACATCTGCACCGACATCATTGAGACGGATCAGCATGCGAGACCTGCCCCATCTCAGCCCGCTGTGAAGCGTGCCTTACTGGGATGCATCCATGGAGCGGAATTTGATGAAGGATCTATGTCTGGCGGTGAGATGGCCATCTACTCTGATGTTGAGTCGTCCACGGGCAAGACTACTTCGTTGTATCAGCTACAAGACGGCGGGTTTGGGGGCTATTCCGATTGCAACAGTATTCTTGACCCCTATGAGCCGCCAAACAGAGTTGGGATCTTCATGGCTGGGATGCAGCCTGAGCAAAATTCTTCAACCGCTGCGGTGATGATTTCCGGGTCAGCAACGGTGACGGCAGCTAGGGCAGGAGGCCCTGCACGCCCACTGGCTCAGGTTTTGATGGCTTTATTGGATAAATCGATGGCTCTATTAACAACTGTGGTCAACCCGAAGAATCAAGCTCAACATGATGCGAAGGTGGCAAAGTTATGTGATGAGGTAGCACTAGCCAAGGAAGACCTGGCGGCAGAGGACATTAGGATAGCCGCGGAACGGGCTGCTTTAGATGCTCAGGCCCAACGGATTCAGTCAGAAGCTTTCCGGCTTACGATGGATCAAAATGGATCAAATGAAGTCATGAGAAGGAGGCACCAGACGCGTTTACCTCCGGTTTATGAGGCGAGAAACCACTTTTGCACGCCTGGAGCGAGGACCAGTAACCCGCCGGAGATAAATCGGGCTACGACACCCAGAGTTGGAACACCGGTTCAACCACGCATGACGGAACCCCCTCGTCTGAATACCGCTCCACCTCAGCATGTACCGACACCATCGGGTCATTACTCTGATCCTTTTGAGAACATGATTGTTGCAACGGCACCATTGGCTGCTCTCCAAGTGGATGGCGACTCTCCAACGGCGGTTGAAACACGAAGGGCCAGAGAACTTCTTCAGACAGCATTGGCACAGCAGGAGGCATATTCTTACAGTCGGGATAGGATTCACTCGACCCCTCGCCCAAGCCAGAGTTATAGCAGGCACATGGACTCTCCGGCCATTTCAAGCAATGTCCGGCACCGTAACCAGCCGCGTGGGCATGACCCGATGCGTGATGGAGCGAATAACTTGGTCGAACAGGACAGAGTGCGTCAAGAGGCCGAGCAGGCGGCTCAGCAGGCGGCTCACTAGCCCCTTCCGGTTTACCCAACTACTTCGGTAGAGGCAGGTGTGACCTCTAGATCTACGGGTGTGCCCTGTTTGGTGCCGGCTCTACGTAATAAACGTTTGCCCAAGGATTTCAGAGGACCTTGCAAGGTGCCTAATTACACCGCCGACTTACCCCCTGAGGCATGGATTGAAAGTTATGAGTGGCCATGGAACTGTTGGAAGTCAGTGACGCTGCGTGTGCTAAGTACTTCACCATGATGCTGGATGGAATGACCCGTACTTGGTTAAAGGGGCTGCCGGCTAATTCCATTGGGTCATGGGCTGAGTTAAAGGCCCGGTTTATTCAGAACTTTAAGGACACATGCAAGCAGCCCATGTCAATTGTGGACTTGGCTACTCGCGCCCAAGAGGAGGGTGAATCAATGACCCATTGGGTGCGCCGGGTCAAAGCTATCATACATTCATCTGATAACATGAATGTCGGCTCTGCGGTCTTAATGTTGGAGAAAAATTGCCATTTTTTTCCTCTTAAACAGAAGTTGGGGCGGCTCAAGAGCGATTGAAATGATATGGGGCAGCTTATGGCAGCTCTAGTCAAATATGTCGACTCTGATAGTACCAAGGACCCCGAACCTGACGATGAAAAGACAGGGAAGGGAAATGATAACCCACAACTATAGGGGATCAATTGTAGCCTCTTTCAATAAGTAAGAGTGCCGAACCCAACAAGGAGCTAGAGGTAGAACAAATATTCCCTCAAGTTCTATCGGCCACCGATACAACTCTATGCACGCTTAACGTTTGCTTTACCTAAAACAAGTATGAAACTAGAAGGACTTTGTAGGTGTTGTTGGATAGGTTTGCAAGAATATAAAGAGCACGTAAATAAAAACTAGGGGCTGTTTAGGTAAAGAAGCAATAAAGTTAGTATAGAGAGTGTGGAAAAGTGGTGGTAGGAGTTGTGAAATTGTCCCTAAGCAATTGACTACTTTACTAGACCAATAGCAAGTTTTATGTGGGAGAGGCCACTGCTAGCATGTCATCCCTGACTTGGAATTCTATGCACTTATGATTGGAACTATTAGCAAGTATCCGCAACTACTAACGTTCATTAAGGTAAAACCAACCATAGCATTAAGATATATTGGTCCCCCTTCAATCCCGTATGCATCAATTTCTATGCTAGGTTGAAGCTTATGTCACTCTTGCCCTCCAATACATAGTCCTATCAACATACAACTAACCCTATGGTGTGATCCACGCGCGCGCTCATATGATGGGCACCAAAGGACAGCAACATAACCACACACAAATTAAACCAATCATAGCAATTCACCAATTACCAAAAGGACAACGAAAATCTACTCAGACATCATAGGATGGCAGCACATCATTTGAAAATATATGAAGCATAAAGCACCATGTTCAAGTAGAGGGTATAGCGGGCTGCAGGAGAGTGGACCGCTGAATATAGATGGGGGAAGGTGATGACGATGTTGGGGAATATGACGGAGGTGTTGGTGTAGATCACAGTGATGATGATGGCCCCGGCGGCGTTCCCGCGCCACTGGGAGAGAGGGGGGAGAGCCCCCTTCTTCTTCTTCTTCTTCCTTGACCTTCGCCCTAGATGGGAGAAGGGTTTCCCCTCTGGTCCATGGTCTGCATGGCGTGGGAGGGGCGACAGCTCCTCCGAGATTGGATCTGTCTCTCTCTGTTCTGCATTCCAGATTCCGCCCTTTCACTGTTTCTTGTATTCCTGGAGATCCGTAACTCCGATTGGATTGAAACCTTCACCACGATTCGTTTCCGGATATTAGCTTTCTTGTGGCAAAAGAAGAGCAGCAATCGCCTTATGGGGTGTCCACGAGGGTCAGGGGCGCGCCCACCCCCTGGGGCGTGCCCCCTGCCTCGTGGGCCCCTCGAGCATCGTCTCGCATTGATTCTTCTTCCCAAAAATCATAATTATTCCAAAAATATTCTCCGTCCGTTTTTATCCCATTTGGACTCCGTTTGATATGGGTTTTCTGCGAAACATAAAACATGTAACAAACAGGAACTGGCACTAGGCACTGGATCAATATGTTAGTCCCAAAAATAATATAAAAAGTTGCCAAAAGTATATGAAAGTTGAATAATATTGGCATGGAACAATCAAAAATTATAGATATGACGGAGACGTATTAGCATCCCCAAGCTTAATTCCTGCTCGTCCTCGAGTAGGTAAATGATAAAAAAGATAATTTTTGATGTGGAATGTGTAGGATCGAAAGTATGTCTAGAGGGGGGGTGATTAGACTAATTGACCAAATAAAAATCTAGCCTTTTCCCAATTTTAATTCTTGGCAGATTTTAGCAACTTAGCACAAGTCAAGCAATCAACCTACACATGCAATTCTAAGAGTATAGCAGCGGAATATAAAACAATTGCATATGAAGGTAAAGGGAGGAGTTTGAGGAGGCAAACACAATGTTGACACGGAGATTTTTTATCCGGGGTTCCGATAGGTGGTGCTATCGTACATCCACGTTGATGGAGACTTCAACCCACGAAGCGTAACGGTTGCGTGAGTCCACGGAGGGCTCCACCCACGAAGGGTCCACGAAGAACCAACCTTGTCTATCCCACCATGGTCGTTGCCCACGAAGGACTTGCCTCACTAGGGTAGATATTCACGAAGTAGGCGATCTCCTTGCCCTTACAAACTCCTTGGTTCAACTCACAATCTTGACGGAGGCTCCCAAGTGACAACTAGCCAATCTAGGAGACACCACTCTCCAAGAAGTAACAAATGGTGTGTTGATGATGAACTCCTTGCTCTTCTGCTTCAAATGATAGTCTCCCCAACACTCAACTCTCTCTCACAGGATTTGGTTTTGGTGGAAAGAAGGTTTGAGTGGAAAGCAACTTGGGGAGGGCTAGAGATCAAGATTTATGTGGTAGGAATGGAATATCTTGACCTCGACACAAGTGTAGGTGGTTCTCTCTTAGAAAATGTATGTTGGAAGTGTAGGCATGTTTTGATGGCTATCTCCACGAATGAAGAGTGGGTGGAGGGGTATATATAGCCTCCACACAAAATCTAACCGTTACACACAACTTACCAAACTCGATGGGACCGAATCGTGAAACTCGATGAGAACGATTTGGTAAATAATTTGACCGTTAGGAATTTCGATGGGACCGACATGTCAACTCGGTGGGACCGATATGGTTAGGGTTAGGGCATAACGTAATCTCGGTGAGACCGATTACACAAACTCGGTGAGACCGATTTTGGTAATAGACACACAGAGAGTTGGTCAGGCAAACTCAATGGGACCGATTCGCTCATCTCGGTTGGACCGAAACGTTACAAAAGGGAAACAGAGTGTTTGCATTGCAATCTCGGTGGGACCAGTCGCTCATCTCGGTTTGACCGAAACGTTACGAAGGGAAACAGAGAGATTACAATCCCATCTCGGTGAGACCGAGATCCCTATCGGTGAGACCGAAAAGACTAGGGTTTCTGGCAGTGCCTATGTCAACTGAACTCGGTGGCGCCGGATAGACAATTTCGGTGGGGCCGAGTTTGACTTTTGGTTTGGGACATATGTGGATGTGAGAAAGTAGTTGAGGGTTTTTGGAGCATATCACTAAGCACTTTGAGCAAGAAACTCATTAAGCAAAACCTCATCCCCTCTTGATAGTATTGGCTTTTCCTATGGACTCATTGTGATCTTGGATCACTAAAATAGAAAATGTAGAGTCTTGTGCTTTCCTGAAATATTTATCCTTTTGTCCTTAGCATTTTGAGGAGTCCACTTTTCTCATCCATGCCATGCCAATCATTGAGCTTTCCTGAAATATTTATCTTGAAATAGCATTAGCTCAATGAGCTATATGTTGTTAGGAATTACCAAAACCACCCAGGGATAGTTGCACTTTCAATCTCCCCCTTTTTGGTTATTGATGACAACATATAGGTCAAAGCTTCGACAAATATTAATAAGATTGAAAAACATCGTCGCTTTGAGAAGTATGTGATAAGCAAGAGCTCCCCCTAAATTTGTGCATTATTTAAAATTTTCTTCGGACTGCAAATGGACAATGTGTTAGGATCATGGGTTACTCTTTCATGTCGCATACATCTTGGTTGAGCGCTCAAAATGATAATAATTGAACACATGCACTCATCACCAAGCAAAGTGAATGATCATATCAGGATATAAGACATAGTATCATCCAACAAGCATTAAAGGTAGCATATGATCAAACACATGATCATTCAAGTATCTCACAAAAGACATTATGTATCAAGAAAGCACACAATAAATAAGTTCAACCACCAAAAACAAGAGAGATCAAAAGCAACACTCTCTCTCTCTCTCGAAGCCTATGATCTATACATTTTCTCCCCCTTTGGCAACAAGTTACCAAAAAAATCAAAGAATGCATAGTGCTAAATGACTCTCAGGCTTGGTCTTCATGAGGTGGTGTAGAGATGACTCCAAGGACGAAAGCGTCTGTTGATGTAGTTGGAGCTGGTGGCACCAAGGCGTGGCGGTGGTGCGATGATGTAGCTCTAGTATCCGCACGAACCTGCAGCAGATCTCTGTCCTCTGGGCACTCTAGCAAAATCATCTGTAGCAAACTTGCCCTTCTTCTCCTCCACATCCTTCTGAAGTTGCTCAACTGCAGTTTGGATCTCAGTAACCTTGACATCAAGAGCATAGAATTTCTGCTCAATGATCCTCTCCAGACTCTCCTGGTTTTGAGTCGGGGTGGCCAAGCCCTTCTCAATCCTCAAGGTGGAGGCAATCAGATAGCCAAGCTGATCTTGCTTGCTCTTCAGGAATACATGAGATGCCTCTTCAGCAGTTGGCATCTTTGCAGCTTTCTTTGCCCTTGCCTTCTCTCTCTTCTCATGTGCTTGAGCTGATGACGGTTCATTCTCATTCATCACAACAGTTATCTTCAAATTCAGGGTAGATGGGCAGGTGCTCCTTATCCAAAAGATATTTGCCTTTGCCCATCTTGGAGTTGATGAGCTCCTGAATTTATGGGGCATACCCACAAGATCTCTTCTGGTCAGCTGCAGTCCTCTTGATTGTCTCCATAATCAGACTCATGAATTTAAACTTCTAAGGCACATCAAACAAGTGTAGCAAATTTATAGCATGTCCTCTGATCATCTTGTGATCACCTGACTTGGGCAGCAATGTGTGCCTTAGGATCCAGTCGATGGTAGGCAGACCAGACAGCAAGAAATGGATAGATCCAAACTTATGAGTCTCTATAGCATCATCTGGGATCTCCTTGTACATGTGTGCCATAGTGTTGTGGTCTTTCTTCTTTTCAGCATAAACATCCAAGTCATCTTCAGTTTCTTTTGGAGCATTGATCAACTGAGCCCATTCTTCTACAGAGGATTGGTACCTAGTACCTTCTGACATCCAGATGATCTTCTCATCTAGGTAGAAGTGGGCAGTGGAGTAAAACTGCATGATCAGTTCATCATTCCACTTGGTGAGCTTCTGGGCAACAAATGCCTCAACTCCACATGATTTAAAGTTGTCATATACTCCTGGATAGTGATCTTCATTCTCCTTGATGTACTCCTAGTTGACCCATCTCATGTCACAGACAATAGGCTTCTTGTCAAGAAAAATTGTCTCATAGAAGTCTTGTTGTTCTTTACTGTGAAATATATAGTCAACAACAGTTCTCCCCCTGACAGCATATGGATCAGACTGTCTCCACAATCTCAGTCCTGAGTCCTTTCTGATTTTCATGTTCTCTGCAATAGGATGAGCATCATTGTGGTCAGGGATCTTGGGTTTCAGTTTTCTCAAGACAAGAGAATCATCTTCTTCCGCAGCTTCAGGCACTGGGGCCTTGTTCTTCTCCTCAGCAGGTATACTTCTGGTGTTCCTCTTGGGTTTAGGCTTTGGAGCTGGAGCGGCAATCTTGGGAGCAGCTTTGGGCTTAGATGGAGCAGCCCCTGATTTGATTGCATCTCCCATGAGCTTCTGAGCTTTGGGTGCTGGAGCAGCATCCTCTTCCTCTTCATCTTCCTCATCAGAATCTCTTCTTATGGAGGGCTTGCCCAGGACTTTGGCAGTAGTTGTTCTTACCCTCTTCTTCTTCTTGGCTTCACCAGCAGCTTCTTCTTCAGACTCAATTGTGAACTTCATAGTTTCACCCGTGGCAACCTTCCTAGGTTTGGATGTGGGCACTCTCCTGGCAGGTGCCTTCTTGTTCATGCCTGGCTTTGTGGTAGCAGTTGTGCCATACTCCTTTTTCAGCACCTTCTTCTTTGAAGTGGCCTCATCTTCAACAGCCACATAATCCTCTTCTTCAGAATCTGAGGTTTTCTTCTTCCTTGTCCTGGTAGCTGCCTTTGGCAAGTTGCTGGGTGTGCTCCTGCTACCCTCATCATAACTGCTTGAGGGACTAGTGCCCTCACTCAACTGAGCTTGCTCTTCAGACTTGTTCTGGCTATCACTTTGATCAGACATTTTTGCAAACTCAGTGACAGCAGACCCTGTGAATGGATATAGATGAGTAGAGTGGGTGAGCATCACAAAGTGCAGAGGTTTTGCAAAATAATTGAGTCAAAAACTTAGTTTTAGTTTTCCACAGAAAGCATTTCGGAGCTACCGATTTGTAAACTCGGTGATACCGAAGCAACTTTTGGAACCTAAACTAGTGAACTCGGTCAGACCGAGTCACAGTTCGGTGGCACCGAGACTGCTAGGGTTTCACAAAGAATCGAACTCGGTCACACCGATTTGCAATTCTCGGTCAGACTGAAAATCACATGTGCAATGGCCTAAGCCAAATCGATGAGACCAATTTCAACAACTCGGTCGGTTCGAGATGAGTTTGGCGGAAACCTATCCCTAAATTTTCAAATCAAATCTAATCTACATGACGCTTTCGCTGGATAGAATGATTTCAAACGTGGCAAGAATCATGGCAAAGCAATGTGCTAGGAATCAAAGTTAAAGAATAGCACAAAGTATCAAGTTCATACCCTAACTCGGCGGTGAACTTGCTATGGTGGCAACGGTGGGGCAGAATGCCGTTGACGGCGGCGGAGACCAGCGGCGGGAGGTTGCTAGCGGCGAGAGGATGATCCGGAGACCCGAGGAAGCAGAGCAGGCTACGCGCGGGTGAAGAGTTTCGAATTTTTTTCCAAAATTTGACCCCTAAGTATATATCGCCTGGCCCTGTCGGTGTGACCGAGTGGAACAACTCGGTGGCACCGAGATGCAAAACTATAAGCAGTTACTGCAACTCGGTGTGACCGAAAGGTTCTAATCGGTTGAACCGAGAATGAAAACCTAGATCAACTTAGTGATCTCGGTATGACCGAAAGGGGTGAATCGGTCAGACCGAAATGCACAAAGAGGTTTTGGAAGTTTAAGTCTATGAAGAATCGGGGACTTCGAGTGCTCCTCACATAGAGTGGTTCAAATCTAACTTGATCAAACTTTTTGATGTAGCATGAATAGAGTTTGAGACAACAAAAGCATAGATAGCTAGAGAAGGTTCTTAGGCATTCTTGTCCATCCACTTGGAAAAAGAAAAGAAACCAACCAATCAAAACAACAAGTGGATGTCCTCGAATGAGTAATATATGCAACCAACATGCTCACACAATAAAATGGCAAATGAAATATGTGGCAAAGCATGCACAAACACACTAGCATCTATCAAGCAATTGGTGATGACAAGGTCATCTATATATGAGTATATTGACCTAGGAGTCAAATGAGAACATTTGATCATAGGTCATACTCATCGTTTAAGCACAAGTGGGGTTACCACTTTTACATAAAGCATCGTTGTGTTCACACCATTAGAGTTGCTTTAGCTCAATTCTTAGAGTAAAGCTCCCCCTAGATGTGAGATCCCCCCTAAGAGGGATGAACTAACCTTGGGTTTTGTCGATGATGACTTCATGTAGGTGTTGAAGATGTGGATGCTCAATGTTGATGTAGATCATTTGGAGCAATCCATTGGAGTGAGTTGCACTTTTAATACCTACACGGGTTAGTCCCACAAGGAACAAACAAGGATATCCATAGACATAGAGTGATGCACACACAAGAAGATGCCCATGAAAGCATTAGGTTACCTTGTCCCTTGTCTTACCAACAAGAGGGTTTGTGACTCCTTGAACTAGTGCAAGATGTGGAAGTTGATTGCACTTGTCCTTGCCAAAATGATATGAGTGAAGTATGTTGGCGGAGTCACCCTCAAGAACTCTCTAGTTCTTCTTCTTTGGGATCCACATCATCTTGATGGGAATCCTTGGAGTTGTAGTTGTACTCGATGAAGTAGAACTTGATGTAGTCTTGGGAACCCACTTGACCAAGGCCTTAGGAGCTTCTTCAAATGCATCAATCTCCTCTTGAAGCTTGTCCTTGCCTTTTTGCTTGTGGTCTTGTGGTGGAAGATCATCTTGAGCTTGTGTTCCTTTGAAATAAGTAGGATCGTACTTCTCTTGTTGAGGAACAAACTACGTCTTGGGGTATTGATCTTCTTCCCACTCAACTCCATTGGCATTGAACTTTCGTTCAAAACCAACACCTTGATTCTTCCGGTGCCTTCCTTGCTTGCGTACAATTTCCTCGAATTGCTTACTTCCAGCAAGGCTCTTGTAAACACCTTTCTCTATAATTACCTTCAATAAGCTATTTTCTTGCTCAAGTGTAACTTGGCTAAGAGAATCATTAGTGGAATCAAGAGAACTACTAGAAGCAACAACATTGGATTTAGCATGATTAGTGTTATTACTAGAAGAAGAATCTTTCTTGTTCTTGTTACTAGACTTGACTAGTGGCATGTAAGTAGATAAGAGTAACCGCTTGGCAATGTAAGAAGAACTTTTCTTGCGAAGATCATCATTGATTGCCTTTAAAAACTCATGCTCTTGCTCAAGGTTGAGCTTTTCAAAGCGTAACTTCTGATGAGTCTTTAAAAGTTCTTGATGATCTTCCAAGATAGTTTCATGAGCTAACTTAAGAGTGTTTAGTTCTTTAGTTAGGAGCTCAATCTTCTCCTTATCACTGTCATTCATTTTATCTTGATTAGCATGATTATTTGACGTTTCATCATAGTATTCATCACTAGAGCTATCAACAAGTAAATCATCATCACCTAACAAGTCATCTTCATCACTATTGAAATCGACACACTCGGAGTGTGATACCTTTGTGCCTTTAGCCATGAAGCATCTTCCAATTCCTTCATTTGGTGAGTCAAATATGTCATAGGAGTTGGTTGACACAAGTGCTAGACCGGCAACACCTTCATATTGAGTATATTCGGAGTCGGAGTGATAGCTTCTCTCGGAGTGATTGTCAGAGTCGGAGCCGGATACCCATTCACCAACATGAGCTTAATGTCTTCGTTTTGTGTAGCTCCTTGATGACTTGTCCTTCCTTTCTGAATCCTTGCTTCTCCGGGATGTTCTTCATTCATAACGATCATCTCTACTCCTTCTTTCTCTTGATGGTGATTCTTCTCTTCTACTCCTTCTTTTTGGAGAATCTTCTCTTCTTTTGTAGGGTCTTCCACAATTGTAGCAATTACGCTCATGACTAGAAGATCTTTTGTCATTGTAGGACCTTGACTTGGAACTTCTTTCCTTGCTTCTACTCTTGTATAACTTGTTTAAGTTCTTCACGATTAGGCTCAATTCTTCATTGAAGGTTTGTTTCTCACTTGATGATGTGGGAGCTTCACATGAGGCTTTGTAAGCACCACTTGACTTGTTGTGGAGCTCTTCTTTATCCTTGAGTGACATCTCATGAGCAACAATTCTTCCAATGACTTTGGTTGGCTTGAGATCTTTGTAATTGGGCATCATTTGGATCAATGTGCACACGGTATCATATTTTCCATCCAAGGCTCTTAGGATCTTCTTGATGATGAATTTGTCGGTCATATCTTCACTTCCTAAGCTGGCAATCTCATTTGTGATGAGAGCAAGCCTAGAGTACATTTTAGCGACGCCTTCACCATCCTTCATTTTGAACTTGTCAAGTTGACTTTGAAGCGCATCCAATTTGGATTCCTTGACGGAGTCGGTACCTTCGTGCATGTCAATCAAAGTATCCCAAATTTCCTTTGCATTCTCAAGACGGCTGATTTTGTTGAATTCTTCGGGGCACAATCCGTTGAAGAGGATATCACAAGCTTGAGCATTGTATTGCAGCATCTTCAACTCTTCCGCGGTAGCTTCACGGTTCGGTTCTCTCCCAGAATTCACCTTGCAAGCCAATACACACAATAGCCCAAACGGCGGGGTTATGTCCAAGAATATGCATTTTCATCTTATGCTTCCAACTAGCAAAATTTGTACCATCAAAGTAAGGACCTCTACAGTGGTAATTTCCCTCGCTAGACACCATACTCTCCTAGGTTGTGAAACCAAGGCTATGACCACCAAAAGCTATGGAAATCAAAGCAAATGGAGACCAAAGCTCTGCTACCACTTGTAGGATCGAAAGAATGTCTAGAGGGGGGTGATTAGACTACTTGACCAAATAAAAATCTAGCCTTTTCCCAATTTTAGTTCTTGCAGATTTTAGCAACTTAGCACAAGTCAAGAAATCAACCTACACATGCAATTCTAAGAGTATAGCAGCGGAATGTAAAACAATTGCATATGAAGGTAAAGGAAGGAGTTTGAGGAGGCAAACACAATGTTGACACGGAGATTTTTTATCCGTGGTTCCGATAGGTAGTGCTATCGTACATCCACGTTGATGGAGACTTCAACCCACGAAGGGTAACGGTTGAGCGAGTCCATGGAGGGCTCCACCCACGAAGGGTCCACGAAGAAGCAACCTTGTCTATCCCACCATGGCCGTCGCCCCCGAAGGACTTGCCTCACTAGGGTAGATCTTCACGAAGTAGGCGATCTCCTTGCCCTTACAAACTCCTTGGTTCAACTCAACAATCTTGACGGAGGCTCCCAAGTGACACCTAGCCAATCTAGGAGACACCACTCTCCAAGAAGTAACAAATGGTGTGTTGATGATGAACTCCTTGCTCTTGTGCTTCAAATGATAGTCTCCCCAACACTCAACTCTCTCTCATAGGATTTGGATTTGGTGGAAAGAAGATTTGAATGGAAAGCAACTTGGGGAAGGATAGATATCAAGATTTATGTGGTAGGAATGGAATATCTTGACCTCAACACAAGTGTAGGTGGCTCTCTCTCAGAAAATGTATGTTGGAAGTGTAGGCATGTTCTGATGGCTCTCTCCACGAATGAAGAGTGGGTGGAGGGGTATATATAGCCTCCACACAAAATCTAACCGTTACACACAACTTACCAAACTCTGTGGGACCGAATCATGAAACTCGGTCAAACCAATTTAGTAAATAATGTGACCGTTAGGAATTTCGGTGGGACCGACATGTCAACTCGGTGGGACCGATATGGTTAGGGTTAGGGCATAACGTAATCTCGATGAGACCGATTACACAAACTCGGTGAGACTGATTTTGGTAATAGACATACAGAGAGTTGGTCAGGCAAACTCGGTGGGACCGATTCGCTCATCTCGGTTGGACCGAAACGATATGAAAGGGAAACAGAGTGTTTGCATTGCAATATCGGTGGGACCGATCGCTCATCTCGGTTTGACCGAAACGTTGCGAAGGGAAACAGAGAGATTACAATCCCATCTCGGTGAGACCGAGATCCCTATCGGTGAGACCGAAAAGACTAGGGTTTCTGGCAGTGGCTATGTCAACTGAACTCGGTGGCGCCGGATAGACAGTTTAGGTGGGGCCGAGTTTGACTTTTGGTTTGGGACATATGTGGATGTGAGAAAGTAGTTGAGGGTTTTTGGAGCATATCACTAAGCACTTTGAGCAAGAAACTCATTAAGCAACACCTCATCCCCTCTTGATAGTATTGGCTTTTCCTATGGACTCAATGTGATCTTGGATCACTAAAATAGAAAATGTAGAGTCTTGTGCTTTGAGCTTGATCCAATCCTTTTGTCCTTAGCATTTTGAGGAGTCCACTTTTCTCATCCATGTCATGCCAATCATTGAGCTTTCCTGAAATATTTATCTTGAAACTTGAAATAGCGTTAGCTCAATGAGCTATATGTTGTTAGGAATTACCAAAACCACCCAGGGATAGTTGCACTTTCAGAATGCTACCTAGCATAATCTTGATCATGTAATCTAATCATGGCATGAATATTAAGACACGAGTGATTCAAGGCAATAGTCTATCATTTGACATAAAAGAATAATACTTCGGGCATCCCAAGAAGCAATCATGTCTTTCAAAATATCAATGCTACATAACGCTATCCCTAGAAAATCATATAGTCTTGTATGCTCCCTTTTCTTAACACAAGGTACCCCTCATGCTCATCCCGGTGTCAGCCAAGCAATTGGTTCATACTTTTTAACACGTTTCAGCTTTTTCAACCCTCACGCAGTACATGAGCGCAAGCCATGGATATAGCACTACAGGTGGAATAGAGTATGATGGTGAAGGTTGTGTGGAGAAGACAAAAAGGGAGAAAGTATCACATCGACACAGCTAATCAACGGGCTATGGAGATGCCCATCAATTGATGTCAATGCGAGGAGTAGGGATTGCCATGCAATGGATGCACTAGATCTATAAGTGTATGAAAGCTCAAACTAAAACTAAGTGGGTGTGCATCCAACTTGCTTGCTCATGAAGACATCGGGCATTTGAGGAAGCCCATCATCGGAATATACAAGCCAAGTACTGTAATGAAAATTCCCACTAGTATATGAAAGTGATAACTCAAGAGACTCCATATGTGAAGAACATGGTGCTACTCTGAAGCACAAGTGTGGTAAAAGGATAGTAACATTGCCCCTTCTCTCTTTTTCTCTCATTTTTTAATCTTCTCTTTTTTTGGTGGGCTTCTTTGGCCTCTTTTTTTATTTGGGCTTCTTTGGCCTCTTTTATTTTTCATAAAGTCCGGAGTCTCATCCCGACTTGTGGGGAAATCATAGTCTCCATCATCCTTTCCTCACTGGGGCAATGCTCTAATAATGATGATCATCACACTTTTATTTACTTACAACTCAATATTACAACTCGATACTAGAACAAAAATATGACTCTATATGAATGCCTCCAACGGTGTACCAGGATGTGCAATGATCTAGCATAGCAAAGATATCAAAAAACGGAAAATCCATGAAAACATCATGCTAGCTGTCTACGATCATGCAAAGCAATATGACAATGAATGCTCAAGTCATGTATATGATGATGATTTAAGTTGCATGGTAATATATCTCGTAATGGCTATGGAAATGCCATGATAGGTAGGTATGGTGGCTGTTTTGAGGAACATATAAGGAGGCTTATGTGTGATAGAGCGTATCGTATCACGGGGTTTGGATGCACCGGCAAAGTTTGCACCAACTCTCGAGGTGAGAAAGGGCAATGCATGGTACCGTAGAGGCTAGCAAATTGCGAAAAGATAAGAGTGTGTATAATCCATGGACTCACATTAGTCATAAAGAAGTCATACACTTATTGCAAAGGTTTATTAGCCCTCGAAGCAAAGAGCTACTATGCATGCTCCTAGGGGGGAGGTTGGTACGAGTTAACCATCGCGCGCCCCCGACCTTCACGCAAAGATGAACAATCAAAATACAATGTGTGCCAATTTGGTTACATAGTTAGGAGAACATACATGCATGCTTCGGGAATCACAAACCTTAACACCAATATCCTTACTAAACACAACCATTTACTAGTACCTCCCACATATTATCATCTCTATATCGCAAAACTATTGCAAGGAATCAAACATATCATATTCAGTGGTCTACTGTAAGTGCATCTAGTGCCCCTTAGTGATTTTGGTGTATTGAAGACTTATAGGTTAAGGGACTGATGCGTTTGTGAGTGTACACAGGTCTATAAGTCTATGAGGAGTTTGATATTTACAGAGAAAGTCGACCCCTAAAAATGAAGTTCTTCGACTGAAGACTTTGATATTCTAAAGACTTTCTGAAGACTTTGAAAGTGAAGAAAATGGTGTGACCTTGAAGACTTGATATTCACTTGAGGAACATGAAGCGTGAAGACTTTTGTTTCCGGAGGTTCATTTTCTCTTTCTTGAGTCATAGGAAACACCGTACTGTTAAAGGGGGTTGAGGAAATACTAAGGAAATATTTCCATGTGATGCTCAACTCAAAATCCTACACCTACCAATCCCTTCGAGTGAAGCCATTGGAAATCTCATACAGTTTAGTCATTTTCTTGATGTGAGACGTAGTTCTTCCAGTCACCGAGGACTTTGCTCGACCGAGGAGTTAGGAATTCGCCAAAGGTGAATTGCCTACACAAGTGAGGAACATGATAGCCCCGAGGAATTTGAGAGTCAAATTTCCGACCGTTCTTTATCTTCTTGCTACCGGCTGTCCCAAAATATCTTATCCACCTAACGGTCATATCATTGAAGGGCATTTATGTCTTATCATGTCGCTGCTCCCTAGGCTATAAATAGCCGCCCCTACAACCACTAGCTGGTTGGCTGCTCCGAGAGAACTTGACACTTGTCATTTGAGAGCAACCCATCCTCCGAGGACTTTGAGCGAAAATCATCAAGTGAGGAAAACCCAAAACCAAACCCCCACAAACCCAAAGTGATTGAGCATCATCAAGAAATTGACCCAGCGTGGATCCGGCGCTTGTTACCTTTGAAGATCGTGCTTCTTCCGACGGTTAGGCGTCAAGGTCTAGAGCATCCAAGAGGAATTGTGGATCGCCGAGTGACCAAGTCTGTGAAGGTTTGGAAGTCACCAAGACTTACCACAAGCGATTGGACGAGGCCTGCATGGTCTTAGTTCAAGGAGAATACGGTGAGGATGGGTGTCTGAGTTGCGGCTCGATGATCGGGTGTCCGGACTGCGTGTCCTCGAGTTTAAATACTCGGCCGCTCCAACCAGACGCATAACCGAGACAGCAAGTTGGAACTGGTTTACCAAATCATTGTCTTCACCAACTAACTGGTTCTATCTCCTCAACCCTTTCATTTCCTCATTACTGTGTTGAATGTTTGTTCATGTCTATGCTTGAAGACTTTGACTGAAGACTTTCTCAAATTCCTTAGTTCAATTTCTTCAGTCTGTTTGTCTTCATCTTGTGTTATCCTGTGATTACGCTTTCTGTACTCTGTGCTTGTCTTCATTTCATCATGATGACCATGCTTGTATTCTGTTATGCTTACTTCTGAGTACTTATTTCGCTGCAAGTAGTTCTTCTCTAAGGAATTTCCTCACCAGCAAATTCCTCAGTGAAGAATTCATAAAAATTGCCTATTCACCCCCCCTCTAGTCGATATAACGCACTTTCAATTGGTATCGAGCAAGGTACTCCTTGTTACGTGTGATTTTGGTTTAACCGCCTGGAGTTTTAGTTATGTCGACCGCAGGTATGAAGAAAGTGACATGCCCTATCTTTGACGGTCATGACTATCCCAAGTGGAAGGCCATGATGAGGAAGTGCCTCATGACAATGAACAGCGAGCTGTGGACCGTCATTGAGATTGGTCTTATTGATCTATGCAAGATGGCGGACGCTGATGATACTCGCAAGTACACTCGACTTGACCTCATGGCGAAGGATATCATCTGTTCCTGCCTATCTAGAGATCAATTCGGGCGCATTATGCATCTTGGCAATTCGAAGCTTATCTGGGACCGAATCTCTGATGTCTATGAAGGTCATCGAACCCGTCATGATCCCTGGTTTGAGGACTTCAAGGAATCTCTCAAAACGATGACTTTCGAGCCAGAATCATCATCTTCTGCATCATGTCTCATGGCAGACGGTGCTGAGGTAACCGAATGCTCCTCATCCGAGTTTTGTGATGATGAATCTGATAATGATGAATCTGATAATGATGAATTTGATGATGATATTGAATCTTGTTATACCAAACTTGTTTGCATTGCCACTAAACAACAAACGGCTTTGGAACAAGTTCAAAACATGCTAGACAAAAGTGATGATATGTTGCGTAAAGAAATGGATCAGTCAAAAGCATTGGGTGAATGTCTTCAGAGAATTCACTCCAAGTTTGACGCCCTTCAAGATCAACATAATACCCTCTTGACTGATCATGAGAAGCTTTCTTCTGAATCTCTTCAAAGAAAGGAAGATCTTGAAAAGCTAATAGTGTGTTATGAAGATCTTCAGAAGGAGCGCGATTCATTACTAGCTCAATAAATCAGCGCTTCTCAGGAAGAATTTGTTCCTCCATGCTTAAAGTGCATTGAACGTGAATCTGCTAATTCTTCACCTGAATGTTCAAATGCTTCAACTGTTACAAATTCTTCATCTGCCTCTGCTATCACTAATTCCTCATCTTAGGACATTGCTAGTATCACTGACAATGCAGGGCTAAAGGAATCGTACATGACAGGCATGTACAAAAGCCTCAAAGGGCATCAGACACTTTGTGATGTGCTTAAAAAGCAGATCCTCAACAGAAACCCTAGGAAAGAGGGTATTGCCTTTGAGAGGAAACTCAATGCTGATGGAACATATTGGAAGCTTTGAGCAGGTACCCCAAAACCTCATGGGTTGTTTGCAAAGGGACCTCCAGTTGATCCGTCTAACTTATCCGGCTTTACATGTGAATCTCCTCATTCTTCTGATGAGTCATTTGACTCCAATTATAAACTGTTCAAAAATCAGAATGGTGAAGTATTTGCTAGATATGTTGGCACTAACTGCAGGAACGGTTCCCCTATGAAGAAAATCTGGGTTCCCAAAAGTTATGTTGAAAGTCTTCAGGTGAATGTCCTCAGGACACCATCTGTGAAGAACAAGAACCCCAGATCGAATTCTTCATATGGACCAAATTCCTCACATGGATCAAATTCCTCAAAAGGATCAAAGTCCTCATATGATTATCATCGTGCTAACAATTCTGTCTCGCAGGGTAGAGCTAAGGGCTATGAAGTTGTGCATTATTCTTCAAACCATTATGTTCATAAGTCCTCGAAGAATTACTCTGCTTATTCATATGCTTACCCTAACCCCTCTTATGTGAAACGAAATGGTTTGGCATCTTTGCCACCTTTCTCATATGGTGCTCGCAGAGTGATGAATTCTTTGCCACCCCTCCGGATGTGGGTGGTGAAGAAAAGAACTAATCTCTTCTGCGGTCAGGTCTCGGGCGTGCTTTAACGTCTGAAGAATTTCTTTGGGACTGACGAAATTGCACGAAAGGACGCAGCGAATCATGATGAAATGAACTTTCATTTCACACGTCCTCATCTTGCTATATCATTTCTTCGCTTGATGAAATTCATCTAATGAACTTGATATCATATTCTTCATTGATGAAGCATATGAGATTGTAAGCTACACTAATTCATCTGCAGGATGATCAACCCAAAACTCTTGAATGGGTCCTCGATAGTGGATGTACGAATCACATGATTGGTGACAAGAATCTATTGATGGATGCACCGTTATCACCGTCACCTCTGAAGCATATCATCTTTCTTGACAAAGGCAAAAGTCGTATTGGGTCTTGGTAAGGTTGCAATCTCTAAGGATAAACACATGGACAAAGTCATGCTTGTTGAGTCCTTAGGATACAATCTCATGTCGATCTCAATGCTTTGTGATCTTGATATGGTTGTTGTCTTTGGCAAGTATCGCTGTGTTGTGATTATGGAAGTGACAATTCCAAAGTCTTGAAGGCTTTAGGAGAGGAGATCGTATATTGTTGATTTCTCTACAGACCACAACCAGCCGTGTGTCTACTTGCAAAAGCTTCGAAGGCTGGCTATGGCATCGACGACTTGGTCACGCAGGCATGAGGAATTTGCACACGCGAAGAAGAAGCATGTCATTGGCATTGAGAATGTCAAATTCCTCAAGGATCACTTATCGGAGCTGTGAAGCTGGAAAAATGACCAAGGCCAAGCATCCAAATAAGACTATCATGACCACTACCCGTCCATTCGAATTGCTTCACATGGACCTCTTCGGACCTAATCATTACTCAGCAGTCACTAATGTTGCATCTCTATATGGTTTTGTCATTGTTGATGATTATTCTCGATATACATGGGTACACATTGTTACTTACAAACATGAAGTGCAAGAAGTCTTCAAACGATTTTCCTCGAGGGCTTCAACCAACTTTGGTGTGAAGATCAAGCACATCATAAGTGACAACGGAACTGAGTTCAAGAATTCCAGTCTTGATGCCTATCTTGATGAACTTGGTATTACTCATGAGTTATCTGCTCCTTATACTCCTCAGCAAAATGGCGTCGTGGAGCGCAAGAACAGAACTCTTGTTGAGATGGCTTGCACTATGCTTGATGAATACAAAATGCCTCAGCATTTTTGGATTGATGCAATTGATACTGCGTGCCACATCATCAACAGAGTATATCTTCACAAATTCTTCAAGAAGACGGCCTATGAACTCCTCACTGACAAGAAACCCAATGTGAGTTATTTCAAAGTCTTCGGTGCTAAATGTTGGATTAGAGATCCTCACCACAACTCTAAATTTGCACCGAAAGCACATGAAGGTTTTATGCTTGGTTACGGAAAGGACTCGCACACCTACAGAGTCTTCAACATTGTTCTTCACAAGATTGTTGACACTGTAGATGTGCGGTTCGATGAAACTAATGGCTCGCAAAGAGAGCACCTACCTTCTGTGTTAGATGAACCAGCACTTGAGGATTCTATCAAGTTCAAGGCAACTGAGGATGTCATTCCTACCGAAGAATCTGCTGAAGAATTCATTCATGTTCATGAAGAACATCGAGCTGATGCACCTGAAGAAAATGCTGAGGAAAATGGTGCTGAAGAAAATGCTGATCAAATTCCTCAGCGACAACCAGCTCATCCTCGCGTTGCAAAAGAAGTACAAGTGGAGAAGATCATCGATGACATTAGCACACCGGGTCCTCTCACACGCTCAAAAGCTTCACATTTATCTAACTTTTGTGGGCACTATGCTTTTGTCTCTATCACAGAACCCACTAAGGTAGATAAAGCATTTACGGGCCGGAGTGGATTCAGGGCTATGCAAGAAGAGTTACATCGATTCGAGCTAAACAATGTGCAGGAATTGGTTAATCGCCTGCATCCTCGCAAGCATAATATCATTGGCACAAAGTGGATCTACCGCAACAAGCAAGATGAAAATGGCCTTGTGGTGAGGAATAAGGCACGACTAGTAGCTCAAGGCTACACACATGTTGAAGGAATTGATTTTGATGAAACTTTTGCACTGTTGCTAGACTTGAGGCTATTCACATATTACTTGCTTACGCTAACCATCATGATATCATCTTATATCAAATGGATGTGAAAAGTGCATTCCTCAATGGTAAGCTTGAGGAAGAAGTATATGTTGCTCAACCCCGTGTTTTGAAGATCCAAAGAATCGACAAAGTCTTGAGACTCAATAAGGCTCTCTATGGCCTCAAGCAAGCCCCTCGGGCGTGGTATGATACATTGAAGGAATTCTTTGTGAAGAATGGCTTCACACCGGTTCACTCGACCCTACTCTCTTTACTAAATCTTATGATGGTGAACTGTTTGTGTGCCAAATATATGTTGATGATATTATCTTTGGCTATCTTGACCAACGTTATAGTGATGAATTTGCCTATATGATGAGTGAAGAATATCAAATGTCTATGATGGGAGAGTTGAAATTCTTCTTAGGTCTTCAAATTAAATCGCACAGCGAAATGGCATATTCATATCTCGGAGAAATACCTCAAAGATGTCTTGAGGAAATTCGGCATGCAAGATTGCAAAGGCGTCAAAATTCCTATGCCCACAAATGGCCATCTATGCAATGATGAAAATGGTATTGACTTGATCATAAGGTATACCGCTCCATGATTGGTTCTTTATTGTACTTATGTGCATCTAGGCGGATATAATGCTTAGTGTTTGCATGTGTGCCCAATTTCAAGCTGCACCAAGGAATCACACCATAAGGCTGTGAAGCATATTCTTGATATCTAGCTCACACACCAACACTAGGATTATGGTACCCCAAGGGCTCTGCTTTTGATTTCATTGGATATTCGACTCGACTATCTTTGGTGATCGTGTGGACCGCAAGTCAACATCTGGTACTGTCATTTCCTCGGACGATCTTTGGTCCATTGGTCCTCGAAGAAACAGCGATGCGTATCACCGCTCTCTCTCTTTGAAGCTGAATACATTGCTGCTGGCTCATGCTGTGCTCAATCGCTTTGGATGAAGCAAACCCTCAAGGACTATGGCGTCAACGTGAAGAATGTGCCTCTCCTCTGCGACAATGAGAGTGCCATCAAAATTGCTCACAACCCGTTCAGCACTCGAAGACAAAGCACATTCAGATTCGTCATCATTTTCTTCGTGATCATGTGTTGAAGGCGACATCTCCATCGAGCATGTGAAGACTGAAGAACAGCTAGCTGATATATTCACTAAGCCCTTGGATGAGAAGAGATTTAGCAAGTTGCGGTGTGAGCTAAATATCTTAGAGTCTTTGAATGTTCTTTGAAAAGGAAATACATCCTAACACTTATGCAAAATTGATGACTTAGATGTGCAACACATGAAGAAACGTTTTTCTTCAATCAATGAAGAATAACACTCTAAGTGTGAAGAAATTAATGAAGAATTTGATTCTCATAACCCAACGACAATTGTACGCGCTGTCTAAAATCATCATTCTTATACGATGGGCCACGCCACCACAAAAAGTTGAAAATCTTCAATTTGAGTTTTTCCTCAGTTTTTGAAATTCTTCAGTTTTTCAAATTCTTCAACTTTGCAAAATCTTCACTGTTTCCGTCGTTTTTCTTCATCGGCTATATATATATGAGTTTATGTCCTCTACAGCATTCACTTATGGCTATTTCTTCAAGTTGCTTTTTTGGCTAAGTGAATGTGATCGGACCCTTCCCCCTCTATGCTATACTCAACCCAATCTATTCACAAATTCTTGATGTGCGTTCTAGTTGAAACTCGTTCAAAGTCTTCACTATATCCTTGTCAGCTGAAGAAATTGCGAACGAAACTTTAAAACAAATCTTATCCAGATTTTCGGTTTTACCGCTCAAACCGTTCCACATCCCATGATGCATCATTATAATCACCCACGATCTTACACGATCTCATCTGCACAGTACGTGGGTGACACATGTCGCGTGAAGGAGAAAGTGCAGGGGCATGTTCGTCCCAAAATCTTCGGGCGAACAGTTTTTCACCGTGGCTATAAATACCCCTCTCCCCTTCCTCACTTCATTTACTCCGCTCGACCGTGCTCTCTCTCGCTCGAGCTCCTCAAACCCTAGCGCCGCCGCTACTCCATCGTCGCCGGTGAGGAAGAGCTTCGTTGCCTCGACCCCATCGCCGTCGTACTCGCGCCGGTTGCGGAAATCTTCACTCCGCCGCCGCCGTAGCTGTCTCCCTCTGCCAAGTTAGGGCGTGGGAGATCTAACTTGACAAACTTCACCGCTGTTCATCTCAGTTCATCGTGTTCTTGATTACGGTAATTAAAAGTTACTTTTATTACTCACTTGATTCTCAAGCTTTCTGAAAATCTTCAAAGGTGTTTTATTCTTCAAATCTTCACACATCTGAACACCTCACACCTCAGATGCTCTTGATCCATTTCTCTAAGCACTCATTTTCTTCAAGATTCCTCAATTGTGTGGATCTTTGATCTGTACAACTCTGGAACCTAAGACAAGAACACTTAGTGAAATTCCTCAAGGCTCAACTGGTCAAATTCCTCAAAACTTGTCTTTTTGAAAAATCTTCTGAGAACGCATATGACCTCGCCAAATTCCTCGCACCTACACTCTGTTCACGAGTACTTATTCCGCTGCAAGTAGTTCTTCGCTAAGGAATTTCCTCACCAGAAAATTCCTCAGTGAAGAATTCATAAAAATCGCCTATTCACCCCCCCTCTAGTCGATATAACGCACTTTCAATTTCTTCATGTACTTTGGAGTAACATATCGATATTCCCTCCATTCTCGTGCCCATCTTCGTTCAATCCTCTGAATGCGCACCTTGCGCTGATTTTTGTTCTCTTTGCCAAATTTGGCTTCATCAGGTGTGCAATAATCCTTGTATATGTCATCAGGGATCTCGAAAGCAGTCATGACCTCAGGTTTCTTTCCTCCTTTCTGCGGTCTCTTTCCTTCAGCCATATTCTTCAGATGAGGAATTTGAACAATTGAACACTTTGAAGAAGTATGCAGTTTTTCTTCGAGGAACGCTGCAAATGAGTTAAGTTGATGAGAACCTAGTGATTCAGCAGCGGGCATGAGTACCTGAGCTCGCGATTCCTGAGGAGGTACTCAAATCACTGACACCCCTCTGCCAAAGCCGAAGAATCCGTTCTCAAGCAAACAGAAGTTCAAGGCTGAAGACTTCTTTTCCGAGCATGTGTTCTTCACTGACTACAACCCATATGACTCTGCTCGCATAAGGAAGAGGCGTTTCTGGACTGCTAGTCAAGCCAACTTCTATTCCTCAGTGCTATTTGACAAGGACAAAATCTTCGATCATGAACATATTCCTCACGTGGATATGGAATCTACGCCATGCTTGAGCCAGTCCTCGGTGTTCTTCACGATGCGGATTACTCAATCTCTACAATGACATCTGTGATTGGAATGAAGAACTCATTCTTCAGTTCTACGCCACACTGCATATCACTAGAGACGCTGAAGATGTCAATTCATGGGTGTTGGATTGGATGACCGAAAACACTCACTACAAGGCACCGGCAACTGAATTGCTTCGTGTCCTTCCTCTTGATCCTCCCCGTGACAGTGCACACTGCATCTACAATGACCCTGAACTGACAAATCATTATATGCAAGTGCTTATGAAGCCTTTGAAGCCTGGGCAGGCCCCATGAACCAAATTCCTCGTCAAGGAATTGCTCTATGTGCCTCGGACTGTCTATCGCATCCTGACGAAGACAATGAGTCCTATCAAAGGCCACGACTCAAATGATGAAGATGTCATTGGCATCATGAAGAATATGCTTTTCAACATCATTCATGGCGTTCCCGTCAACTTCCATGATTTCTTCATGAAGACTCTGGCTAATGTTGCTATGTCACCTTTTGAGCTGAAGCCCTATGCGCCTTGGATTATGAGATTCATAAGGGCAAGATCTTCACTGAATTACAAAGCTGACACTCTAAACCATGGTAGCTACTTGCCTCCCATTGAAGTCCTCAAGCGACCAGTTTCATCATCTGATGACAAAGGCAAGGCAGCTGCTATGATCGATGAAGGCATTCGTCCATTGGATGGTCAATTTCGCCTGGCTACATCTTACTCTACCAATGACGATTCTGCCACACATGACACTGCCGCAAATACCTCAGCCAAGCAAAATCCTCAAGCCACAGCACCCAGGGTGATGACTGACCGTGAGTTACTCCTCAGTCTTCATCAGAAGGTTGATCGCAATCACAAATGGGTAAAGCGTCAGTTTGCTGCAATTCTTCACAACATGACCTCAACCCATAATGCTGTGAAGAAAAATCATTATCACCTTCATGAAACCCTCAACCGCACCTGGGCTGTCCTCACACATGTCTATAGCGCGGAAGAACTGAAGACTATGGGTCTCCAGGAAGCATTTGGTGGTCTCGCACCTCCTCGAATAAATTCAAGAGGGTCAAAGTTCTGATCCGTAGCCAGCTCTTATTCTTCATCGCGTGAAACCGATGAGTATGAAGATTTGGGCGACAACTGCGGCGGGCCCCTGCTACAACAAACAACCCCGACAACGCTGGCGTTCCTCCATCAACTTGAAATTCTTCAGGGGCGTTAGTCCTCAGTTTCAATCCTTTTGGTCATTTGATGACAAAGGGGGATAAATCTGAGTTAGTCTTCAAGCGGGTTTATATTATGGGCGTTTTTTTTAAGTTGCAACTCTCGTTCTTCCGAAACTTTTTATTGGATCGAGTTGTAATCTTAAACCCGATGGTGCTCTGATACTTTTGGATGGTGCTTTTGTTGCACTATGCTCCGATACTTTTGATGCTTTCGGCATGCTTATTCCTCGTTAATATTATTGCACGCATGCTAAATTTCATCAGGCACCATATTTCATCATGCATTTCAAATTCTTCATATTACATATCAAATGCGTATGAATTACAAGATATAGGGGAGTTCTCCATGATTCAACTCTTCAAATGTGCATTGCCTCAAAAGCAAATTCCTCACTATGCACATCTTGGGGAGTTCTTCTATATCTTGCAATCAAATTCCTCAATATCAGTATTTACACTTCATATGTTTATCCCGTTGAAAACTTAACCTATGTTGTCATCAATCACCAAAAGGGGAGATTGTAAGTGCATCTAGTGCCCTTAGTGATTTTGGTGTATTGAAGACTTATAGGTTAAGGGACTGATGCGTTTGTGAGTGTACACAGGTCTATAAGTCTATGAGGAGTTTGATATTTACAGAGAAAGTCGACCCCTAAAAATGAAGTTCTTCGACTAAAGACTTTGATATTCTGAAGACTTTCTGAAGACTTTGAAAGTGAAGAAAATGGTGTGACCTTGAAGACTTGATATTCACTTGAGGAACATGAAGCGTGAAGACTTTTGTTTTCGTAGGTTCATTTTCTCTTTCTTGAGTCATAGGAAACACCGTACTATTAAAGGGGTCGAGGAAATACTAAGGAAAAATTTCCATGTGATGCTCAACTCAAAATCCTACACCTACCAATCCCTTCGAGTGAAGCCATTGGAAATCTCATACAGATTCAGTCATTTTCTTGATGTGAGACGCAGTTCTTACAGTCAATGAGGACTTTGCTCGATCGAGGAGTTAGGAATTCGCCAGGTCTGAATTGCCTACACAAAGAGGAACATGATAGCCCCGAGGAATTTGAGAGTCAAATTTCCGACCGTTCTTGTCTTCTTGGCGCTGTCCCAAAATATCTTATCCACCTAACGGTCATATCATTGAAGGGCATTTATGTCTTATCATGTCGGGCTGCTCCTAGGCTATAAATAGCCGCCCCTACAACCACTAGCTGGTTGCTGCTCCGAGAGAACTTGACACTTGTCATTTGAGAGCAACCCATCCTCCGAGGACTTTGGCGAAAATCATCAAGTGAGGAAAACCCAAACCAAACCCCCACAAACCCAAAGTGATTGAGCATCATCAAGAAATTGATCCAGCGTGGATCGGCGCTTGTTACCTTTGAAGATCGTGCTTCTTCCAGACGGTTAGGCGTCAAGGTCTAGAGCATCAAGAGGAATTGTGGATCGCCGAGTGACCAAGTCTGTGATGGTTTGGAAGTCACTGAAGACTTACCACGAGTGATTGGGCGAGGCTGCGTGGTCTTAGTTCAAGGAGAATACGGTGAGGACTGGGTGTCTGAGTTGCGGCTCGATGATCGGGTGTCCGGACTTCATGTCCTCGAGTTTAAATACTCAGCCGCTCCAACCAGACGTACAACTGAGACAGCAGTTGGAACTGGTTTACCAAATCATTGTCTTCACCAACTAACTGGTTCTATCTCCTCAACCCTTTCATTTCCTCATTACTATGTTGAATGTTTGTTCATATCTGTGCTTGAAGACTTTGACTGAAGACTTTCTCAAATTCCTCAGTTCAATTTCTTCAGTCTGTTTGTCTTCATCTTGTGTTATCATGTGATTATGCTTTCTATACTCTGTGCTTGTCTTCATTTCATCATGATGACCATGCTTGTATTCTGTTATGCTTACTTACGAGTACTTATTCATTGCAAGTAGTTCTTCGCTAAGGAATTTCCTCACCAGCAAATTCCTCAGTGAAGAATTCATAAAAATCGCCTATTCACCCCCCTCTAGTCGATATAACGCACTTTCATCTACAAGTTTTATGTAGGATTTTATGACTAACCATGTGAATGACCAATTCCTGTCATCTCTCTAAATAGATATAAGTGAAGCAAGAGAGCTTAATTCTTTCTACAAAAGATATGCCCACACTCTAACTAATATAAGTGAAGCAAAAGAGCATTCTACAAATGGCGGCTTTCTATGTGAAGAGAAACAGGCAATCCAAACTTCAAATGATATAAGTGAAGCACATGAAGCATTCTATAAAGTCACACTCAAAAGATTTAAGTGAAGTGCAAAGAGCATTCTATAAATCAACCAAGGACTAACTCATACCAGCATGGTGCATAAAAGAAAAGTGAAAACTAAATGCAAAAGACAATCCAAGATTTGCACATATCACATGAATGAAACGAACCGAAAACATACTGATACTTGTTGAAGAAAGATGGAATATCTTCCGGGGCATCTGAAGGAAATATGCCCTAGAGGCAATAATAAAGTTATTATTTATTTCCTTATATCATGATAAATGTTTATTATTCATGCTAGGATTGTATTAACCGGAAACATAATACATGTGTGAATATATAGACAAACAGAGTGTCACTAGTATGCCTCTACTTGACTAGCTTGTTAATCAAAGATGGTTATGTTTCCTAACCATGAACAAAGAGTTGTTATTTGATTAACGAGATCACATCATTAGTTGAATGATCTGATTGACATGACCCATTTCGTTAGCTTAGCACCCAATCGTTTAGTATGTTGCTATTGCTTTCTTCATGACTTATACATGTTCCTATGACTATGAGATTATGCAACTCCCATTTACCGGAGGAACACTTTGTGTGCTACCAAACGTCACAACGTATCTGGGTGATTATAAAGGTGCTCTACAGGTGTCTCCAAAGGTACTTGTTGGGTTGGCGTATTTCGAGATTAGGATTTGTCACTCCAAATGTCGGAGAGGTATCTCTGGGCCCTCTCGGTAATGCACATCACTTAAGCCTTGCAAGCATTACAACTAATGAGTTAGTTGCGAGATGATGTATTACGGAACGAGTAAAGAGACTTGCCAGTAACGAGATTGAACTAGGTATTGGATACCGACGATCAAATCTCGGGCAAGTAACATACCGATGACAAAGGGAACAACGTATGTTGTTATGCGGTCTGACCGATAAAGATCTTCGTAGAATATGTAGGAACCAATATGGGCATCTAGGTCCCGCTATTGGTTATTGACCGGAGACATGTCTCGGTCATGTCTACATTGTTCTCGAACCGTAGGGTCCGCACGCTTAAAGTTACGATGACAGTTACTTTATGAGTTTATGTATTTTGATGTACCAAAGGTTGTTTGGAGTCCCAGATGTGATCACAGACATGACGAGGAGTCTCGAAATGGTCGAGACATAAAGATTGATATATTAGACGGATATATTTGGACACCGGAAAGGTTCCGGATGAGATTGAGATTATACCGGAGTTCCGGGAGGTTACCGGAACCCCCCGGTAAGTATATGGGCCTTATTGGGCCTTAGTGGAAGGGAGGAGAAGGAGCAAGGGGGCGCCCCCAAGCCCAATCCGAATTGGGAGGGGGCCTGTCGCCCCCTTTCCTTCTTCCCTCCCCCCTCTTCCTTCCCTCTCCTACTCCTAATAGGAAAGGGGGGCCAAACCTACTTGGAGTAGGTTTGCCCCCCCTAGGGCGCGCCTCCCCTCTTGGCCAGCCCCCTCCTACTCTCCCCCTTTATATACGGGGAAGGGGGGCACCCCATAGACACACAAGTTGATCTTCGTGATCGTTGCTTAGCCGTGTGCGGTGCCCCCCTCCACGATATTACACCTCGGTCATATTGTAGCGGTGCTTAGGTGAAGCCCTACGACAGTTGAACATCAAGATCGTCACCACGCCGTCGTGCTGACGGAACACCTCCCTGAAGCTCTGCTGGATCGGAGCCCGAGGTGCGTCATCGAGCTGTACGTGTGTCAAGAACTCGGAGGTGCTGGAGTAACGGTGCTTGGATCGGTTGGACCGGGAAGACGTACGACTACTTCCTCTACATCGTGTCAACGCTTCCGCTTCGGTCTACGAGGGTACGTAGACAACACTCTCCCCTCTCGTTGCTATGCATCACCATGATCTTGCGTGTGCGTAGGAAATTTTTGAAATTACTCGTTCCCCAACAAAGGCATCCGAGCCTAGGTTTTATGGTTTGATGTTATATGCACGAGTAGAACACAAGTGAGTTGTGGGCGATATAAGTCATCTTGCTTACCAAAGATGTCATACTTTGGTTCAGCGGTATTGTTGGATGAAGCGGCCCGGACCGACATTACGCGTACGCTTACGCGAGACTGGTTTTACCGCCGTGCTTTGCACACAGGTGACTAGCGGGTGTCAGTTTCTCAAACTTTAGTTGAACTAAGTGTGGCTACGCCCGGTCCTTGCGAAGGTTAAAACAACATCAACTTGACAAACTATCATTGTGGCTTTGATGCGTAGGTGAGATTGGTTCTTGCTTAAGCCCGTAGCAGCCACGTAAAACTTGCAACAACAAAGTAGAGGACGTCTAACTTGTTTTTGCAGGGGATGTTGTGATGTGATATGGCCAAGACGTGATGGTATATTTTATTGTATGAAATGATCATGTTTTGTAACCGAAGTTATCGGCAACTGGCAAGAGCCATATGGTTGTCGCTTTATTGTATGAAATGCAAACGCCCTGTAATTGCTTTACTTTATCACTAAGCGGTAGCGATAGTCGTAGAAGCAATAGATGGCGTAAACGACAAACGATGCTACGATGGAGACCAAGATGTCGCGCAAGTGACGATGGTGATCATGATGGTGCTTCGGAGATGGAGATCACAAGCACAAGATGATGATGGCCATATCATATCACTTATATTGATTGCATGTGATGTTTATCCTTTATGCATCTTATCTTGCTTTGATTGACGGTAGCATTTTAAGATGATCTCTCACTAAAAATTATCAAGACGTGTTCTCCCTGAGTATGCACCGTTGCCAAAGTTCGTCGTGCCCAGACACCACGTGATGATCGGGTGTGATAAGCTCTACGTCCATCTACAACGGGTGCAAGCCAGTTTTGCACACGCAGAATACTCGAGTTAAACTTGACGAGCCTAGCATATGCGAGATATGGCCTCGGAACACGGAGACCGAAAGGTCGAGCGTGAATCATATAGTAGATATGATCAACATAAGATGTTCACCATTCAAAACTACTCCATCTCACGTGATGATCGGTTATGGTTTAGTTGATTTGGATCGCATGGTCACTTAGATGACTAGAGAGATGTCTGTCTAAGTGGGAGTTCTTAAGTAATATGATTAATTGAACTTAAATTTATCATGAACTTAGTACCTGATAGTATCTTGCTTGCCTATGTTGATTGTAGATAGATGGCCCATGCTGTTGTTCCGTTGAATTTTAATGCGTTCCTTGAGAAAGCAAAGTTGAAAGATGATGGTAGCAACTATGCGGACTGGGTCCGTAACTTGAGGATTATCCTCATTGCTGCACGTAAAAATTACGCCCCGGAAGCAGCGCTGGGTGCGAACTGCTGCTGATGCAACTGACGATGTTAAGAACGTCTGGCAGAGCAAAGTTGATGACTACTCGATAGTTCAATGTGCCATGCTTTACGGATTAGAACCGGGACTTCAAAGACGTTTTGAACGTCATGGAGCATATGATATGTTCCAGGAGTTGAAGTTAATATTCCAGAAGAATGCCCGGATTGAGAGATACGAAGTCTCCAATAAGTTCTATAGCTACAAGATGGAGGAGAATAGTTCTGTCAGTGAGCATATACTCAAGATGTCTGGGTATTGTAATCACTTGATTCAACTGGGAGTTACTCTTCCGGATGATAGCATCATTGACAGAATTCTCCAATCACTTCCACTAAGCTACAAGAGCTTCATGATGAACTATAATATGCAAGGGATGGATAAGACGATTCCCGAGCTCTTCGCAATGCTAAAGGCTGCGGAGGTAGAAATCAATAAGGAGCATCAAGTGTTGATGGTCAACAAGACCACTAGTTTCAAGAAAAAGGGCAAAGGGAAGAAGAAGGGGAACTTCAAGAAGAACAGCAAACAAGTTGTTGCTCAAGAGAAGAAACCCAAGTCTGGACCTAAGCCTGAAATCGAGTGCTTCTTCTCGCAAGCGATCGGACACCGAAGCGGAACTGCCCCAAGTATTTGGCGGATAAGAAGGATGGCAAGGTGAACAAAGGTATATGTGATATACATGTTATTGATGTGTACCTTACTAGAGCTCGCATAGCACCGGGTATTTGATATTGGTTCTTGCTAATATTTGCAACTCAAAGCAGGACTACGGATTAGCGAACACTAGCAAAGGACGAGGTGACGATGCGGCGTGGAAATGATTCCAAAGTTGATGTGATCGCGGTCGGCACGCTACCTCTACATCTACCTTTGGGATTAGTATAGACCTAAATAATTGTTATTTGGTGCCAGCGTTAAGCATGAACATTATATCTGGATCTTGTTTGATGCGAGACGGTTATTCATTTAAATCGAGAATAATGGTTGTTCTATTTATATGAGTAATATCTTTTATGGTCATGCACCCTTGAAGAGTGGTCTATTTTTGATGAATCTCGATAGTAGTGATACACATATTCATAGTGTTGAAGCCAAAAGATGCAGAGTTGATAATGATAGTGCAACTTATTTGTGGCACTGCCGTTTAGTTCATATCGGTGTAAAGCGCATGAAGAAACTCCATATTGATGGACTTTTGGAACCACTTGATTATGAATCACTTGGTACTTGCGGACCGTGCCTCATGGGCAAGATGACCAAAACGCCGTTCTCCGGTACTATGGAGAGAGCAACAGATTTGTTGGAAATCATACATACAGATGTATGTGGTCCGATGAATGTTGAGGCTCGTGGCGGATATCGTTATTTTCTCACCTTCACAGATGATTTAAGAAGATATGGGTATATCTACTTAATGAAGCATAAGTCTGAAACATTTGAAAAGTTCAAAGAATTTCAGAGTGAAGTTGAAAATCATCGTAACAAGAAAATAAAGTTTCTACGATCCGATCGTGGAGGAGAATATTTGAGTTACGAGTTTGGTCTACACTTGAAACAATTCGCAATAGTTTCGCAACTCACGCCACCTGGAACACCACAGCGTAATGGTGTGTCCGAACGTTGTAATCGTACTTTACTTGATATGGTGCGATCTATGATGTCTCTTACTGATTTACCGCTATCGTTTTGGGGTTATGCTTTAGAGACGGCCACATTCACATTAAATAGGGCACCATCGAAATCCGTTGAGATGACACCTTATGAACTATGGTTTGGCAAGAAACCAAAGTTGTCGTTTCTTAAAGTTTGGGGCTGCGATGCTTATGTGAAAAAGCTTCAACCTGATAAGCTCGAACCCAAATCGGAGAAATGTGTCTTCCTAGGATACCCAAAGGAGACAGTTGGGTACACCTTCTATCACATATCCGAAGGCAAGACATTCGTTGCTAAGAATGGATCCTTTCTAGAGAAGGAGTTTCTCTCGAAAGAAGTGAGTGGGAGGAAAGTAGAACCTGATGAGGTAACTGTACCTACTCACTTGTTGGGAAATAATACATCACAGGAACCGGTTTCTGTGACGTCAAAACCAACTAGTGAGGAAGTTGATGATGATGATCATAGAACATCAGATCAAGTTAATACAGAACCTCGTAGGTCAAACAGAGTAAGATCCGCACCAGAGTGGTACGGTAATCCTATTCTAGAAGTCATGCTACTAGATCATGATGAACCTACGAACTATGAAGAAGCGATGGTGAGCCCAGATTCCGCAAAATGGCTTGAAGCCATGAAATCTGAGATGGGATCCATGTATGAGAACAAAGTATGGACTTTGGTTGACTTGCCCGATGGTCGGCAAGCAATTGAGAATAAATGGATCTTCAAGAAGAAGACCGACGCGATGGTAATGTTATCGTTCTACAAAGCTCGACTTGTTGCAAAAGGTTTTCGACAAGTTCAAGGGATTGACTATGATGAGACCTTCTCACCCGTAGCGATGCTTAAGTCTGTCTCAATCATGTTAACAATTGCCGCATTTTATGATTATGAAATTTGGCAAATGGATGTAAAACTGCATTCTGAATGGATTTACGGAGGAAGAGTTGTATATGATGCAACCGAAGGTTTTATCGATCCAAAGGAGCTAACAAAGTGTGCAAGCTCCAGCGATCCATTTATGGACTGGTGCAAGCCTCTCGAGTTGGAATAAATGTTTTGATAGTGTGATCAAAGCATTTGGGTTTATATGACTTTTGGAGAAGCCTCAGTATTTACAAGAAAGTGAGTGGGAGCTCAGAGCATTTCTAATATTATATGTGGATGACATATTATTGATTGGAAATGATATAGAATTTCTGGATAGCATAAAGGGATACTTGGATAAAAGTTTTTCAATGAAAGACCTCGATGAAGCTGCTTTCATATTGGGCATCAAGATCTATAGAGATAGATCAATACGCTTAATTGGACTTTCACAAAGCACATACCTTGACAAAGTTTTGAAGAAGTTCAAAATGGATCAAGCAAAGAAAGGGTTCTTGCTCAGACAGCAAGGTGTGAAGTTGAGTAAGACTCAAAGCCCGACCACTGCAGAAGATAGAGAGAAAATGAAAGATGTTCCTATGCTTCAGCCATAGGCTCTATCATGTATGCAATGCTGTGTACTGCACTGATGTGTGCCTTGCTATAAGTTTAGCAGGAGGTACCAAAGTAATCCAGAGTGGATCATCGACAGCGGTCAAGAACATCCCGGTACCGAAAAGGACAAAGGATATGTTTCTCGTATATGGAGGTGACAAAGAGCTCATCGCAAATGGTTACGTTGATGCAAGCTTTGACACTGATCCGGACGATTCTAAATCGCAAACCGGATACGTGTTTACATTAAACGGTGGAGCTGTCAGTTGGTGCAGTTCAAAGCAAAGCGTCGTGGCAGGATCTACGTGTGAAGCGGAATACATAGCTGCTTCGGAAGCAGCCAATGAAGGAGTATGGATGAAGGAGTTCATATCCGATCTAGGTGTCATACCTAGTGCATCGGGTACAATGAAAATATTTTGTGACAATACTGGAGCGATTGCCTTAGCGAAGGAATCCAGATTTCACAAGAGAACCAAGCACATCAAGAGACGCTTCAATTCCATCCGGGATCTAGTCCAGGTGGGAGACATAGAGATTTGCAAGATACATACGGATCTGAATGTTGCAGACCCGTTGACTAAGCCTCTTCCACGAGCAAAACATGATCAACACCAAGACTCCATGGATGTTAGAATCATTACTATGTAATCTAGATTATTGACTCTAGTGCAAGTGGGAGACTGAAGGAAATATGCCCTAGAGGCAATAATAAAGTTATTATTTATTTCCTTATATCATGATAAATGTTTATTATTCATGCTAGAATTGTATTAACCGGAAACATAATACATGTGTGAATATATAGACAAACAGAGTGTCACTAGTATGCCTCTACTTGACTAGCTTGTTAATCAAAGATGGTTATGTTTCCTAACCATGAACAGAGAGTTGTTATTTGATTAACGAGATCACATCATTAGTTGAATGATCGATTGACATGACCCATTCCGTTAGCTTAGCACCCGATCGCTTAGTATGTTGCTATTGCTTTCTTCATGACTTATACATGTTCCTATGACTATGAGATTATGCAACTCCGCTTAGCGGAGGAACACTTTGTGTGCTACCAAACGTCACAACGAATCGGGTGATTATAAAGGTGCTCTCTGGTATCTCCAAAGGTACTTGTTGGGTTGGCGATTTCGAGATTAGGATTTGTCACTCCAATGTCGGAGAGGTATCTCTGGGCCCTCTCGGTAATGCACATCACTTAAGCCTTGGAAGCATTACAACTAATGAGTTAGTTGCGAGATGATGTATTACGGAACGAGTAAAGAGACTTGCCGGTAACGAGATTGAACTAGGCATTGGATGCCGACGATCGAATCTCGGGCAAGTAACATACCGATGACAAAGGGAACAACGTATGTTGTTATGCGGTCTAACCGATAAAGATCTTCGTAGAATATGTAGGAACCAATATGGGCATCCAGGTCCCGCTATTGATTATTGACCAGAGACATGTCTCGGTCATGTCTACATTGTTCTCGAACCGTAGGGTCCGCATGCTTAAAGTTACGATGACAATTACTTTATGAGTTTATGTATTTTGATGTACCAAAGGTTGTTCGGAGTCCCGGATGTGATCACGGACATGACGAGGAGTCTCAAAATGGTCGAGACATCAAGATTGATATATTGGATGGATATATTTGGACACCGGAAAGGTTCCGGATGAGATTGGGATTATACCGGAGTTCCAGGAGGTTACCGGAACCCCCCGGTAAGTATATGGGCCTTATTGGGCCTTAGTGGAAGGGAGGGAGAAGGAGCAAAGGAGGGGGCCCCCAAGCCCAATCCGAATTGGGAGCCCCCCCCCTTTCCTTCTTCCCTCCCCCCTCTTCCTTCCCTCTCCTACTCCTAATAGGAAAGGGGGGCCAAACCTACTTGGAGTAGGTTTGCCCCCCTAGGGCGCGCCGCCCCTCTTGGCCGGCCCCCTCCTCCTCTCCCCCTTTATATACGGGGGGGGCACCCCATAGACACACAAGTTGATCTTCGTGATCGTTGCTTAGCCGTGTGCGGTGCCCCCCTCCACGATATTACACCTCGGTCATATTGTAGCGGTGCTTAGATGAAGCCCTACGACAGTTGAACATCAAGGTCGTCACCACGCCGTCGGGCTGACGGAACTCCTCCCTGAAGCTCTGCTGGATCGGAGCCCGTGGTGCGTCATCGAGCTGTACGTGTGTCAAGAACTCGGAGGTGCCGGAGTAACGGTGCTTGGATCGGTTGGACCGGGAAGACGTACGACTACTTCCTCTACGTTGTGTCAACGCTTCCGCTTCGGTCTACGAGGGTATGTAGACAACACTCTCCCCTCTCGTTGCTATGCATCACCATGATCTTGCGTGTGCGTAGGAAATTTTTTGAAATTACTACGTTCCCCAACAGCATCCCCAAGCTTAGAAGCTTGAGTCTCCTTGAATATTTACTTGGGTGCCTTGGTCGTCCCCAAGCTTTAGCTCTTGCCTCTCCTCCTTTTCCTCATATCGAGACCTCCTCGATCTTCGAACACTTCATCCACACAAAACTTCAACAGAAAACTCGGTAAGGTCCATTAGTATAATAAAGCAAATCACTACTCTAAGTACTATTGTAAACCAATTCATATTATGTTTTTCATTGTAGCTACTGTAATATAACTTTTCCATGGCTTAATCCACTGATAGAAATTGATAGTTTCATCAAAACAAGCAAACTATGCATCAAAAACAGAATTTATCTTAAATAGGACAGTCTGTAGTAATCTGAACATTCACTATACTTCTGTTATCCCAAAAATTCTGCAAAAATTAGGAAAAATGAACAGTTTGTATAGAAAGACATTGCAAAGAGTTTCAGAACCGTTTGACGTTCCAATAAAAAATGTAAAATCGTGCACAACACCCAAAGTTTCTGTCCTGCACTGCACAAACCAACAAGCATTGTAAACATCCTAAAGGAGAACCTTGGCACATTATTTTTATAATACAATGGAATTATACAAGGAGAAAATTATTTTTGATGAAAAATTTCTGTAATTAAGATTCACAAAGTTTCCGTGAGCATGAACAAAGTTCAAGGAGCTCCCCCACTTCAACAATGCTTGTCTCTTTATTTTTGGTTTGTGCAGTCTCTTTCACTTTCACTTTCCTTTTTGAAAAAGTTTTGGGTTCCCTCTTTATTTTTTTTGTTTTTAGACTATATAAAAGTACTCAACAGAAATAAATGACTCTCTAAAACTTCCGGGTTGTCTCCCTGGCAACGCTTTCTTTAAAGCCATTAAGCTGGGCATATAGTGCTCAAGTAATGAATCTACCCGGATCCCAAGGTATATCAAAGCCAATTTTAATTAACAATGATTTGTAATTTAGTAGTGAGCACAAAGTAACATATATCATGCAACAACGAAGTCTAACTCTCTTCCTATGCATCGGCATGTCATAAAAGAACAATTCATGCTCACCAAGTAAAGGCCAATGCATAGTATAAGCAGTTTCTTGCAATTCTATCGTATTGGAAACATAAAGAGGCGGAGATATAGTTCCTCTCTCATAATAATTGCAAGTAGGAGCAGCAAGCACATGCGTATTATATCTATCAAAATCATCATGTGTAGTAGTAAAACGCAACCCATCAATATAATCCTTAATAAGGGCAAACTACTCTGATATAGTGTAGTTGGGAGAATTCAAAAAGATAATAGGACTATCATGTATGGGTGCAATAGCAACAATTTCATGTTTAACATAAGGAACTATAGCAAGTTCATCTCCATAAGCATAATTCATATTGGCATCTTAGCCACAAGCATCAACAAAAAGGGATATTTCAAGAGAATCAACGGGATCATAACAATCATCATAGCAATCATCCTTCGGTAAGCACAAAGGGAAATTAAACAATATATGAGTTGAAGAGTTACTCTCATTAGAAGGTGGGCACGGGTGATCGATCCGCTCTTCCTCCTTTTGTTCTTCGCTCTCCTCCTCATCTTTTTCATCCAATGAGCTCACAGTTTCATCAATTTCTTCTTCCATAGATTCCTACAAAATATTAGTCTATTCTTGGACATCGGAGACTTTTTCAATAAACGCATCAATATCGGCATTGTATTCATAATTCTCATAACAATATTTAAGTATAGCAAAATTTTCAGGTCTGTAAACAGCATCATCAAGATTTTCACACTCTTTAAACAAATATTCAATTTCATAAGCACCCATAAAAGCAACGAATTCTTTTATTTGTTCCACATCATAGTAATCATATATACCATTAGCATAAGAAGCTAAGGTTTCATTATCACTAAATTTGCATGAAAAGGGAACGTGTGGAGCCTTCATCCTAGAGCAACAAGTATAATCATATCTCAAGCATAGTTGTCGAGCATACCAATGCAACATATAAATTTGATCCCATAATAGTTTCCCTTTTTGAGTCAAGCGATAATCCCTAAAGTATTCACGTTGATCCAACGTGTCTCCCATAACATAATTGAATGGGGGTTTTCTTAGGATTATCAAAGTAGTACATAATATCTTTCACATAATGAGCATCGAGGGTTTTAGGAGGTTCCCCATCTCCATGAGTAGCACGTAAACCTTTTTTTGGTATTTCGTGTTCCATATCCATAACTAAAGATAGAGAACAACTTAGAACAGCAAATAAAAATTACTTAGTGATAAAGCAAACAAGCACACACGAGAATATTCACCCCACGCTATGACTCCCCGGCAACGGCGCCAGAAAATGGTCTTGACAACCCACAAGTATAGGGGATCAATTGTAGCCTCTTTCGATAAGTAAGAGTGTCGAACCCAACGAGGAGCTAAAGGTAGAACAAATATCCCTCAAGTTCTATCGACCACCGATACAACTCTACGCACACTTAACGTTCGCTTTACCTAAAACAAGTATGAAACTAGAAGGACTTTGTAGGTGTTGTTGGATAGGTTTGCAAGAATATAAAGAGCACGTAAATAAAAACTAGGGGTTGTTTAGGTAAAGAAGCAATAAAGTTAGTATAGCGAGTGTGGAAAAGTATTGGTAGGAGTTGTGAAATTGTCCCTAAGCAATTGACTACTTTACTACACCGATAGCAAGTTTTATGTGGGAGAGGCCACTGCTAGCATGTCATCCCTGACTTGGAATTCTATGCACTTATCGGGAATAAGTATGGGCACTCGGCATCATACAATTCTCCGAAAGCTCTTCGGACGTCAGCGATTGAGCGAAGTGCCCCCGGTTGGATGGGAACCACCTGCGCTTGTATTAGGGGGTGGGTCTGCTCCAGGCCGCGTACGCAAAGGGCGATGGGCCCAAGACCCTTGAGCGCTTAGGATGTAGACCGGCGTGCCGGCCTCTCTGTTGAGCCTAGGTAGGACTAAGGTGTGTCGATCAGCCAAGGTCGGACATGACCTGAAGGTGTGTCCGACCGGAGTTAATAGAACGTGTTGGGTAAGTTGGTGCACCCCTGCAAGGAAGTATATCTTTTCGAATAGCCGTGTCCACGGTAACGGACGCTTGGAGTTGTATCCCGATCTATACAACTAGAAATTGAATATTGGAGACACTAAATGGATATGATAGCTCCGGGATTGTTTTCTTGCAGGGAGTCAAGGAAGGGTCTCCGGGCGTTACTACTACATGCTTACTACTTTATAATATTCTAATCTCCACTCATGTTGCAAGATGCTTCAAGATGCTAGTCTTCGATAGTTTAGGCCTTTCCCTTCTATTTTGTACAATATACTTACTATTTTATAATATGTTAATCTCCACTCTTCTCATGCTGCAAGATGCTTCAAGATGCTAGTCTTCGATAGGTTAGGCCTTTCCCTTCTATTCTGGCATTTCTATAGTTCAGGCCAAAGATATAACCCCATTGCTTTGATACTGATGCATACTTAGTATATATCTGATGTAAGTCTTGCGAGTACTTTGGGTGAGTACTCATGGTTGCTTTGCTACCCCTTTTCCCCTATACCCGATTGCTGCGACCAGATGATGGAGCCCTGGATCCAGTTGATCCCGCCGCCACCTACTACTACCCCGACGGAGACTACTACTACGTGGAGACCGCCAACGACCAGGAGTAGTTAGGAGGCTCCCAGGCAGGAGGCATGCGCCTTTTTGATATGTAATATTTGTTTTGGTAGCCTTCTTAAGGCAGACTTGTTTACCTTATGTTTGTACTTAGATATTGTTGCTTCTACTGACTCGTTTGTATTCGAGCTTATGTATTCGAGCCCTCAAGGCCCCTGGCTTGTAATACAAAGCTTGTATGACTTTAATTTGTGTCTAGAGTTGTGTTGTGACACCTTCCCATGAGTCTCTGATCTTGATCGTGCACATTTGTGTGTATGATTAGTGCATGTTTGAGTCAGGGCCATCACAAGCCGCATACCCCAAGGTGACAATAATTGGGATTCTTTCCGGTGATTACCGTAGTTTGAGGAGTTCATTTATTCACTATGTGTTGGTGCTTTGTTTTGGTTCTCGATTAAAATGAGGCCTTAATATCCCTTAGTTTCCTTATGGACCCCCTTGCCACGGAAGGGTAGGACGAAAGATGGCATGCAAGTTCTTATCGCAAGCACGCATGACTATATACGGAATACATGCCTACATTACATTGATGAATTGGAGCTAGTTCCGTGTCACCCTAGGTTATAACTGAAGGAAATATGCCCTAGAGGCAATAATAAAGTTATTATTTATTTCCTTATTTCATGATAAATGTTTATCATTCATGCTAGAATTGTATTAACCGGAAACATGATACATGTGTGAATGCATAGACAAAACAAGATGTCACTAGTATGCCTCTACTAGACTAGCTTGTTAATCAAAGATGGTTATGTTTCCTAACCATGAACAAAGGAGTTGTTATTTGATTAATGAGGTCACATCATTAGTAGAATGATCGATTGACATGACCCATTCCCTTAGCTTAGCACACGATCGCTTAGTATGTTGCTACTGCTTTTATCCATGACATATACATGTTCCTGTAACTATGAGATTATGCAACTCCGTTTGCGGAGGAACACTTTGGTGCTACCAAACGTCACAACGTAATCGGGTGATTATAAAGGAGTACTACAGGTGTCTCCAAAGGCGTATGTTGGGTTGGCGTATTTCGAGATTAGGTTTTGTCACTCCGATTGTCGGAGAGGTATCTCTGGGCCCTCTCGGTAATGCACATCATCAAGCCTTGCAAGCACTACAACTAATGAGCTAGTTGTGAGATGATGTATTACGGAACGAGTAAAGAGACTTGCCGTAACGAGATTGAACTAGGTATTGGATACCGACGATCGAATCTCGGGCAAGTAACATACCGATGACAAAGGAACAACGATGTTGTTATGCGGTCCGACCGATAAAGATCTTCAGAGAATATGTAGGAACCAATATGGGCATCTAGGTCCCGCTGTTGGTTATTGACCGTGAATGGTTCTAGGTCATGTCTACATTGTTCTCGAACCGTAGGGTCCGCACGCTTAAGGTTTCGATGGCGCTTATTATGAGTTTATGTATTTTGATGTACTGAAGGAGTTCGAGTCCCGGATGTGATCACGGACATGACGAGGAGTCTCGAATGGTCGAGACATAAAGATTGATATATTGGAAGCCTATGTTTGGAGTTCGGAATGGTTCCGGCGGCGGAATTTATGGAGTACCGGAGGTTACCGAACCCCCGAGAAGTAAATGGGCCTCGATGGGCCTTAGTGGAAAGGAGAAGGGCAGCCCTAGGAGGGCGCCCCCCCCTTCCCTAGTCCTACTAGGACTAGGAGAAGGGGCCGCCCCTCTCTCTCTTTCCCCTCCGGAATCCTAGTCCAACTAGGATTGGGGGAATCCTACTCCCGAGGGAGTAGGACTCCTGGCCGCCTCCCTGGCCGCGCCCCCCTCCCCCTGGCTCCTTTATATCACGGGGCAGGGGGCACCTTGGAACACACAAGTTGATCGTGAGATCGTTCCTTAGCCGTGTGCGGTGCCCCCTCCACCATATTCCACCTCGGTTATACTGTCATGCAAGCTTAGGCGAAGCCTCGCGCCGTGAAACATCAAGATCGTCACCACGCCGTCGTCTTGTGGAACTCTACCTCGACACTCGGCTGGATCGAGTACGAGGGACGCCATCGAGCTGTACGTGTGTCAAGAACTCGGGGCGTCGAGTAACGGCGCCGGATCGGTCGGATCGCGAGGAGAACGTATGACTACTTCCTCTACGTTGTGATCGCTTCCGCTTCGGGTCTACAAGGGTATGTGGACAACACTCTCCCCTCGTTGCTATACATCACCATGATCTTGCGTGTGCGTGGAAATTTTTTGAAATTACTACGTTCCCCAACAAAGGCATCCGAGCCTAGGTTTTTCTATGGTTTGATGTTTTGCACGAGTAGAACACAAGTGAGTTGTGGGCGATACAAGTCATACTACCTACCAAAGATGTCATACTTTGGTTCAGCGGTATTGTGAGATGAAGCGGCCTGGACCGACATTACGCGTGACGCTTACGCGAGACTGGTTTCACCGCCACGAGCACTCATTGCTTAAAGGTGACCGTGGGTGTCTGTCTCTCTCACTTTAGTTGAACTGAGTGTGGCTACGCCCGTCCTTGAGAAGGTTAAAACGGAGTCTATTTGACGAAGTATCGTTGTGGTTTTGATGCGTGGGTGAGACTGGTTCTTGCTTAAGCCCGTAGCAGCCACGTAAAATTTGCAACAACAAAGTAGAGGACGCCTAACTTGTTTTTGCAGGGCATGTTGTGATGTGATATGGTCAAGACGTGATGCTATATTTTATTGTATGAGATGATCATGTTTTGTAACCGGTTATCGGCAATCGGCAGAGCCATATGGTTGTCGCTTTATTGTATGCAATGCAATCGCCTCGTAATGCTTTACTTTATCACTAAGCGGTAGCGATAGTCGTAGTAGCATAAGTTTGGCGAGACGACAACGATGCTGCGATGGAGATCAAGGTGTCGCGCGGTGACGATGGTGATCATGGTGGTGCAACAAGATGGAGATCATGAAGCACAAGATGATGATGACCATATCATATCACTTATATTGATTTGCATGTGATGTTTATCCTTTTATGCATCTTATCTTGCTTTGATTGACGGTAGCATTATAAGATGATCTCTCACTAAATTATCAAGAAGTGTTCTCCCGGTATGCACCGCTGCCAAAGTTCGTCGTGCCTGCACACCACGTGATGATCGGGTGTGATAAGCTCTCGTCCATCTACAACGGGTGCAAGCCAGTTTTGCACACGAGAATACTTGGGTTATACTTGACGAGCCTAGCATATGCAGATATGGCCTCGGAACACGGAGACCGAAAGGTCGGCGTGAATCATATAGTAGATATGATCAACATAAGATGTTCACCATTGAAAGCTACTCCATTTCACGTGATGATCGGTTATGGTTTAGTTGATTTGGATCACGTGATCACTTAGATGACTAGAGATGTTTTTCTAAGTGGGAGTTCTTAAGTAATATGATTAATTGAACTTAAATTTATCATGAACTTAGTACCGATAGTATCTTGCTTGTTTATGTTTGATTGTAGATAGATGGCTCGTCTTTGTTGTTCCGTTGAATTTTAATGCGTTCCTTGAGAAAGCAAAGTTGAAAGATGATGGTAGCAATTACACGGATCGGGTCCGTAACGAGGATCATCCTCATTGCTGCACGTAAGAGCTACGCCTGGATGCACCGCTAGGTGACAGCTTCTTCTTTGAGCAACGCCGGATGTTATGAACGTCTGGCGAGCAAAGCGATGACTACTCTATAGTTCAATGTGCCATGCTTTACGGCTTAGAACCGGGACTTCAACGACGTTTTGAACGTCATGGAGCATATGAGATGTTCCAGAGTTGAAGTTAATATTCCAACAGAATGCCCGGATTGAGAGATATGAAGTCTCCAATAAGTTCTATAGCTGCAAGATGGAGGAGAACAGTTACATTAGTGAGCATATACTCGTAATGTCCGGGTACTACAATCACTTGACACAATTGGGAGTTAATCTTCCGGATGATTGTGTCATTGATGAATTCTCAATCACTACCACCAAGCTACAAAGGCTTCGTGATGAACTATAATATGCAAGGGTTAGTAAAGACTATGCAGAGCTCTTCGCAATGCTAAAGGCTGCGGAGGTAGAAATCAAGAAGGAGCATCAAGTGTTGATGGTCAATAAGACCACTAGTTTCAAGAAGAAAGGCAAAGGGAAGAAGAAGGGAATCTCAAGAAGAACGGCAAGCAAGTTGTTGCTCAGAGAAGAAACCCAAGTCTGGCCCTAAACCTGAAATGAGTGCTTCTACCGCAAGCGATCGACATTTGAAGCGGAACTGCCCCAAGTATTTGGCGGATAAGAAGGATGGCAAGGTGAACAAAGGTATATGTGATATACATGTTATTGATGTGTACCTTACTAGAGCTCGTAGTAGCACTGGTATTTGATACTGGTTACATTGCTAATATTTGCAACTCAAAGCAGGACTACGATTGCTTAACTCGGCAAAGGGCGAGGTGACGATCGCGTGGGAAATGGTTCCAAAGTCGATGTGATCGCGGTCGGCACGCTACCTCTACATCTACCTTCGGGATTAGTTTTAGACCTAAATAATTGTTATTTGGTGCTGCGTTGAGCATGAACATTATATCTGGATCTTGTTTGATGCGAGACGGTTATTCATTTAAATCGAGAGAATAATGGTTGTTCTATTTATATGAGTAATATCTTTTATGGTCATGCACCCTTGAGGAGTGGTCTATTTCTTATGAATCTCGATAGTAGTGATACACATATTCATAATGTTGAAACCAAAAGATGCAGAGTTGATAATGATAGTGCAACTTATTTGTGGCACTTGCCGTTTAGGGCATATCGGTGTAAAGCGCATGAAGAAACTCCATGCTTGATGGACTTTTGGAGTCACTTGATTATGAATCACTTGGCACTTATGAACCGTGCCTCATGGGCAAGATGACTAGAACACCGTTCTCGGTACTATGGAGAGAGCAACAGATTTGTTGGAAATCATACATACTGATGTATGTGGTCCGATGAATATTGAGGCTCGTGGCGGATATCGTTATTTTCTCACCTTCACAGATGACTTAAGCGGATATGGGTATATCTACTTAATGAAACATAAGTCCGAGACGTTTGAAAAGTTCAAAGAATTTCAGAGTGAAGTTGAAAATCATCGTAACAAGAAAATTAAATTTCTACGATCGATCGTGGAGGTGAATATTTGAGTTCTGAGTTTGGTCTACATTTGAAACAATGCGGAATAGTTTCGCAACTCACGCCACCGGAACACCACAGCGTAATGGTGTGTCCGAGCGTCGAATCGTACTTTACTAGATATGGTACGATCTATGATGTCTTTTACAGATTTACCGCTATCGTTTTGGGGTTATGCTCTAGAGACAGCCGCATTCACACTGAATAGAACACCGTCGAAATCCGTTGAGACGACACCTTATGAACTGTGGTTTGGCTAGAAACCAAAGTTGTCGTTTCTTAAAGTTTGGGGATGCGATGCTTATGTGAAAAAGCTTCAACCTGATAAGCTCGAACCCAAATCGGAGAAATGTGTCTTCATAGGATACCCAAAGGAGACAGTTGGGTATACCTTCTATCACAGATCCGAAGGCAAGACATTCGTTGCTAAGAATGGATCCTTTCTAGAGAAGGAGTTTCTCTCGAAAGAAGTGAGTGGGAGGAAAGTGGAACTTGATGAGGTAATAGTACCTTCTCCCTTACTTGAAAGTAGTTAAATCGCGAAACCAGTTTACGAGACATCTACACCAAGTAGCGAGGAAGTTGATGATGTTGATCATGAAACTTGAGATCAAGTTACTTCAGAACCTCGTAGATCAACGAGAGTAAGATCCGCTTTTGAGTGGTACGGTAATCCTGTTCGGAAGTCATGCTACTAGATCATGATGAACCTACGAACTATGAAGAAGCGATGGTGAGCCCAGATTCATAAAATGGCTTGAGGCCATGAAATCGAGATGGGATCCATGTATGAAAACAAAGTGTGGACTTTGGTTGACTTGCCCGAGGGTAGGCAAGCAATAGAAAACAAGTGGATCTTCAAGAAGAAGACCGACGCGGGTAATGTTATCGTTTATAAAGCTCGACTTGTCGCAAAAGGTTTTCGACAAGTTCAAGGGTTGACTACGATGAGACCTTCTCACCCGTGGCGATGCTTAAGTCCGTCCGAATCATGTTAGCGATTGCGCATTTTATGATTATGAAATTTGGCAAATGGATGTAAAGACCGCATTCTGAATGGATTTACGGAAGAAGAGTTGTATATGATGCAACCAGAAGGTTTTATCGATCCAAAGGGAGCTAACAAAGTGTGCAAGCTCCAGCGATCCATATATGGACTGGTGCAAGCATCTCGGAGTTGGAATAAACGTTTTGATAGTGTGATCAAAGCATTTGGGTTTGTCTGAGACTTTTGGAGAAGCTTTGATTTACAAGAAAGTGAGTGGGAGCTCAGTAGCATTTCGATCTTATATGTGGATGACATATTGCTGATCGGAAATGATATAGAATTTCTGGATAGCATAAAGGGATACTTGAATAAGAGTTTTTCAATGAAAGACCTCGGTGAAGCTGCTTACATATTGGGCATTAAGATCTATAGAGATAGATCAAGACGCTTAATTGGACTTTCACAAAGCACATACCTTGACAAAGTTTTGAAGAAGTTCAAAATGGATCAAGCAAAGAAAGGGTTCTTGCTGTGTTACAAGGTGTGAAGTTGAGTCGACTCAATGCCCACCACTGCAGAAGATAGAGAGGAAATGAAAGATGTTCCTATGCTTCAGCCATAGGCTCTATCATGTATGCAATGCTGTGTACCAGACCTGATGTGTGCCTTGCTATAAGCCTAGCAGGAGGTACCAAAGTAATCCAGAGTGGATCATCGACAGCGGTCAAGAACATCTGAAATACCGAAAAGGACTAAGGATATGTTTCTCGATATGGAGGTGACAAAGAGCTCATCGTAAACGCAGTTACGTTGATGCAAGCTTTGACACCGATCCGACGATTCTAAATCGCAGACCGGATACGTATTTACACTAAGCGGAGGAGCTGTCGGTTGGTGCAGTTCTAAACAAAGCGTCGTGGCGGGATCTACATGTGAAGCGGAATACATAGCAGCTTGGAAGCAGCTAATGAAGGAGTCGGATGAAGGAGTTCATATCCGATCTAGGTGTCATACCTAGTGCATCGGGTCCAATGAAAATCTTCTCGTGACAATCTCGGAGCAATTGCCTTAGCAAAGGAATCCAGATTTCACAAGAGGACCAAGCACATCAAGAGACGCTTCAATTCCATCCGGACTTAGTCCAGACCGAGACATAGAGATTTGCAAGATACATACGGATCTGAATGTTGCGAGACCGTTGACTAAGCCTCTTCCACGAGCAAAACATGATCAGCACCAAGACTCCATGGGTGTTAGAATCATTCTTGTGTAATCTAGATTATTGACTCTAGTGCAAGTGGGAGATCAAGGAAATATGCCCTAGAGGCAATAATAAAGTTATTATTTATTTCCTTATTTCATGATAAATGTTTATCATTCATGCTAGAATTGTATTAACCGGAAACATGATACATGTGTGAATGCATAGACAAAACAAGATGTCACTAGTATGCCTCTACTAGACTAGCTTGTTAATCAAAGATGGTTATGTTTCCTAACCATGAACAAAGGAGTTGTTATTTGATTAATGAGGTCACATCATTAGTAGAATGATCTGATTGACATGACCCATTCCCTTAGCTTAGCACACGATCGTTTAGTATGTTGCTACTGCTTTTATCCATGACATATACATGTTCCTGTAACTATGAGATTATGCAACTCCCGTTTGCCGGAGGAACACTTTGGGTGCTACCAAACGTCACAACGTAACTGGGTGATTATAAAGGAGTACTACAGGTGTCTCCAAAGGCAGATGTTGGGTTGGCGTATTTCGAGATTAGGTTTTGTCACTCCGATTGTCGGAGAGGTATCTCTGGCCCTCTCGGTAATGCACATCATCAAGCCTTGCAAGCACTACAACTAATGAGCTAGTTGTGAGATGATGTATTACGGAACGAGTAAAGAGACTTGCCGGTAACGAGATTGAACTAGGTATTGGATACCGACGATCGAATCTCGGGCAAGTAACATACCGATGACAAAGGAACAACGATGTTGTTATGCGGTCGACCGATAAAGATCTTCGTAGAATATGTAGGAACCAATATGGGCATCCAGGTCCCGCTGTTGGTTATTGACCGTGAATGGTTCTAGGTCATGTCTACATTGTTCTCGAACCGTAGGGTCCGCACGCTTAAGGTTTCGATGGCGGTTATTATGAGTTTATGTATTTTGATGTACGAAGGAGTTCGAGTCCGGATGTGATCACGGACATGACGAGGAGTCTCGGAATGGTCGAGACATAAAGATTGATATATTGGAAGCCTATGTTTGGAGTTCGAATGGTTCCGGCGAAAACGGAATTTATCGAGTACTGGAGGTTACCGAACCCCGGAAGTAAATGGGCCTCGATGGGCCTTAGTGGAAAGGAGAAGGGCAGCCCTAGGAGGCGCGCCTCCCCCTTCCCTAGTCCTACTAGGACTAGGAGAAGGGGCCCCCCTCTCTCTCTTCCCTCTCAAGGAATCCTAGTCCAACTAGGATTGGGGAAATCCTACTCCCGGAGGGAGTAGGACTCCTGCGCGCCTCCCTTGGCCGCCCCCCTCCCCCTGGCTCCTTTATATCTGAGGCGGGGGGCACCTTGGAACACACAAGTTGATCGTGAGATCGTTCCTTAGCCGTGTCGGTGCCCCCTCCACCATATTCCACCTCGGTTATACTGTCATGAAGCTTAGGCGAAGCCCTGCCGGTGAAACATCAAGATCGTCCCACGCCGTCGTCTTGACGGAACTCTCCCTCGACACTCGGCTGGATCGGAGTACGAGGGACGCCATCGAGCTGTCGTGTGTCAAGAACTCGGGGCGTCGAGTAACGCGCCGGATCGGTCGGATCGCGAGGAGAACGTACGACTACTTCCTCTACGTTGTGATCGCTTCCGCTTCGGGTCTACAAGGGTATGTGGACAACACTCTCCCCTCTCGTTGCTGTACATCACCATGATCTTGCGTGTGCGTAGGAAATTTTTTTGAAATTACTACGTTCCCCAACAATAACTGTTACATGATGAATGTTATCCAACATAATTATCCATCACCGATACAATGCCTACGAGCTTTTCACATACTGACTTTGCTAAGTTACTACTGTTGTTGCTGCTGCCACAATTGCTACAAAACTACTGCTACTGCTATTACTGTTACTGTTGCTATCGTTACCACTGCTATCAAACTATCATATTACTGTGCTGCTGGCGTGGTTGGACATATATGTGGATTTTGTATGCAGGAGTAGAAGGGGCTCTCTTGGTAGTGTGTACATGGTTCATTTCATGTGAGAAAGCATACTGCGCCCTATGACATGCACATCATTCATGAATGCAATGTGAAGTCATTAGCGTATCGATGGTACACCATCCAAAACTCTGTTAGAAAATTTTGTGGCGGAGTTGATCGACTGGAGGCAATGTGGCCATTGCAAGCGGCGGCGGAGGAGATTGTAAGTTTTTCTCCTTCTTGCTCTACATGTTGATTGATTCATTCACTCACTCACTATTGGTCTACACGTTGTGTAGTTTGCACGTGCTGCTATGATCTACCACAACTCAGAAGGCAGACCATTCGTGCACATACATTATTGGATAAAGCTCAAGGGACAGTATGATCCATGAAAAACTTGTTGAACGTCCGATTAATCTCGTTGAATTTGAACTATTGTTGTACTAGACATATTTGCATGTTAGACTACCCACAATGGGAGTAACTTCAGGAGTAACATAAGGTCCAACTCATCAAATTTGTTTATGTGGCAATGATTTAATAAAGAGAGATATGATTTGAGTAACATAGCTAGTTAGGCTAATCATAGTGGGGGTAACTTAGGTAGTAACTTAACACATCCCAATACAATTTTGCTTATGTGGCAAGTATTTAATGAGGAAAGAGGTGCTTGTTGTATTTAATGAGGAAAGAGGTGCTTGTGGTATTTAACTTAGGTAGTAACATAAGGCTAGTCATAGTGTGAGTAACTTAGCAAGTAACATAGCGCACTCCGAGAAATTTTGCTTATGTGGCATGTAGTTAATGAGAAGTGGTAACATAATATGTTACAGTAACATAGCGCTTTCCAAGACAAGATGAGTCTACAAGCTAATTAATGAAGTCCTCTATGACACTACCTCTATGTTACTTTGCACTATAAAGGTAGTAACTTAGACTAGTGTCATATGCATGACACTAGTATAAGTTACTCCCCACTATGACCAGCCTTACTGTAACATAGCGCTTCCCGAGGCAATATGAGTCTATGAGCTAATAAATGAAGCAATCTATGACACTACTACTATGTTATTTTGCACTATGGAGATAGTAACTTAGACTAGTGTCATATGCATGACACTAGTATAAGTTACTCATACTAGGAGTAACATCACACAAACCAAGACAAGATGAGTCTACGACTAATAAATGAAGAGTTGCATGACACCACACTTATGTTATTTCCCATTATAGAGGTAGTAATATACCTAATAACAGATAGGAGCACATGTTACTGCTCTAAGTTACTCCCCACCGTGGGTAGTCTTATGTATGAATGATTTGTGCTGTTTTCTATCTGAACTTTGTTAAATTCCGTTATGTTCGATTTAACGCGACCGATTAATTAAAATCCAGTTTGAAATGTGTGCGGCTATGACTGGATGGTCGGCTACCACATTAGTGTTTCGTGGACCGGTCCCTTGGTCCGCGGACGGATGCATTTTCAGGTTTAGGAGTCGACGACGTTGGAGATGCCCTAAGTGGTTGTCAGGATAGTTGTGTTTATCCTTTTAGGGCGAGGTCAATTTCTTCTTTTTTTTTGCATTCTCGCCAATCCTTTCAACCGAAGGCATACGTAGTACCACAATATGTTTCTGTCCTTTTTCGGCCTCCTTTGCTTCATAGCATAAGAGTATTGCAGGAATAGAAAAGTCATACAAAGTGAGTTGAAATGCATATCAATTTTTGTATGAAAAGAGATGTCATTTGATGCATAAGATATTGTTGAGGCTAGACTAATATATTTTTCTTAAGATGTTGAAGGATTGATTGCTATCTTACTCCCTCCGGTATTTTTTTGTAGGAATAAGATTTTATTCCTACAAACCAAAGGACTTCAAATAAACCTTTGCAAAATCCCATTCTATAGAATTCCTATAAACCAAAAGAGACATTCCTTTGATCAAATAAACCGTTCATAGAAATATAGCATCCACTCATATCAGATCTCCCGGGAAAAAAGTCATTTGTTTGTCACGTGATGCAATTAAACAAACTCAACTCTTTCCCGCAAAAAAAAAAAACTCAACTCTTATATGATTTGTATGAGAATTACATTTTAATTTTGTGTTTTTTCTATTTCCATGCTTTTACAATTGTGTAAATCAAAGAGGATATAAAGGAAAGTAGTATCTGAATTCGTATCCTTCAAAATTTCTTTGTAATACGCTTTGAACGGAAAGAAACCTAAAGGTTCAAGATGCCAATTTCAAAACCAGAAGCTTAGGATTCACGATTTAAAATAGTCTTTACTTATAAGCCCCCGCTCCCGTCCTCTTCCTCCCGCTAGGGTTCCGCCCCTGCCCCTGGCGCCTCTAGCCCTCCCCGCCGCCCCGCTCGCTGCTCATGGCCTTGTCCTCCCCGCCTCTTCCCCCTCCCCATGCCGCCCGTCCTGCGCCGCCTCCCGGGGGCGGCGGGCGGCTCCCTTTTTCTCGCCGCCACCCGTGAGCTCTCCCCGCCGCCGCGGCGTGCCCCCTGCTGGCCTTCTTGCTGGGCGGCGGCGGGTCCTTCCCAGCGTTCGTCTCCTCCTCTTCCGGGGCTGGTGATGGCGGCGGTGATGCTCGGTGGCGGCGGCCCGGCGACCGGCAGCGGTCGCCGCGATAGCGCGATGGCGGTCTTGCCCTTGGCGACAAGGCGGGGGGTGGTGGCGTCTGGCGGCGGCGCGTCCCCGGCCTAGATCTGGGCCCTCCCGGCCCCATCTGGGTCCTAGCGGGCCGGTCCCTGGCGTGGCTTCGTCGTCGTATGTGTGGTGAGGAGGAGCGGCTCGGATGGGGGGCGGCGATGCCGATGGCGTGCCTGCTGCAACGCGATGGCGGGAGCTTTCCGGGAATGGAGTTCCGGCCGGTTCAGGGGCACGGGCTGGTAGGCTCTGCTAGTGTGTCCGGTCGGCTACCGTCGTTGACGGTGGAGGTTGTTCCCTCCCGCGTGCCGATGGTGCTGCGGCCCCTATAGTCCCGGCTCCTATCCCTTGTTGTGCAGACCTCACCTCGTGGTGCCGTGGTGAGACGGCGTGGAGGCTTCTTGACCATGGCGGCGCAAGATGGTGGTCGGTTTGGTGGCAGGCTCTGGAGCACCCGAGGTAAAGGTTGGGATCGGGGGAAACCCCTGTCGGCCTGTCCGACACCGACGCGGCGACGCCGGTGGGTGCCGCCAACCTTCCCGAGGGCGTCGGGCGACCCTTCCTCTCGCCTCGTCGTGTACCGGGGGAAACCCTTGGCAGCAGCGTCGTCTTCGTCGCGGTCCTTCTTGGAGGTGCTGATTGGTACCGGTGCTTCGGAGCCTTGGAGCTTGGTGGTAGATCTTCGGTGGGCGCAGTGGTCGTGAAGCTTCTTCGTTTCCGTCGTTCCGCCGTTGTCGGCATTCTTTTCTCTTGTTGTTTCTCTTTCGTTTCTTTTGGGTGTGATTGTGCTGCTTTCACCCCATCACCTATCTTTGGATGTAACGGTTGGTTGCTTTGGAATACAAAGCGGGGAAACCCTTTTTCTCTTTACTTATAAGCTAAAAATAAAAACCATAGCGTTTTATGGCGCCGAGAAAATCTTTATAGCCCTCATCATTGCTTTGCTTAGCTTCGCTTCCCCATGCTGGCCAGCTCTGTGCCAAGCCCGAGCAGCAGGAGCAGCAAGCGAGCTGCTCCTCGTTTCCCGCGCCGTGCGACGAGTCGTGGCGAGTCGGCGGCAAGACGTGACGCATCGGTCGCCGCCCTCCCCTGGGCTGGCCCAGTCGCCTGCCTCCATATCCCCTCCCCATCAACTCGTTTGCCGCTCCGTACCCCTCGCCACGCCGCCACCAGTACTAGTACTAGGAGTCCACCATATCTTCCTCTGCCATCGACCACCCCTCCAGACCATTTTAAACATCGGAGCTTGGGTACGTAGCTTGAGCTCTCTCTGCAGGTAGCTTGCTGGCGAGCTGGCTAGCCGGCCGCCATGGGAGTGCCTTCGTTCTACCGGTGGCTCGTGGAGAAGTACCCCAACATCGTCGCCCCCGCCGTCGAGGAAGAAGACTGTCCTGCTGGTGGCGGCGCCGTCGTTTACTTCGACAACCTCTACCTGGACATGAACGGCATCATCCATCCCTGCTTCCACCCGGAGGACCAGACGGTAACTCATATGCCGATGCACTATCTCGCGAGTCCTTGGTCGATCTGGTCTGGTCTCTCACTTGCAATTTTTGCGCGCGCATGCAGGCGTGCCCTCCTCCGGCGACGTTCGACGAGGTGTTTCAGTCCATGTTCGACTACATGGACCTCCTGCTCCGCATCGTCCGGCCCCGGAGGCTCCTCTACCTGGCAGTAGGTTCGTTCGCTCGGCTCCATCCTCTTCTTCCTCAGCATCCAGCTTCGTCCTCAGCACCTATGCGCGCATGCTGATTCCATGGCCGCGTGCATGCATGCAGATGGCGTCGCCCCTCGCGCCAAGATGAACCAGCAGCGGGCCAGGCGCTTCAAATCCGCCAAGGCCGCCAAAGAGGCCGTACGTGAAACTTCTTCTTTTCTTCTATATATCTGCATTTCCATAATTCCATTCCTGCAATCTTGTAAATCTTGCTTTGTTTTTCTTCCAGGAGCTTGAGGAGAACCTCATGAGGGAGAGGTTCAGGGCTCAGGGGAAGGAGGTACTGCCGCGGGACGATGCTCCATGCGAGGTCTCGGATCCAAATATCATCACGCCCGGAACCGAGTTCATGGAGAAGCTGTCGGCCGCACTCGAGTACTACGTCCGAGCACGGTTGAGCAGCGATCCCCAGTGGAAAGACGTCAAGGTTTTGTTTCGATCGTAGACTTGCAGAAAATGTGTCATATGAACTTTAAACTGTTTAATCTTGACAAAATTTTTGCCTGTTTCTGAAGGTGATACTCTCTGATGCAAATGTTCCTGGAGAAGGGGAGCATAAGATCATGTCGTTCATCCGCGCGCAACGGAGCATGGAGAACTATGATCCGAACACACGCCATTGTCTCTATGGGCTGGTACGAAATTTAATAAATGCATAAAGAACTCGATTGTCTCAGTTGTATGAAGTCACATACTTTTGTTAACTCTGAAGAGTTATCGCAGGATGCGGATTTGATAATGCTCGCTTTGGCGTCTCACGAAGTCCATTTCTCGATTTTGCGAGAGGTAGCTTGTTCATCCCTTATCAGTGGTAACTCCAGGCACCAATGGAGTGTTGAACATGATGCAACAGCCTATGCAGCATATGGAATTTACTAGGAAGTATTTAATCTTCACTGTCAAAGTAAAACTAGCATTTTGCAGTTGCACTGGAGCTGAGAATACTCTTCTGTAAACTTAAACAGGACGTCCTACGCCAAAATCACCAGCCGGATATTTGTGTTCCAGTGACTGGTAAAAGTTTTACAGCCCAAGAGTTACCAAAAGTAAAGTGCAGAGGCTGGTTCCCCAGGATAACAGAGGCAAGATCTAAGGGCAAGTTGACCAAGAAACCGTATCAGGTTTGTTCCCCACAATGATATTACTGGAAAGTTCTCATTCTGACTATGCGGATAACGCCATTTACATTGTTGCAGTTCCTCAACATATGGGTTCTGAGAGAGTACTTGGAGCTTGAAATGACTATACCGGGTTGCAAGCATGACATTGATAGGCTGATCGACGACTTCATATTTATTTGTTTCTTGACGGGAAATGATTTCATTCCACACATTCCTTCACTCGAGATACATGAAGTATGTGTAGCTATATGGTTTTAGCAGCACTTGGTCATATGTGAAATGAGCTGAATAATACATAATTTTGTCTAATGTATGTTCCATTTGACAGTATGCAGTCGATCTTCTCATTGACGTGTACAAAACCACGTACAACAAAATGGGGGGTTATATTGTTGATACTGACAAAGTACGTGTAGGGTTTAAGCCTCTTAGTTTCCATTGATAATTATCCATAGAGTTATTCTAATGTTGTTTAGTTGCTACGCCTGGAAACAGATAAAAGATAAGCATGCCGCCTATGTGAAAATCTCAAGGTTGGAGAAGTTCCTCCATGAACTCTCGTTGCATGAAGAGAAAATATTTCGCAAAAGATTTGAACTGCGAGAGGTATCTTCTCATCCTTGTTAAGAGTATGCATCCACTCCTACTTAGCATTCGATCATGTGTCTGTTGGTTAATTGCAGAAGTTACTTTGCAAGATACAGCGTCAAGCTGCCGAAGATGAATGGAATGAAAGAAACTATGGCATTGTGGTAAGGATTTGTTAGTCGATGAAATGTACATGCACAGAGATGTAATTGGCTCTTGTGTGCAGGAAGAAAGTGCAGATGGCCTTGAAGGAGAGAGTATCTCTGCTTGCAATGATGACAAGCCTGATGTATGACGGATTGAGATATTCTTGGAGATACTTATTGATTTCCTATATGTATATTTTCTGCAAATCTGATTATGTATCTATCTTCAGGTTACTGAAAATACCTCAGAGCTGAGGAGAAATTTAAAGGATAACCTTCGTAGTAAGCAAGATCTTTTCAAAAATGGATCCTTTAAACATGACAGGGTTAGTGACTTGGTGTTGCCTATTGGAAAGACATTTTTTTCTATGTGCCTATTTTGACATATATACTACAGATAAGACTGGGATTGCCAGGATGGAAATCCCGGTTCTACAAGGAGAAGTTTGGTGCTGAAACCTCTAACGAAATTGGGAGGCTACAGGCTGAAATGGTTCTGACTTTCCTTTTTCCTGCAAATAGTCTCAATACTTCTGTGGTTTGGCAGGGTTATAACATTTAGATCGCTTAATATGTTTTTTTGTGCTGATTTAGGTCCAGAAATATTCAGAAGGATTGTGTTGGGTGCTCCGATACTATTTTTCTGACGTGCCGTCATGGAGTTGGTAGGACGAAGCATATACAAATCATATCTTTTTGTCTATGTATTTCCTCACATGCCGTAATATTATTGTTCTGAATTATTATGACAACATTGATCCCAAGAGCCAATCAAGTTAATCATATTCTCACACTAGTGACTTGTGAAGTTCTGATAGTTCCAATAGATAGACAAGTGTTTGATAGTACAATGTTTCTTTGCAGGTACTATCCATTCTATTATGCTCCTTTCGCATCGGATCTGAAACGCCTGTCACAGTTCAAGATATCTTTCACCGTGGACAAACCACTACGACCATTTGATCAGCTAATGGCAGTGTTGCCACCAGAAAGGCATGTTTGTTCATGAATATTATTTAATATCATTTCCTGAGAATTAATCAGTTTTTTCTTGCAGCTCATGTGCCCTTCCAAAATGCTACAGCAAATTAATGGGCTGTGAAGAGTCCGCGATACAAATGTTCTACCCGTCAGGTATATATTTGTTATCCTGTAGTTAATACTTAATAGTATCATCAGACTGTTTGTCTACTGATGTAGCCTGGAATTCACTTGTCACCAGATCTGGCGATTGATACTCATGGAAAACGCTTCTTGTGGCAAGTAAGCCTTCTGTTCATGTGCAATAAGATGAACTGGTTCAACTGATAATTTTAACGCAAACTGATCAAGTGCTCCTATTTGGTGCGACAGCAAAGAAGGACTGATGCTAGTTTCCTATTTCAGGGTGTTGCAAAGTTGCCATTTATAGATGTGAAGCTGCTGCTTTCAGCAACCAAAACAGTAGAGAAAGATCTTGCAGTATGTATTCTCAACTAAAAACTAGCATTCTATAAATCTGAAGTCACAAATATGGTTTCTTACCTTGTTTGCACATCAGTTGCATGAAATGAGGAGGATCACTATCCGGCAAGAGAAGATCTTACTGAGGAACTCAAACTCTCTGGCAAATAATGCAGCATTTGCGCCAATATTCGAGAAGAAGATTCTGATATCCACCAGGTACTTGGAAATCTGAACATATGAAAACCTGATAGGCAGAAACTGAACTTTCTATTCTGCTCAGAATTTCAGAGCAATCTGAACTGATCCCAGGCTTTCCTTTACTTTTCCATCATAATAGTGAAATCACAGGATGGTTATCCCAAGATGGGGATGCTCCAAGCAACGGCCTTTTTCGCTCGCCGATAAGGGATCTCCCAGACATCACAGATGATCAGACAATGCAAGTTTTTTTTCTTCCCGAGACTACTATGTTCATGCATTGGGGGTGGCTATGGCCCGTCTCAAGCTGATTTATAATCTATGTTGTGATGTTTCAGATCGGCAATGTTCTTCAATCCTGAGGCGGTGAAGCCAATCTCAAGACTGCTCGACAATGTCATCGTACCTGACAAGGTTAGTTATGAAGTTGTACTACATGATTTTGATAAATTAATCTGGAGCTTCATTCGATCTCTGAATGTTATGCAGACTGTTACTGAAAGTGACATTCGGACGAGACCCATGTGGCACACGTACCCGGGGCCGAGGCCGCCGACGGTCACCTGCAGGCCAGATACCCTGTGGAAGGGGAGCTCGCCGGCGATGCAGCCGAGGGAAGAGGTGAAGAATGCCGGAACGGGGTGGATGGGGCGGGGTAGAGGAGGCGTCGGCGCCGGCCCCACCGAGGCCCAGCAGATCGGGAGGAGCAGCTTCGGGCGGGGGAGAGGGGACACCGCCGGTGGCGCCCAGACGCTGCAGCTGATGAGCGGCAGCTACGGGATGGGTTTCCAAGGCGGCCGGTTCGACGGCGTCGGCGACGGTGGCGCGTACAGCTTCCGACCGGGAGGCGGTTGGGCAGGAAGGGGCAGCGCGGCGCAGAAGCAGCAGCAGACCGCGTGGCGGCCGGTGGGGACGTGGGCGAGAGGCGGCGGGCGTGGCGGGAGCGGGCAGCCGCGTGCGTGGTAGAAGTACAACCGGTGGAGTAGCTCCGTCTTCGTTGTTGCCTTGTTGGTCTCGGCATATTTTGCAGGAAACATGAGCGTTTGAGTAGAATTTGACGAACTGATGCATTTTGTGTTACCGGGCGGCGGGCAGCCCCGTGCGTGGTATAGAAGATTTGACGTCACCGTGTTTCACTGTGATTGATTCAAAAAACTTGGAAGCATCAGCGTCTGACCGTCAAAGCCATTACTACTCGATGTTTATGTATTTAATTTTTTAAAAGTGACGTGTATTTTTTGTTCCTCGTACTGATGGAGCACGTTTTATGGCGAATTGGGTTCTTTTGTTCGTTGCCGCGCCTAGCCGTGAATGTATTCATCCTAAAGCTCCGAGGCAAGCGTCTTGTTGATTAACAAACGCTTAACATACACATCATTAAAAAGCCTGTATGATGTGCGGTCGGTGACGTGGACACTTATACCAATTATTAAATATACAAACCGTTGCGGATGCTCTTGCATGTTATTCTCATTGTAATTTGTTGTGCAAAATAACCACAAAAGCAAACATTTTTTGTTATGCCGAACAAATAACTAGAAAAAATCTGGCCGAATAAACCAGTATATCATCATAATCTAGGGCAATGCGAAACTACCTAAGTCTCTAGCGCATTTACCATAAATATTACTTATTGTTAATAGTGGGATCCATTTTTATCCATTGAAGCTGTAATTTGCGGTTTTCATAACTCGTTTAAAAGAATTTCCTTTGTCTCATTTAAGCAAGTTCCATTTAGTTTTTACCCTTTTAGCGTTTTGTTGCCATCGGTTCGGTGTGGTGCACTGAGTTAGAGCATCTACAACTCCATATATAACAAATATGACCCCCAAACGCGCCCGGGCGCGTAGGCGGGAATGGCCGGCACTTGTTAAATTAACACAACTGCATCCGGACATCTCATATTAAAATCTCAAATTCATACAAAAGCATGCAAACTTAAAAACCTACTTACCACGTAGCTACTCCTTGGCGGAGATGTCGACGGTCTTCATGCCCGGCTCGGGATACATGGGCAGCAGCTGCAGCTCTGGTGCCTCCGGCTGCTTCGCGACGGCCTCCTCCTCCTCTATCTCTGCGTCGAGTTCGGTGAAGAGCGCGTCGGACGCCATCTGCTCCTGCCGGAGGAACTGCCAGCTGGCCTCCACATATGCCTCATCCTGGATAGACTCTAGGATGGATTGCTGCTTCGCCATGTCCACGGCTTGGGTGACGGCGAACTCTACCTCCGCCTTGTCCATGGTGAACCCCTGGAGCAGGCGCCTCCTTCCCCAGATCCGCCACCTCCATCGGCTCCAGTAGCTTCTCTCCTCCCTTCTCCGGCTCCTCGACCGCCGACTCCGCGAGTCGGGGCGAGGCCAAGCAACAGCGGCGATGTGGCGCGCGCTTAGCTGGATCTCCTCCGCGATCTGCCTACGACGCTCCGTGTTAGCACAGCGTACGACGTGATCTTGCGCCGGACCATGACGATGCCGGCGAGCATGGGAGAGCGGGGGAGAGGAGGCAGACGGGCTCGGGTGGCGGCGCAAGGAGGAGGTGGATGGGCTAGAATTGAGGGACGCTGGCCTGCTTGAATAGCCGGATTTGGCCTCGGGCGGTGAGCCAGAGCGGTGCCATGCGACGTTTACACGACGACGACTGAGAATGCGTCCGTCGGACCGTTGGGTTTCCAGGCGTTTTCGCATGAGCCCCATCATCAGTCCTACGTGGCGGACGTGCCCGGGCGCACCCGGACGCCCTCATATACGCCCCATATCTGGGTTGGACATGAGGGGTGCCGGTCAGCCCGGACGTTTTAGGCCCGTTCGAGACGTCCGTCTAGATTAGATTCTCGTGATCAGTCAGTGACTGAGCAGATCGCCCGGGCGTTTGAGCCCGGTTTGAAGCCCAATGCTCATAGATGCCAGATCAGCGCTGCATTCCGTGGGGGCCTGTTTCACGTGGGCGGATGGGGCCAGGGGGCGAGCCGGTTAAGCACGACAAGCTTGGAAGAGTGCGGCTACACCTTCCTTCGTTTCTTGTCTCTAACTCACGAGCAAGGGCAAGGGCTAGGAATCAGGTGCGGCGGTGAGAAGCAAACATGGCACGAGACGAAGGGCAAATATCTGGTGCATTGGAACTTGTGATACACCCCCTGCAGGCAACACACTGCTTTTGAAGTTTTAAAATAAAAATGAAATAACATAGATAATACAAAAATTAACATGTCACGAAATTGCCAATCAAAAGTGACAGCATAATAAGTCGGGAAAAAATGATAAAATTGGCACTCACTAGTACATAATGTAAGTGGGCTTTAATTAAATCTGGCCCGTTGTTGCTATTTGATAAAAATACACCAATTTTGGTTTTTGATGTATGTTTCTACCTATGCTTCTATTTTTTGTCCGGGTACACTCTATTGTCAAAGTTGGTTTTTGACCGAATAATCTTTCTAGATTTTGATTTGAAAGGAATTTCTCTTGAGGCCTCGAACTGTTTTATACCACATATTCCTCTATTCTAGACATTCTCTTGTTGTTTTTCTTTTCATGGTTATACGTATCTCATTCATATATCATAAGGATCATAGTACAAGTCACGTAAACACCGACATGATAAAATTGAAAAGACATCAGATGCTAACCTTTGCACAAAGAAACACCATCCAAAAAAGTGAAATACAATCAAGACTGAAGAATCCCTTGAGCTTGACACCATCGTCCGTCACATACCTCCGGCATCGCCGTGACTGCCATCAGAGGGGAAAAATAATGACGGATCACCTCCTCACCCAAGCTCGAGCGGCTCTATTGTTGATATTGGGGACCTTCAATGTGGCTCATCAAAGGCGAAGCCATTGCCGTTGAAGGAATCAGACCGGGCGACACCTTGGACACGCCATCGAACTCCAGATCTGGCACCCCGCACGGTTAAAATATTGGAGGAGAAAACCATACCTGTCAGCCATGAACCATGAACCCAGCACACGATCCACCATCTTCTATATGCTGCCGATACAGACCACAATCTGCATCCGCTTCTTGACTACCTCCCAAGCTCCATGCTGGCGTTGGAGCAAAGGTCGTCCCAACGGCGGAGTCCAATGACACCTGTCCATCACGAGGATGCCGCCGCTGCTACACCATCTTTGCTTGAACATACTGGTTTTCAAATCCATCTTCAGTGATAGAACTGATCGCCTTGATGGGGAAGAATTTGAAGCTTTTTTATTAGCCGCCGCTGAAGCCAAGATGATAAACGACCCAAAAAATGCAAGCTAACAGATGTAAAGCTACATGATTCACACGTAGATCCGATGCCCCCCCCCCCCGACACTGACGACCTGGAGCCACCAGAAGAAGGTGACGGTGGAAGCTCTACTGGTGGTGGCTAGGTTTTAGTCGCCCGAGGCCCGAGAGAGGAAAACGACTCGCGTGTTCTCTTGTGTTTGCTCATCTTTCTTGCTTCCCGGGCACGTCTACATACGATTATTTGTATTTCTATACAAATCACCAGACTATTGCCGTAGTAATGTGGCTGGCTGGCTGCAGGCGAAGTGTCCTCCACGTTCCCGTCCCGACGACTCTTTATATAGGCCACCATGCATGATTAACATGCCGTGCTTGCTTGGTTACCGTTAACACTTACGTACGGTGTCATTTCACTCTCTCTTACCTTTTTTAATTGCTTATTGCAGTCTCTGCAGAAGGAAAAAGAAACGTCTAATATTTTCCTTTTCGTTTTCCCGTCGCCATCGTTTTATGTGTGCTGTTGAATCGAGCACATGTTTTTCCTTGCGGCATTAAGAATTTGGTACGAGTAGTTAGGGGGCGTCCATCCTTGGGAGCTCAGATTGCGCCGCACCCAAAATGAAGGCGACACAAATCAAACGTCGGAACCAAGTCTCAAACTACCTGGAACTGTCCACGTCTTTCTTGCGAAAGGAAAAAAAACAGCTTTGGTTATGGTACTAGTCTGAACTCTGAACGGGCTGGATTGAAGCGTCGTAGAGGCGCGCACATGGGCAACATGGAAGAATCACTGGAGCGGCGGCCATCACGGTAGGTGGGAACCGAGGACCCTGCGGAAGAAAGTCGGCCCTCGTCGACTCGGCTGGCCCTCCGCGTGTGTACTGTCGCGCACCGGGCAAAACACCGCGTATTCGTGTTGGAGCGGCACCGACGAATTCGTGTTCGGCAGCCTTCTCGACAGAATTTTCTTTCTCAGCGTGTTTGGCTACAGCGAGAAAAGAGAATGAGTTTATGCGAGTTACTCCTTCCATCGAAATTACTTGTCATAAAAATAAATATATCTATAGCTAAAATACATCTAGATACATTCATTCTAAATTCCGAACGAAGGGAGTAAGTACGAGAAGTTGGTTTTTAGACTGTCTCAATTGTTATCCATCTTATGCCAACTACATATTTTTCTTGAAGATTTCTATACGGTGGCCTTGGGCGCAGTTACCTGGTCCATTTGGCTGGCGCGGAATCGTGCTACCTTTGAGAATAAGATGATCAAATCTCCTTTCGAGATTGTTTTTACGGTGGTTTCCTTCTCTACTGGGCAGGGCTTCAAGCGGGAGACGACGTCAAGCAGCTTCGGGCAGGGGCGGAGATGATTCGCAACGAGACGATGATGCTGATGCGAGTCTGTGATGCGACTGTCAAGATTGGAGACTAGGACCCCGGCGGCTTCTCTTCCAAGTTCTTCATGCTCGCGTTGTCGTCTCTTTTTGCTGTTCGCCTGGGCAAAGGGCTACTGTTTAAGCTGCGGCTTCTGTTGTTTTGCTGTCATACTATCTTATGGCTTTTGGACTGTCGGCTGTAATAGGTCTAGTTGTTTGGTGCTACTAGGTTTTCGCCCCATAGCGCCCGTTTCGATGGCGGACGGGTGCCGTGGGTTTTCTAGTAGTGCGTTGGACTCGCTCTCCCCCTTTCCCTGTTCTTAGACTCATCTTTGTTTCTCAGACTAGTTGTATTTCCGTTCTAAGTAATGAAAAGGGGTTAGCCCGGTTCAAAAAAAATATTTTTCTTGAAGGACACGTCCAAGCAGGACGCATCAATAATATAGAAAGGAAATGGCAAACCCCGGTACATGCCGTTCAAGCGGCTACAACGGCCTTAAAGAGGAACAACTGCTCACTACATTGCCCACCTTTCACTAGTCCAGTTGCTCGGGTAAGAGCATCTACAGCCCAACGTCTCGCATCCACACACGTACGTGTATGAGAGAAACGCGCAATACCTTCGTACATCGCTCAGCCTCGATGACCCACCGTAACTGGGAACTCTCTGATATTTTTCTCGCCCTCGCTTCTACCACGGTTTTTTCCGTCATGAACGGCCCAAAAAATGTCATGCAGCTGCGTCTCCGGCCCGCCCAGGACGAAAAATCCATTTTCTGTCATGATTTCTTGTCATAGAAGTAGGAGCCCATCCCATCTATGATGATACCGGATTTTGTCACAATTATCGTCATAGAAGTGTCAATAAGCATGAAAGAAAAAAAATCATTCGGCCCAAAATGTCATTGATGTGTCTTTTTTGTAGTGGAGATATGCATGTGTAGTGTATGTGTGACCCAGGGAGATGGAGAGTTTGAGACAGAGAGAGCGAAGAGCTACGAGATGGCAGAGTGGTGCGTGAGGGAGTTACGGGCAACGAGCCAGTGAATTTGTGTGTGTGCGATGAGTGCACCCAAGATATTTAGCTTGGACTAGAGAATCATATATATAGTGTGCGAGAGAGACCTATACATTAAGTGTGCATGTGAACTAGAAAGACCCCCCCCCCACACACAGAGAGAGAGAGAGAGGGAGGGAGGGGACCCACAAGGTTTGTGTTTGAATGTGTGTGATAGAATTGAAGATTGTCGGCGAGAGAGAGAGAGAGAGAGAGAGAGAGAGAGAGAGAGAGAGAGAGAGAGAGAGAGAGAGAGAGAGAGAGAGAGAGAGAGAGCAGGAGTCCGGGAGAGCGAGAGTTGCGTTTTATCCATCAAAGACTGATATAAACCATGTTTCGATATAAACTTGCATTCAAATATTTAAATTGGAACATGTTTTGTGCAATCCGCACATGAACGGAGATATGCGTATCAAACAAGTTCATTAATTTGACTTTCAACATGTTCATGGAGTACTATAATACTGTACAACATGCTACTCGATTGATGTATTTAATTTTGGATTTAGTTCACTATTTTGACCAGGTGAACAAGCTATTTCATTGAATGGAGATATTTGATAACCCACAAGTGTAGGGGATCGCAACAGTTTTCGAGGGTAAATTATTCAACCCAAATTTATTGATTCGACACAAGGGGAGCCAAAGAATATTCTTGAGTATTAGCAGTTGAGTTGTCAATTCAACCACACCTGGATAACTTAGTATCTACAGCAAAGTATTTAGTAGCAAAAGTGGTATGATAATAAAGGTAACGGTGGCAAAAGTAAAAATAATAGTTTTTGGGTTTTTGTAGTAATTGTAACAGCAGCAACGGAAAAGTAAATAAGCGAAGAACAATATGTGAAAAGTGAAGGAAATATGCCCTAGAGGCAATAATAAAGCTATTATTTATTTCCTTATTTCATGATAAATGTTTATTATTCATGCTAGAATTGTATTAACCGGAAACATGATACATGTGTGAATACATAGACAAACATAGTGTCACTAGTATGCCTCTACTTGACTAGCTTGTTGATCAAAGATGGTTATGTTTCCTAACCATAGACATGTGTTGTCATTTGATTAATGGGATCACATCATTAGGAGAATGATGTGATTGACATGACCCATTCCGTTAGCCTAGCACTTGATCGTTTAGTATGTTGCTATTGTTTTCTTCATGACTTATACAAAGTTCCTGCAACTATGAGATTGTGCAACTCCCGTTTACCGGAGGAACACTTTGTGTGCTACCAAACGTCACAACGTAACTGGGTGATTATAAAGGTGCTCTACAGGTGTCTCCAAAGGTACATGTTGGGTTGGCATATTTCGAGATTAGGTTTTGTCACTCCGATTGTCGGAGAGGTATCTCTGGGCCCTCTCGGTAATATACATCACTTAAGCCTTGCAAGCATTGTAACTAATGAGTTAGTTATGAAATGATGTATTACGGAACGAGTAAAGAGACTTGCCGGTAACGAGATTGAACTAGGTATTGGATATCGACGATCGAATCTCGGGCAAGTAACATACCGATGACAAAGGGAACAACGTATGTTGTTATGCGGTTTGACCGATAAATATCTTCGTAGAATATGTAGGAACCAATATGGGCATCCAGGTTCCTCTATTGGTTATTGACCGAGAATAGTTCTAGGTCATGTCTACATAGTTCTCGAACCCGTAGGGTCCGCACGCTTAACGTTACGATGACAGTTTTATTATGAGTTTATGAGTTTTGATGTACCGAAGGAGTTCGGAGTCCCAGATGAGATCGGGGACATGATGAGGAGTCTCGAAATGGTCAAGACGTAAAGATCGATATATTGGACGACTATATTCGGAGTTCGGAAAGGTTCCGAGTGATTCGGGTATTTTCGGGGGTACCGGGGAGTTACGGGAATACGAGGAAGAAGCAATGGGCCTCATGGGCCAAGTGGTGGAAGAGAGGAGGTAGGGCGCGCGGCCCCCCTAGCCCAAACCGAATTGGACTAGGGGGCCGGCCCCCCTTTCCTTCTTCTCCTCCCTCTCCTTCCTTCTCCTTCTCCTCCCCTTCCTTCCCTTCTCCTAGTAGGACTTGGAAGAGGGGAATCCAACTTGAGTAGGATTCTCCCCTTGGTAGCGCCTCCTCCTCTTGGCGGCCCCTCCCCTTGCTCCTTTATATACGGGGGGGGGCACCCCATGACACACAAGTTGATCTACGGATCGTTCCTTAGCCGTGTCGGAGCCCCTCCACCATATTCCACCTCGGTCATATCGTCGCGGAGTTTAGGCGAAGTCCTGCGCCGTAGAACATCATCATTGTCACCACGCTGTCGTCTTGTGGAACTCATCCCCGCGCCGCTGGATTGGAGCCCGGGGGACGTCATCGAGCTGGACGTGTGCTGAACACGGAGGTGCCATACGTTCGGTGCTTGGATCGGTCGAATCGTGAAGACGTACGACTACATCAACCACGTTGTCATAATGCTTCCGCTTAATGGTCTACGAGGGTACGTAGACATCACTCTCCCCTCTCGTTGCTATGCCATCACCATGATCTTGCGTGTGCGTAGGAATTTTTTTGAAATTACTATGTTCCCCAACAGTGGTATCCGAGCCAGGTTTTATGCGTTGATGTTATATGCACAAGTATAACACAAGTGAGTTGTGGGCGATACAAGTCATACTGCTTACCAGCATGTCATACTTTGGTTCGGCGGTATTGTTGGATGAAGCGGCCGGACCGACATTACGCCGTCGCTTCTGCGAGACTGGTTTTACCGCCGTGCTTTGCACACAGGTGACTAGCGGGTGTCAGTTTCTCCAACTTTAGTTGAACCGAGTGTGGCTACGCCCGGTCCTTGCGAAGGTTGAAACAGCACCAACTTGACAAACTATCGTTGTGGTTTTGATGCATAGGTAAGAACGGTTCTTGCTCAGCCCGTAGCAGCCACGTAAAACTTGCAACAACAAAGTAGAGGACGTCTAACTTGTTTTTGCAGGGCATGTTGTGATGTGATATGGCCAAGACGTGATGCTATATTTTATTGTATGAGATGATCATGTTTTGTAACCGAAGTTATCGGCAACTGGCAGGAGCCATATGGTTGTCGCTTTATTGTATGAAATACAAACGCCCTGTAATTGCTTTACTTTATCACTAAGAGGTAGCGATAGTCATAGAAGCAATAGATGGCGTAAATGACAACGATGCTACAATGGAGATCAAGGTGTCGCGCCGGTGACGATGGTGATCACGACGGTGCTTCGGAGATGGAGATCACAAGCACAAGATGATGATGGCCATATCATATCACTTATATTGATTGCATGTGATGTTTATCCTTTATGCATCTTATCTTGCTTTGATTGACGGTAGCATTTTAAGATGATCTCTCACTAAAAATTATCAAGAAGTGTTCTCCCTGAGTATGCACCGTTGCCAAAGTTTGTCGTGCCCAGACACCACGTGATGATCGGGTGTGATAAGCTCTACGTTCATCTACAACAGTGCAAGCCAGTTTTGCACACGCGAATACTCGGGTTAAACTTGACGAGCCTAGCATATGCGAGATATGGCCTCGGAGCACGGAGACCGAAACGTCGAGCGTGAATCATATAGTAGATATGATCAACATAGTGATGTTCACCATTGAAAACTACTCCATCTCACGTGATGATCGGTTATGGTTTAGTTGATTTGGATCGCGTGATCACTTAGATGACTAGAGAGATATCTGTCTAAGTGGGAGTTCTTAAGTAATACGATTAATTGAACTTTAATTTATCATGAACTTAGTCCTGGTAGTATTTTGCAAATTATGTTGTAAGATCAATAGCTTGCGTTATTGCTTTCATATGTTTATTTTGATATGTTCCTAGAGAAAAATTGTGTTGAAAAATGTTAGTAGCAATGATGCGGATTGGATCCGCGATCTGAGGTATATCCTCATTGCTGCACAGAAGAATTATGTCCTTAATGCACCGCTAGGTGACAGACCTATTGCAGGAGCAGATGCAGACGTTATGAATGTTTGGCTAGCTCAATATGATGACTACTTGATAGTTTTCTGCACCATGCTTTATGGCTTAGAATCGGGACTTCAAAGATGTTTTGAACATCATGGACCATATGAGATGTTCCAGGAATTGAAGTTAATATTTCAAGCAAATACCCAAGTTGAGAGATATGAAGTCTCCAACAAGTTCTATAGCTAAAAGATGGAGGAGAATCGCTCAACTAGTGAGCATGTGCTTAGATTGTGGATACTTCAATCGCTTGAATCAAGTGGGAGTTAATCTTCCGGATAAGATAGTGATTGACGAAATTCTCTAGTCACCATCACTAAGTTACTAGAACTTGAGATGAACTATAGTATGCAAGGAATGACGAAAACGATTCTCGATCTCTTCGTGATGTTGAAATCAACGAAGGTAGAAATCAAGAAAGAGCATCAAGTGTTGATGATTGACAAGACCACTAGTTTCAAGAAAAGGGCAAAGGAAAGAAAGGAAACTTCAAGTAGAATGGCAAACAAGTTGTCACTCCCGTGAAGAAGACCAAAGCTGGACCAAAGCACTGGCCCGAGTGCTTACACTTCAAAAGAAATGGTCCTTTGGAAGCGGAAATGCCCTGAATATTTGGTGGATAAGAAGGATGGCAAAGTGAACAAGGGTATATTTGATATACAGGTTATTGATGTGTGCTTTACTAGTGTTTATAGTAGCCCCTGAGTATTTGATACTTGTTCGATTGCTAAGATTAGTAACTCGAAACAAGAGTTACAGAATAAACAAAGACTAGTTGAAGGGGAAGTGACGATGAGTGTTGGAAGTAGTCCCAAGATTGATATGATCATCATTGCACACTCCCTATACTTTCGGGATTAGTGTTAAACGTAAATAAATGTTATTTGGCATTTGCGTTGAGCATGAGTATGATTTGATCATGTTTATTGTAATACGGTTATTCATTTAAAAATCAGAGAATAATTGTTGTTCTATTTAAATGAATAAAACCTTCAATGGTCATACACCCAACGAAAATAGTTTGTTGGCTCTCGATCGTAATGATGCACATATTCATAATATTGATGCCAAAAGATGCAAAGTTAATAATGATAGTGCAACTTATTTGTGGCACTGCCGTTTTGGTCATACCGGTGTAAAGCGCATGAAGAAACTCCATAAAGATGGATTTTCGGAATCACTTGGTTATGAATCATTTGATGCTTGCGAACCGTGCCTTTTGTGCAAGATGACTAAAACTCCGTTCTCCGGAACAATGGAACAAGCTACTGACTTATTGGAAATAATACATACCAATGTATGCGATCCAATGAGTGTTGATGCTCGTGGCAAGTATCGTTATTTTCTGACCTTCACAAGATGATTTGAGCAGATATGGGTATATCTACTTGATGAAACATAAGTCTGAAATAGTTGAAAGGTTCAAAGAATTTCAGAGTGAAGTGGAAAAATCATCGTAACAAGAAAATAAAGTTTCTGCGATCTCATCGCGGAGACGAACATTTGAGTTACGAGTTTGGCCTTCAATTAAAACAATGTGGAATAGTTTCACAGCTCACGCCACCTGGAACACCACAACTGTTGGGAACGTAGTAATTTCAAAAAATTTCCTACGCACGCGCAAGATCATGGTGATGATATAGCAACGAGAGGGGAGAGTGTTCGTCCACGTACCCTCGTAGACCGTAAGCGGAAGCGTTAGCACAACGCGGTTGATATAGTCGTACGTCTTCACGATCCGACCGATCCAAGCACCGAACGTACGGGGCCTCCGAGTTCAGCACACGTTCAGCTCGATGACGATCTCCGGCCCTCCGATCTAGCAAAGGCTCTGGAGATGAGTTCCATCAGCACGACGGCGTGGTGACGATGATGATGTTCTACCGGCGCAGGGCTTCGCCTAAACTCCTCGACGATATGACCGAGGTGGAATATGGTGGAAGGGGGCACCGCACACGGCTAAGGAACGATCCGTAGATCAACTTGTGTCTTTGGGCTGCCCCCCGCCCCCATATATAAAGGAGCCAGGGGGGAGGAGGCGGCCGGCCTAGAGGGCGCGCCAAGGGGGGGGGAGTCCTACTCCCACCGGGAGTAGGACTCCCTCTTTCCAAGTAGGAGTAGGAGAAGGGGAAAGAGGAGGAAGAGGGAAGGAAAGGGCGCCCCTTCCCTTGTCCTATTCGGACTAGGAGGGGAGGGCGCGGCCCCTCCTCGCTCCTTCCCTCTTCTCCTCGTGGCCCATGTAGGCCCATTAAACCCCGGGGGGTTCTAGTAACCTCCGGTACTCCGGTAAAATGCCGATTTCACCCGGAACCATTCCGATGTCCAAACATAGGCTTCCAATATATCAATCTTTATGTCTCGACCATTCCGAGACTCCTCATCATGTCCGTGATCACATCCGGGACTCCGAACAAACTTCGGTACATCAAAACTTATAAACTCATAATAAAACTGTCATCGAAACGTTAAGCGTGCGGACCCTACGGGTTCGAGAACTATGTAGACATGACCTAAAACCATTCTCGGTCAACAACCAATAGCGGGACCTGGATGCCCATATTGGTTCCTACATATTCCACGAAGATCTTTATCGGTCAAACCGCATAACAACATACGTTGTTCCCTTTGTCATCGGTATGTTACTTGCCCGAGATTTGATCGTCGGTATCCAATACCTAGTTCAATCTCGTTACCGCAAGTCTCTTTACTCGCTTACATGTCGTCATCTCATAACTAACTCATTAGTTATAATGCTTGCAAGGCTTAAGTGATGAGTATTACCGAGAGGGCCCAGAGATACCTCTCCGACAATCGGAGTGACAAAACCTAATCTCAAATCGCCAACTCAACATGTACCTTCGGAGACACCTGTAGTACTCCTTTATAATCATCCAGTTACGTTGTGACGTTTGGTAGTACCCAAAGTGTTCCTCCGGTAACCGGGAGTTGCAAATTCTCATAGTTACCAGGAACATGTATAAGTCATGAAGGAAGCAATAGCGGAATACTAAACGATCAAGTGCTAAGCTAACGGGATGGGTCATGTCAATCACATCATTCTCCTAATGATGTGATCTCATTAATCAAATGACAACACATGTCTATGGTTAGGAAACATAACCATCTTTGATTAATGAGCTAGTCAAGTAGAGGCATACTAGTGACTATATGTTTGTCTATGTATTCACACATGTATCATGTTTCCGGTTAATACAATTCTAGCATGAATAATAAACATTTATCATGATATGAGGAAATAAATAATAACTTTATTATTGCCTCTAGGGCATATTTCCTTGATCTCCCACTTGCACTAGAGTCAATAATCTAGATTACATAGTAATGATTCTAACACCCATGGAGTCTTGGTGCTGATCATGTTTTGCTCGTGAGAGAGGCTTAGTCAATGGGTCTGCAACATTCAGATCCGTATGTATCTTGCAAATCTCTATGTCTCCCACTTGGACTTGGTCCCGAATGGAATTGAAGCGTCTCTTGATGTGCTTGGTCCTCTTGTGAAATCTGGATTCCTTTGCCAAGGCAATTGCACCATATTGTCACGAGAAGATCTTCATTGGTCCCGATGCACTAGGTATGACACCTAGATCGAAATGAACTCCTTCATCCGACTCCTTCATTCGCTGCTTCAGAAGCGGCTATGTACTCCGCTTCACATGTAGATCCCGCCACGACGCTTTGTTTAGAACTGCACCAACTTACAGCTCCACCGTTTAATATAAACATGTATCCGGTTTGCGATTTAGAATCGTCCGGATCAGTGTCAAAGCTTGCATCGACGTAACCTTTTACGACTAGCTCTTTGTCACCTCCATATATGAGAAACATATCCTTAGCCCTTTTCAGGTATTTCAGGATGTTCTTGACCGCTGTCCAGTGATCCACTCCTGGATTACTTTGGTACCTTCCTGCCAAGCTTATTGCTAAGCATACGTCGGGCACTGGTACACAGATTGCATACATGATAGAGCCTATGGCTGAAGCATAGGAACATCTTTCATTTTCTCTCTATCTTCTGCTGTGTGGGGCATTGAGTTTGACTCAACTTCACACCTTGTAGCACGAGCAAGAATCCTTTCTTTGCTCGATCCATTTTGAACTTTTTCAAAATTTTGTCAAGTTATGTGCTTTGTGAAAGTCCTATTAAGCGTCTTGATCTATCTCTATAGATCTTGATGCCCAATATATAAGCAGCTTCACCGAGGTCTTTCATTGAAAAACTTTTATTCAAGTATCCCTTTATGCTATCCAGAAATTCTATATCATTTCCAATTAACAATATGTCATCTACATATAAAACTAGAAATGCTACTGAGCTCTCACTCACTTTCTTGTAAATACAAAGCTTCTCCAAAGTCTCAGATAAAACCATATGCTTTGATCACACTATCAAAGCGTTTATTCCAACTCCGAGATGCTTGCACCAGTCCATAAATGGAACACTGGAGCTTGCACACTTTGTTAGCACCTTTTGGATCAACAAAACCTTCCGGCTACATCATATACAACTCTTCTTCTAGAAATCCATTCAAGAATGCAGTCTTGACATCCATTTGCCAAATTTCATAATCATGAAATGCAGCAATAGCTAACATGATTCAGACAGACTTAAGCATCGCTACGGGTGAGAAAGTCTCATCGTAGTCAACCCCTTGAACTTGTCGAAAACCTTTCGCAACAAGTCGAGTGTCGGTGTCAAAACCGGCGGATCTCGGGTAGGGGGTCCCGAACTGTGCGTCTAGGCGGATGGTAACAGGAGACAAGGGACACAATGTTTTACCCAGGTTCGGGCCCTCTCGATGGAGGTAAAACCCTACGTCATGCTTGATTAATATTGATGATATGGGTAGTACAAGAGTAGATCTACCACGAGATCAGGGAGGCTAAACCCTAGAAGCTAGCCTATGGTATGATTGTTGAGATGTATGTTGTCCTACGGACTAAAGCCCTCCGGTTTATATAGACACCGGAGAGGCTAGGGTTACACAGAGTCGGGTACAATGGTAGGAGATCTACATATCCGTATTGCCAAGCTTGCCTTCCACGCCAAGGAAAGTACCTTCCGACACGAGCCGAGTCTTCAATCTTGTATCTTCGTAGTCTTGGAGTCTCGGCGGATAATGATAGTCCGGCTGTCGGACACCCCTAGTCCAGACTCCTCGGTAGCCCCTGAACCAGTCTTCAATGATGATAAGTCCGGCGTGCATAATGTTCGGCATTGCAAGGCGGGTTCCTCCCTTGAATAATCCAGAGAAGATCATGAACACCAGGATAGTGTCCGGCTCTGCAAAAATGATTTCCACATTCCCCCGTAGAGAGAATAAAACATATACACTGACTCAATCTGCTGACGTATTATGCGGCGTGACATCACACCGCTACCAAGCCCTTGTTTGAATCGTTTTTTACTATTCCACCTCAGCACGTTTAGCGAAGTGGTTTCCTTGGCACGTCTTGTCGAAGCAGAGATCGTGTCCCCTCTATTCCGGGATCCTCATCAATACGTGCGTGGGTAACCCAACCGTTCCCGTCGCCACGCCTCCTCTATCGAAGGGGAATCCCAAACGGTCACAGAGACGGCCCTTGGTATTTCTTCCCCTTTATAAGAGGACCAAGGCCTGTCCTTGTTCTTTAATCTCACATCGAATCTGTCCTCCGCTCCTAGTTCCAACACCCAGAGCTTCAGATTCGAGCGCTTCGGATCCTCAACCATGTCCGGCTCCGACCTCCAGGGCCGGTGGATGCCCTCCTCCGTCACGGAGGAGGACATATTGAAGTTGCGTGAGGCCAAGTGCACTGCTCTGAAGTTTCGCCAAGTTGCTGCCCGGGGTAGGCCGTGCCTCCCGAGCCCGTGAATCGTCGTCTTCGTATCCCACCTCCGTTGGGGTTTAGGCTTCCAGACGGATCCCTTCGTGAGAGGGCTCTGTTCTACTATGGGCTGGACTTTCACGACTTGGCTCGAGTCCATCCTCCATATCTCCGCATTCATTATAAATGCGCAAGGCCTTCCTCCGCGTCATTCCCCACTTCGCCTATGGTGAAGACCTTCAAGTGGAGCCAAGATGATTGTGGGGCGTCAGCGGAGTCTTGGGGGCGACCATAAGCAAAAGGTCGATGCCCGTGGCTCGAGGGTTCCTTCAAGAGGAACTTGGACTATGGCAGCAGGAGTGGTTCTACATCACGCTCCAAGGGCAGCAGCAAAAGCCGCCGCCCTTATTCCGCCCGGGACCTCCACGCCAACTGATGTCGTGGGTCAACCAAGGGCTCAACTGGGGGCCGTCCGAGGACGTGCCCTCACTGCAGGGACGGATTCGAGACCTCCAAGTGAGGGAGATCGACCTGATCAAGGTGATGCAGGTTATGCTAATCAGGCATCTTCCGCCCTGTAAACGCCGTCCTCTCCGTCTATGGGAGTTCAATCTGGAGGGACCTCGTACTCTCCAGCACTTTATGGGTGCGACACCCACGGAGATGTACAAGCTGTTCTTCGGACCGCAGGTGGCGTGTCCGGATTCGGCCGAGGACGCGGGCCTAAGCCGCGATCGCCCGGATACTCAGGTAGATAGCTCAGAGTCCGGACATTCTATTTATATGCCTTTCAAAAGTTCGTCTCCTGACCCTTTGTTCTTTACAGGAATGGGTGGCGCGATCAAGGCTGATAAGGTGTCCGGCTCCCCTCCCAGAGACCACACTAGAGCCCGTGCTGGTCAGAATGTTGGAGGTTGCGCCCACAGAAGGGGGCAGCGGGGAAAATAGAGGAGCTAATATTCCGCCCAAAGGCGCATCAAGAGGAGGGAACCAAGAACCCTCCTTCGGAGGGAGAAGAGGACCGCCTCAAGATCCGGAGGCCAAAGCCCCTAAGCGTGGGAAGAAATCCTCACAGGGTCCGGCGTCGAGAGAATCGGGACGCACAATCATCGCCAAGGACCAGCCCTCAACGAGCCGTGAGTATGAAAGAGGAAATTAATTAGTAAGGAAGTACCTTCATTTGTGCTTCTGTGGGTAACCGAAATATTTATATTGCAGTTCGGATCTGCAGCCTTCTCAGATGAGTTCATCTTCGGGGGACCTTCTTCCGGAGATGATGGAGAGCGATACGCCTCCGTCTGCAGCGCCGCCAGATGAGGCAGGCGAGCCCGAAGTGTCGTCACGGAGGGCGTCCCCGAGTCCGGAGGGGCCAGAGAGTTCGGCACCTGCTAGTGTCCGGCCGGGAGAACTGAAGAATCTGCTTGAGAGGGCGCCCATTTCAGAAGATCATCGTGCGTTAATGCGCATGGTGATTGGAAGGATTCGTCCACCGAGAGCGGATTGCATAATGCCGCCATGAGTTTGCTGGCGGGATTTGAGGTATGCGAAAATGGCGCACCCCTTTGTCTTTTAACAGTTTTGCATATAAAAAATGCGCCCTGTATAGATAGTAGCCCCTGAGACTCGGTAGGTTGTCGGAAACGACAGTGTACTGAGGATCGAAATCTAAAGTAATGAATTCCGTCGTTCCTATGCAGGTGGCGGATGGTCCGGGGGCTAGCCGGACTAGTGATTTTGCCGAATTAACTCGGCAGCTTGACCTGGCAGATGAGGACATCGCACTTGTCAACAGGCGACTTGACGAGTCGCAAGGTAAAATAGTTCTCCGCAGTTGCTTTATTAAGGGGGTCAAAGCCCGCCTCTGATAAATTATATGCTGTTTATACTGACGGTGCTTTGCTGCTGGAGAGTTTTCGGGCGAACTTGCTCTAGCTAAGGAGCAAGCCCGAAGGAGTGACGCGCTGCCTCGAGGGCGGCCGAGGAGTTGAAAGCGAAAAGGCGCGACCGCCTAAGCGAGGCGGAGGTGGCAATTGGCCACGAAAGTAAAGGATGCTACCGACCGCAATGAGGCTCTTGAAAAGGAGCGCTTATCGGAGCGGGAAGACCTAAAGAAGGCCACCGCCGAAGCCAAGGATGCCCGCTCTGCAATGCGGGCTATGAAGGAGGAGCTGCGCCAGGCCGGAGAAATCGCGGCTGGCAAGCCCTTTCTGATGCGTCGCCGGTTTATGGATTCCAAGTATGCTTAATTTGACCGGCTGTGGAGTTCGGAGGATCCGTATATGGACTTGGCTGCGAGTGCGGCTGATGCCGTTAAGCACTTCCGGAGCCAGGGGGATCACGAGACGGAAGAGTTATATTGGTCTCAATTCCACAGTCCGGATCGCCCACTTCCGCTGACGGACTGGTTGGCCGAATGGGCCAAACTAAATAGATTGTCCGGACTAGCCATGACTCACATCATGGCCCATGTCTGGCCAGAGAGGTCCAAGGCGACGAGCTATTTGGCTTACTACAGCAATTCCTTGGGGCGGTGCCGCATATAAAGGAGATGAAGCGGTCGGCCTGCATAGAGGGCGCGCAGATGGCTCTGGCCCGTGTGAAGGCGCATTGTCCGGAGATGGGCGCCACCGCTATTCTTGCCCGGGTTCGATGAAAACCGGCTCCTGCCGAGCACTATTTCGGGAAGTTATGCGTGGCGCTCGTGTAATAGAGTCGCGATGCTCAAAGAATATAACGATCAATTGAGCGCGTTAGCTTTGTCAATCAATGATTATGGTATAACTGCTTTTTATACTTGTGCGTCCAAGTAGTAAAACTTCTCTGTCTGACGCCACGTATACTTGTGTATAACTTTGAAAGATCACGATCTTGACTTGCCCCCTCGCACAAAGTCTTTGGGGTGTTCGCAAAATAGCGCATTTTCACACTTAATCCGGCGTCTCGGTCTGTTATAAGGAGGTGGTAGCGTAGCGAAACGAGGCAATCCGGACTATAATGCTTTATCACTTTCACTTAGCGATGGAGCTCGAGGGTGGGGCTACGATATAGCCTGGTGGCCCCGCGTCTCGAATTCGAGTGCGTAAGTGCTCGACCGAAACGGTCCTTCGTCAAAGCGAAATTCTAAACATTCCGATAGTCGATCGAGTGGTTGACCGGTCTCTCGCTGTATCATGATGATCGGTTTTGGCTTTCTCTCTTGAGGTGCTCGCCCGGCCCGGCTGGGGCACAATCGCGATAGTTCTCCGGTGCGCGTTAGCGATGATATGGAGCGTAAGGCAGCAAAACACGAGGAGCGGGCAAACCCAACATTTGACCAAAGACATGATTCGAGCTGATGCATATAATGCCTAACTTCGAGACGCCAACACTCCCTAAGGTGTTCGGTCTTTATAATAATGGGCGAACGATGCCCTAAGCCCCTAGTGTCGAGTGCGGGCATGGTCTTCGCGGCCCGATGCCAAAGCGTCGAGCTCCGCATTGGCTATAGGAAGAAACCAAGGAGAATAACAACAAGAGACAAGTAAAAAGGTTTACGCAGGTCTTAATCAAAAGAATCCTCTGGCGGGTCCCTCTTGCGTCTGCTTTGTGTCTCCGTTGCGCCGTTATCTGGGCGGGTATGCACATTGTTCATCTGTAAAAAGAGAGGAACGTTTAGTTTAAAAACAATTTGTGCGGAAAAAAATAAAAATAAATAAATAATTAAAGCAGGGTTTGTATAAACCCGCGGTTATTTGTGCGCGCAGCCCCCTGTGAAGGGGTATGCGGCTAGGGAGCCCTAGCCTCTCGGCGCGGATTCGTCTATCCGAGTCCGGGTCTTGAAGTGACCCTCAAGATGAAATGATGCCACGTGGACCGGCATCTTGAGTGTAAGAGACGCATAATGCGGTATAGCGTTGAAGCGGACAAAAGCCTTACGTCCCAAGAGTGCTTGATATTCACTTTCAAATGGGACGATGTGAAAAATTAATTTTTCTCGTCGAGAATTGTTCGGTGATCCGAACACGACTTCTAGTAATATGGAGCACATGCACTTGGCGTAAGGGCTGGCGTCACTCCTTTGAAGGAAGTGCGGCTGTGTCGGATTTTGGCGGGGTTTATCCCCATCCTACGGACGGTTTTGGAATACAGCAGGTTTAAGTCACTGCCTCCATCCATTAGGACACTAGTAAATTGTAATCCGTCTATCATGGGATTCAATATCAGGGGAGTCCGTCCCGCATTTCGAACGCTTCTGGAATAGTCCAGTGGTGAAAGTGATTGGTTTTGATGTCCAATCTCTATTGTCTGCTGGGTTGGACCGTGCGAAGCTCTTTTTAGAAAGTGCCGCACTTGTTTTTCGTTTTATCACATGAAGTGAGTTTACTGCTTTGACCCCTTGTGGGAAAGTCTTTTGTTTTCCGGTGCTCTGCTGGTGGGGTTTATCCTCTTAAGCTGACGCGTCGAGCCCCTTGTGTTCGACATTTAGTCGGCGGGACTGTTTAAAACCCAACAATCCTGTGGGTGTGATTTGCGAGCCTTAAAAGTACTTGTGGATTTGACATATCCGACCCAAAATCTTCTTTAAGTTGGACAATTAAATCCTTGTCATCCTTTAGAGGCTGTGTTTTATTATTGGGCATGAGCTTTTAAATCCGGCGTTGATTGCCGTGCTCTTTGGGCTTTTCTCTTTATTCGGCGCTGCTCTTTTACTGCGCCGTGATTTTCCGTTCCATCTCTTATCTCTCGATGTACTAGGGTCATTGGTGCTGCATCTTGCTAACCAGCTGTCCTCGCCCGCATAGAAGCGGGTCATGAGGCTTGTTAGTGCGGACATTGTCCTCGGCTTTTCTTGACCGAGGTGCCTGGCGAGCCATTCATCTCGGACATTGTGCTTGAAAGCTGCTAAGGCTTGATGTCCGGACAATCGACTATTTGGTTCTTTTGGTAAGGAACCTATTCCGAATTTCATGCTGACTCTCCGGCTGTTGAGTTATATGACTTAGATCATCTCGCATCCGGAGGCCGGACATAAGTCCCTTGAAAATTTGCTCTAAACGCGTCCTCGAGCTCTTCCCAACTTACAACAGTATTTTCAGGGAGGCTTTTAAGCCAATGACGGGTTGGCCCTTTGAGCTTGAGTGGTAAATATTTTATGGCGTGGAGATCGTCTCCTCTGGCCATATGTATATATAGTATATAATCTTCTATCCGCACTCGAGTGCATTGTTCCATCATAGGCCTCTATGTTGATGGGTTTAAATCCTGCTGGGAATTCATGGTCCAGCACCTCATCGGTGAAACATAGCGGATGTGCGGTGCCCCTGTATTTGTGTGTGCCATTATCATCGGGCACTTGACGTGTTACCTTGCTTCTTGGGGCCTTCTCCTTTGGCCCATAAATGGACCTGGCTGGGCCATCTACCCTTCCGAGTTCGTTGGTGGATTTATGTGTGGCGCCACTTTCATAATTTGGCCTGTCGTCTGGCCGTCTATCCAACCAGGCAACCCCTTTATTTTTGGACGGTGGAGGCTCTATGGCCTCCTCGTCGAATTCCGGTAGCAGCTTGCGCTTCGGGTAGCTCTTTGATTGGTGGCCATTGCCGTACTTATCTGCGGTGTTGAGCACTTTGCTCCATCTCATTCTGAGTGTGTCTTCCGCTGTTTTGAGCTTCCGTTTTTCCTTCTTCAGGCTTCTTGCAGTGTTGACGAGTCTTTTCCGAAGGTTCTTACTCTCCGGTGACGTGTCCGGCATATGGTCGTCCGGACCGTTGTCTTCGCCGGGCTTGGATTGGTTATCTGACTCGTCGTGTTCGGACGGTTGCTTATGTGCATGTTCGTCGTCCGATTGTGAGCCCTGCCGTGTCGCGGGCTCGTTGGGAGCGTTGTTGTCGTCGAGGCGGGACTTAGCACGGCGTTTACGCCGTCGCTTTGGTCGTTTATCGGCGGGGTTATCTTCTACCGTGGCCCGTTGGTCCTCGTTATCGCTCCCCTTTGGGGTATCCACCATATATATGTCATGTGACAAGGTGGTCTGTCGTCTTTGTATAAGCTCAGTTTTTTGTTCGTCTCGGCATCGCCGCTCTACTCCGTCGATGTCTTGAAGCCGTAGTTTAGCATGTCGGTTAGATCGTCGGCGGTGGCTACAAAGTGGGTGGTGGGTGGGATCTGAATTTCTTCGTCGCCCGAACCCCAACCATCCTGGCCATAGTCCGGCCAGGATTCTCCTGATAGCGAGAGATGCTTCAGTGAATTCAGGATATCGCCAAAAGGCTAGTGCTGAAAGATGTCCGCGGCGGTGAATTCCATAACCGGCGCCCAATCCGAATTGATTGGTAGAGGCGCAGGAGGTTCGGAGCCCGACAGGGAGTCCGGCGCCTCGGAATCACGAAGTTTCGGGGACAAGATTGGTGTTCGCTCCATCGCCGTGGGCGTTGAAGCCCCTGTAGGCGGCGCTATCCACCGCCCTCGATCCGGGCGATCGTCTCGGGCTAATGGCGAAGCTGATCCGTGTCGCGGCCACCAAGGCACTGCTCGGCGGCAGAGCTAGATCATGCCCATCGTTCTGATCTGGCGCGCGCTTCGGTGTGGCTCGAGTCCGTTGAAGATCAAGTCTCCGCGACATCGGCGGTGAAGTCTAGGCTTCCAAATCGACTGACGGCCAGGGGCATGGCTTTCGATCTGGTCGGATGGCCAAGAGAATTGCCCGCATGCAAAGCCGCCGAATCTGAAGATCTGTCCGGGAGAAAAGTCTCACCACAGACAGCGTTCTTGGTTGAAGATGCCATCAAGCCTATCGGTGGCGACATAGAGGAACTCTCAATGAAAGCACCAATGTCGGTGTCAAAACCGGCGGATCTCGGGTAGGGGGTCCCGAATCGTGCGTCTAGGCGGATGGTAACAGAGACAAGGGACACAATGTTTTACCCAGGTTCGGGCCCTCTCGATGGAGATAAAACCCTCGTCCCGCTTGATTAATATTGATGATATGGGTAGTACAAGAGTAGATCTACCACGAGATCGGGAGGCTAAACCCTAGAAGCTAGCCTATGGTATGATTGTTGAGATGTATGTTGTCCTCACGGACTAAAGCCCTCCGGTTTATATAGACACCGGAGAGGCTAGGGTTACACAGTCGATTACAATGGTAGGAGATCTACATATCCGTATTGCCAAGCTTGCCTTCCACGCCAAGGAAAGTACCTTCCGGACACGAGCCGGAGTCTTCAATCTTGTATCTTCGTAGTCTTGGAGTCCGGCGGATAATGATAGTCCGGCTGTCCGGACACCCCCTAGTCCAGGACTCCCTCATCGAGCTTTATACACAGATACATTACCATCAGCGCCAGTCTTCTTCTTAAAGATCCATTTATTCTCAATGGCTTGCCAATCATCGAGCAAGTCAACCAAAGTCCATACTTTGTTTTCATACATGGATCCCATCTCAGATTTCATGGCCTCTAGCCATTTTGCGGAATCTGGGCTCATCATCGCTTCCTCATAGTTCGTAGGTTCATCATGGTCAAGTAACATGACTTCCAGAATAGGATTACCGTACCACTCTGGTGCGGATCTTACTCTAGTAGACCTACGAGGTTCAGCAGAAATTTTCTTGTTACGATGATTTTCCACTTCACTCTGAAATTCTTTGAAATTTTCAAATGTTTCAGACTTGTGTTTCATTAAGTAGGTATACCCATATCTGCTTAAATCATCTGTGAAGGTGAGAAAATAACGATATCCGCCACGAGCCTCAACATTCATTGGACCACATACATCTATATGTATGATTTCCAACAAATCTGTTGCTCTCTCCATAGTACCAGAGAACGGCATTTTAGTCATCTTGCCCATAAGGCACGGTTCATAAGTACCAAGTGATTCATAATCAAGTGATTCCAAAAGCCCATCAAGATGGAGTTTCTTCATGCGTTTTACAATCGATATGACCTAAACGGCGAAGTGCCACAAATAAGTTGCACTATCATTATCAACTATGCATCTTTTGGTTTCAACACTATGAATATGTGTATCACTACTATCGAGATTCAATAAAATAGACCACTCTTCAAGGGTGCATGACCATAAAAGATATTACTCATATAAATAGAACAACCATTATTCTCTCGATTTAAATGAATAACCGTCTCGCATCAAACAAGATCCAGATATAATGTTCATGCTCAACGCGGCACCAAATAACAATTATTTAGGTCTAATACTAATCCCGATGGTAGATCTAGAGGTAGCGTGCAACCGCGATCACATCGACTTTGGAACCATTTCCCACGCCGCATCGTCACCTCGTCCTTAGCTAATCTTCGCTAATCCGTAGTCCTGTTTGAGTTGCAAATATTAGCAACAGAACCAGATATCAAATACCAGTGCTCTGCGAGCATTAGTAAGGTACACATCAATAACATGTATATCACATATACCTTTGTTCACTTTGCCATCCTTCTTATCCGCCAAATACTTGGGGCAGTTCCGCTTCGATGTCGATCGCTTGCGGTAGAAGCACTTCGATTTGAGGCTTAGTCCAGACTTGGGTTTCTTCTCTTGAGCAGACAACTTGCTTGCCGTTCTTTTGAAGTTCCCTTCTTCTTCCCTTTGCCCTTCTTCTTGAAACTAGTGGTCTTGTTAACCATCAACACTTGATGCTCCTTCTTGATTTCTACCTCCGCTGCTTTCGGCATCGCGAAGAGCTCGAATAGTCTTGTTCATCCCTTGCATATTATAGTTCATCACGAAGCTCTTGTAGCTTGGTGGCGATGATTGGAGAATTACATCAATGACACTATCATCGGAAGATTAACTCCCAGTTGAATCAAGTGATTACTATACCCAGATATTTTGAGTATGTGTTCACCGACAGAACTATTCTCCTCCATCTTGTAGCTATAGAACTTATGGAGACTTCATATCTCTCAATTCGGGCATTTGCTTGAAATATTAACTTCAACTCCTGGAACATCTCATATGCTCCATGACGTTCAAAACGTCGTTGAAGGCCCGGTTCTAAGCCGTAAAGCATGGCACATGAACTATAGAGTAGTCATCACTTTGCTCGCGGAGACGTTCTTAACGTCGCCGGTTACATCAGCGGCGAGTTCGCACCCAGCGGTGCTTCGAGGATGTAACTTTTCTATGCAGCAATGAGGATAATCCTCGAAGTTACGGACCCGATCCGTGTAATTGCTACCATCATCTTTCAACTTTGCTTTCTCAAGGAACGCATTAAAATTCAACGGAACAACAGCACGAGCCATCTATCTACAAACAAACATAGACAAGCAAGATACTATCAGGTACTAAGTTCATGATAAATTTAAGTTCAATTAATCATATTACTTAAGAACTCTCACTTAGACAGACATCTCTCTAGTCATCTAAGTGATCACGTGATCCAAATCAACCAAACCATGTCCGATCATCACGTGAGATGGAGTAGTTTCAATGGTGAACATCGCTATGTTGATCATATCTACTATATGATTCACGCTCGACCTTTCGGTCTCCGTGATCCGAGGCCATATCTGTATATGCTAGACTCATCAAGTATAACCTGAGTATTCCACGTGTGCAACTGTTTTGCACCCGTTGTATTTGAACGTAGAGCCTATCACACCCGATCATCACGTGGTCTCTCAGCACGAAGAACTTTCGCAACGGTGCATACTCAGGGAGAACACTTCTTGATAATTAGTGAGAGATCATCTTAAAATGCTACCGTCAATCAAAGCAAGATAAGATGCATAAAGGATAAACATCACATGCAATCAATATAAGTGATATGATATGGCCATCATCATCTTGTGCTTGTGATCTCCATCTTCGAAGCACCGTCATGATCACCATTGTCACCGGCGCCGACACCTTGATCTCCTCCGTAGCATCGTTGCATTATGCCATCTATTGCTTCTACGACTATCGCTACCGCTTAGTGATAAAGTAAAGCAATTACAGATGCGTTGCATTTCATACAATAAGCGACAACCATATGGCTCTGCCATTGCCGATAACCGGTTACAAAACATGATCATCTCATACAATAAAATATAGCATCACGTTTTGACCATATCACATCACAACGTGCCCTGCAAAAACAAGTTAGACGTCCTCTACTTTGTTGTTGCAAATTTTACGTGGCTGCTAGGGGCTTAGCAAGAACCGTTCTTACCTACGCATCAAAAACCACAGTGATAGTTCGTCAAGTTGGTGCTGTTTTAACCTTCGCAAGGACCGGGCGTAGCCACACTCGATTCAGCTAAAGTGAGAGAGACAGACACCCGCCAGTCACCTTTAAACACGAGTGCTCGTAACGGTGAAACCAGTCTCGCGTAAGCGTACGCGTAATGTCGGTCCGGGCCGCTTCATCTCACAATACCTCTGAACCAAAGTATGACATGCTGGTAAGCAGTATGACTTGTATCGCCCACAACTCACTTGTGTTCTACTCGTGTATATAACATCAACGCATAAAACCTAGGCTCTGATACCACTGTTGGGAACGTAGTAATTTCAAAAAATTTCCTACGCACGCGCAAGATCATGGTGATGATATAGCAACGAGAGGGGAGAGTGTTCGTCCACGTACCCTCGTAGACCGTAAGCGGAAGCGTTAGCACAACACGGTTGATGTGTCGTACGTCTTCACGATCTGACCGATCCAAGCACTGAACGTACGGGGCCTCCGAGTTCAGCACACGTTCAGCTCGATGACGATCTCCGGCCCTCCGATCCAGCAAAGGCTCCGGAGATGAGTTCCGTCAGCACGACGACATGGTGACGATGATGATGTTCTATCGGTGCAGGGCTTCGCCTAAACTCCGCGACGATATGACCGAGGTGGAATATGGTGGAAGGGGGCACCGCACACGGCTAAGGAACGATCCGTAGATCAACTTGTGTCTTTGGGGTGCCCCCCCCCGTATATAAAGGAGCCAGGGGGGAGGAGGCGGCCGGCCTAGAGGGCGCGCCAGGGGGGGAGTCCTACTCCCACCGGGAGTAGGACTCCTCTTTCCAAGTAGGAGTAGGAGAAGGGGGGAAAGAGGAGGAAGAGGGGAAGGAAAGGGGGGGCGCCGCCCCTTCCCTTGTCCTATTCGGACTAGGAGGGGAAGGGGCGCGCGGCCCCCTCCTGGCTCCTTCCCTCTTCTCCCTCGTGGCCCATGTAGGCCCATTAACCCCCGGGGTTCCAGTAACCCCTAGACTCGATAAAATGCCGATTTCACCCGAACCATTCCGATGTCCAAACATAGGCTTCCAATATATCAATCTTTATGTCTCGACCATTCGAGACTCCTTGTCATGTCCGTGATCACATCCGGGACTCGAACAAACTTCGTACATCAAAACTTATAAACTCATAATAAAACTGTCATCGAAGCGTTAAGCGTGCGGACCCTACGGGTTCGAGAACTATGTAGACATGACCTAAAACCATTCTCGGTCAACAACCAATAGCGGGACCTGGATGCCCATATTGGTTCCTACATATTCCACGAAGATCTTTATCGGTCAAACCGCATAACAACATACGTTGTTCCCTTTGTCATCGGTATGTTACTTGCCCGAGATTTGATCATCGGTATTCAATACCTAGTTCAATCTCGTTACCGGCAAGTCTCTTTACTCGCTCATGTACGTCATCTCATAACTAACTCATTAGTTATAATGCTTGCAAGGCTTAAGTGATGAGTATTACCGAGAGGGCCCAGAGATACCTCTCCGACAATCGGAGTGACAAAACCTAATCTCAAATACGCCAACTCAACATGTACCTTCGAGACACCTTGTAGTACTCCTTTATAATCACCCGATTCGTTGTGACGTTTGGTAGTACCCAAAGTGTTCCTCCGTAAACGGAGTTGCATAATTCTCATAGTTACAGAACATGTATAAGTCATGAAGAAAGCAATAGCGAATACTAAGCGATCAAGTGCTAAGCTAACGGACGGGTCATGTCAATCACATCATTCTCCTAATGATGTGATCCCATTAATCAAATGACAACACATGTCTATGGTTAGGAATCATAACCATCTTTGATTAATGAGCTAGTCAAGTAGAGGCATACTAGTGACTATATGTTTGTCTATGTATTCACACATGTATCATGTTTCCGGTTAATACAATTCTAGCATGAATAATAAACATTTATCATGATATGAGGAAATAAATAATAACTTTATTATTGCCTCTAGGGCATATTTCCTTCAACAACATTATGGTGTGTCCAAACATCGTAACCGCACTTTATTGGATATAGTGCGATCTATGATGTCTCTTACTGATTTACCACTATTGTTTTTGGGTTATGCATTACAGACGGTTGCATTCACGTTAAAAGGGCACCATCTAAATCCGTTGAGACGACACCATATGAACTGTGGTTTAGCAAGAAACCCAAGTTGTCGTTTCTTAAAGTTTGGGGCTGCGATGCTTATGTGAAAAAGTTTCATCCTGATAAGCTCGAACCCAAATCGGAGAAGTGCGTCTTCATAGAATACCCAAAGGAAATTGTTGGGTACACCTTCTATCACAGATCCGAAGGCAAAACATTCGTTGCTAATAATGGATCCTTTCTAGAGAAGGAGTTTCTCTCGAAAGAAGTGAGTGGGAAGAAAGTAGAACTTGATGAGGTAAATGTACATGTTCCCTTATTGGAAAGTAATTCATCACAGAAATCTGTTCTTGTGACTACTACACCAATTAGTGAGGAAGCTAATGATGATGATCATGTAACTTCAGATCAAGTTACTCTTGAACCTCGTAGGTAAAAGCAGTGAGATCCGCACTGAGTGGTACGGTAATCCTGTTCGAGGTCATGTTACTTGACCATGACAAACCTACGAACTATGAGGAAGCGATGATGAGCCCAAATTCCGCGAAATGGCTTGAGGCCATGAAATCTGAGATAGGATCCATGTATGAGAACAAAGTGTGGACTTTGATTGACTTGCCCGATGATTGGTGAGTCATTAAGAATAAATGGATCTTCAAGAGGAAGAAAGATGCTGATAGTAGTGTTACTATCTACAAAGCTAGACTTGTCAAAAACCAAAGTTCAAGGTGTTGAATACAATGAGATTTTCTCACTCGTATCGATGCTTAAAAGTCTGTCCGAATCATGTTAGCAATTGCCACATTTTATGAAATTTGGCAAATGGATGTCAAAACTACATTCCTTAATGGATTTATTAAAGAAGAGTTGTATATGATACAACCAGAAGGTTTTGTCAATCCTAAAGGTGCTAACAAAATGTGCAAGCTCCAGTGATCCATCTATGGACTGGTGCAAGCATCTCAGAGTTGGAATATACGCTTTGATAAGTTGATCAAATCATATAGTTTTATACAGACTTGCGGTGAAGCCTGTATTTACAAGAAAGTGAGTGGGAGCACTACAACATTTCTGATAAGTATATGTGAATGACATATTGTTGATCGGAAATAATGTAGAATTATTCTGCAAAGCATAAAGGAGTGTTTGAAAGGAGTTTTTTAAGAAAGACTTCGACAAAGCTACTTACATACTGAGCATCAAGATCTATTGAGATTGATCAAGACACTTGATAAGATTTTCAATGAGTACATACCTTGACAAGATTTTGAAGTAGTTCAAAATGGAGCAGATCAAAGAAAGAGTTCTTGCACAGTTGCAAAGGTATGAAATTGAGTAAGACTCAAATCCCGACCACAGCAGAAAATAGAAAAGAGAATGAAAGTCATTCCCTATGCCTCAGTCATAGGTTCTATAAAGTATGCTATGCTATGTACCAGACCTATTGTATATTCTGCCCTGGTTTGGCAAGGGAGTACAATAGTGATCTAGGAGTAGATCACTGGACATTGGTCAAAATTATCCTTAGTGGAATAAGGATATGTTTCTCGATTATGGAGGTGACACAAGGTTCGTCGTAAAGGGTTACGTCAATACAAGTTTTGGCACTGATCCAGATGACTCTAAGTCTCAATCTGGATACATATTGAAAGTGGGAGCAATTAGCTAGAGTAGCTCCGTGCAGAGCATTGTGGACATAGAATATTTGCAAAATACATACGGCTCTGAATATGACAGACCCGTTGACTAAGCTTCTCTCATGAGCAAAACATGATCACACCTTAGTACTCTTTGGGTGTTAATCACATAGCGATGTGAACTAGATTATTGACTCTAGTAAACCCTTTGGGTGTTGGTCACATGACGATGTGAACTATGGGTGTTAATCATATACAGATATGAATATTGATGTTAAATCACATGGCGATGTGAACTAGATTATTGACTCTAGTGCAAGTGGGAGACTGAAGGAAATATGCCCTACAGGCAATAATAAAGCTATTATTTATTTCCTTATTTCATGATAAATGTTTATTATTCATGCTAGAATTGTATTAACCAGAAACATGATACATGTGTGAATACATAGACAAACAAAGTGTCACTAGTATGCCTCTACTTGACTAGCTTGTTGATCAAAGATGGTTATGTTTCCTAACCATAGACATGTGTTGTCATTTGATTAATGGGATCACATCATTAGGAGAATGATGTGATTGACATGACCCATTCCGTTAGCCTAGCACTTGATCGTTTAGTATGTTGCTATTGCTTTCTTCATGACTTATACAAAGTTCCTGCAACTCCCGTTTACCGGAGGAACACTTTGTGTGCTACCAAACGTCACAACGTAATTGGGTGATTATAAAGGTGCTCTACAGGTGTCTCCAAAGGTACATGTTGGGTTGGCGTATTTCGAGATTAGGTTTTGTCACTCCGATTGTCGGAGAGGTATCTCTGGGCCCTCTCGGTAATACACATCACTTAAGCCTTGCAAGCATTGTAACTAATGAGTTAGTTATGAAATGATGTATTACGGAATGAGTAAAGAGACTTGCCGGTAATGAGATTGAACTAGGTATTGGATACCGACGATCGAATCTCGGGCAAGTAACATACCGATGACAAAGGGAACAACGTATGTTGTTATGCGGTTTGACCGATAAATATCTTCGTTGAATATGTAGGAACCAATATGGGCATCCAGGTTCCGCTATTGGTTATTGACCGAGAATAGTTCTAGGTCATGTCTACATAGTTCTCGAACCCGTAGGGTCCGCACGCTTAATGTTACGATGACAGTTTTATTATGAGTTTATGAGTTTTGATGTACCGAAGGAGTTCGGACTCCCAGATGAGATCGGGGACATGATGAGGAGTCTCGAACGGTCGAGACGTAAAGATCGATATATTGGACGACTATATTCGGAGTTCGAAAAGGTTCCAAGTGATTCGGGTATTTTCGGGGGTACCGGGGAGTTACGGGAATACGAGGAAGAAGCAATGGGCCTCATGGGCCAAGTGGTGGAAGAAAGGAGGTAGGGCGCATGGCCCCCCTAGCCCAAACCGAATTGGACTAGGGGGCCGGCCCCCCTTTCCTTCTTCTCCTCCCTCTCCTTCCTTCTCCTTCTCCTCCCCTTCCTTCCCTTCTCCTAGTAGGACTTGGAAAGAGGGGGGAATCCTACTTGGAGTAGGATTCTCCCCCTTGGGCGCGCCTCCTCCTCTTGGCCGCCCCCCTCCCCCTTGCTCCTTTATATATAGGGGCAGGGGGGCACCCCATGACACACAAGTTGATCTACGCATCATTCCTTAGCCGTGTGCAGTGCCCCCCTCCACCATATTCCACCTCGGCATATCGTCGCGGAGTTTAGGCGAAGCCTTGCGCCGGTATAACATCATCATCGTCACCACGCCGTCATGCTGACGGAACTCATCCCCGACGCTTATTGGATTGGAGCCCGGGACGCCATCGAGCTGGGCGTGTCTGAACACGGAGGTGCCGTACGTTCGGTGCTTGGATCGGTCGAATCGTGAAGACGTACGACTACATCAACCGCGTTGTCATAAAGCTTCCGCTTAACGGTCTACGAGGGTACGTAGACATCACTCTCCCCTCTCGTTGCTATGCCATCACCATGATCTTGCGTGTGCGTAGGAATTTTTTTGAAATTACTACGTTCCCCAACAAAAAGCTCATAGGCAATGAATCAGTGATGGATAATTATGCCGGATGCGATTCCTCATGTAATAGCTATAACATAGGGTGACACAGAACTAGCTCCAATTCATCAATGTAATGTAGGCATGTATTCCATAAATAGTCATACGTGCTTATAGAAAAGAACTTGCATGACATCTTTTGTCCTACCCTCCCGTGGCAGCGGGGTCCTAGCAGAAACTAAGGGATATTAAGGCCTCCTTTTAATAGAGAACCGGAACAAAGCATTAGCACACAGTGAATACATGAACTCCTCAAACTATGGTCATCACCGAGAAGTATCCCGATTATTGTCACTTCAGGGTTGTCGGATCATAACACATAATAGGTGACTATAGACTTGCAAGATAGGATCAAGAACACACATATATTCATGAAAACATAATAGGTTCAGATTTGAAATCATGGCACTCGGGCCCTAGTGACAAGCATTAAGCATAGCAAAGTCATAGCAACATCAATCTCAGAACATAGTGGATACTAGGGATCAAACCCTAACAAAACTAACTTGATTACATGGTAAATCTCATCCAACCCATCACCATCCAGCAAGCCTACGATGGAATTACTCACGCACGACGGTGAGCATCATGAAATTGGTGATGGAGGATGGTTGATGACGATGACGGCGATGAATCCCCCTCTCCGGAGCCCCAAACGGACTCCAGATCAGCCCTCCTGAGAGAGATTAGGGCTTGGCGGCGGCTCTTTGTCGTAAAACGCGATGAAACTTTCTCTCTGATTTTTTTCTCCCCGAACGTGAATATATGGAGTTGGAGTTGAGGTCGGTGGAGGTCCAGGGGGGCCACGAGATAGGGGGGCGCGTCCAGGAGGAGGGGGCGCGCCCCCAGTCTCGTGGACAGGGTGTGAGCCCCCTGGTCTTGATTCTTTTGCCAATATTTTTTATATTTTCCAAAAAGTCCCTCCGCGGATTTTCAGGACATTCCGAGAATATTTCTTTTCTACACATAAAACAACATCATGGCAGTTCTGCTGAAAACAGCGTCAGTCCGGGTTAGTTTCATTCAAATCATGTTGTTAGAGTCCAAAACAAGGGAAAAAGTGTTTGGCAAAGTAGATACGTTGGAGACGTATCAACTCCACCAAGCTTAAACATTTGCTTGTCCTCAAGCAATTCAGTTGATAAACTGAAAGTGATAAAGAAAATTTTTTACAAACTCTGTTTGCTCTGGTTGTTGTAAACAGGAAAAGCCAGTATTCAGGTCTCAGCAAATATTATAACTAACCATACTCACAATAACACTTAGGTCTCACAATTACTCATATCAATAGCATAATCAGCTAGCGAGCCATAATAATAAAACTCGGATGACAACACTTTTTCAAAATAATCATAACATGATATAACAAAATGGTATCTCGCTAGCCCTTTCTGAGACCGCAAAACATAAATGCAGAGCACCTTTAAAGATCAAGGACTGACTAAACATTGTAATTCATGGTAAAAGAGAACCAGTCAAGTCATACCCAATATAAACCAATAGTAATGAACGCAAATGACAGTGTGCTCTCCAATGGTGCTTTTAATAAGAAGGGTGATGACTCAACATAAAAGTAAATAGATAGGCCCTTCGCAGAGGGAAGCAGGGATTTGTAGAGGTGCCAGAGCTCGATTTTAAAAAAGATTTTGAATAATATTTTAAGCGGCATACTTTTGCTGTCAACACAACAACTATGAGATGGATGTATCTTCCATACTACATGCATTATAGGCGGTTCCCAAACAGAATGGTAAAGGTTTATACTCCCCCAACCACCACCAAGCATCAATCCATGGCTTGCTCGAAACAACGAGTGCCTCCAACTAACAACAACCCTGGGGGAGTTTTGTTTAATTATTTTGATTTGCTTTGATCTTTTTGGATCATGGGACTGGGCATCCCGGTTACCGGCCCTTTCTCGTGAATGAGGAGCGGAGTCCACTCCTCTTGAGAATAACCCACCTAGCATGGAAGATATAGGCAGCCCTAGTTGTAACATGAGCTGCTCGAGCATACAAAGCAGAATTTCATTTGAAGGTTTGGAGTTTGGCACATACAAATTTACTTGGAACGGCAAGTAAATACCGCATATAGGAAGGTATAGTGGACTCATATGGAACAACTTTGGGGTTTAGGGAGTTTGGATGCACAAGCAGTATTACCGCTTAGTACAGGTGAAGGCTAGCAAAAGACTGGGAAGCGACCAACTGAGAGAGCGACAACAGTCATAAACAAGCATTAAAATTAATTCACACCGAATACAAGCATGAGTAGGATATAATCCACCATGAATATAAATATCATGAAGGCTATGTTGATTTGATTCAACTACAAGCGTGAACATGTGCCAAGTCGAGTCACACAATTTATTCAAAGGAGGATACCATCCCATCATACCACATCATAATCATTCTAATAGCATGTTGGCACGCAAGGTAAACCATTATAACTAATAGCTAATCAAGCATGGCACAAGCAACTATAATCTCTAAATGTCATTGCAAATATGTTTACTTCATAATAAGCTGAATAAGAAACGATGAACTCATCATATTTACAAAAACAAGAGAGGTCGAGTTCATACCAGCTTTTCTCATCTCAATAAGTTTATCATATATTGTCATTATTGCCTTTCACTTGCACGACCGAACGATGTGTATAATAATAATAGTGCACGTGCATTGGACTAAGCTGGAATCTGCAAGCATTCAAATCAAAAGAGAAGACAAGTAATATGGGCTCTAGGTTAAACAAACAATCATGCATATGAGAGCCACTAAACATTTTCAATATGGTCTTCTCGACCCCCAAAGGAAAGAAAAGAAAATAAAACTATTTACACAGGAAAGCTCCCAACAAGAAAGAAGAAGAACTAGAAATCTTTTTGGGTTTTCATTTTAATTCTACTACAAGCATGGAAATTAAACAAACTAATTTATTTGGTTTTTCTTAAGGTTTATCCAAAACACAAGAAGAAAACTAGAAAAATAAATTTAAACTAGCATGGATAATGCAATGAAAGAGTATGAGCACCGACGACTAGTGTGTGAACATGAATGTAAAGTCGGTGAGAAATACGCACTCCCCCAAGCTTAGGCTTTTGGCCTAAGTTGGTCTAGTACCAAGGACCGCCTGGCCGATATCCATAAGTGAAACTGGGGTCGTACTGAGATGCAGCGGCAACCGCCTCCTGAGCTGCGGCGTGTTGGTGAGCTGCCTCCGCTCTTCCCTCGTGTTCAGCTGCTTCCTCCCTGGTGACAACATATCTTCCTTTTGCCTGATAATCAAAAAGGTAGGGAGCAGGAAGAGTAACATGGACGACGTTGCGTCTGTCATAGATTAGTCGATATTGAAGGAATTGTTCATTCCTCCCAAGAAATTGATGATTGACCATAGCTTCAGAATCCAAATAAACCGGAGGTATTATTATATCTCCCTCTCGTGGGGCTATACCAAGATAATTAGCCACACGGGTTGCATAAATTCCTCCAAATAAATTTCCCTTTCTACTATTATTCTGCAACCTACGTGCAACTATTGCCCCCAAGTTATAACCTTTATAACCTAACATAGCACTCTTGAGGACACAGATATCAGGGACACACATGTGGCATGCTTCATCTTTATCGTTAATGCATCTACCAATGAAGAGAGCAAAATAATGTATAGTAGGAAAATGAATGCTCCCTATGGTAGCTTGTGCTATATCCCTGGATTCTCCCACAGTAATACTAGCAAGGAAATCTCTAAATTCAGATTTGTGAGGATCATTAATATTACCCCACTGCGGAAGTTTGCAAGCAGTTGTAAAATCCTCTAAGTCCATGGTATAAGATGTATCATAAATATCAAATATGACACTAGGAGAATTACGCGTACAATTATATTTAAACCTCCGCACAAAGGAATCAGCCAACTGATAGTACTGAGGACACTTATCTTGTAAGAAGTCCTCCAACTCAGCATTACGCACATACGCGTCAAATTCCTCCTTGAAGCCTGTTTCGACCATAAAATCATCGGATGGCCACTCACAAGCTCGTACATCCGCGTCCCTCGGCAATTCAACATCTTGCTAACATATAGCAATCCTGGGCCCTTTCTTCAGCGAGGAACCACCTTGGTACATTCTTCTAAGCATAATTCTTTTTCTGAAAAATTTCTCAAATTTTAGTAACTTCAAAATAAAAGTGAATAAAACTAAACAAGATTGGTAGAAACTACTCCTACAAGTGCCTAGAGCCTATATCATGCATTAGAATTGCTTGGTACCTCATAAATTTAACATGCAAGCTCAAGAACATGGTCACCTATGCAGCAAAAATTTGCAATGAATAAAGCACTAGGACAAAAACTAATTGGACCAATGGAGGAGTCACATACCAAGCAACAATCTCCCAAAGCAGTTTTGTGAATGGAACTTTGAGCAAGGAGATCGAAAATCGCAGCAAAATGAGCTAGAACTCGTGCTTGAGCTGGATAGAGATTTTTTGGGTAGAAGATGAAGTGTGTGGGTGCTGGCATAAGTGGAGGGGGGCCACCAGGGGCCCACGAGATAGGGGCGCGCGCCCAGGTAGGGTGGGCGCACCCTCCACTCTCGTGGCCTGGTGCTTGCACCTCCTGCAGTGTTTTCAGTGCCTAAAATCCTCAAATATTCCATAAAAAATCATACTAAATTTGTAGGGCATTTGTAGCACTTTTATTTTCGGGATTTTTTTAATGCACGGATAATTCAGAAAACAGACAGATAATACTATTTTTTGCTTTATTTATTCTAAATAACAGAAATTAAAAAGAGCGTATGGAAGGTTGTGCCTTCTAGTTTCATCCATCTCGTGATCATCGAAATGAATCCACTAACAAGGTTGATCAAGTCTTGTTAACAAACTCATTTCGAATAACACGGAACCAGGGAAATTTCGAATAACACTAAGTTACCTCAACGGGGATATGAAAATCCCCAACAATAAGAATATCATATTTTTTCTTGACAGTAGGGAGAGGAAATTCAAAACCTCCAATAATAATAGTTGGAACTTCTCCAATAGAATTGATGCTATGAACTTGAGATTGTTTCCTTGGAAATTGTACCGTATGCTCATTACCATTAACATGAAAAGTGACATTGCCTTTGTTGCAATCAATAACAGCCCCTGCAGTATTAAGAAAAGGTCTACCAAGGATAATAGACATACTATCGTCCTTGAGAATATCAAGAATAACAAAGTCCGTTAAGATAGTGACATTTGCAACCACAACAGGCACATCCTCACAAATACCGACAGGTATAGCAGTTGATTTATCAGCCATTTGCAAAGATATTTCAGTAGGTGTCAACTTATTCAATTCAAGTCTACGATATAGAGAGAGGCATAACACTAACACCGGCTCCAAGATCACATAAAGCAGTTCTAACATAATTTCTTTTAATGGAGCATGGTATAGTTGGTACACCCCGATCTCCAAGTTTCTTTGGTATTCCACCCTTAAAACTGTAATTAGCAAGCATGGTGGAAATCTCAACTTCCGGTATCTTTCTTTTATTTGTGATGATATCCTTCATATACTTAGCATAAGGATTTACTTTCAGCATATCAGTTAAGTGCATATATAAGAAGATAGGTCTAATCATTTCAGCAAAGCCCTCAAAATCCTCATCATCCTTTGACTTGGATGGTTTAGGAGGAAAGGGCATGGGTTTCTGAACCCATGGTTCTCTTTCTACCGTGCTTCCTAGCAACAAAATCTCTCTTATCATAACGTTGATTCTTTGATTGTGGGTTATCAAGATCAACAGCAGGTTCAATCTCTACTTCATTGTTTTTGCTAGGTTGAGCATTAACATGAACATTATCATTAGGTTCATGTTCATCACCTGATTGTGTTTCAACATCAGAAATAGAAATATCATTGGGATTCTCAGGTGTGTCTATAGTAGGTTCACTAGAAGCATGCAAAGTTCTATCGTTTTTCTTTTTCTTCTTTTTAGAAGAACTAGGTGCTTCTAAAATATTTCTCTGAGAATCTTGCTCGATTCTCTTAGGGTGGCCTTCAGGATACAAAGGTTCATGAGTCATTCTACCAGTTCTAGTAGCCACTCTAACAGCAAAGTCATTTTTATTATTTAATTCATCAAGCAAATCATTTTGAGCTTTAAGTACTTGCTCAGCTTGGGTAGCAACCATAGAAGCATATTTGCTAACGAGTTTGAGTTCATCTTTAACTCTAGACATATTATCACTCACGCGTCCTATCTCGAAAGCATTATTCTTTAACTCTCTACCAACATAAGCATTAAAACTTTCTTGTCTAGCCATAAAGTCATCAAATTCATCTAAGCACGGGCTATGAAATTTAGTAGAGGGGATTTCAACTTTATCTGTGCCGGGTTATCAAGACAATGTGGTTCTTCAACAGGCGGTATATTAAGACCATGTATTTCTTCAATAGGAGGTAAATTCTTAACATCTTCAGCTTTAATACCTTTTTCTTTCATTGATTTCTTTGCCTCTTGCATATCTTCAGATCGAGAAATAAAACACCTCTCTTCTTGGATTGGGTTTAGGAATAGGCTCAGAGTTGGCTCAATTGGTTCAGAATTTCTTCAGAATTGGCTCAAGAAGAGTCCAATTATTTTCATTAGTCAACATATTATTCAATAGTAATTCAGCTTCATCATTGTTCTTTCCTCGAAAACACAACCAACACAACTATCCAAGTAGTCCTTGGAAGCATCGGTTAGTCCATTATAAAAGATATCAAGTATTTCATTTTTCTTAAGAGGATGGTCAAGCAAAGCATTAAGTAACCGGAGAAGCCTCCCCCAAGCTTGTGGGAGACTCTCTTCTTTGATGTGCACAAAATTATATATTTCCCGCAAGGCAGCTTGTTTCTTATGAGCAAGGAAATATTTAGCAGAGAAGTAATAAATCATATCCTGGGGACTACGCACACAATGAGGAGCAAGAGAATTATACCAAGTCTTAGCATCACCCTTTAATGAGAACGGAAATATCTTAAGGATATAATAATAGCGAGACTTCTCATCATTAGTGAACAGGGTAGCTATATCATTCAACTTCGTAAGATGTGCCACAACAGTTTCAGATTCAAGGCCATAAAAAGGATCAGATTCAACTAAAGTAATAATCTCAGGATCAACAGAGAATTCATAATCCTTATCAGTAACACAAATAGGTGAAGTAGCAAAAGCAGGGTCAGGTTTCATTCTAGCATTAAGAGACTGTTGCTTCCATTTAGCTAATAATTTCTTAAGATCATATCTATCATTGCAAGCAAATATAGCTCTAGCAGCTTCTTCATTCATAACATAACCCTCAGGAACAACGGGTAATTCATAATCATTGGGAGAATTTTTCATCATCACTATCATCAGTAATAGCATCTTCAATAATTTTATTCCCCCTAATTCTAGCAAGTTGTTCATCAAGAAATTCACCTAATGGCAAAGTAGTATCACGCACAGAAGTAGTTTCATCATAACTATCATGCAAAGCAGAAGTGGCATCATCAATAACATGCGACATATCAGAATTCATAGTAGTAGCAGGTTTAGGTGTCGCAAGCTTACTAATAACGGAAGGAGAATCTAGTGCAGAGCTAGATGGCAGTTCCTTACCTCCCCTCGTAGTTGAGGGCAAAATCTTGGTTCTGTCGTCTTTCAAGTTAATCATAGTGATCAACAGATATAAATCCCAAGTGACTCAGAGAATAGAGCTATGCTCCCCGTCAACGGTGCCAGAAATTAGTCTTGATAACCCACAAGTATAGGGGATCGTAACAGTTTTCAAGGGTAAAGTATTCAACCCAAATTTATTGATTCAACACAAGGGGAGCCAAAGAATATTCTTGAGTATTAGCAGTTGAGTTGTCAATTCAACCTCACCTGGATAACTAAGTATCTACAGCAAAGTATTTAGTAGCAAAAGTGGTATGATAATAAAGGTAACGGTGGCAAAAGTAAAGATAATAGTTTTTGGGTTTTTGTAGTAATCAGTAACAAAGACGAACGAAAAGTAAATAAGCGAAGAACAATATGTGAAAAGCTCGTAGGCAATGGATCAGTGATGGATAATTATGTCGGATGCGATTCCTCATGTAATAGCTATAACATAGGGTGACACAGAACTAGCTCCAATTCATCAATGTAATGTAGGCATGTATTCCGTAAATAGTCATACGTGCTTATGGAAAAGAACTTGCATGACATCTTTTGTCCCACCCTCCGTGGCAGCGGGTCCTAGCGAAACTAAGGGATATTAAGGCATCCTTTTAATAGAGAACCGGAACAAAGCATTAGCACATAGTGAATACATGAACTCCTCAAACTATGGTCATCACCGAGAAGTATCCCGATTATTGTTACTTCGGGTTGTCGGATCATAACACATAATAGGTGACTATAGACTTGCAAGATAGGATCAAGAACACACATATATTCATGAAAACATAATAGGTTCAGATCTGAAATCATGGCACTCGGGCCCTAGTGACAAGCATTAAGCATAGCAAAGTCATAGCAACATCAATCTCAGAACATAGTGGATACTAGGGATCAAACCCTAACAAAACTAACTTGATTACATGGTAAATCTCATCCAACCCATCACCGCCCAGCAAGCCTACGATGGAATTACTCACGCACGGCGGTGAGCATCATGAAATTGGTGATGGAGGATGGTTGATGATGACGACGGCAACGAATCCCCCTCTCTGGAGCCCCAAACGGACTCCAGATCAACCCTCCCGAGAGAGATTAGGGCTCGGCGGCGGCTCCTTGTCGTAAAACGCAATGAAACTTTCTCTCTGATTTTTTTCTCCCCGAACATGAATATATGGAGTTGGAGTTGAGGTCAGTGGAGGTCCAGGGGGCCCACAAGATAGGGCGCGCCCCCCCTGTCTCGTGGACAGGGTGTGGGCCCCCTGGTCTTGATTCTTTCGCCAATAATTTTTATATTTTTCAAAAAGTCCCTCCGTGGATTTTGAGGACCTTCCGAGAACTTTTCTTTTCTACACATAAAACAACATCATGGCAGTTCTGCTGAAAACAGCGTCAATCCGGGTTAGTTTCATTCAAATCATGCAAGTTAGAGTCCAAAACAAGGGCAAAAGTGTTTGGAAAAGTAGATACGTTAGAGACGTATTAATATTTCATTTTGGGTTTGATTCCCGTTTTTTAGTGGGTCAACTATTTGTCATATAGTAAATCATGTAAAAACACATTAGTCCCGAGCATCATCTCTCCATCTAAAAAAGAAATCGCAAGCTAATATTTCAAAATTTGATTGGAATCGACTTGGTAAGGTAGACGTGGATGCTCGTTCTTCCAAAATTTGAACGAGCCGCTAAACACTCTCTGCTCGGTGGAATTTGCCCGAGCAAATAAATGGGAGACGCGAAATTACCGGCATATTTGGGACATGCATCAATTGGCCCGTTGTACATTGAGGATAGGTTCGTAACATCCAAGCACGCCTTCTCCTCGACCAAAATGACATGTGCCGAATAATTCATAAACCATGGGCGGCAAAACACCCTCTCCTCGCCCGAAATCGCTCGCGCCGACTATTTCAAAACACACCCTCCTCGCCCGAAATCGCTCGTGCCCACTATTTTAAAACACGCCCTCCTCGCGCGAAATCGCTCGGGCCCACTATTTAGGAGAAGCAAAGTTACTCTACTATCCCGACCCTCAGTACACAGACCCAAGCCCAAAAGCCTAAAGGCAGGGGTAGAACTATAACTCCCCCCACATTTCAGACAAATGCGTCCGTAAGACATGGTTCCCCCTCCCAATTCCCCATCCATACCTCATGGGCGCCAAACCACCTTCTCCCCGGAAGCTTCCTTCTCCCTAGCCGCGAAACCTCAGCCCCTCCTCCATGGCGCCCTCACCGCACCAAATTCACCGCCGCCCTCCTCCCGAATGCTGGAGACGCTGTCCATTTGCCGTTGTGCACTGGGCCGTGTGCCTCTTACTCCATGTTATCGGAGTTGCCTCGATGATGGTCGCATGAACCGTAATGGAGCCGATTCACCCCCGCCGTTGTGCATGGTGTTGGAGCGGCTCCAACTTCGGATGCGTCCAGCAGGGCCCAGACGCTGCTTCCCCGTAGTCGTCGACCATCGCGACATCTCTGCTTTCCTGCCGCCGGTAGCCACCGCAACCGCGCCGGCCTCACCGACTCGGCAGCTGGAGCTGCCTACTTCACTGGACCACAGGATAGGTCATACACTCATCTCAAATCACTTTATTTAGGCGTCAGTTGTTTGAATTTTTATTCTGGGCCAATCGATTCCCAATGGGAGGCAGCACCCCTCAAGGCAGAGGAGCTCCTAGGCTGTCGGTTGGCTGATGTCTAACGTAAGGGTGCGGGGGCGCAAGTTCGCCACACAAGCAGCGCTTACATGGCTATCTTAGAGTTGCGTGGTTGAAGGTACTGCCGCCGCCGAATCTGGATGACGACGAGTCTTTGTGGATTGGCCGGGGGCGGCGCAACCACTGCAGTGTGATGGGGCGGGGAGTGGGGTTTTCGTCGGAGTTCTCGCGGCCACGGCCAGTGGAGGCAGGCTGCTCTGACGGTGGTCGCTGGCTCTTCGGGGAAGATTCTGAACAGTGTCAGTCGGGAGGCACAAGACGACCATCAAGCCATACGGCGTAGAATGGACAGTACCAAAATAAAATAAAATCGTGTGACCCCAAGTTAGTCTTCAGCCAACAGACGTGTGACCACTCTCGTACCTTACCGTTGATCTCTTAGGGTATTTCTTCAGATTAGAGATATGTGTCATTCTTAATATTATGCGTTTTCTGCATATTCAGCCACACCGTCTTCCTTCTCACCAGAGCTACTCCAACAAGGGAAGCATACACCATAAGGGAGCTATAGTCCCCAATCAACAGTTCCCTGCATTGAACGCGCGTGCCCGACATGGACAGCCACAACAACTGCAGGGCCATCAACAAGTCAACACATGATACTCACTCCTATGGATGACGGCCAGATAGGTTGTACCCTCATCTTACTTGTGTGCAACATTTATGGCTTTGTTATTCATCTAAGCATGGAAAATAGATTATCACATTTCATTGTATATTCATGCTGATCTCTTACGGGTCTTGTTGAGGAGTTAACGTTGTTCCATAGTTCAACTAAGAGACTTGTTCTTTAGGTAACAGTGTTCCATAGTTATCATCCATCAGCCAATGCTATCCCACAGGCTGGTGACGATAGTATTATACAACTTCTATTACCTATGTTGTTCCTTAATACTTTTGTGTGCCATCTAGTTAATCTCGTGTACAAACGATACATATTCTGTAGCTTTCATCTGTGTTCTCCCTTTAGTTTTTGAGACCTGTTGCTGCTAGTTAACCCCAGTCCTACTATTTATGTCGTCTCCTACAGGCACTCGTTACATAAATCTAACTACTAGTTATCTTCCATGCATGTCAGATATAATTGCATGCACAGATATATCCACAAGAACCTCACGGAGCAATGTAACGGCCAACAAACTTGATGTCAATGATACCCAATATGATGGATCATGTAAAGGCAGTTCTTTAGAAGACTTGCAGAAAGATGATGAATCCTCTTCACCCCACAAGGTCCTTGCTCTAACTTGGCCCGTGATATGGGTACAACATGCATATAATGTCCTGGAGTGCATCTACTCTGTTGCAATGCCATGTGCTTAGCTTGCTGATCATGCATGTAAATATGTCATGTCTTCCTGTTTTTCAGTACTTATTCCATTCATGATAACATGTTTTCAAATTCAAGTATTGTCATTCTATTCCATCGCAATGCCATCTGCTTAGTTTGGACATCATGCTTCTGAATATCTTATGCATTGTTATTCATAAGTATGTACTTCATCTGTCTACCATACCATGTTTTTTACATTGAAGTGATGTTCTAGTGTTCTGTTGCAATGCCATCTTAGTTTCCCAATCATACACGCATATGTTGCCTTAGTATTTTTCTGTATGTATTCCGCTAGCATACAGTTTTACATTCAACTAGTGTTTTTTTACTCTGTTGTCCTCTCGTATCCCTAGCTCTTACATCATACTCCCTTTGTACGGATTACATGTTGCCGAAATGGACAAAAATGGATGTATCTAGAACTGAAATACACCTAGACCCATCCATTTATTTCTGGATGGAGGAAATACATGTCAATATGTCACGCCTTTCTATTCTTCAGTACCTACTCCATCTCTTTGTTGTAGCATGTTTTATAATTGAAGCACCATTCTTCTATATAAGGCATGCAAGGGGAAGACGGCTATATTAGAATCTGAAGGGTTATAAGCAAGGTCTTTGCAAAAGGTCCAAACGCCAGGAGATAGTAAACCAACTCCAGTTTTCATAGATACTGCTCCATCACAGAGAAACCCAACTCCTACTGATAATAAGTAGATTCCAGTGGCCAAAGAACTAGTCCTCTTGAAAGGATCGAGATGGACCTAGAGGGGGGTGAATAGGTACAATTATAAATTTTAATTATTACTTAGCAATTTTAGGCAATAATGCGGAATATGAGAGTGAGCCTAACAATTGCAAGTGTAGTACTAAGTGCTAAGCAAGTAACACGAGTATGTAAGGAAGCCAGCACAATATGATATAAGTGAGTGCAAAGAGACAAGTAACCACAAGTAGAGAGTTAGGGTTAGGAATAACCACAACTCCGAGAGACGAGGATGTATGCCGATGTTCACTTCCTTGGAGGGAAGCTACATCACCGTTAGAGAGGTGTATGTTACCACGAAGGCTCACCCTATTCTCCCTTTGAGACAACACCACGAAGGCATTTCTCAACCACTAGTGGTAGACCTTGGGGTGGTCTCCAAACCATCACAAACTTTCTAGGGGTAATCACAATGGTTGATACCTCACCGAATGACTCCTACCGCCTAGGAGTCTCCAACCTCCAAGAGTAACAAGATCCAAGGGGAAAAACTCAAGACTTCCTCAAACAACGATTTGCTTTGGTCATAAGAAGGAGAGGGAGAAGATCTTTCTTTTGATTGGAACAACTCTTCGAAACTCTCAAGAATCAAGCCGGGATCTAGGATTTAGTGTATGAGCAAGAGAGAGGGAGCACCGGTGTTCTTAAGGCGTGTTTCTGTGAAGTGTTCAACCTTATCTCGGAGAGGTAAGGGACTATTTATACCACACCCAGAATTGAGCCATTTGGCAGAAATTGACCAGCCCAGATGATCTGGGATACCACCCGGATGATCTGGACATTGTCTGGATAATCTGGCTGAAGGCCCGGATGCAGATGATAGCAGCAGAGTTGTGAGCAGCCCGGACAGACCAGAGGTCAGCCGGACGATCCGGACATATCCCGAATGATCCGGATGCCTGGCCGGATGATCCGGCTACAACCATCAGGGTTCTGTGAAAATAGGGGCAAGGTTTCCTGGATGATCCGGGAAGGGATCCGGACGATCAGGGGCACAACCCGGATGATCCGGGTGAACGTCCGGACGATCCGGCTTCAGCCACCAGTGTTCTGTGAAGAAAAACGCACATTACCCGGATAATCCGGAGCAGGGCCCGGTTGATCCGGGTTTAGCCCGGATGATTTGGGGAGCCGTCCGGATGATCCGACTAGGAGAAGTGGTAGGTTTTGGCTAAGGGGTTTTGCTAGGGATTTTGGTCCTTTGTGAAAAATTGCTTGTGAGACAAAATGTGAGCAAGCCTTGAACCTACACCTCGGATCCCCTCTTAGTAGTGCGGGATTCCTATTACTCAATAAATATAAAGGAGCACAATGCTTCGTCTTTGTTTGCTCCTTTCCTCATTGATAATTTGCTTGAGTAAAATCTCATATGATGTGATCATGATGCACATATAGAAAAACCAGAGGACTGACGGCCTGTGTATATACTTAGCAAACACGGTTAGTCCCCTATATGTAGATTTGTCATCAATATCAAAAATATTCTTTAAGAGCAAGATTGCACTTTCAATCTCCCCCTTTTTTGGTAGTTGATGACAAACTACATATAGCACTCAACAAGTGAAATGTGATGCGAATAATTCTAGGAGAGTAGTCCGGTATATGTTTTAGGAAGAGCTCCCCCTTAATGTATGCATAGGGATGTGTTTTAGGGAGAGCTCCCCCTCTATGTATGCATGGAATAAAGTGATAAAAATACAAAAACATGCACATATAGAGTGGATGCCCTCATTCGGAATATAACATTGTAACAGTAGTGTAGACATACACCATTAAAATCAACATAAGCAATGATAAGCAACGAATGAAGACAGCATACTTAAGCACTTGCATAGTAGCATAGACTCATAACTCATAAACTCATACAAGGTATCATAACACATGACCAAAGTACCATTACAATAATAATAATGAGTCCACTTAACTAGAGCTCGATAAGCATAACAGACACACACTTATACTCCTCCTAGGAATTACATCTCCCCCTTGACAGCAAGTACCCAAAAAGGGAAAGACGGTCGAGAAAGTAGGAGGATCACTCAGCATCCTCATCATCATCATCACCATCACTCAGATCAGCAGGTGCAAGGAAGAACTCGGGAAAATCAGCGGCAGAAGAAAAGTCTACCTCCGGAAGAGGAAGCTGATCAGGAATAGGCTCATCAGGCTCGACAGGACTGCTAGGACGCGCACAGAGACGAGCCCTAAGAGCATTTGCCTCAGAGATACGACAAACCTCCTCGGTAGCAATGTGAGTAGCGGTGTAGCGGTTGGTGTCAAAGATAGCCTTATGGGGATTCCCAATAAAGCGAGCAAGGCGGTCAAATGGCTTGACGAAAGGTTTGGTGTGGCGAGAAGAGCTCTCACCACATGAAGGAGTAGGAGCCTTGCCCCTAGAAGCCTCATCACGCGGAGTCCACATGGAGTGAATGGTGGTATTGTTGATGGGGCAAGTGAAGACTGAGTCAATGACGATCTGAATGAAAGGAGCATGTGGAAGAGTATGAACCTTCAGACAACTAGCCATGCAAATCTCATGCCAAAGGAAATCTGCCATGTCAATGGGACGGGTGGGAGCCTTCTGTGAGTAGTACATCAAATCAATGTTGTAGGTCCGAACCATCCCACGATCCCCTTTCTTGGGAGCAATGGAGTTCAGGATACACTGAAAAAACCACCAGTATTTGAGACGGATGATACTGACATCATTAAGCTCCTTGCTATGCTGCACTATGGATAGCTGAGAGGTGGGTATGGTGAGACAACTACAAGCACTGATGGGCATAGCCTCAAACTTGGGGTTCACCTCATGGATCCGAAAAAGAGAGGCCTCAGATCCAGGCATGCCCAAGGCAGCAGCAAACTCCTCAAAAGAGACGGTGAGCTGAGAATGGTGAGTCATCCAAGTGATAGAGCGATCCGAATGGAAGAAACACGTGGCATAGAATTGTCGAATGGCAGCCTCATTCAAATCACAGCGAAGGGACATAGCATGGCGCAGCCCCATGCCCTCAATCTTCTCTAACACACCATCGAACTTGGTTGGATTTTTCTCAATGTAATCCAAGTTCACATAATGCTGAGGAGAGAACCCTAGATGAGCAATGACTGGTTGATAGATGTCCTGTTGAACCAAGGTGCGAAATCGAGGATCGGTTGCATTGGCCGGGGCGACAAATTGGTTGAATATGGATCCCATCTCAGATTTCATGGCCTCAAGCCATTGTGCGGAATCTGGTCTCATCATCACTTCCTCATAGTTCGTAGGTTCATCATGGTCTAGTAACATGACCTCCAGAATAGGATTACCGTACCACTCTGGTGCAGATCTTACTCTGGTTGACCTATGAGGTTCGGTAGTAACTTGATCTGAAGTTTCATGATCATTATCATCAGCTTCCTCACTAATTGGTGTAGGGATCACAGGAACTGATTTATGTGATGAACTACTTTCCAATAAGGGTGCAGGTATAGTTACCTCATCAAGTTCTACTTTCCTCCCACTCACTTCTTTCGAGAGAAACTCCTTCTCTAGAAAGGATCCATTCTTAGCAACGAATATCTTGCCTTCGGATTTGTGATAGAAGGTGTACCCAACAGTTTCCTTTGGGTATCCTTTGAAGACACATTTCTCCGATTTGGGTTCGAGTTTATCAGGTTGAAGCTTTTTCACATAAGCATCACAGCCCCAAACTTTCAGAAACGAAAACTTTGATTTCTTGCCAAACCATAGTTCATATGGCGTCGTCTCAACGGATTTAGATGGTGCCCTATTTAATGTGAATGCAGCCGTCTCTAAAGCATAACCCCAAAAACGATAGCGCTAAATCAGTAAGAGACATCATAGACCGCACCATATCTAATAAAGTGCGGTTACGATGTTCGGACACACCATTACGATGTGGTGTTCCGCATGGCGTGAGTTGCGAAACTATTCCGCATTGTTTCAAATGAAGACCAAACTCATAACTCAAATATTCTCCTCCACGATCAGATTGTAGAAACTTTATTTTCTTGTTACGATGATTTTCCACTTCACTCTGAAATTCTTTGAACTTTTCAAATGTTTTAGACTTATGTTTCATCAATTAGATATACCCATATCTGCTCAAATCATCTGTGAAGATGAGAAAATAACGATACCCGCCACGAGCCTCAATATTCATCGGACCACATACATAAGTATGTATGATTTCCAATAAATCTGTTGCTCGCTCCATTGTTCCGGAGAATGGAGTTTTAGTCATCTTGTCCATAAGGCACGGTTCGCAAGCATCAAATGATTCATAATCAAGTGATTCCAAAAGTCAATCTTTATGGAGTTTCTTCATGCGCTTTACACCAATATGACCCAAACGATAGTGCCACAAATAAGTTGCACTATCATTATCAACTTTGCATCTTTTGGCATCAATATTATGAATATGTGTATCATTACGATCGAGATCCAACAAACTATTTTCATTGGGTGTATGACCATCGAAGGTTTTATTCACGTAAACAGAACAACAATCATTCTCTGACTTTAAATGAATAACTGTATTGTGATAAACATGATCAAATCATATTCATGCTCAACGCAAATGCCAAATAACATTTATTTAGGTTCAACACTAATCCTAAAAGTATAGGGGTTGTGCGATGATGATCATATCAATCTCGGAACCACTTCCAACATACATCATCACTTCACCCTCAACTAGTTTCTGTTTATTTTGTAACTCCTGTTTCGAGTTACTAATCTTAGCAACCGAACAAGTATCAAATACCCATGGGCTACTATAAACACTAGTAAGGTACACATCAATAACCTATATATCAAATATACCCTTGTTCACTTTTCCATCCTTCTTATTCACCAAACATTTTGGGCATTTCCGTTTCCAGTGACCATTTAAGTTGCAGTAGCATCACTCAGTATCAGGCTTTGGTCCAGCTTTGGGCTTCTTCGCGGGAGTGACAACTTGCTTTCCATTCTACTTGAAGTTCCCTTTCTTTCCCTTTACCCTTTTCATGAAACTAGTGGTCTTGTCAATCATCAACACTTTGATGCTCTTTCTTGATTTCTACCTTCGTCGATTTCAGCATCATGAAGAGCTCGGGAATCGTTTTCGTCATCCCTTGCATACTATAGTTCATCACGAAGTTCCAGTAACTTGGTGATGGTGACTAGAGAACTCTGTCAATCACTTTCTTATCTGGAAGATTAACTCCCACTTGATTCAAGCGATTGTAGTACCCAGACAATCTGAGCACATACTCACTGCTTGAGCTATTCTCCTCCATCTTTTAGCTATAGAACTTTTTAGAGACTTATATCTCTCAACTCGGGTATTTGCTTGAAATATTAACTTCAACTCTTGGAACATCTCATATGGTCCATGACGTTCAAAACGTCTTTGAAGTCCCGATTCTAAGCCGTTAAGCATGGTGCACTAAACTATCAAATAGTCATCATATTGAGCTAGCCAAACATTCATAATGTCTGCATCTGCTCCTGCAATAGGTCTGTCACCTAGCAGTGCATCAAGGACATAATTCTTCTGTGCAACAATGAGGATAAACGTCAGATTACGGACCCAGTTCACATCATTGCTACTATCATCTTTCAACTCAATTTTCTCTAGGAACACATATAAAAACATATGGAAGCAACAATGCGAGCTATTGATCTACAACATAATTTGCAAGATACTATCAATACTAAGTTCATGATAAATTAAAGTTCAATTAATCATATTACTTAAGAACTCCCACTTAGATAGACATTCCTCTAATCATCTAAGTGAACACGTGATCCAAATCAACTAAACCATGTCCGATCATCACATGAGATGGTGTAGTTTTCAATGGTGAACATCACTATGTTGACCATATCTACCATATGATTCACGCTCGACCTTTCGACCTCAGTGTTCCGAGGCCATATCTGCATATGCTAGGCTCGTCAAGTTTCACCCGAGTATTCTGCGTGTGCAAAACTGGCTTGCATCCGTTGTATGTGAACATAGAGCTTATCACACCCGATCATCACGTGGTGTCTTGGCACGATGAACTTCCGCAACAGTGCATACTGACGGAGAACGCTTGTACCTTGAAATTTAGTGAGAGATCATCTTATAATGCTACCGTCGAACTAAGCAAAATAAGATGCATAAAAGATAAACATCACGTGCAGTCAATATAAGTGATATGATATGGTCATCATCATCTTGTTCCTTTGATCTCCATCTCCAAAGCACCGTTATGATCACCATAGTCACAGGCGCGACACTGTGATCTCCATCGTAGCATCATTGTCGTCTCGCCAACTATTGTTTCTACGACTATCGCTACCGCTTAGTGATAAAGTAAAAACAATTACAGGGTGATTGCATTGCATACAATAAAGCGACAACCATATGGCTCCTGCCAGTTGCCGATAACTTTGTTACAAAATATGATCATCTCATACAATAAAATTTAGCATCATGTCTTGACCATATCACATCACAACATGCCCTGCAAAAACAAGTTAGATGTCCTCTACTTTGTTGTTGCAAGTTTTTACGTGGCTGCTACGGGCTCAGCAAGAACCATTCTTACCTATGCATCAAAACCAGAATGATTTTTTGTCAAGTATGTGCTGTTTTAACTTTCAACAAGGACCGGACGTAGACACACTCGATTCAACTAAAGTTGGAGCAACTGACACCCGCCAGCCACCTGTGTGCGATGCACGTCGATAGAACCAGTCTCGCGTAAGCGTACGCGTAATGTCGGTCCAGGCCACTTCATGCAACAATACCGCAGAATCAAAGTATGACATGCTGGTAAGCAGTATGACTATTATCGCCCACAACTCACTTGTGTTCTACTCGTGCATATAACATCTATGCATAAACCTGGCTCGGATGCCACTATTGGGGAACGTAGTAATTTCAAAAAAAAATCCTACGCACACGCAAGATCATGGTGATGCATAGCAACGAGAGGGGAGAGTGTTGTCCTTGTACCCTCGTAGACCGAAAGCGGAAGCGTTATGACAATGCGGTTGATGTAGTCGTACGTCTTCACGATTGACCGATCCTAGTACCGAACGTACGACACCTCCGCGATCTGCACATGTTCAGCTCGATGACGTCCCACGAACTCCGATCCAGCAAAGTGTCGAGGGAGAGTTTCGTCAGCACAACGGCGTGATGATGGTGGTGATGACGCTACCAACGTAGGGCTTCGCCTAAGCACCTCAACGATATGACCGAGGTGGATTATGGTGGAGGGGGGCACCGCACACGGCTAAGAGATCAATGATCAACCTGTGTGTATATGGGGTGCTCCCCTCCCCCGTATATAAAGGAGTGGAGGAGGGGGAGGGCCGGTCCTCTACTATGGCGCGCCCTGGGGAGTCCTACTCCCACCGGGAGTAGGATCCCCCCCCCTTCCAAGTAGTAGGAGTAGGAGAGAAGGAAAGGTTAGAGAGGAGATAAGGAAGGAGGGGACGCCGCCCCTCCCCCTAGTCCAATTCGGACTAGGCCTTGGGGGGCGCGCGGCCTGCCCTAGGCAGCCCCTCTCTCTCTCTCTCTCCCTTAAAGCCCAATAAGGCCCATATACTCCCCGGCGAATTCTCGTAACTCTCCGGTACTCCGATAAATACCCGAACCACTTAGAACCTTTCTGATGTCCGAATATAGCCTTCTAATATATCGATCTTTACGTCTCGAACATTTCGAGACTCCTCGTCATGTCACTGATCTCATCCGGGACTCTGAACAACCTTCGGTACATCAAAACACATAAACTCATAATACCGATCATCACCGAACATTAAGCGTGCGGACCCTATGGGTTCGAGGACTATGTAGACATGACCAAGACATGTCTCCGGCCAATAACCACTAGCGGTACCTGGATGCTCATATTGCCTCCCACATATTCTACGAAGATCTTTATCTGTTAAACCGCATAACAACATACGTTGTTCCCTTTGTCATCGGTATGTTACTTGCCCGAGATTCGATCGTTGGTATCTCAATACCTAGTTCAATCTCATTACTGGCAGGTTTCTTTACTCGTTCCGTAATGCATCATCCCGTAACTAACTCATTAGTCACATTGCTTGCAAGGCTTATAGAGATGTGCATTACCGAGAGGGCCCAAAGATACCTTTCCGACAATTGGAGTGACAAATCCTAATCTCAATCTATGCCAACCCAACAAACACCATTGGAGACACCTGTAGAGCACCTTTATAATCACCCAGTTACGTTGTGATGTTTGGTAGCACACAAAGTGTTCGTCCGGTATTCGGGAGTTGCATAATCTCATAGTCATAGGAACATGTATAAGTCATGAAGAAAGCAATAGCAACATACTAACGATCAAGTGCTAAGCTAACGGAATGGGTCAAGTCAATCACATCATTCTCTAATGATGTGATCCCGTTAATCAAATGACAACTCATGTCTATGGCTAGGAAACTTAACCATCTTTGGTTCAACGAGCTAGTCAAGTAGAGGCATACTAGTGACACTCTGTTTGTCTATGTATTCGCACATGTACTGGGTTTCCGGTTAATACAATTCTAGCATGGATAATAAACATTTATCATGAAATAAGGAAATAAATAATAACTTTATTATTGCCTCTAGGGCATATTTCCTTCATGGAGGCCCAACACGAGTCTACAAGAAGAAGGTTGCGTAGTAGATATCACCTACGGGTCCATAGCTACTAGCTAGATGGCTTCTTATCTCTCTTTGATCTTCAACACAATGTTCTCCTCGATGTTCTTGGAGTTCTATTCGATGTAATCTTCTTTTGCGGTGTGTCTATGTTCTGAATATTCATGAGAAGTAATTGAGTCTTTACTGAACTTTATTATGCATGATTGTTATAGCTTTGTATTTCTCTCCGATCTTTCCATTTGGTTTGGCCAACTAGATTGATTTATCTTCAGTGGGAGAGGTGCTTTGTGATGGGTTCAATCTAGTAGTGCCCTATTCCAGTGATAGGAAGGGACAACACATATTTGTAATATTGCCATTAAGGATATAACGATGGGGTTTATTCATATTAGTTGAGTTTACTTTGTCTACATCATGCCATCTTGCTTAAGGCCTTACTCAGTTTTTCATGACTTAATACCATAGATGCATGCTGTATAGCAGTCGATTGGTGGAGTAATAGTTGTAGATGCAGGCAGGATTCGTTCTACTTGTCTCGGACATCATGCCTATATACATGATCATTGCCTTTGATACCGTCATAATTATGTTCTTTTCTATCAATTGTCCAACAGTACTTTGTTCACCCACTGTATGATATGTGTTCGAGAGACAAGCCTCTAGTTAAAACTATGTCCCCCGGGTCTACCTTTATCATATTTCAAAAACCAAATTACCTTTGCTGCAATGTTTTATCTTTTACTTTGTTTTGCAATTTATCTATCTACCATTACAAGATTTGATATTTGCAAGTAACTAGTTCAAGGGGATTGAGAACCCTCTTCCTGCGTTGGGTGCAAGTATTTGCTTCTGTGTGTGCAGGTGGTTTTCACGAGGCTTTGCCTGATTCTCCTACTGGATTGATACCTTGGTTCTCACTGAGGGAAATACTTATCTCTACTGCTTTGCATCTCCTTCCCTCTTCGGGGAAAATCCCAACGCAGCTCACAAGTAGCAAGGTTATGAATGAATTGTAGGCAAGTATTCAAGATCACTTCGTGATCAACTAGTTGTGACCCCTTATGTGTAGGATTATCTTATCTTGTTTTAGTATTTGTAAGACTAGTTGGTTTGCATTGCTTAGCTACTTGTTGCAACCTCACCACTTAACCATACCCTACTCATAAGTGATGTTAGTCTTAGTACTATTGGTAATGTTATTGTTGAGTCTCATTGACTTAGGAATAGCATAAGAAACCCAGATGCAGGTACGGGTAAAGTTGCTCTAAGGCGAGAGCATGAACGTTCCACATGGAGTTCTTTTCATTCTTATTTGACGATGATCATTAGAATGAGATCCCAGTTGGCAACCTCAGACTAGCAGGGTGGACATTGCTTTTTTCTCTTGCCTCTTCGGTATATTTGCTTCTTATCCATACTCGGATATGTGCCTTCTTCCGCTGCAATGATTGATGTAATGTTGGGTCATGTTGACCTATGTTTGGTGAACTATTTATGTATTGGCAAATGTATGTCATAATGTTATCTCGTATTATATCTTCTATTCATGAGTAGTCGTATTTGTTGTGATGTCCACCTTGTTACCAACATATGACCTCATGTGTATGTTTTGAAGTCATATGTTGGGGCAACCAATATGCGCTTCTATAGTTAGCAAGGATTGCAAAGTATTCAATGGAGCTAGGACCGCATGTTGGGCGTTACATCGGATATTGCCAATATATGTGTGTGTGTGTGTGTGTGTGTGTGTGTGTGAGAGAGAGAGAGAGAGAGAGAGAGAGAGAGAGGTGAAGGCATGATGAATGAATAACATGACAATGTGACAACCTTGTTCTGCCAAATCATGCGTACTCGGATGCCACGTGGGAAAAATTCTCCTCGTCTACCACTCTTCAAACCCGATTGATGGTAAAGTGATGTACAACAATTTAGGATGTGTTATGTGAGACTAAACTCAACGTACACACATGCGACCTTACCACACATGTCATCTCATCGACCCCACTACTTCTATTTCTCTCAACATACATGGGAAACGTTACTTATAGTCAACATGTACATATCCCGCTTCATCAACCCCGCTACTTTTATTTCTCTCAGCATGCATGAAAATACCACTCCCACCAATCCATATTAATTGTAGCTGTTTTAGTACAAGTAAATAGTTTACAACTATATAATAATAATAATAAAATACAATAAATATTATGCATTTATAGTCTTCATTGTAATATTCAAATACCATACAACTAAATCTCGTCAAAATAATATATTGCACTTGCGATCAATTCCCGCAACAATGCGTGGAGTATCATCTACTCACTCTGTCCCATAATATAAGAGCTTTTTGACACTACACTAGTGTAAAAAACACTCTTATATTATGGGACGGAGGGAGTAGTTTATGAGATAAAGTGAATAAAACTAATAGTCAATGGGGTATTGTCTAGTTTACCCGGGGGGGGCTGGCTGGCTGGGAGAGTGACTTTTTTCTATAGATTTCCGTGTTATTTCTTGTGAATGTGATGTGGTCATGCCTTCTTAAACCATTAATGTGTAACTGAAGACAAGTGGCGCCCATGAGTATCTCATCTGATGAGGATACCAAGGGTTTTTGTTAAAAGTTACTTTCTTGTAAAAAGCATCCACCAGTGTTTCGTTCTAACCTCTCCCGTATACATGCATCCATAAAAATAACTAGCTTAACGCTCACATGTTGTTGTGGAAGCATGGAATAATTGAAGTTGTATTAGATACAATATACAACAGCCAATGTAATTGCACCACTGAAGAGAAAAACTCAAGCAGGCATGCAACATTGCACATGCCTAATTGCACCATCATAGGAGCAATGTCTTGTACTTATAAGATACTCTCTATTCAAGACATGGGTGAGGTGGTCGCTTGCTGGTTTGATTGAGTTGGGTGTAATGACATGTGTGTGGGTTGTGGCTCCTTATCAGTATTATTTTTTATTGCTTTGTTTATTATTTGTTTTCAAACAGGAGAGGTCTGGTTGATTCTAGATGGATGAAGAAGAATGGGATGGAGTAGTGTGACGCCCCCAATTCGATTGTACACTAATCATACACGCAAAGGTGTACGATCAAGATCAAGGACTCACGGAAAGATATCACAACACAACTCTAAACACAAGTAAAATAATACAAGCTTTATATTACAAGCCATGGGCCTCGAGGGCTCGAATACATAAGCTCGAATACACAAGAGTCAGCGGAAGAAACAATATCTGAGTACAGACATGAGTTAGACAAGTTTGCCTTAAGAATACTAGCACAAAAGCAACATCGATCGAAAAGGCAAGGCCTCCTGCCTGGGAGCCTCCTAACTACTCCTGGTCGTCGACGGTCTCCACGTAGTAGTAGACATCGACGGTGGCATCTGACTCCTGGGCTCCGACATCTGGTTGCATCAACCGGAAAGAAGAAAATGGGGAAAAGGGGGAGCAAAGCAACCGTGAGTACTCATCCAAAGTACTCGCAAGCAAGGATCTACACTACATATGCAACATTATCAAAGGAAGGTCAGATATGTGGACTGGGCTGCAGAATGCCAGAAGAGAAGGGGGAAAAGCCTAGCCTATCGAAGACTAGCTTCTTCTCGAACCCACCATCTTGCAGCAACAGGAGGGAGTAGAGTAGCATAAAGTAAAGTAGTAGTAGTGTTATCAACCTCGGCCGGAGATCCTTTCTCGACTCCCTGCAAGAAAGAAATCCCAGAGCCATACTATCCAAGAGTCATCACAATCCAATTCTCATCACAAGTATCCAGTTCTAGTTGTATCGATCGGGATACAACTCCAAGTGTCCGTTACCGTAGGACAGGCTATCGATAGATGTCTTCTTCACTGCAGGGTGCACCAACTTACCCACCACGCTTGATTAACTCCGCCGACACACTTTCTGGGTCATGCCCGCCTCGGCCAAACAATACGCCGCAACCCGACCTAGGCTTAATAGAGAGGCCAGCACGCCGGACTAAACCTATGCCCCCAGGGGTCATGGGCCATCTCCCCGGGAACTCCTGCACGTTGCGTACGCGGCCGGTGAGAAGACCTAGCTACCTTCTTCAACAAGGCAAGCGCTTACGCAGTCCAACCCGGTGCACGCCACTCAGTCGCTGACGTCTATTAAGCTTCGGCTGATGTATACGACGTAGAACGCCCATACTATGCCCACGTGATGGTTAGTGCTATCAGGCCAGAGGCCCCTCGGATCAAATATCCAAATCGTAGTGGATTAGGAACACGCGGTAACAAGCAGAGACTCACGAAAGATGTGACCCCGTTGCCCCGTCTCGAGGACTTGCGGCAAGGACTAAGAATGCCCGGCCACGCCTCGTAATTATCTCGCGGGCACCCTCCAGGTCAACCCGTCTCCACATCACTCGCGAGTACCCCTTAGGGTCGACCCACCCATCCAAGTAACAGTTGTAAAGTCCAAGTATCCGTGTGTCCACACATCAAGGGGAAAACCCAAGGAATCACCCCCGGTGAATTCCACTCGATGTAATCATCAAGGTGAACGTAAGAGGAATCACCCCCGAGGTTCACACTTGAGGGGTTGCATGACAGAGTCGTATCGAAAGTGGTTAAAGAGGAAATCACCCTCGATGACCACGACCGAATAACTACACTACAGAGTTAACATCAGAAGTGTTGTAGAGGTCTCACCCTCGGCACTCGATAGTATCCCAGTAGTGTCGAGCAACTAAGGGGAAAGTGATGTGCGGTGTCGGGGCCTGGTCTTCGATCCCGTTGATCGGGTCTTCGATGATGAAGCAGGGGCAACAAGGACAAGGTGGGGGTCACTGATGAATCACTAACCAACCTATACTAAGCAGTTTAGGATAAGCCGGTAAGATACAACAGCAGATACAAAAGCAGGCTATGCATCAGAATAGGAGCAAACAATAAGAGTAGCAAAATCTAATGCAAGCATGAGAGAATGGAATGGGTGATATCGGGATGATCAAAGGGGGGGCTTGCCTGGTTGTCTGGCAAGGAGGGGTCGTCGTCAACGTAGTTGTACTCAGAGGCATCAGCGTCAGTCTCGAGGTCTACCAGAGAGAAGAGGGGGAAGAAACAGTAAATATAAAGCAAACATAGCATCACAAAGCATAACGTGGCAATATGTTGTGCCGGGTGTGACCTAACATAAGGCTACACGATATAGGAGAAGGGGAAAACCAACCGGGAATGTTCTCCCGGTTCCGGACCTGTGTCAGACAGATGACCGGAGGGGAAAGTTTCATGTTCAGATAGTTAGAGGCATCTGACAGGTAAACAGACTGCGTGTTCGGATTCGCCTCGTCGTTCTGAGCAACTTTCATGTAGAAAACATTTTCATCCGAGTTACGGATTAAAAGTTACGGATTTTCGAAGTTTAAACCAATTTCTGAATTATTTTAAAAGCAGAAAAGGTTTATTGCGCCAAGAAGTGACGGCGTCGATCAAGCGTCAGCTCTGTGACAATCAAACCGACAGTGGGACCCACCTGTCAGCCTCTCTGTCTAACAGAGGCTTAACTAAACTAACATGGTTAGTTAGGGCATGTGGGCCCCAGCAGTCAGTGACTAGTTAGTACTAACTAACTAACTAATTTAACTAACGTTATAATTAATCATTTTTATTTAGAAAAACGTTTATTTAACAAAATATGCGATGGGGCCCGCGTGTCAGAGACACTGTGTGCCCAACAAGGCCTGATTGACCATGGTCAACGTGGTCAATCGGGGCTGGGCCCACGGCATGACCTGCAGGCGGGCCCTGTGTGCCACGCCGGCGGCGTTGGGGTTTCGCCGCCGGCGACCAAAACAGTGGCGGGGCTCGCCGGACTTCGCCGGGAATCACGCACAGGGGGTCATTTGGCCCGGGACTTGGCGCGTTCGAGCAAGGAGACGAAGCTGCGCCGCATGGTGTGGTCGGTTGGACGCGGGGGTGACCGGAACTGCGTCGGCGACGAGTGGAGGCGGCGGTGGGGTTCGGGACCTCGTCGGGATCGGCGTTGCAGTGCGTGTTTTGGCGAACGAAGGAGCTGGGCGAGGTCTACGGCGCTCCAGGAGCTCGTCGGAGCTACTAGCTCGAGCGGAGGAGCTCGGTGGCGAGCCCTACAACGGCAATGGCGGACGGCGGAGCTCGGCTTGCGGGTGAGCTAGCTACGGTGGAGGCGGAGACGCGCGAGGAGAGGGAAAAGGGGGCCGGAGCTCACCTTAGGGGCACACGGTGGCCCGTTGGGTGACTAGGAGCAACAGTGGCGTGGATTCGGGGCGGCGGCTTTCGTCGGAGCCGAGGGCGAAGGCGAGGTCGTGGCGGTGCGGCGGAGCCGTCCTGGTCCATGCGGCTCGGCGGGGCGGATGTGGAGGTCAAGGCAGCGCCTGGGGGCACGTCGACGAGGCGAAGGTCGGTCGGTGGCCGCGGTGGAGTGCGGTGAGCAGCGACGGAGAGGCGCTCGGTGGTGGACGGGGAACGAGGGGGAGGCGAGGAGGAATCTGGAGGGGAGAGGGAGAGGTGGAGCGGGGCAAGTGGGGAGCGGGGGAGTGAGCCCGAGGCACGCTCGTGGCGGCCTTATCCTCATCGTCCTCGACGGCGAGGTGGTGCAGCGGGGCGCGGCACTATCGTGGTGCGGTCGGAGGAGCAGTGGAGGGGAAGGCGACCCGGTGGGGGGTGTGGGCCACATGGCCTGTTGGGCTGCCATGTGGGCTGAGGCCCAGAGGGCGCGGTGGCCAGCTGGGCCAGTCGGCCCAGTTGAGGGGGTGGGGGCTTTTCTCTCTTTTTTTTAAACAGTTTTCCCTTTTCATTTAAAACTTCGGTTTCAAATAGTTTGGGGCAGTTAAACAATTTGCAAAAATGTTGGCTCACCACCAATATTAGTGTTGGATTATTTGGCACATGATGAACATTTTTGTTTTCATGTCTGAGCATTTTGAATCACACAAAAAATTGAATTTGAATTCAACTAGAATTTGAAAGAACATGAGACAACAATGATCAGGCACATGTTTAGCAAAAAGATTAACATAACCCCAGGGGTTACTGTAGCATCATTACACCGGGGTGTTACAACTCTCCTCCTCTAAAAGAAATTCTCGTCCCGAGAATTAAGAGGTAGAAGGGAACAGGTCGGGGTATTCAGCCCGGAGGTTATCTTCGTGCTCCCAAGTGGCTTCATCTTTAGTATGATTCGACCATTGCACCTTGAGGAACTTGGTAACCTTCTGGCGGGTTCGACGTTCAGCTTCTTCAAGAATGCAGATCGGATGCTCTTTGTAAGTGAGATCATCTTGAACTTCAATCAATTCCGGATCCACTTCACATTCTGGATCCTTGAAACATCGACGAAGTTGCGACACATGGAAGACGTTATGAACGTGAGAGAACCGAGGTGGCAACTCCAGTTGATAAGCCACCACCACGACGGCGAGAATACGGAAGGACCAATGTAGCGAGGAGCTAACTTTCCTTGACTCGAACCGATGAGTGCCTCTCAAAGGAGTGACACGCAGATAAGCTTGTTCACCAGGTTGATAAGTTGAACCCAAAGAGTTTCCGGTCATAGTTGCTCTTCGGCGGATTGGGCCGCCTTGAGATTATCCCGACAATGCGAACCTGCTCTTCACTTGTTGAATAATGTCCGACCAATGAGTGCTCGCTCCCGCTTCGACCAATTCGAGGGTTCGCACTTACGCCCTAAAGCACTTCAAAGGGTGCCATCTTCAAGCTGGCTTGATAGCTGTTGTTATAAGAGAACTCCGCATAAGGGAGATTCTTCCCACTTCTTGCCGAAAGAAATAACACAAGCTCGAAGCATGTCTTCAAGAATTTGATTGACTCGCTCGACTTGGCCTTGGGATTGGGGATGATAAGCAGTGCTCCAGGTAAGATGAGTTCCCATTGCCTCTTGGAAACTATCCCAGAACTTACAAGTGAAAACACTGCCGCGGTCTGAACTGATATCCTTCGGAATGCCGTGGAGTGACACAATTCGGGAGATATACAAGGTTGCTAATTGACTAGCAGTGATAGTCTCCTTGACTGGCAGAAAGTGAGCAACCTTTGAGAATTGGTCGATGACGACAAAGATAGCATCGTTACCTTTCTGAGACTTGGGAAGGCCAAAGGATGGCGAAGTCCATTTGAATCTTATCCCACTTCCATTCAGAATCGAAGCGGTTGCGTAAGTCCAGCCGGTTTCGATGTTCTGCTTTGACGCGACGACAAACGTCACATTCTTCAATATATCGAGCAATGTCTTGCTTCATATTAGACCACCAGTACTTCTGACGGATGTCTAGATACATCTTGGTACTTCCCGGATGAATAGAGAGAGGGGTGTCATGCGCTTCTTTCATCACCTTCTCTGTCATAAGCTCGAACCGGGGTACGACAATGCGATCTCTGAAGTATAAGGTTCCATCTTCACCAAGTGAGAAATCTCTGTATTTCTCTAAGGCAAGATCCTTTTTCATCAGATCAACATGAGCATCTTTGGCTTGAGCAGACTTGATTGCTTTAAGAAGAGTTGGTTCCAAGACAAGGTTATTCAGAGAACCCTGTGGAACTAGTTGAAGGTTCAGCTTGCATAGCTCTTCATAAAGGCGGGGTTGAGCTTTGTAGACCTGGTGATTATTGCAATAAGACTTTCGACTCAAGGCATCGGCCATTACATTAGCCTTGCCAGGTGTATAAGATATACCGCAGTTGTAGTCAGCAATAGCTTCCATCCATCGCTGCTGACGGATGTTTAGATCTGACTGAGTAAACAGGTATTTCAGACTCTGATGATCGGTGAAGATCTCACAATGATTACCGAGAAGGTATTGTCGCCATAGTTTCAGTGCAAAGATAACCGCAGCAAGCTCGAGGTCATGAACTGGGTAGTTCTCTTCGTGAGGACGCACTTGAAGGGAGGCATAAGCAATCACTCGATGCTCTTGCATTAGGACACAACCTAATCCTTGACGTGAAGCGTCGCAATAGATGACAAAGTCCTTGCGAGAATCAGGGGGAGCAAGCACTGGGGCAAAAGTCAGTTTGTCCTTGAGTGCCTGGAAACTTTCCTGACATTTGTCTGTCCAATCGAACTTAATGCCTTTATGAAGCAGATTAGTCAGTGGCTTGCGATCTTGGAGAAGTTCTCGACAAAGCGGCGACAATAGATGGCCAGTCCGAGAAAGCTTCTGACTTGCTTGACAGTCTTCGGAGGGGTCCAGTCAAGAATAGCCTGAACGCGCTCTGGGTTGACGGCAATACCATCCTTGGAGATAACATGACCAAGGTAGGTGACTTCGGGTAACCAAAATTCACACTTGGAATACTTGGCATAAAGTTGATGCTCTCGAAGCTTCTCCAGAACAAGACGAAGATGTTCAGCATGTTCTTCTTTATTCTTCGAATATACCAGTATATCATCCAGATAGACTACTGTTGGGTAACGTAGTAATTTCAAAAATTTTCCTACGCACACGCAAGATCATGGTGATGTATAGCAACGAGTGGGGAGAGTGTTGTCTACGCACCTCGTGAGACCCGGCGAAGCGATCACAACGTAGAGGAAGTAGTCGACGCTCTCCTCGCGATCCGACGATCCCGGCGCCAGCATCTCGACGCCCGAGTTCTTGACACACGATAGCTCGATGACGCCCCTCAGACCGATCCAGCCGAGTGTCGAGGGAGAGTTTCACAAGACGACGGCGTGGACGATCTTGATGTTTCACCGCGCAGGCTTCGCTTAAGCTTCGCGACGGTATAACCGAGGTGGAATATGGTGGAGGGGGCACCGACACGGCTAAGGAACGATCTAAAGATCAAACTTGTGTGTTCAAGGGTGCCCCCTGCCCCGTATATAAAGGAGGGAGGGGGAGGCCGGCCGGCCTAGCTAGGGCGCTGGCTGAGGAGTCCTACTCCCACCGAGTAGGACTCCCCTTCCTAGTTGGAATAGGATTGGGGAGGGAAGAGGAGAGGGCGCCGCCTCCTTGTCCTATTCGGACTGGGGAGAGGGCGCGCCACCTCCTGGCCGCCCCTCCTCTCTCCCTTGAGGCCCACCGAGGCCCATTTACACCCCGGGGTTCCAGAACCTCCGGTATTCGTAGAATTCTGTTTTACTTGAACCATTCCAACTCCAAACATAGGCTTCCAATATATCAATCTTTATGTCTCGACCATTTCGAGACTCCTCGTCATGTCCGTGATCACATCCGGACTCAACTTCTTCTTGGTACATCAAAATACATAAACTCATAATAACCGCCATCGAAACTTTAAGCGCATGGACCCTACGGTTCGAGAACAATGCGACATGACCTAGAACTATTCACGGTCAATAACCAACAGCGGACCTGGATGCCCATATTGGTTCCTACATATTCTTCAAGATCTTTATCGGTCGACCGCATAACAACATACGTTGTTCCTTTGTCATCGGTATGTTACTTGCCCGAGATTCGATCGCCGGTATCCAATACCTAGTTCAATCTCGTTACGCAAGTCTCTTTACTCGCTCCGAATACATCATCTCACAACTAACTCATTAGTTGTAGTGCTTGCAAGGCTTCATGATGTGCATTACCGAGAGGGCCAGAGATACCTCTCCGACAATCGGAGTGACAAAACCTAATCTTGAAATACGCCAACCCAACATCCGCCTTTGGAGACACCGTAGTACTCCTTTATAATCACCCGCTTCGCCAGACGCTTGGTAGCACCAAAGTGTTCCTCCGTAAACGGAGTTGCATAATCTCATAGTTACAGGAACATGTATATGTCATGGATAAAAGCAGTAGCAACATACTAAACGATCGTGTGCTAAGCTAAGGGAATGGGTCATGTCAATCGATCATTCTACTAATGATGTGACCTTGTTAATCAAATAACAACTCCTTGTTCATGGTCGAAACATAACCATCTTTGATTAACAAGCTAGTCTAGTAGAGGCATACTAGTGACATGTTGTTTTGTCTATGCATTCACACATGTATCATGTTTCCGGTTAATACAATTCTAGCATGAATGATAAACATTTATCATGAAATAAGGAAATAAATAATAACTTTATTATTGCCTCTAGGGCATATTTCCTTCAGCCTCCCACTTGCACTAGAGTCAATAATCTAGATTACATAGTAATGATTCTAACACCCATGGAGTCTTGGTGCTGATCATGTTTTGCTCGTGGAAGAGGCTTAGTCAACGGTCCGCAACATTCAGATCCGTATGTATCTTGCAAATCTTATGTCTCCCACCGACTAAGTCCCGGATGGAATTGAAGCGCCTCTTGATGTGCTTGGTCCTCTTGTGAAATCTGGATTCCTTCGCTAAGGCAATTGCTCCAAGATTGTCACGAAGATTTTCATTGGACCCGATGCACTAGGTATGACACCTAAATCGGATATGAACTCCTTCATCCGCACTCTTCATTAGCTGCTTCCGGCTGCTATGTATTCCGCTTCACATGTAGATCCCGCCACGACGCTTTGTTTAGAATCGCACCAACCGACACTCCTCCGCTTAGTGTAAATACGATCCGGTCTGCGATTTAGAATCGTCCGGATCGGTGTCAAAGCTTGCATCAACGTAACTGCCATTTATGAGCTCTTTGTCACCTCCATATACGAGAAACATATCCTTAGTCCTTTTCGTATTTCAGATGTTCTTGACCGCTGTCCATGATCCACTCGATTACTTTGGTACCTCCTCGCTAGGCTTATAGCAAGGCACACATCGTGTCCAGTACACAAGATTGCATACATGATAGAGCCTATGGTCAAGCATAGGAACATCTTTCATTTTCTCTATCTTCTCGCAGTGGTCGGGCATTGAGTCTTACTCAACTTCACACCTTGTAACACGTGCAAGAACCCTTTCTTTGCTTGATCCATTTTGAACTTCTTCAAAATTTTGTCAAGGTATGTGCTTTGTGAAAGTCCAATTAGGCGCCTTGATCTATCTCTATAGATCTTAATGCCCAATATGTAAGCAGCTTCACCGAGGTCTTTCATTGAAAACTCTTATTCAAGTATCCCTTTATGCTATCCAGAATTCTATATCATTTCCGATCAGCAATATGTCATCTACATATAATATCGTAAATGCTACAGAGCTCCCACTCACTTTCTTGTAAATACAGCTTCTCCAAAAGTCTCAGATAAACCCAAATGCTTTGATCACACTATCAAAGCGCTTATTCCAACTTCGAGATGCTTGCACCAGTCCATAGATGGATCATTGGAGCTTGCACACTTTGTTAGCTCCCTTTGGATCGATAAAACCTTCTCGTTGCATCATATACAACTCTTCTTCCGTAAATCCATTCAGAATGCGCTTTACATCCATTTGCCAAATTTCATAATCATAAATGCGGCAATTGCTAACATGATTCGGACGGACTTAAGCATCGCTACGGGTGAGAAGGTCTCATCGTAGTCAATCCCTTGAACTTGCGAAACCCTTTGCATAAGTCGAGCTTTATAGACGATAACATTACCGTCGTGTCGGTCTTCTTCTTGAAGATCCATTTGTTTTCTATTGCTTGCCGACCCTCGGCAAGTCAACCAAAGTCTATACTTTGTTTTCATACATGGATCCCATCTCGATTTCATGGCCTCGAGCCATTTTATGAATCTGGCTCACCATCGCTTCTTCATAGTTCGTGAGGTTCATCATGATCTAGTAGCATGATTTCCGAACAGGATTGCCGCATCACTCAGTGCGGATCTTACTCGTTGATCTACGAGGTTCTGCGAAGAACTTGATCTCAAGTTTCATGATCAACATCATCAACTTCCTCACTACTTGGTGTAGGTGTCTCGTAAACCGTTTCGTGATTTAACTACTTTCAAGTAAGGGAGAAGGTACTATTACCTCATCAAGTTCCACTTTCCTCCCACTCACTTCTTTCGAGAGAAACTCCTTCTCTAGAAAGGATCCATTCTTAGCAACGAATGTCTTGCCTTCGGATCTGTGATAGAAGGTGTACCCAACTGCTTCCTTTGGGTATCCTATGAAGACACATTCGATTTGGGTTCGAGCTTATCAGGTTGAAGCTTTTTCACATAAGCATCGCATCCCCAAACTTTAAGAAACGACAACTTTGGTTTCTTGCCAAACCATAGTTCATAAGGTGTCGCCTCAACGGATTTCGACGGTGTTCTATTCAAGGTGAATGCGGCCGCCTCTAGAGCATAACCCCAAAACGATAGCGGTAAATCAGAAGAGACATCATAGATCGCACCATATCTAGTAAAGTACGACACGACGCTCGACACACCATTACGCTGTGGTGTTCCGGTGGCGGAGTTGCAAACTATTCCGCATTGTTTCAAATGTAGACCAAACTCAGAACTCAAATATTCACCTCCACGATCGATCGTAGAAACTTAATTTTCTTGTTACGATGATTTTCAACTTCACTCAAATTCTTTGAACTTTTCAAACGTTTCGACTTATGTTTCATTAAGTAGATATACCCACATCTGCTTAAGTCATCCGTGAAGGTGAGAAAATAACGATATCCGCCACGAGCCTCAACATTCATTGACCACATACATCTCAGATGTATGATTTCCAACAAATCTGTTGCTCTCTCCATAGTACCGGAGAACGGTGTTCTAGTCATCTTGCCCATGAGGCACGGTTCGCAAGTGCCAAGTGATTCATAATCAAGTGACTCCAAAAGTCCATCAAGATGGAGTTTCTTCATGCGCTTTACAATCGATATGACCTAAACGGCAAGTGCCACAAATAAGTTGCACTATCATTATTAACTCTGCATCTTTTGGTTTCAACATTATGAATATGTGTATCACTACTATCGAGATTCATCAAAATAGACCATTCCTTAAGGGTGCATGACCATAAAAGATATTACTCATATAAATAGAACAACCATTATTCTCTCGATTTAAATGAATAACCGCCTCGATCAAACAAGATCCAGATATAATGTTCATGCTCAACGCAGCACCAAATAACAATTATTTAGGTCTAAAACTAATCCCGAAGGTAGATGTAGAGGTAGCGTGTCGATCGCGATCACATCGACTTTGGAACCATTTCCCACGCCAAGATCGCCACCTCGCCCTTTGCCGAGTTCGCAATCAGTAGTCCCTGCTTCGAGTTGCAAATATTAGCAATGTAACCAAGATCAAATACCGAGGTGCTACTACGAGCTCTAGTAAGGTACACATCAATAACATGTATATCACATATACCTTTGTTCACCTTGCCATCCTTCTTATCCGCCAAATACTTGGGGCAGTTCCGCTTCCAAAGGACCAGTCGCTTGCAATAGAAGCACTCGGCTGTGTTTAGGGCCGACTTAGGTTTCTTCTCCGAGCAAAGAACTTGCTTGCTGTTCTTCTTGAAGTTCCTTCTTCTTCCCTTTGCCTTTCTTCTTGAAACTAGTGGTCTTGTTGACCATCAACACTTGATGCTCCTTTTGATTTCTACCTCCGCAGCTTTTAGCATTGCGAAGAGCCTGTATAGTCTTTACTAACCCTTGCATATTATAGTTCATCACGAAGCCTTTGTAGCTTGGTGGCGTGATTGAAGAATTCATCAATGACACAATCATCCGGAAGATTAACTCCCAATTGTGTCAAGTGATTGTAGTACCCGCACATTCTCGAGTATGTGCTCACTAATGTAACTATTCTCCTCCATCTTGCAGCTATAGAACTTATTGGAGACTTCATATCTCTCAATCCGGGCATTCTGTTGAATATTAACTTCAACTCCTGAACATCTCATATGCTCCATGACGCTCAAAACGTCGTTGAAGTCTCGGTTCTAAGCCGTAGCATGGCACATCGAACTATAGAGTAGTCATCAGCTTTGCTCGCCAGACGCTCATAACATCTCGCAGCTTGCATTAGCAAGAAGTTCTGCACCTAGCGGTGCATCCAGACGTAACTCTTCCGGCAGAATGAGGATAATCCTCAAGTTACGGACCCAATCCGTAATTGCTACCATCATCTTTCAACTTTGCTTTCTCAAGGAACGCATTAAAATTCAACGGAACAACAAAGACGAGCCATCTATCTACAATCAAACATAAACAAGCAAGATACTATCAGTACTAAATTCATGATAAATTTAAGTTCAATTAATCATATTACTTAAGAACTCCCACTTAGAAAAACATCTCTAGTCATCCAAGTGATCACGTGATCCAAATCAACTAAACCATAACCGATCATCACGTGAAATGGAGTAGTTTCAATGGTGAACATCTTATGTTGATCATATCTACTATATGATTCACGCCGACCTTTCGGTCTCCGTGTTCCGAGGCCATATCTCGCATATGCTAGGCTCGCCAAGTATAACCCGAGTATTCTGCGGTGCAAAACTGGCTTGCACCCGCTGTAGATGGACGAGAGCTTATCACACCCGATCATCACGTGGTGTCCGGGCACGATTTAACTTTGGCAACGGTGCATACTCGGGAGAACACTTCTTGATAATTTAGTGAGAGATCATCTTATAATGCTACCGTCAATCAAAGCAAGATAAGATGCATAAAAGGATAAACATCACATGCAAATCAATATAAGTGATATGATATGGTCATCATCATCTTGTGCTTCGTGATCTTCATCTCCGAGCACCACCATGATCACCATCGCCACCGCGCGACACCTTGATCTCCATCGTAGCATCGTTGTCGCCTCGCCAAACTTATGCTTCTACGACTATCTCTACCGCTTAGTGATAAAGTAAAGCATTACGTATGCGATTGCATTGCATACAATAAAGCGACAACCATATGGCTCCTGCCATTGCCGATAACTTCGTTACAAAACATGATCATCTCATACAATAAAATATAGCATCACGCCTTGACCATATCACATCACAACATGCCCCGCAAAAACAAGTTAGACGCCCTCTACTTTGTTGTTGCAAATTTTACGTGGCTGCTACGGGCTTAAGCAAGAACCAGTCTCACCCACGCATCAAAACCACAACGATATTTCACAAATAGACTCGCTTTTAACCTTCTCAAGGACCGGCGAGCCACTCGGTTCAACTAAAGTGAGAGAGACAGCACCCACCAGTCACCTTTAAGCAACGAGTGCTCAGAGCGGTGAAACCAGTCTCGCGTAAGCGTACGCGTAATGTCGGTCTGGGCCGCTTCATCTCACAATACCGCTGAACCAAAGTATGACATGCTGGTAGGTAGTATGACTTGTATCGCCCACAACTCACTTGTGTTCTACTCGTGCAAAACATCAAACCATAGAAAAACCTAGGCTCGGATGCCATCGTTGGGGAACGAGTAATTTCAAAAATTTCCTACGCACACGCAAGATCATGGTGATGTATAGCAACGAGTGGGGAGAGTGTTGTCTACGCACTCGTGAGACCCGGCGGAAGCGATCACAACGTAGAGGAAGTAGTCGACGCTCTCCTCGCGATCCGATCGATCCCGCGCCACATCTGACGCCCCGAGTTCTTGACACACGACAGCTCGATGACGCCCCTCAGACTCGATCCAGCCGAGTGTCGAGGGAGAGTTTCACAAGACGACGGCGCAGGACGATCTTGATGTTTCACCGCGCAGGCTTCGCTTAAGCTTCATGACGGTATAACCGAGGTGGAATATGGTGGAGGGGGCACCGCACACGGCTAGGGAACGATCTAAAGATCAAACTTGTGTGTTCAAGGGTGCCCCCTGCCCCAGATATAAAGGAGGGAGGGGGAGGCCGGCCGGCCTAGCTAGGCTGCCGAGGAGTCCTACTCCCACCGAGTAGGACTCCCCTTCCTAGTTGGAATAGGATTGGGGAGGGGAAGAGGAGAGGCGCCGCCTCCTCCTGTCCTATTCGGACTGGGGGAGAGGGCGCGCCCACCTCCTGCCGCCCCTCCTCTTCTCCTCGAGGCCCACCGAGGCCCATTTACACCCCGGGGTTCCGTAACCTCCCTAGATTCCGAGAAATTCTGTTTTACTTGGAACCATTCCAACTCCAAACATAGGCTTCCAATATATCAATCTTTATGTCTCGACCATTTCGAGACTCCTCGTCATGTCCGTGATCACATCCGGACTCAACTTCTTCGTACATCAAAATACATAAACTCATAATAACATGCCATCGAAACTTTAAGCGTGCGGACCCTACGGTTCGAGAACAATGCGACATGACCTAGAACTATTCACGGTCAATAACCAACAGCGGACCTGGATGCCCATATTGGTTCCTACATATTCTTCAAGATCTTTATCGGTCGACCGCATAACAACATACGTTGTTCCCTTTGTCATCGGTATGTTACTTGCCCGAGATTCGATCGTCGGTATCCAATACCTAGTTCAATCTCGCTATCGCAAGTCTCTTTACTCGCTCCGTAATACATCATCTCACAACTAACTCATTAGTTGTAGTGCTTGCAAGGCTTCAGTGATGTGCATTACCGAGAGGGCCCAGAGATACCTCTCCGACAATCGGAGTGACAAAACCTAATCTCAAATACGCCAACCCAACATCCGCCTTTGGAGACACCTGTAGTACTCCTTTATAATCACCCAGCCATTACGCTGTGACGCTTGGTAGCACCCAAAGTGTTCCTCCGTAAACGGAGTTGCATAATCTCATAGTTACAGAACATGTATATGTCATGGATAAAAGCAAGAGCAACATACTAAACGATCGTGGTGCTAAGCTAAGGAATGGGTCATGTCAATCGATCATTCTACTAATGATGTGACCTTGTTAATCAAATAACAACTCCTTGTTCATGGTCAGGAAACATAACCATCTTTGATTAACAAGCTAGTCTAGTAGAGGCATACTAGTGACATGTTGTTTTGTCTATGCATTCACACATGTATCATGTTTCCGGTTAATACAATTCTAGCATGAATGATAAACATTTATCATGAAATAAGGAAATAAATAATAACTTTATTATTGCCTCTAGGGCATATTTCCTTCAACTACGACGAACTTGTCGAGGTAATCCATGAATATATAGTTCATCAGATGAGAGAATGTAGCTGGAGCATTGGTTAAACCGAATGACATGACGGTGTACTCGTAAGAACCATAACGAGTCACAAATGCGGTCTTTGGAATATCCTCTTCACGAACACGGATCTGGTGGTAACCCAACCTCAAGTCGAGTTTAGAGAATATCAATGAACCAGCCAGTTGATCATACAGATCATTGATCCGAGGAAGGGGATATTTGTTTTGAATTGTAGCTTGGTTGATAGGACGATAGTCTTGGACCAAACGGTTCGTACCGTCCTTCTTCTTGACGAAGAGAGAAGGTGCTCCCCAAGCAGAGGAACTTGGACGAATGAAACCCTTGTGAAGAGATTTGTCGATTTCCTCCTTAAGCTCAAGGAGTTCATGAGGTGGCATCTTGTAGGGTCGTTTTGCAATAGGAACGGTGCCTGGTTTCAAGTCGATGACGAACTCGACAGCCCGGGCAGGGGGTATTCCTAGAAGTTCTTCTAGAAATACGTCTTGGAAGTCGCGAACAACTGGAATCTTTTCAATTCCCTCAAGAGGTGCTGCGTTCAACGCATTCAAAGCATAAAGTCGTGCTTCAGCGTTTTGAACAAGCTGAGCATGGTAGGTTACAATCTCATCTGAAGGATGTAGGAGGTGAACGACCTTGGTAGCGCAAACGATAGAGGCAGTATGCGCTTTCAACCATTCCATTCCCAGAATAAGGTCAATATTGGAAGACTCCAGAATAATGGGAGAAACAAGGAATTCCAACCCTTCAATTTCAACAGGAACATCGCGACCAATCATGGTAGTTTGACATCGGCCCGCAGGGGTGCGTACCACTATCGGAGTGTTCATGGGCTCGCATCGAATGTCATGTGCGTAAGAAAAATTTTCTGACATGAATGAATGTGATGCTCCTGAATCAAACAAAATGTAAGTCGGTAATCAATTAACAAGGAGAGTACCCATCACAAGCAAGCGGCTGGTCTTGAGCTTCATTCAGATCAACATGATTAGCCTGACCACGACCATAAGGTCTGGCATTGTTGTTATGGGGCTGATTGTTACGGTCAATTGAAGATAGAGCCAGCTGATTCTAATTCTGAGGGCATTTCCTGGAGCGGTGACCTGGAAGGCCACACTTGAAGCACATACCATCATTGGGATTGGGAGCAGAAGCTTGGGGTGGTACAGCCCGAAGGGGCTGCCTCTGCGGTTGAGGAGACAGATGAGGTGCAACATAGGACTGTCTTGGTGCAGGTGCAGTTGGACGATACATGTTGTGGGGAATCCATATCCGACGCTTCATACCGACGGGCCAAGATGAGCCAACGTCGCGACTCACGCCTAAGGGATCCTCGTGTTCCTCAAGACCGCCTCAACTCGAATAGCCTTGTTCACCAAGGTGGCGAAGTCGGCAAAGTCATGAACGAGCAATGCTAGCTTGATATCGTGGTGAAGTCCATCACGAAACTTCTCTTGCTTACGAGCATCGCTTGCAATGTCTTCTTCAAAGATAACGTGACAAGTCCGTAAATTCCCGCTGATAAGCATCTACGCCTTGTTGCCTTGGGTGAGGTTGCGGAACTCGCTTCTTCCCCGTCCATGGTTCCTCGAGGAATGAAACGGGCATGAAAGGCAGCTTGGAAATCTGCCAAGTAATGACTGCTCCAACAGTAGGGTACGCCTGTGGCTGTCCCACCATTGAGCAAAGCAGGACCTTCGTAAAGAAAGATGCGAAGGTGACATAGTGGCGAGGGCAACACTAGCAGACTCCATTTCATATGTGATGTCGCGGAGCCACTCATCGGCATCAAGGGGTTGAGTTGAGCTGCGGTAGATAGTTGGGTTGAGGCGCATGAAGTCCTGCAGAGTTACTGGGGTTGGCTGTTGATTCATGTTCGGACGAGGAAACTGAGCCATCATTCCTTCCATGAACTGGCGAGTCAACTCAAATTGTTGCATCATTCCAAAGAAAGAATTCAGCGGTGGTGGGTCGTTGGCACCACGTACCACGCATCAAATGGTCTAACCATCCTGCTAACATGTAACAGGGGTAGTTCAACATTGAGCATTTGCAAAGACAAGGATCATTCATGATGAAAACATGCATAATGAAGGAGGTACGACGGATTCCACTCCGTAGTCAACACGACAGGGTGTGCACTACTCAAAATGATATTCTAAGGAATAACTATGGCTTCATCCAACTTCGGGGTGAATGTGGTCACGGGATCCTAATGTTAGTAAATTCGTTTAACCCGAGTAGAAGAGAGTTCAGAGTCCCAGAGTATAGACGAGGAGTAAAAGATGCTAATACCACCCAATGGCGACGTGGGCCCGTAAGCCACACAGCCAATGTTAGTAAAAAAATTCAGTGACTAGACTCAACTTCGGCCAAGGAGTTGGAAAGGGGGCTACCTACAGGCAGTCGGCTCTGATACCAACTTGTGACGCCCTCGATTCGATCGTACACTAATCATACACGCAAAGGTGTACGATCAAGATCAAGGACTCACGAGAAGATATCACAACAGAACTCTAGACACAAATAAAATAATACAAGCTTTATATTACAATCCATGGGCCTCGAGGGCTCGAATACATAAGCTCGAATACACAAGAGTCGTGAAGCAACAATATCCGAGTACGTACATGAGTTAGACAAGTTTGCCTTAAGAAGGCTAGCACAAAAGCAACATCGATCGAAAAGGCAAGGCCTCCGCCTGGAGCCTCCTAACTACTCCAGGTCGCCGACGGTCTCCACGTAGTAGTAGGCATCGACGGTGGCATCTGACTCTGGGCTCAGGCATCCGGTTGCATCAACCGAAAGAAGAAAATGGGGGAAAAGGGGGAGCAAAGCAACCGTGAGTACTCATCCAAAGTACTCGCAAGCAAGGATCTACACTACATATGCAACATTATCAAAGGGAAGGCTGTATATGTGGACCGGGCTGCAGAATGCCAGAAGAGAAGGGGGAAAAGCCTAGCCTATTGAAGACTAGCTTCTTCTCAAACCCACCATCTTGCAGCAACAGGAGGGAGTAGAGTAGCATAAAGTAAAGTAGTAGTAGTGTTATCAACCTCGGCCGGAGATCCTTTCTCGACTCCCTGCGAGAAAACAATCCCAGAGCCATACTATCCAAGAGTCATCACAATCCAATTCTCATCACAAGTATCCAGCTTCTAGTTGTATCGATCGGATACAACTCCAAGTGTCCGCTATCAGAGGACGTGCTATCGATAGATGTTTTCTTCCGCAGGGTGCACCAACTTACCCACCACGCCGATTAACTCCGCCGGACACACTTTCTGGGTCATGCCCGCCTCGCCAAACAATACGCCGCAACCCGACCTAGGCTTAATAGAGAGGCCAAGACGCCGGACTAAACCTATGCCCCAAGGGGTCATGGGCCATCTCCCGAACTCCTCAAGACGCTATGTGACGCTGCCGGTGAGCGACCTAGCTACCTCCTTCACTAAGGCAGCGCCACGCTTAGCCTAACCCGGCACACCCACTCGGCCGACGCCTATTAAGCTTCGGTGATGTATACGACGAGAACGCCCATACTATGCCCACATGATGGTTAGTGCTATCGGGCCGAGGCCCTCGGATCAAATATCCAAATCGTTGTGGATTAGGAATGCGCGGTAACAAGCAGAGACTCATGAAAGATGTGACCCGTTGCCTGCCTCGAGGACTTGCGGCAAGGACTAAGAATGCCCGCCACACCTCGTAATTATCTCGCGGGCACCCTCCGTGTCAACCCGCTCCACATCACTCATGAAAGTACCCTCGTGGTCGACCCGCCTTCCAAGTAACAGCTTGTAAAGTCCAAGTATTCGTGTGTCCACACATCAAGGAAAACCCAAGGAATCACCCCGTGAATTCCACTCGATGTAATCATCAAGGTGAACGAAGAGGAATCACCCCGAGGTTCACACTTGAGGGGTTGCATGACGAGTCATATCGAAGTGGTTAAAGAGGAAATCACCCTCGATGACCACGATCGAATAACTACACTACAGGTTAACATCGGCGTCAGAGAGGTCTCACCCTCGGACTCGATAGTATCCCAAAGAGTGTCGAGCAACTAAGGGAAAGTGATGTGCGGTGTCGGGCTCGGTCTTCGATCCCGCTGATCGGTCTTCGATGATGAAGCAGGGCAACAAGGACAAGGTGGGGTCACCGATGGATCACTAACCAACCTATACTAAGCGCTTTAGGATAAGCCGTAAGATACAACAAATAGATACAAAAGCAAAGCTATGCATCGTAATAGGAGCAAACAATAAGAGTAGCAAAATCTAATGCAAGCATGAGAGAATGGAATGGGCGATATCGGGATGATCAAAGGGGGGGGGGGGCTTGCCTGGTTGCTTTGGCAAGGAGGGGTCGTCGTCAACGTAGTCGTACTCAGAGGCATCAGCGTCAGTCTCGAGGTCTACCAGAGAGAAGAGGGGGAAGAAACAGTAAATATAAAGCAAACATAGCATCACAAAGCATAATGTGGCAATATGTTGTGCGGGGTGTGACCTAACGTAAGGCTACACGATGTAGGAGAAGGGGAAAACCAACCGGGAATGTTTTCCTGCCCGACTTCGGTCGATGATGACCGGAGGGAAAGTTTCATGTTCAGATAGTTAGAGGCATCTGACAGTAAACAGATCATGTTCGGATTCGCCTCGCCGCTCGAGCAACTTTCATGTAGAAAACATTTTCATCCGAGTTACGGATTAAAAGTTACGGATTTTCGAAGTTTAAACCAATTTCTGAATTATTTTAAAAGCAGAAAAGGTTTATTATGCGTCGTGACGCCAAGATCGTGTCACTCTGGCGACCAATCAAACCGACAGTGGGACCCACTGCCGCCTCTCTGTCTAACAGAGGCTTAACTAAACTAACATGGTTAGTTAGGGCGCGTGGGCCCCAGCAGTCAGTGACTAGTTAGTACTAACTAACTAACTAATTTAATTAACGTTATAATTAATCGTTTTTATTTAGAAAAACATTTATTTAACAAAACATGCGATGGGGCCCGCGTGTCAGAGACACTGTGTGCCCAGTGAGCACAGTTGACCACGGTCAACGTGGTCAATCGGGGCTGGGGCCCACGGCAATGACCTGCAGGCGGGCCCAGTGTGCCACGCCGGCGGCGTCGGGTTTCGCCACCGGCGACCAAAATAAGGCGGGGCTCACGGACTTTTGCCGAATCGCGCACGGGGTCATTTGGCCCGGACTTGGCGCTTTGAACAAGGAGACGGGTTGCCGCATGGTGTGGTCGGTTGGGCGCGGGCGACCGGAATCTGCGTCGGCGACGAGTGGAGGCGGCGCGGGTTCGGGACTCGTCGGGATCGGCGTTGCAAAGGCGTGTTTTGGCGAACGGCGAGCTGGCGAGGTCTACGGCGCTCAGAGCTCGCTTGAGCTACTAGCTCGAGCGAGGAGCTTCGGTGGCGAGCCCCACGACGGCAATGGCGGACGGCGGAGCTCGGCTTCTTGGCGAGCTAGCTACTGATGGAGGCGAGACGCGAGAGAGAGGAAAAGGGTCCTGAGCTCACCTTGGGGCACACACGGTGGCCGTGAGGGTGACTAGGAGCAGCAGAAGGGCGTGATTCGGGCGGCGGCGCTCGCTTGAGCCGAGGGCGGGCGAGGTCGTGGCGGTGCATGAGTGAGTGAGGAGAGAGTGAACTCACCACTACCAACAACAACTCTAGTTTATAAGATAGTAGAGATATGCTATCAAAGTTTCTATTGTCACTCCAACATGTGACATGTTTCATGTTTTTTTGGATTCTCGCTAGGTTTTGCCCTGCCTACCAACAATACTTTTGTTGGCACATAGACAGATCCAAAGGGCACCGCCTTCCTACCCGTTGATCTTGTAGGGCGTTCTAGAGGCCTCTTTGGATCATTGCACCATGGTGCCCACCTACCTTGTTGATCACGTGGGGTCTTCTAGAGTCCTCTTTGGCTCATAGTAGCGTGAAGCCCACCTACCCTTCGCCTCTAGGGCCTTCTGGAGGCCCCTATGGCGCACAGTGCTGCAATGAACTTTTGAACGCCCGAGGTAGGCAATCTTTGAAGCTTATGGTTTGGGACCTCCTTGACAAAATTATAAATTTTAAATATGAAAGCCTCATGAAATTTTTCAACTTGTTTGTTTCTACCAAACAAGTTGAAATCATGTGATCTTGAAACACCTACTAATTTGGATGAACTTTGGCATGATGTAAATTTCGCGTGAAATCCACAACGCAAAGTTTAGATAAAATTCTTTTCGCAAATATCATAAGAACATATCCTCATAAAAAGATTGGTAACAAGTGTCAAGTTGATAAACCCAGAAACATATAAGCTAGTCACGCCTGCTGGTTAAATAGAGTTATGCTCAAGTAAACCCACAAACATGGCAATAATTCAAAAAAAAAGACAACAATCTTTTACTTCAATTTACGTGACCGCCATTAAAACCCTACTGAACAGTTATTTTCTGCAAGAAGCCAAAGAAGAACAAAATGAGCTGAAAAGCCGGTGTGAATTTTCTCCTCACCAAATATTTTGGCAAGAATCAATGAGTGGCTAAATGCATAGAATGGATAAAATGAAGGGTCATTTTTATCCAAAATTGGTGTGGCAGCCATTAGAACACTGCCCCACAAAGAAAACCACCACTATAAAAATGTGTACTACCGTGTGAAAGAGGAAACCAATTAAAACCTGCAGGAAAAAAAGAGAGGAAGTAGCGAGGAACGGCAGATCTGAGGGGGGGACGACCCGCCCGCCCCGATTTCTCCTCCCCTATTTATACGGCCCTCCCCACCGGCTCCGGGCACCACCACCACCAATTCGCAACCTCTCCTCCCCCGTTCTCCTCATTGTCCTCGCGCCCCGCTCCGCTCCGACGGCCAACCGCTCCACACACCACTAGCCTGCCTGCCTGCCGCCAAGGTACAGCAGATCACTCTCCTCCCCCCGCGCCCCCTCCTTGTACTTCTCGGCCCGCGAGCGAGATGCGCGCGCCTGTTCATCTCGTCTTGTGTTGTATGCGCGCGCCGAGATCTTGTGCCGTTGCGTGACCCTGATCCGCGGCTCGCTGCTCGTTCGCTCCGGCGTCGGTGTGGTGAGATCTGGGCTGCCGTCCGGCCCTTCTCCGCCGATCGAACTCACCTCCGTGCCCATTACTCGTAACCGTCCGCCGCTGTACCGTGCTGGCTTGGAGGGGGGAGATCCGTCCAGTTTGGCGGGGGTTTTGCTTACTGATGGAGTACTGACAGCACTTTATTTTCCAGAAATATCCGGGACTCAGTTCTCGGTTGTAGTACTTGTAGATCTTAGTACTGTACATTATGCGCCATGTAGCCGTGTTTTTCTGTTCCAAGTATTTATGACGCCTGGGTGCATAAGGACACGCTGGAGCGGGTTAATTCAGGGGCAATTCTGCGTTGACGCCCAAATGGTTGATTTGCGGCAAATTAACAACGGCAGTTCTACCTAATTATTTAGTCAATCTTTTTGAAATTGTGACTAGATGGCTTGCAAATAGTAGGTTCATCTATATGTGTGGCCTCTCTTGCAATGGTTTAAGTGGTACAACATACAATTTGGGGTCGACAGACGGTTGATGCTCTCTCGTGTCTATTTTTACTTACAACTCAAGATGAACGATTGTAGTAACTTTGTTTACACTGGCTGTTTACTGTTTAGTACTTGGTAAATTAATGAGGAAAACATGTTTCCTGAATTTTGATTGGGGAGGGATAGGTTGTTCATGCCAATTTTGTTTATGCAGTTCTGAACCTTTGGTGTTTCATGCTGTGCGTCCTTTCTGAAATTTTCTCTGCAGTGCACCCTGCTGTTTCTTATATTTCTTACTGCTACATGTGTGCGGACTTCTTGCGGTGTAATCCTGACAATTCTGTTTCATCAAACAGGCAAGATGGTGAAGATCTGCTGCCTTGGGGCTGGCTATGTGGGTGGCCCAACAATGGCGGTCATTGCCCTCAAGTGTCCTGATATTCAGGTAGTTGTGGTAGATATCACCAAGTCCCGGATTGATGCCTGGAACAGTGACACACTGCCAATCTATGAGCCTGGCCTTGATGAAGTCGTGAAGCAGTGCCGTGGAAAGAACCTCTTCTTCAGCAATGACATTGAGAAGCATGTTAGCGAGGCTGACATCATCTTTGTGTCGGTAAACACCCCAACCAAGACCCGTGGTCTTGGAGCTGGTAAAGCTGCTGATCTCACTTACTGGGAGAGTGCAGCTCGCATGATTGCTGATGTGGCCAAATCAGACAAGATCGTGGTCGAGAAGTCCACTGTTCCAGTCAAGACTGCTGAGGCAATTGAGAAGATCTTGACCCACAACAGCAATGGCATCAACTTCCAGATCCTCTCCAACCCAGAGTTCCTTGCGGAGGGTACTGCTATCCAAGACCTATTTAACCCTGACCGTGTTCTTATTGGAGGACGTGAGACCCCAGAAGGGCAGAAGGCTGTTCAGATGCTGAAGGCTGTGTATGCGCATTGGGTTCCTGAGGATCAGATTCTGACAACCAACTTATGGTCTGCGGAGCTGTCGAAGCTTGCAGCCAATGCGTTCTTGGCCCAGAGGATCTCCTCTGTGAATGCCATGTCAGCCCTCTGCGAGGCCACTGGTGCAAATGTTTCTGAGGTGTCCTATGCTGTGGGCAAGGACTCTAGGATTGGCCCAAAGTTTTTGAATGCCAGTGTTGGATTTGGAGGCTCTTGCTTCCAGAAGGATATCCTCAACCTGGTTTACATCTGCGAGTGCAATGGCCTCCCAGAGGTCGCCAACTACTGGAAGCAGGTGATCAAGATCAATGACTACCAGAAGAGCCGGTTCGTGAACCGTGTTGTTTCCTCTATGTTCAACACGGTTGCGAACAAGAAGATTGCGGTGCTTGGTTTTGCATTCAAGAAGGATACTGGTGACACTAGGGAGACTCCAGCTATTGATGTCTGCAAGGGTCTGCTTGGTGACAAGGCTAAGATCAGCATTTATGATCCTCAGGTGACTGAAGACCAAATCCAGCGTGACCTTGCGATGAACAAATTTGACTGGGACCACCCTGTTCATCTCCAGCCCATGAGCCCCACGACTACAAAGCAAGTCTCGGTTACCTGGGATGCATATGAGGCGACAAAGGATGCCCATGGCATCTGCATCATGACTGAGTGGGATGAGTTCAAGACTCTGGACTACAAAAAGATCTACAACAGCATGCAGAAGCCTGCCTTTGTTTTTGATGGTCGCAACGTTGTTGACTCTGAGAAGCTCAGGGAGATTGGCTTCATTGTCTACTCCATTGGCAAGCCACTTGACGGTTGGCTCAAGGACATGCCTGCTGTGGCTTAAATAAACTCTGATAAAGGGAGGAGATCCGCCTCGGGCGAATCCATGAGCAGCTATCGATAGGGATTCAGCTTGTTATTTCTCTTTATAGTCGCTGTTTATCTTGTGCCAGAAAATCAGATGTCATTTTTTTTCTTCCTTGAGTGTTTCTTCGGGGTTTACAGTGTTAGAATGGTATGGTCACTGGGATGTGCCATTCCTTTGCTCCATTGTCACAGCTTTGTAGCTAATGTCTGTTGTTGCATCCTTATCATGTTACTGGTGTTCATCCTGTTGGTTATACATGTGGCTTCAGTTACTAAGATTATTTTAGCAATCTACATATTCTGCAATTCAGCATTTCTTTGCTTGTGAATATACTCCCTCCGTTCCGAATTACTTGTCTTAGATTTGTCTAGATACGGATGTATCTAGCACTAAAATGAGTCTAGATACATCTGTATCTAGACAAATCCAAGACAAGTAATTCGGAGCGGAGGGAGTAATTTGTTGTGAAATCTGCTTCTGAGATGAGTGCAATTGGGACATGGCTGCTGCGTAAACTAACTATTTCTTCGCCAGGAAAATTGTGTGGTTCCTTTAAGAAGGAAAAAAAAACTCATGGTCTCCTATATATCATAGCAATGCAGTTTATTAAGCACATAATCTCTATGCAGTTTATATTTTTGAGGCGTTTTTATGCATATTTATACCACTCTTGCCCAAACTTTGGCTTGCTAGTGCTCTTTAGTGCTTGGGCTGTAGGTCACTGTGGTTATTATCTGACCAGGACTCACATTATTGACTCTGTCAGGTTTTGGTGTTTCTACTTGGTGTTTCTACTTGAGTTTTGGTGTCAGGACTCAGGACTCACATTATTCAGTGATCTCTCTGACTCTGATGAATGAGCACAATGGTAGAGATTGAAGGAAGAGATCCAACAACTGACAGGGTCAGTTTCTTCCTGCAATGTGTTCTCATGCAAGTCCCAAGTCAGATATTATTTCCTGGAACAATGCTCTGATAACTAAATCGGTGCAGGGAACTCAAAAGCCATCTCTTTTGGTGTTTGCATTCACCTGAATTCTCAAATTTATCCCGGATCTCTCGCATTTTAAGGTGTGCATTATGGAGGCGCACTTGCGTGGATGTGTCCGTGGCCGTGTGACAGACGTACATGATACATGCCAAAATGTCGCAGAGGTGTCGGTGGACCTTGATGATGAAGATGATTCTGCCAAAGAGGTCGGTATCCAGATATGTGACTGTGAGTGATCAGCTGGCTGGTTGTCCCATCGAAAATGAGGTACACGTTTGCTTTGCGCAATCAGCACATCTCGTTTTCAGGCCTTTGTCCAGAATATTACAGTACAATGCATTGTTTTTGCTTCAGTCTTTTGCTTTTTCCTGGATTCCAGTTTCATTGGTATGCTGTGTGCAGACTGTGAGGTTTTGGTGGAGTTATTATGATTGTGGCGTGTCGTTTATTCATTGACGGTTGATTTACCACACATTGTCTCACACTTTTGTTTGTTTCATTTATATGGCAAGTGAGGCGAGAGGTTGATGAGGCTGTGATTGAGAAACCAGAGGTCAATCCATGATAAGATCTATGCTTGAAGTAGTTATTATAACTAGAAACTTGGCATCTGGGAACAGACACTCACTCAGGTAAGCAGACAGTAGTATTCAGTAACCTCCCTTCTGAATTCACTTGGGAAAAAACAAACCTCACTTCAGGTTGAAAGGTTGCGGATTGCTCCTGATAAACGATCCTGGGTTGGCGCATGGGAACTGAAAACCAACGGATTCAAGTCTTGGTGCTCGTTTTACCTGAATCTACCTCAGATCCTTTGCTAGTAGGCTTATTACCTGAATCATACTCGTGTGGTGTGCCTGAGGCGTTATAGTACATGCCAAGATTCCACCAAGTTATCGGTGAATGATTGGTACGGAAATCTGCCTTGATGACGATTCGACCAAGAGGCTGGCTGGTAATAAGCAATCGATGGCCAGGTAGCCGGTTGTTCCATCAAAAAACGCGAAACATGTTTGCTTGGCGACATTGAGGTGTCATTTCCACCGTTCCTCGTAAGCCCTTGTCCACGATATTCCAAACCATCTATATTTTGTTTCCTTTGTTCTTGCTTGTGAAATGGATGTTTGAGCTGTCAAATGTGATAAAGGGAGAAGATCCGCCTTGGGTGAATCCATGAGCAGCTATTGACTGGATTCAGCTTGCTGTTTCTTTTTATAGTTGCTATTTATCTTGTGCTAGAAAATCAGATGTCAATTTTTTCTTCCTTGAGCATTTCTTTGGGGTTTACAGTGTTAGAATGGCATGGTCACTGGGACGTGTCATTCCTTTGCTCCATTGTCACAGCTTTGTAGCTAGTGTCTGTTGTTGCATCTTGATCATGTGACTGGTGTTCATCCTGTTGGTTATACATGTGGCTTCAGTTACTAACATTATTTTAGCAATCTACTCCCTCTGCAAACTTCTATTAGACGTTTGACTGAAAACATCTTATACAAGTTTACAGAGGGAGTACATATTAGCCAATTCAGCATTTCTTTGCTTGTGAATACAATTTATCGCGAAATCTGCTTCTGAGATGAATGCAATTGGGAATTGACATGGCTGTTGTGTAAACTTGGAGAAACGGACAATTTAACCTCATTTCCTTGTATTCCTGGACAGTCACCTCAATCAACTCACTATTTTGGTGGTGGGGAGGGGAGAGCGCCTATCGCCTATCCAATGCGCGGGTTTGCAATGTGTTTGTTTTTCTCATGCAAGTTGCAACTGTGATAATAATCATGAGGCCGCTTCGAATTGTTCCAAGTCTGATTTTGCTTATAAGCTTTTAATTAAATAACTAAATGGGTGCAGGGAGCTCAAATCCATCTCTTTTGTTGCGTTCACGCGAATTCTGGAATTTACCTCTCGCAGTTTAGGTGTGCATTATTCTGGTACGTGAATGCCAAAATGTCACCGAGGTGTAGGTGGGCCTTGATGCTGACGACGACTCTGCCAAGAGGTCGGTATCCAGATCTGTGAATGATCAGTACGCCGATTGTCCCATCCAAACGGGATACACGTTGCCATGCATGCTCGTTTTCAGGTACAGGCATGTTTTTTTTTTTTTGAGGGGAAGCATGGTTTTTTCTTTGTTGCGAAATGGATGTTGTAAATGTCGGGTCACGGACGCATCGGAAGCACATGGGATCATCATACACCAAGACTCGTACTTCTTTGCTCTTCTGTTTTTTCTTGAATTCTAATTTCATTGGCATCGCTGTGTGCGGTCCCGTAGAGACAGTTCATTAAATAAGTAGAAGAAAATGGCCTGCTTAATTAACGAAAACCCGGATGAAACTCATTACAACACGACCAAAAGTGAGGGCACAGTGTACACAAAGTAATTGCTAAAATGCTAGATGCACCCGGAAGGTGGGCCTGGGGTCCAAGTTGACCAGTTAATGTTTGACTGGTCAATAGGGGGTGGGGCCCGCCTGTCATTTGCCCATTTAACTTATTACAGTTTTATTAGCTAGTTAAAGTAAGTTAATTAACCTTTTAATTAATCAACTAATTAATATTAATATTAATTTTTTTGAAACCCCTTTTTTTAAGGGCTAGGGCGCTGGGGCCCACTGGCAGTGGCCCAAGGCCAGCGGGGCGGGCGTGGGCGCCCGTGGAGGCCAAACCACGCACGGCCCCAGGAGCAGCTCGGGCCCCGGCGACCGGGCGCGGCCTCCGGCGAGGCCAGGCGAGGTGGGGCTAGCGGGGGCGCGGTCGGCGGAGGTAGGCAGCCGCGGTGGAGCGGGGCGGGGTGGCAGCATGTGGCGGCCGGCAGCAGCAGCGGCGGCAGTACGCGGTGCGGGGCAGGGAAGTGGAGGGGCGCGGCGCGGGAAAGCATGCAGGCGAGCGCGTGCGGAGGCGTGGCCGAGCGCAGCGGCCACGGGGATGCGGTAGCGGGAGCTCGGGTGGTTGCACGAACGCGGCGAGCGTGGGCGCGGGCGCCGGCGACGGGTGCGGGAGGAAGCACGCGAGTGAGGGAGGCTGCAGGGGAGCGGCCGTAGGTGGGCGCAGAGCCGCGTGGAAAGGTGGCGGCGACAGCTAGGAAGGTGGCCGGAAGCGTCGACTGCAACGACGAGCGGTGACGGGCACGTGGCGGCTCCCTCAAGCGACCAATTGGTCGACCGAGAGGTCCTACGCGACGCAGGCGACGTATGACAGCCAAGGGCGCTACGGGCGCGTGCAGGCGAGGTAAGCGCCGGCGTCAATGGAGATTACTGAGGACGGCTAAGTGGCGGCAGCGGCGGTGCTCTACGGGAGCTAGCCTACGGGGCACGGTAAGGAATAAGGGGAGTTTGAGGAGGAGACAAGGCTCACAATGAAGCAGCAGGGCAGGCTAGCGGGCTCGATGGAGCGCCGGAAACTACGTATTGAAGGTAGCAATCTCGTCTGCCCGAGGAAGAAGACGAGGAAGATGGCGACGTTGTAGTGGCTCCCAACGGCAACACGATGCACTAGTAGACGAAGCGGTCGACGGCGGTCCTTCTGGCGCAGGCAGGGGTCGCGGGGAGCTCGGTGGCCACGAAGATGGCCAAGGCCATGGCGTCGACGGTTGCGCACGGGGGTCTCTCTAGATCGGGGAGGAGAGTGAGGGGGAAGCGGGAAAACTGGGGGTAGGATTCGACCGAGGGAGGGTCGAGAGGTACTTGTAGGTCGCCGGGGAGGTGGTGGATGGCCGGCACGTGGTCGATCCGCGACGTGGACGGAGGCACGATGGCCACCCAGCCCCCTGTGAACACAGGAAGGAAAAATAGGGGGAGTTGGGCTGGGATGTGTACTGTAGCAATGGGCTACAGTGCACATTCTCCCCCTTTTTTAATAATTTCTTTTCTGTTTTATATTCCTGCCACTGTTTTATATTTATTAGATCAAATGAATTTAGTTAACTTGAAATTTGGCACATAATTCAAGCACAATATTTTGGAGTAGCACATAAAGTTTGGAGGCAATTGGAGTTAAATAAATAACTATTTATTTTGCAAAGGCCATTTTAACCACTATTGGACCAAAAATTAATTCCTAGAGGCATTTTGGGAATTCAAAAGAGGTTGGTTCCAACATGACAAATATCCAGGGATTATTTTCCACACTTTGAACATTTTAGATTTGACATTTTGAAAACTTTAAACTTTGACTTTAATTTAAATTTGATTTTAAACCGGTTTCGAATCAACATGAGTTTATCAACAGTAAGAGTGGTGACGTGGAATCATTAGCAGAGGATTACTGTAGTTTAATTATCCGGACGTCACAATTCTCCTCCACTACAAGAAATCTCATCCCGAGATTTAAGGGGTGGAGGGGAAAGACTCGGGTAGGACGAAGCTCAACTCAAGATAGGTACCTGGGGGGGGGGAGTTATCTCAGTGAACGTGGCATAGACGTATCTCTCTAGTTGAAATTCCATAAAGTCATCGAGAGCAAGGTGAGAAGGTGCAATAAGAAGCTTCAACTAGGTAGGCAATCATTCGTTGCCTGAAACAGAGGGTGAAAGGGGTTTAGAGCAATGGGAATAAGTATTGTGTCTCATAGCAGAATAGATCATCTATCGGAAGGTGGCTCGTGATTTTCATACGAAGCCAAATGTGAGGAATAACTTTAGAAACAAGGGTGTACAGGAGAGTCAGGTTTCGATCCTGTGGGACTATGGGTTATGGGCCAACCATGTGGGTTAAAAGTAGCAAGCCATGCCACAGCATAGACTTTCAGTTATGTTGGCAACAACGTTGGTACCAAGGGCGAGGGACAAAGAGAACCATTTTCTTGCTCGCAAGGCTAGGCGGACCAGTAGGCAAAGTTCTCGTCCGTCGGTGGTTACCGAAATGTCATCAATAATAGTTACAAGGTCTTACTGACGGAGTTTGTACACCGCAGTGTTTACATAAGTAGGGGATTATCACTGCTCAGATATGTTAGGTTACAAGAAAGGTTAAACAAAACAATGGAAAGGAAAGTGTAGACTCGAATCAGTTATCGGTGTTCTTGAGTGTCTAACAACTCAGTGTTGGGGAACGTAGTAATTTCAAAAAAATTCCTACGCACACGCAAGATCATGGTGATGGTATAGCAACGAGAGGGGAGAGTGTTCGTCCACGTACCCTCGTAGACCGTAAGCGGAAGCGTTAGCACAACGCGATTGATGTAGTCGTACGTCTTCACGATCCGACCGATCCAAGCACCAAACGTACGGGGCCTCCGAGTTCAGCACACGTTTAGCTCGATGATGATCTCCGGCCCTCCGATCTAGCAAAGGCTCCGGAGATGAGTTCCGTCAGAACGACGGTGTGGTGACGATGATGATGTTCTACCGGCGCAGGGCTTCGCCTGAGCTCCGTGACGATATGACCGAGGTGGAATATGGTGGAAGGGGGCACCGCACACGGCTAAGGAACGATCCGTAGATCAACTTGTGTGTCTATGGGGTGCCCCTGCCTCGATATAAAGGAGCAAGGAGGAGGAGGCCGCCCTAGGAGGAGGGCGCGCCAAGGGAGTCCTACTCCCACCGGGAGTAGGATTCTTCTTCCTAGTCCAACTAGGAGAAGGGGAAAGAAGGAAAGTGGAGAAGGAAGGGAGGGGGCCGCGCCCAAACCCTTTGTCCAATTCGGACTAGGCTTGGGAGGCGCGCGCCACCTCCCCGGCTCCTTCCCACTAAAGCCCATTAAGGCCCAATACTCTTCCCCGTATTCCCGTAACTTCCAGACTCAAAAATACCCAATCACTCGAACCTTTCCGAACTCCAATATAGTCGCCCAAGATATCGATCTTTATGTCTCGACCATTTCGAGACTCCTCGTCATGTCCCCGATCTCATCCGGACTCGAACTCCTTCGGTACATCAAAACTCATAAACTCATAATAAAACCGCCATCGAAACCTTAAGCGCAAGGACCCTACGGGTTCGAGAACTATGTAGACAAGACCTAGAACTATTCTCGGTCAATAACCAATAGCGGAACCTGGATGCCCATATTGGTTCCTACATATTCTATGAAGATCTTTATCGGTCAAACCGCATAACAACATACGTTGTTCCCTTTGTCATCGGTATGTTACTTGCCCGAGATTTGATCGCCGGTATCCAATACCTAGTTCAATCTCGCTACCGCAAGTCTCTTTACTCGCTCAGTAATGCATCATCCCGTAACCAACTCATTGGTCACATTGCTTGCAAGGCTTATAATGATGTGCATTACCGAGAGGGCCCAGAGATACCTCTCCGACGATCGAGTGACAAAACCTAATCTCAAATACGCCAACTCAACATGTACCTTCGAGACACCTATAGTACTCCTTTATAATCACCCAGCACGCCAGGATATTTGGTAGTACCCAAAGTGTTCCTCCGTAGACGGAGTTGCATAATTCTCATAGTTACGTGAACATGTATAAGTCATGAAGAAAGCAATAGCAAGATACTAAACGATCAAGTGCTAGGCTAATGAATGGGTCATGTCAATCACATCATTCTCCTAATGATGTGATCCCGTTAATCAAATGACAACTCTTTGTCCATGGCTAGGAAACATAACCATCTTTGATAAACGAGCTAGTCAAGTGAGGCATACTAGTGACACTATGTTTGTCTATGTATTCACACATGTATTATGTTTCCTGTTAATACAATTCTAGCATGAATAATAAACATTTATCATGAAATAAGGAAATAAATAATAACTTTATTATTGCCTCTAGGCATATTTCCTTCAGCTTCCCACTTGCACTAGAGTCAATAATCTAGATTACATAGTAATGATTCTAACACCCATGGAGTCTTGGTGCCGATCATGTTTTGCTCGTGAGAGAGGCTTAGTCAATGGGTCTGCAACATTCAGATCCGTATGTATCTTGCAAATCTCTATGTCTCCCACTTGGACATGGTCCCAATGGAATTGAAGCGCCTCTTGATGTGCTTGGTCCTCTTGTGAAATCTGGATTCCTTTGCCAAGGCAATTGCACCAAGATTGTCACAGAAGATCTTCATTGGTCCCGATGCACTAGGTATGACACCTAGATCGAAATGAACTCCTTCATCCGACTCCTTCATTCGCCGCTTGTAAGCAGCTATGTACTCCGCTTCACATGTAGACCCGCCACGACGCTTTCTTTAGAACTGCACCAACTTACAGCTCCACCGCTTAATATAAACACGATCCGGTTTGCGATTTAGAATCGTCCGGATCGAGTGTCAAAGCTTGCATCGACATAACCTTTACGACTAGCTCTTTGTCACCTCCATATACGAGAAACATATCCTTAGTCCTTTTCGTATTTCAGATGTTCTTGACCGTTGTCCAAAGATCCACTCTCGATTACTTTGGTACCTTCCCGCCAAGCTTATTGCTAAGCATATGTCGTCCGTACACAACATTGCATACATGATAGAGCCTATGGTCAAGCATAGGAACATCTTTCATTTTCTCTATCTTCTGCGTGGTCGGGCATTGAGTTTGACTCAACTTCACACCTTGTAGCACGTGCAAGAATCCTTTCTTTGCTCGATCCATTTTGAACTTCTTCAAAATTTTGTCAAGGTATGTGCTTTGTGAATGTCCTATTAAGCGTCTTGATCTATCTCTATAGATCTTGATGCCCAATATATAAGCAGCTTCTCCAAGGTCTTTCATTGAAAAACTTTTATTCAAGTATCCCTTTATGCTATCCAGAAATTCTATATCATTTCCAATTAATAATATGTCATCTACATATAAAATTAGAAATGCTACAGAGCTCCCACTCACTTTCTTGTAAATACAAAGCTTCTCCAAAAGTCTCAGATAAAACCATATTCTTTGATGACACTATCAAAGCGCTTATTCCAACTCCGAGATGCTTGCACCAGTCCATAAATGGAACGCTGGAGCTTGCACACTTTGTTAGCACCTTTTGGATCAACAAAACCTTCCGCTGCATCATATACAACTCTTCTTCTAGAAATCCATTCAAGAATGCGCCTTGACATCCATTTGCCAAATTTCATAATCATGAAATGCAGCAATAGCTAACATGATTCGACAGACTTAAGCATCGCTACGGTGAGAAAGTCTCATCGTAGTCAACCCTTAAACTTGTCGAAAACCTTTCGCAACAAGTCGAGCTTTATAGACAGCTACATTACCATCGCCGGTCTTCTTCTTAAAGATCCATTTATTCTCAATAGCTTGCCGATCATCGGCAAGTCAACCAAAATCCATACTTTGTTTTCATACATGGATCCCATCTCGATTTCATGGCCTCTAGCCATTTTATGGAATCTGGGCTCATCATCGCTTCCTCATAGTTCGTGAGGTTCATCATGGTCAAGTAACATGACTTCCGAATAGGATTACCGCACCACTGCAGTGCGGATCTTACTCGTACACCTACGAGGTTCTGAGAAACTTGTTCAAGTTTCATGATCAATATCATTAGCTTCCTCACTGATTGGTGTAGTTGTCACAGGAACCGGTTCTTGTGATGAACTACTTTCCAATAAGGGAGTAGATACAGTTATCTCGTCAAGTTCTACTTTTCTCCCACTCACTTCTTTCGAGAGAAACTCCTTCTCTAGAAAGGATCCGAATTTAGCAACGAAAATCTTGCCCTCGGATCTGTGATAGAAGGTGTACCCAATAGTCTCCTTTGGGTATCCTATGAAGACACATTCGATTTGGGTTCGAGCTTATCGGTTGAAGTTTCTTCACATAAGCATCGCAGCCCCAAACTTTAAGAAACGACAACTTTGGTTTCTTGCCAAACCACAGCTCATAAGGCGTCGCCTCAATGGATTTTGATGGTGCCCTATTTAACGTGAATGCGCCGCCTCTAAAGCATAACCCCAAAACGATAGCGTAGATCAAGAAGAGACATCATAGATCATACCATATCAAGTAAAGTACGATTACGACGCTCGACACACCATTTCGCTGTGGTGTTCCAGTGGCGGAGTTGCAGACTATCCCGCATTGTTTCAAGTGTAGACCAAACTCAGAACTCAAATATTCTCCTCCACGATCAGATTGTAGAAACTTTATTTTCTTGTTACGATGATTTTCCACTTCACTCTGAAATTCTTTGAACTTTTCAAATGTTTCAGACTTGTGTTTCATTAAGTAGATATACCCATATCTGCTTAAATCATCTGTGAAGGTGAGAAAATAACGATATCCGCCATTTAGCCTCAACATTCATTGGACCACATACATCTATATGTATGATTTCCAACAAATCTGTTGCTCTCTCCATAGTACCGAGAACAGCGTTTTAGTCATCTTGCCCATAAGGCACGGTTCGCAAGTACCAAGTGATTCATAATCAAGTGATTCCAAAAGCCCATCAAGATGGAGTTTCTTCATGCGCTTTACACCGATATGACCTAAACGACAAGGCCACAAATAAGTTGCACTATCATTATCAACTCTGCATCTTTTGGTTTCAACACTATGAATATGTGTATCACTACTATCGAGATTCAATAAAATAGACCACTCTTCAAGGGTGCATGACCATAAAAGATATTACTCATATAAATAGAACAACCATTATTCTCGATTTAAATGAATAACCGCCTCGCATCAAACAAGATCCAGATATAATGTTCATGCTCAACGCCGCACCAAATAACAATTATTTAGGTCTAAAACTAATCCCGATGGTAGATGTAGAGGTAGCGTGTCGACCGTGATCACATCAACTTTGGAACCATTTCCCACGCCGCATCGTCACCTCGCCCTTGGCTAATCTTTGCTTAATCCATAGTCCCTGCTTTGAGTTGCAAATATTAGCAATGTAACCAAGATCTAATACCCAAAGCTATCATGCGAGCATTAGTAAGGTACACATCAATAACATGTATATCACATATACCTTTGTTCACTTTGCCATCCTTCTTATCCGCCAAATACTTGGGGCAGTTCCGCTTCCAAAGGTCCAAATCGCTTGCGGAGAAGCACTCGCCTGTGCTTAGGTCCAAACTTGGGTTTCTTCTCTTGAGCAAGAACTTGCTTGCCGCTCTTTTTGAAGTTCCCTTCTTCTTCTCTTTGCCCTTCTTCTTGAAACTAGTGGTCTTGTTAACCATCAACACTTGATGCTCCTTCTGATTTCTACCTCCGCTGCTTTCAAAGACCGCCAAGAGCTCGAAATAGTCTTGTTCATCCCTTGCATATTATAGTTCATCACGAAGCTCTTGTAGCTTGGTGGCGTGATTGGAGAATTTCATCAATGACACTATCATCGTGAAGATTAACTCCCAGCTTGAATCAAGTGATTATTATACCCGCACATTTTGAGTATGTGTTCACCGACGTAACTATTCTCCTCCATCTTGCAGCTATAGAACTTATTGGAGACTTCATATCTCTCAATCCGAGCATTTGCTTGAAATATTAACTTCAACTCTGGAACATCTCATATGCTCCATGACGCTCAAAACGTTGTTGAAGGCCCGTTCTAAGCCGTAAAGCATGGCACACGGAACTATAGAGTAGTCATTAGCTTTGCTCGCTGCACATTCTTAACGCCGCCGGTTGCATCAAGAAGAAGTTCGCACCCAGCGGTGCTTCTAGGACGAACTTTTCTCGGCAAAGCAATGAGGATAATCTCGAAGTTACGGACCCAATCCGTAATTGCTACCATCATCTTTCAACTTTGCTTTCTCAAGGAACGATAAAAATTCAACGGAACAACAAAGACGAGCCATCTATCTACAAACAAACATAGACAAGCAAAATACTATCGGTACTAAGTTCATGATAAATTTAAGTTCAATTAATCATATTACTTAAGAACTCCCACTTAGACGTACATCTCTAGTCATCTAAGTGATCACGTGATCCAAATCAACCAAACCATGTCCGATCATCACGTGAGATGGAGTAGTTTCAATGGTGAACAACGCTATGTTGATCATATCTACTATATGATTCACGCCGACCTTTCGGTCTCCGTGTTCCGAGGCCATATCTCAGATATGCTAGGCTCGTCAAGTATAACCTGAGTATTCCGCGGTGCAACTGTTTTGCACCCATTGTATTTGAACGTAGAGCCTATCACACCCGATCATCACATGGTGTCTCAAAGATGAAGAACTTTCGAACGGTGCATACTCAAGGAGAACACTTCTTGATAATTAGTGAGAGATCATCTTAAAATGCTACCGTCAATCAAAGCAAGATAAGATGCATAAAGGATAAACATCACATGCAATCAATATAAGTGATATGATATGGCCATCATCATCTTGTGCTTGTGATTCCATCTTCAAGCACCGCCGTGATCACCATCGTCACCGGCGCGACACCTTGATCTCCATCGTAGCATCGTTGTCGTTACGCCATCTATTGCTTCTACTACTATCGCTACCGCTTAGTGATAAAGTAAAGCAATTATAGGGCGTTTGCATTTCATACAATAAAGCGACAACCATATGGCTCCCGCCAGCTTGCCGATAACTTCGTTACAAAACATGATCATCTCATACAATAAAATATAGCATCACGCCTTGACCATATCACATCACAACATGCCCTGCAAAAACAAGTTAGACGCCCTCTACTTTGTTGTTGCAAATTTTATGTGGCTGCTACGGGCTTAGCAAGAACCGTTTACCTCGCATCAAAACCACAACGATAGTTCGCAAGTTGATGCTGTTTTAACCTTCGCAAGGACGGGCGAGCCACACTCGATTCAGCTAAAGTGAGAGAGACAGACACCCGCCAATCACCTTTAAGCACGAGTGCTCGAACGGTGAAACCAGTCTCGCGTAAGCGTCTGACGTAATGTCGGTCTGGGCCGCTTCATCTCACAATACCGCCGAACTAAAGTATGACATGCTGGTAAGCAGTATGACTTGTATCGCCCATAACTTACTTGTGTTCTACTCGTGCATATAACATCAACGCATAAAACGTAGGCTCGGATGCCACTGTTGGGGAACATAGTAATTTCAAAAAAATTCCTACGCACACGCAAGATCATGGTGATGGCATAGCAACGAGAGGGGAGAGTGTTCGTCCACGTACCCTCATAGACCGTAAGCGGAAGCGTTAGCACAACGCGGTTGATGTAGTCGTACGTCTTCACGATCCGACTGTCGTGGGAACGACTCCGACAGTAAAAGAGGGGTAGGATAACGGAGCATGATCTATCGAGATGCATATGGGTGACACGGTGGTTTTAGCGAGTTCGGGCCTCTCACGGTGGAGATAACAACCCTACGTCTCGTGCTTCAAGAGGCTTTGTTTTATCCGAGTATATATCCGGAGACTACAATATGTGTATGAGAGAGAGGAACGGATCCCCATGCCTCGAGCTAAGTCCCGAGACTAATGATGAGAAGAGAGAGAGTGGAAGAAAAGGCCCCCTAGTCTAGTGGTGGGGGTGGCTTATATAGAGTCGCCACCCCTCACCTCCTATGTTACAAAGTGGGGTATGAATGCCATAATGCCAGCCCGCTATTAAGCCCTCACTATTAGAAAGATGTCGATCGCTTTGCTGCTCGCTGGTCTTCGATATCCGAGTGAGTCGTGCGGTCGAAAGTGGTGAACTGTCATCCGAGTGGATGGTATGTTGCTTGGTCGAGTGGATAGTGTGCTACTTGTCTCGAGTGGATAGTGTGTCAGATGAAATTGACTGACCCACATGTTGTGTGGACCCCATGCTTCATGATATTTCGACCCTTCATGGGCCTACCATTATGTATATCCCCAACATTAGCCCCTAATCGATTGCGATTTTGCGTAACGAGTTGGTGTAAGACACGCTTGGTCCGAGTGATTACGTAAATACTGCACATGTCGTCGCTTTTCGCATAACCAAGATTTGAACAAAATCTCAATGGATTCCGGCACCATGCTTCCCGACTGATCAAGGTAAGTTTCTGTGAGGAGCGACTTGGTGACATTCGTTCATCTCTCGGGAGAGGTTTAACTCGTGATCTGAGTATGGGCGTGTCATTAAATCCGTGCAACCAGATTGACACATGGACTGCTCTCTTAGAGAGATGCCATTCTTATCCCGGAGGAATGTCAATACGAGTCGGTTTTAGATCCACACTTGTGAGTTTCACACTTTGAGTCCTAGAAGAAGGCTCAAAACAGGTCCACGGAGGAGCGTTAAACTCGCCTTATAGAATATTTTTTTGGAGTAGTTTGGAGTTGGGCCTGCATTGAGTAACTGATTACTCGGAATTTCTTCACGCCTGGAACGTGTCTTTTTTGTTGTTGGGCCGTCACTCGGGTTGGGCGGACCGTTCCGAGTGGATACCATTCCAGTGGGGGCACGCTGAGTGCACCCACTGGGTGTAGTCCCCGAGACCGCCGTCGAGCAGTCGACGGGAGTCTTAGAGCCTGTCTTTTTGTTGTTGTTTATCACTCGGACTGGTCAGGCCGTACCGAGTGGAGATTACTCCAGTGGGGGCACGCTGAGTACACCCACTGGGTGTAGTCCTCGAGATCGCCGCCGATCGCGGGCGGTCGGCGGGGTATGAGAGAACTAAAACTCTTCTTAGCTGGTACTCGATCGAACTTGTTCTTCTCGACTCGGAGGTCGAGTAATATCGAGATGGGTTTGCATCGAGCAAAATGTTTCTTTCTGAGTTCTCTTCCGGTGGGGCACGCCGAGTGCACCCACCGGGTGTAGTCCCCAGCCTCGCCGGACTAGATGAGTCCGCGGAGGGTTTAAGTCTCTCGTAAACTTCCATGCAATTGGCACGGCAAATATCTTTGTCCGGAATTGAATCAATCGGATGGATGCGTAACGAGGTGGTTGTACGAACGATGTTCGACGAGTAAGGTCGCCTGTACGATTCAGCGATGGCGCTTCATTTTTACCCTTTTGCATGAAAGGGGTATTTATCCAAGTGGACGTGCTTCACTTATAGATCTTCGGCGAACCGAGCATGTATGGTCAGAAGAATATTCCTGATGTGATCAACAGGTTGACCAAATGGGCGAAACCCCGAGGGTGACATGGCCAATCTGCTGTCGTAGCCCCGAGTGATGCTCGAAGGAGGTAAACTTGCTACAGAGTGTGATATGAGGTTTGACCATATGAGTAACTTAGCCGTTCCCGTGCTGGGGGTGTAGAGGTAAAGACATGTCCAACTGATGGTGACGCGCGAGGCGGCAGAGGGGCGATGATGTGTACAACCGAGTGACGATGCACGGAGCGGTCGAGTGGTGAAGACACGCGCAACCGAGTGGTGACGCGCAGAGCGGTCGAGTGGTGAAGACGTGCCCAACCGAGTGGCGACGCGTGGGGCGGCCGAATGGTGATGACGTGTGAAGTGGTCGAATGTAGGACTATATATCTAGCCAAGTGAAGATGCACGGGGCATCCGAGTGGTGAAGACGTGCACAACCGAGTGGCGGCGCGCGAAGCGGCTAAGGCGAAGTCGTGTGTCACCCGACGGTGAAAAATGGTCCTCGGAGGACCTAGTCGAATGCTTTCGAAGCTTATGTAGTGACGAGTTTGGTGTAGTGTGGTTGCAACGCAACAAGACCGGCGTGACAACTGAGTCTGAGTAGGAAAGAAGATAGCGTGCAGAGCATCTGGGTGATTATAAAACTTGTCCAAGTGGCGGATCGAATGCACTTGTTGAAGTGAAGGATCTGACTGGTGATGAAGTACTCGACCACTCAGGCGAGTGTCATTTCAAATGAGGTGCAGCTCTCGAGTGCGGCGTAGCCCCCGAGCATACTACAGGCTTCGACAACGGACATGCCGGAATATGAGAAATATAGTCTTGAATGGATGATTTGTAATTCATCGAGTCGGATTTGGGTAAAGATGAGGAGAAGCTTCCGAGTGATGCTTGAAAGAGGCAAACTCGCAAAAGAGTGAAGTGTGAAGTTTAATTATGAAAGGGACTTATCTGTCTCATGCCCGATGAGGTCTATATCATTGATATGATGAAGAGAATTCCATAGAGGGGTTGGCCGGACGTGTTTGAAGTCAACAGAGCGACAAGGTCAGTGTTGTGGTGCGCTAGGACCAGTATGGTGACCGAGTCCGAGCAGCGATGAAGTTGGCGCATAGGGTCATCGAGTGATCACGTAACTTGTGTAAAAAATGGCACAAGTCAACACAATAATTTCTTGAGGAAATTTGATGTGTGCTGAAATGATTTGTGTGAATAACACCCATAGACACCCACCGAGTGTAAGGGCTTGCTGGTTGACCAGCAAAAGTCTAAAAGAGCGAAGGATTCGCTCGCACTTGTCGAGCGAGAGATCCCATCAACTTGTTGGAATATCGCTAAAATAAAATGGAAGTGTAGTGTTTCGACGAGTTGCAGCCGGAGGACCGATGCAAACTCGAAATGAAGAACGACACATGGTGTTCAGTAAATGATATATGCGAAAAAATGGAAGTTGACTTGGGATTCACATAACCAAGACTAAGCAAGTATGTGAAAATAAGCAATGAGCATAGAGGTACACTTTCGGTGGTGTGGCGTCCGAGTGAACGTGATGTGAATTATGGAATACTGGGAAGACGAAAATAACAGTAATGTAAAATGACTTAGTTGTTCAAGGCGCGGCGGCCGAGTGGTTATGAGGTGACCAACCGATGGCGACGCTGGGCGGCCGAGTGGTTATGAGGTGACCAACCGATGGCGACAAGCGGGCGGCGAGTGGTTATGAGGTGACCAACCAATGGCGACGCTGGGGCGGCCGAGTGGTTATGAGGTGACCAACCGATGGCGACAGGGGCGGCCGAGTGGTTATGAGGTGACTAACCGATGGCGACGCTGGGCGGCCGAGTGGTTATGAGGTGACCAACCGATGGCGACAGGCGGCGGCCGAGTGGTTATGAGGTGACCAAGCGATGGCGACAAGGGGCGGCCGAGTGGTTATGAGGTGACCAACCGATGGCGACAAGGCGGGCGGCCGTGGTTATGAGGTGACTAACCGATGGCGACAGCGGGCGGCCGAGTGGTTATGAGGTGACCAACCGATGGCGACGCGCGGGGCGGCCGAGTGGTTATGAGGTGACCAACCGATGGCGACGCGCGGGGCGGCCGAGTGGTTATGAGGTGACCAACCGATGGCGACGCGCGGGGCGGCCGAGTGGTTATGAGGTGACCAACCGATGGCGACGCGCGGGGCGGCCGAGTGGTTATGAGGTGACCAACCTGTGGCGACGCGCGGGGCGGCCGAGTGGTTATGAGGTGACCAACCTGTATCGTGTTTTTAAACTTAGGCGAGTACTGGACTGCAGCTAAGCCTCCGAGTGGGAGGGTTGCTCTCCACTCGGTAGGATTTTTTTGAAACTTAGGCGAGTACTGGACTGCAGCTAAGCCCCCGAGTGGGAGGGTTGCTCTCCACTCGGTAGGATTTTTGAAACTTAGGCGAGTATTGGATCAGAAGCTAAGCCCCGAGTGGGAGGGTTGCTCTCCACTCGGTAGGATTTTTGAAACTTAAGCTTAGCATCGGATCTGCAGCTAAGCCCCCGAGTGGGAGGGTTGCTCTCCACTCGGTAGGATTTTTTTTTGAAACTTAGGCGAGTACTGGACTGCAGCTAAGCCCCCGAGTGGGAGGGTTGCTCTCCACTCGGTAGGATTTTTTGAAACTTAGGCGAGTATAGGACTGCAGCTAAGCCCCGAGTGGGAGGTTGCTCTCCACTCGTAGGATTTTTGAAACTTAGGCTAGCATCGGATCAGCTAAGCCCCGAGTGGGAGGGTTGCTCTCCACTCAAGAGGATTTTTTGAAACTTAGGCGTCATCGATCTGCAGCTAAGCCCCGAGTGGGAGGTTGCTCTCCACTCGGTAGGATTTTTTTTTTTAAACTTAAGCGAGACGGATTCGCAACTAAGTCGCCCACTGGGGGATTTAGAGCATATAAAAAAGAATAACAATCATTTATGAGATTGTACAAACTGTGTCGCGGGGTGATCGAGTGGTGATGAGGTGACCAACCGATTGACGAGGCCCTGAGCGGCCGAGTGGTTATGAGGTGACCAACCAAATGGCGACGCGCGAGGCGGCCGAGTGAAGTAGACGCGTCCCGCGGAGTGATTATGAGCGGGTGCCTGAGCGTCGAAGACGTGCACCGTATGGGGCGGTCGAGTTGAGCATGTCGTCTAGGAGGCGTCCAACCGAGTGGGAACACACGAATGATCAAGTGCCAGCACGTTAGTCGCCTGAACGTGTCCAAGAAAATGTTGTGTGCCCAAGTTTTGGGTTGACCAGTCGGGCTGGTTGTGTGTTGCATATGTCGAGTGTACTTGTCCGAGCGTACCAGAGTACCGAGTCGGAGTAGCGGAGCGGCTGGGCCAGCCTGAAGTCAACGCAAGATGTGTGTGCGCTGGAGGCTGGTGCAGGTGGCTGCGGAAAGAAATGAATCCACGCACCTTGTTTTAATGGCTGATTAATGAGGCAGCCAATTAATCCGGCGTTGAAGATTTTTTCCGTTTCCAAATTTTCCTGCATGCAGTTAATTGATGGAAGAAACAGCCCACGTCCTGACCATGCAGGAGTAAGTAGAATCTGCATGTAAGAGGCATTAATTAGCGCTAATTAAGCCGGAATTAAAACATGGAAGTTTCTGCATGTGATGCGGGTTGAAATTAGAAGAGTTGAGAAGGCAGTCCGGAGAGCTCTGCTGCGGTGTAAACTGCCGGTCACGCCGGAATCTGACGGCAGCCGAGAGATGTCGGCGAAGAGGATATCCAGCGCTGGAGTCGCGGGCGGCACAGCCAAGGACGAGGCCGTGCAAGCGCCAGGTTGCGCTTGATCGCTCGGGGCAGAGCCGCGCGCGGTCGGAGTCGCGCCGACACCATGGAGCCGAGCCGAGTGCCGGCAGCGTGCCTCGCTATCCGAGAGCCGGGTCGATCGCGGTCGCCGTCCCTCCGCCGCCGAGGAACCAGGCCAAGCGTTAGCGATCAGGCGTGTGTGGGCGCCGCGATGACGTTTGCAGATGAGGCCAGAGATGATGACATGCGGACAGCGGCGCTTCATCGTTCGGGAGCCGAGCCACCAATCGGTGCAAAAGGAGGCATCCCGTAGAAATTAGTCCGTTGCCGGCGATTGAAGAAAAACCATCTGCATCATGGCTCGATAGACGCCATGCCCCACGGTGGGCGCCAACTGTCGTGGGAACGACTCCGACAGTAAAAGAGGGGTAGGATAACGGAGCATGATCTATCGAGATGCATATGGGTGACACGATGGTTTTAGCGAGTTCGGGCCTCTCACGGTGGAGATAACAACCCTACGTCTCGTGCTCCGGAGAGGCTTTGTTTTATCTGAGTATATATCCGGAGACTACAATATGTGTATGAGAGAGAGGAACGGATCCCCATGCCTGAGCTAAGTCCTGAGACTAATGGTGAGAAGAGAGAGAGGTGGAAGAAAAGGCCCCCCCTAGTCTAGTGGTGGGGGTGGCTTATATAGAGTGCGCCACCCCCTCACCTCCTATGTTACAAAGTGGGGTATGAATGCCATAATGCCAGCCCGCTATTAAGCCCTCACTATTAGAAAGATGTCGACTGCTTTGCTGCCTGCTGGTCTTCGTATATCCGAGTGAGTCGTACGGTCGAGTGGTGAACTGTCATCCGAGTGGATGGTATGTTGCTTGGTCGAGTGGATAGTGTGCTACTTGTCCGAGTGGATAGTGTGTCTGTATGAAATTGACCTGGACCCACATGTTGTGTGGACCCCATGCTTCATGATATTTCGACCCTTCATGGGCCTACCTGTTATGTATATCCCCAACACCGACCGATCCAAGCACCGAACGTACGGGGCCTCCGAGTTCAGCACACGTTTACCTCGATGACGATCTCCGGCCCTCCGATCTAGCAAAGGCTCCGGAGATGAGTTCCGTCAGCACGACGGCGTGGTGACGATGATGATGTTCTACCGGCGCAGGGCTTCGCCTGAGCTCCGTGACGATATGACCGAGGTGGAATATGGTGGAAGGGGGCACCGCACACGGCTAAGGAACGATCCGTAGATCAACTTGTGTGTCCATGGGGTGCCCCCTGCCCTCGTATATAAAGGAGCAAGGGAGGAGGAGGCCGGCCCTAGGAGGAGGGCGCGCCAAGGGAGTCCTACTCCCACCGGGAGTAGGATTGCTTCTTTCCTAGTCCAACTAGGAGAAGGGGAAAGAAGGAAGTGGAGAAGGAAGGGAGAGGGGCCGCGCCCAAACCCTTTGTCCACCCGGATCGGGCTTGGGAGGCGCGCGCCACCTCCCGGCACCTTCCCACTAAAGCCCATTAAGGCCCAATACTCTTCCCGTATTCCCAGAACTTCCGGTACTCCAAAAATACCGAATCACTCAACCTTTCCGAACTCCGAATATAGTCGTCCAATATATCGATCTTTATGTCTCGACCATTTCGAGACTCCTCGTCATGTCCCCGATCTCATCCAGACTCCGAACTCTTTCGGTACATCAAAACTCATAAACTCATAATAAAACTGTCATCGAAACCTTAAGCGTGCGGACCCTACGGGTTCGAGAACTATGTAGACATGACCTAGAACTATTCTCGGTCAATAACCAATAGCAGAACCTGGATGCCCATATTGGTTCCTACATATTCTACGAAGATCTTTATCGGTCAAACCGCATAACAACATATGTTGTTCCCTTTGTCATCGGTATGTTACTTGCCCGAGATTTGATCGCCGGTATCCAATACCTAGTTCAATCTCGCACCGCAAGTCTCTTTACTCGCTCAGAATGCATCATCCCGTAACCAACTCATTGGTCACATTGCTTGCAAGGCTCATAATGATGTCCATTACCGAGAGGGCCCAAAGATACCTCTCCGACGATCGGAGTGACAAAACCTAATCTCGAAATACGCCAACTCAACATGTACGTTCGGAGACACCTGTAGTACTCCTTTATAATCACCCGATTACGCTGTGACGCTTTGGTAGTACCAAAGTGTTCCTCCGTAAACGGAGTTGCATAATTCTCATAGTTACAGGAACATGTATAAGTCATGAAGAAAGCAATAGCAGTATACTAAATGATCAAGTGCTAGGCTAACGGAATGGGTCATGTCAATCACATCATTCTCCTAATGATGTGATCCCGTTAATCAAATGACAACTCTTTTGTCCATGGCTAGGAAACATAACCATCTTTGATAAACGAGCTAGTCAAGTGAGGCATACTAGTGACACTATGTTTGTCTATGTATTCACACATGTATTATGTTTTCGGTTAATACAATTCTAGCATGAATAATATGTTGGGGAACGTAGTAATTTCAAAAAATTTCCTACGCACATGCAAGATCATGGTGATGCATAGCAACGAGAGGGGAGATTGTTGTCTATGTACCCTCGTAGTCCGAAGCGGAAGCGTTGACGCAACGTTGAGGAAGTAGTCGTACATCTTCCCGGTCCAACCGATCCAAGCACCGTTACTCCGGCACCTCCAAGTTCTTGACACACGTACAGCTCGATGACGCACCCCAGGCTTCGATCCAGCAGAGCTTCGGGGAGGAGTTCCGTCAGCACGACGACATGGTGACGATCTTGATGTTCAACTGTCGCAGGGCTTCGCCTAAGCACCGCTACAATATGACCGAGGTGTAATATCGTGGAGGGGGGCACCGCACACGGCTAAGGAACGATCACGATGATCAACTTGTGTGTCCATGGGGTGCCCCTGCCCCGTATATAAAGGAGTGGAGGAGGGAGGGCCGCCCTCTACTATGGCGCTACAGGGAGTCCTACTCCCACCGGAGTAGGATTCCCCCTCCTAGTCCAACTAGGAGTGCTTCCATGTATTAGGAGTAGGAGACTAGGAAGGGAAGAGAGAAGGAAGGAAGGAGGGGTGCGGCCCCTCCCCTAGTCAATTCGGACTAGGCCATGGGGCGCGCGCCTGCCCTATGCAACCCTCTCTCTTTCCCTTGAGGCCCAATAAGGCCCAATACTTCTCCCGGCGAATTCCGTAACTCTCCGGTACACCGATAAATACCGAATGACTCGAACCTTTCCGAACTCCGATATAGTCGTCCAATATATCGATCTTTACGTCTCGACCATTTCGAGACTCCTCTTCATGTCCCCGATCTCATCCGGACTCCGAACTCCTTCGTACATCAAAACTCATAAACTCATAATATAACCATCATCGAAACCTTAAGCGTGCGGACCCTACGGTTCGAGAACAATGTAGACATGACCGAGACACGTCTCCGGTCAATAACCAATAGCGGACCTGGATGCCCATATTGGTTCCTACATATTCTACTAAGATCTTTATCGGTCGACCGCATAACAACATACGTTGTTCCTTTGTCATCGGTATGTTACTTGCCCGAGATTCGATCGTCGGTATCCAATACCTAGTTCAATCTCGTTACGGAAAGTCTCTTTACTCGTTCCGTAATACATCATCTCGCAACTAACTCATTAGTTGCAATGCTTGCAAGGCTTAAGTGATGTGCATTACCGAGAGGGCCCAGAGATACCTCTCCGACATTCGAGTGACAAATCCTAATCTCAAATATGCCAACCCAACAAGTACCTTTGGAGACACCTGAGAGAACCTTTATAATCACCCGCTTATGTTGTGACGTTTGGTAGCACACAAAGTGTTCCTCCGTAAACGGAGTTGCATAATCTCATAGTCATAGGAACATGTATAAGTCATGAAGGAAGCAGTAGCAACGTACTAAACGATCGGGTGCTAAGCTAACTGAATGGGTCATGTCAATCAGATCATTCAACTAATGATGCGATCCCGTTAATCAAATAACAACTCTTTGTCCATGGTTAGGAAACATAACCATCTTTGATTAACAAGCTAGTCAAGTAGAGGCATACTAGTGACACTCTGTTTGTCTATATATTCACACATGTATTATGTTTCCGGTTAATACAATTCTAGCATGAATAATAGACATTTATCATGAAATAAGGAAATAAATAATAACTTTATTATTGCCTCTAGGGCATATTTCCTTCAGTCTCCCACTTGCACTAGAGTCAATAATCTAGATCACATCACAATGTGATTAACATCGATAGTTCACATCATCATGTGATTAACACCCATAGTTCACATCGCCATGTGACCAACACCCAAAGGGTTTACTAGATTTAGTAATCTAGTTCACATCGCTATGTGATTAACACCCAAAGAGTACTAAGGTGTGATCATGTTTTGCTTGTGAGAGAATCTTAGTCGACGGGTCTTTCACATTCAGATCCGTTATGTATTTTGCAATTTTCTATGTCTACAATGCTCTGCACGGAGCTACTCTAGCTAATTGCTCCCACTTTCAATATGTATCTAGATCGAGACTTAGAGTCATCCAGATCGGTGTCAAAACTTGCATCGACGTAACCCTTTACGACGAACCTTTTGTCACTTCCATAATCGAGAAACATATCCTTATTCCACTAAGGATAATTTTGACCGCTGTCCATTATCTACTCCTAGATCACTATTGTACTCCTTGCCAAACTCAAGGTGCAGGGTATACAATAGATCTGTATACAAAGATGGCATACTTTATAGAACCTATGGCCAAGGCATAGGGAATGACTTTCATTCTCTTTCTATCTTCTGCCGTGGTCGGGTTTTGAGTCTTACTCAATTTCACACCTTGTAACACAGGCAAGAACTCTTTCTTTGATCGCTCTATTTTGAATTACTTCAAAATCTTGTCAAGGTATGTACTCATTGAAAAACTTATCAAGCGCCTTGATCTATCTCTATAGATCTTGATGCTCAATATGTAAGCAGCTTCACCAAGGTCTTTCTTTGAAAAACTCCTTTCAAATACTCCTTTATGCTTTGCGAATAATTCTACATTATTTCCGATCTTCAATATGTCATTCACATATACTTATCGAAATGTTGTAGTGCTCCCACTCACTTTCTAGTAAATACAGCTTCACCGCAAGTCTCAGATAAACTATATGCTTTGATCAACTTATCAAAGCGTATATTCCAACTCCGAGATGCTTGCACCAAATCCATAGATGCACATTTTGTTAACACCTTTAGGATCAACAAAACCTCTTGGTTGCATCACATACAACTCTTCTTTAATAACTCCATTAAGGAATGCAGTTTTGTTTATCCATTTGCCGATTTCATAAAATGCGCAATTGCTAACATGATTCGACAGGACTTTTAAGCATCGATCTGAGTGAGAAAACCTCATTGTATTCAACATCTTGAACTTTGTCAAAACCTTTTTCGACAAGTCTAGCTTTGTAGATAGTAACACTACTATCGTCGTCCGTCTTCCTCTTGAAGATCCATTTATTTTCTATGGCTTGCCGATCATCGAACAACTCCACCAAAGTCCACACTTTGTTCTCATACATGGATCTCATCTCGATTTCATGGCCTCAAGCCATTTCGCGGAATCTGGGCTCATCATCGCTTCCTCATAGTTCGTAGGTTTGTCATGGTCAAGTAACATGACCTCCAGAACAGGATTACCGTACCACTCTGGTGCGGATCTCACTCCGTTTTACCTACGAGGTTCGGTAGTAACTTGATCTGAAGTTACATGATCATCATCATTAGCTTCCTCACTAATTGGTATAGTAGTCACAAGAACAGATTTCTGTGATGAACTACTTTCCAATAAGGAACAGTACACGATTACCTCATCAAGTTCTACTTTCCTCCCACTCACTTCTTTCGAGAGAAACTCCTTCTCTAGAAAGGATCCATTATTAGCAACGAATGTTTTGCCTTCGGATCTGTGATAGAAGGTGTACCCAACAATTTCCTTTGGGTATTCTATGAAGACGCATTCTCCGATTTGGGTTTGAGCTTATCAGATGAAACTTTTTCACATAAGCATCGCAGCCCCAAACTTTAAGAAATGACAACTTTGGTTTCTTGCTAAACCACAATTCATATAGTGTCGTCTCAACGGATTTAGATGGTGCCCTATTTAACGTGAATGCAGCTGTCTCTAATGCATAATCCCAAAACGATATTGGTAAATCGGTAAGAAACATCATAGATTGTACTATATCCAATAAAGTACGGTTATGACGTTCGGACACACCATTATGATGTGGTGTTCCAGGTGGCATGAATTTGTGAAACTATTCCACATTGTTTTAATTGATGACCAAACTCAGAACTCAAATATTTGTCTCTCGCGATCAGATCGTAGAAACTTTATTTTCTTGTTACGATGATTTTTCCACTTCACTCTGAAATTCTTTGAACCTTTCAACTATTTCAGACTTATGTTTCATCAAGTAGATATACCCATATCTGCTCAAATCATCTTGTGAAGGTCGAAAATAACGATACTTGCCACGAGCATCAACACTCATTGGATTGCATACATCGGTATGCATTATTTCCAATAAGTCAAGAGCTTGTTCCATTGTTCCGAGAACGGAGTTTTAGTCATCTTGCCCAAAAGGCACGGTTCGCAAGCATCAAATGATTCATAACCAAGTGATTCCAAATCCCATCAAGATGGAGTTTTTTATGCGCTTTACACCAATATGACCTAAACGGCAATGTACACAAATAAGTTGCACTATCATTATTAACTTTGCATCTTTTGGTTTCAATATTATGAATATGTGTATCACTACGATCGAGATCCAATGAATCATTTTCATTGGGTGTGTAACCATATAAGGTTTTATTCATGTAAACAGAACAACAGTTTATTCTCTTACTAAATGAATAACCGTTTTGCAATAAACACGATCAAATCATATTCATGCTCAACGCAAACACCAAATAACACTTATTTAGGTTCAACACTAATCCCGAAAGTATAGGGAGTGTGCGATGATGATCATATCAATCTTGAAACTACTTTCAACACACATCGTCACTTCACCCTTAACTAGTTTCTGTTTATTCTGCAACTCCCATTTCGAGTTACTACTCTTAGCAACTGAACCAGTACCAAATACCGAGGGGTTGCTATAAACACTAGTAAAGTACACATCAATAACATGTATATCAAATATACCTTTGTTCACTTTGCCATCCTTCTTATCCGCCAAATACTTGGGGTAGTTCTGCTTCCAAAGGACCAGTCCTTTGCAGTAGAAGCACTTAGTCTCGTGCTTAGGTCCGACTTGGGCTTCTTCACTTGAGCAACAACTTGCTTGCCATTCTTCTTGAAGTTCCTTCTATCCCTTTGCCCTTTTCTTGAAACTAGTGGTCTTGTTAACCATCAACACTTGATGTTCTTTCTTGATTTCTACCTTCATCGATTTCATCAACATGAAAAACTCGGGAATCATTTTCATCATCCCTTGCATACTATAGTTCATCACGAAGTTCTACTAACTTGGTGATGGTGACTAGAGAATTCATCAATCACTATCTTATCCGGAAGATTAACTCCCACTTGATTCAAGCGATTGTAGTACCTGCATAATCTGAGCACATGCTCACTAGTTGAGCGATTCTCCTCCATCTTTTAGCTATAGAACTTGTTGAAGACTTCATATCTCTCAACTCGGTATTTGATTGAAATATTAACTTCAATTCTGGAACATCTCATATGGTCCATGACGTTCAAAACGCCTTTGAAGTCCCGATTCTAAGCCGTTAATCATGGTGCACTAAACTATCAAGTAGTCATCATATTGAGCTAGCCAAACATTCATAACGTCCGTGATCCGCTCCTGCAATAGGTCTGTCACCTAGCGTGCATCCAGGACATAATTCTTCAGGCAAAGAATGAGGATAAACCTCGATCACGGATCCAATCCGCATCATTGCTACTAATATCTTTCAACACAATTTTCTCTAGGAGCATATCAAAATAAACATATGAAAGCAACAACGCGAGCTATTGATCTACAACATAATTTGCAAAATACTACCAGGAGTAAGTTCATGATAAATTTAATTTCAATTAATCATATTACTTAAGAACTCCCACTTAGACAGACATCTCTCTAGTCATCTAAGTGATCACGTGATCCAAATCAACTAAACCATAACCGATCATCACGTGAGATGGAGTAGTTTTCAATGGTGAACATCACTATGTTGATCATATCTACTATATGATTCACGCCGACCTTTCGGTCTCCGTGTTCCGAGGCCATATCTGCATATGCTAGGCTCGTCAAGTTTAACTCGAGTATTCGCGTGTGCAAAACTGGCTTGCACCCGTTGTAGATGGACGAGAGCTTATCACACCCGATCATCACGTGGTGTCCGGCACGACGAACTTTGGCAACGGTGCATACTCGTGGAGAACACTTCTTGATAATTATTGAGAGATCATCTTAAAATGCTACCGTCAATCAAAGCAAGAATAAGATGTATAATAGATAAACATCATATGCAATCAAAATATGTGACATGATATGGCCATGATCATCTTGCGCCTTTGATCTCCATCTCCAAAGTCATCATGATCTCTATCGTCACCGCACGACACCATGATCTTCATCATCTTGATCTATATCAATGTGTCATCACATGGTTGTCTCACCAACTATTGCTCTTGCAACTATTGCTATCGTATAGCGATAAAGTAAAGCAATTATTTGGCACTTGCATCTTATGGAACAAAGAGACATCCATGCCAGTTGCCGATAACTTCAACAAAACATGATCATCTCATACAACAACTTATATCTTATCACGTCTTGACCATATCACATCACAACATGCCCTGCAAAAACAAGTTAGACGTCCTCTAATTTGTTGTTGCAAGTTTTACGTGGCTGCTACGGGCTGAGCAAGAACCATTCTTACCTACGCATCAAAACCACAACGATAGTTTGTCAAGTTGGTGCTGTTTTAACCTTCACAAGGACCGGGCGTAGCCACACTCGGTTCAACTAAAGTTGGAGAAACTGACACCCGCCAGCCACCTGTGTGCAAAGCACATCGGTAGAACCAGTCTCGCGTAGCGTCTGCGTAATGTCGGTCCGGCCGCTTCATCCAACAATACCGCCAACCAAAGTATGACATGCTGGTAAGCAGTATACCTTATATCGCCCACAACTCACTTGTGTTCTACTCGTGCATATAACATCAAACCATAAAACCTAGGCTCGGATGCCACTGTTGGAGAACGTAGTAATTTCAAAAATTTTCCTACGCACATGCAAGATCATGGTGATGCATAGCAACGAGAGGGAGAGTGTTGTCTCGCACCCTCGTGAGACCGAAGCGAAGCGCTGACGCAACGTAGAGGAAGTAGTCGACGCCTTCCCGGTCCAACCGATCCAAGCACCGCATACTCGCACCTCCAAGTTCTTGACACACGACAGCTCGATGACGCACCCGGCTTCGATCCAGCAAAGCTTGGGAGGAGTTCCACAAGACGACGGCGTGGTGACGATCTTGATGTTTAATCGTCGCAGGCTTCGCCTAAGCACCGCTACAATATGACCGAGGTGTAATATCGTGGAGGGGGCACCGCACACGGCTAAGGAACGATCACGATGATCAACTTGTGTGTCCATGGGGTGCCCCTGCCCCGTATATAAAGGAGTGGAGGAGGGAGGGCGGCCCTCTACTATGGCGCTACAGGGAGTCCTACTCCCACCGGAGTAGGATTCCCCTTCCTAGTCCAACTAGGAGTCCTTCCATGTATTAGGAGTAGGAGACTAGGAAGGGAAGAGAGAAGGAAGGAAGGAGGGGTGCGGCCTCCCCTAGTCCACCCGGACTAGGCCATGGGGCGCGCGCCTGCCCTAGGTAGCCCTCTCTCTTTCCCTTGGGCCCAATAAGGCCCAATACTTCTCCCAGCGAATTCCGTAACTCTCCCAGACTCGATAAATACCGAATGACTCGAACCTTTCCAACTCCGAATATAGTCGTCCAATATATCGATCTTTACGCCTCGACCATTTCGAGACTCCTCGTCATGTCCCTGATCTCATCCGGACTCGAACTCCTTCGTACATCAAAACTCATAATATAACTCGCATCGAAACCTTAAGCGTGCGGACCCTACGGTTCGAGAACAATGTAGACATGACCGAGACACGTCTCCGGTCAATAACCAATAGCGGGACCTGGATGCCCATATTGGTTCCTACATATTCTACGAAGATCTTTATCGGTCAGACCGCATAACAACATACGTTGTTTCCTTTGTCATCGGTATGTTACTTGCCCGAGATTCGATCGTCGGTATCCAATACCTAGTTCAATCTCGTTACCGGAAAGTCTCTTTACTCGTTCCGTAATACATCATCTCACAACTAACTCACTAGTTGCAATGCTTGCAAGGCTTAAGTGATGTGCATTACCGAGAGGGCCTAGAGATACCTCTTCTATATTCGGAGTGACAAATCCTAATCTCGAAATATGCCAACCCAACAAGTACCTTTGGAGACACCTGTAGAGCACCTTTATAATCACCCAGATTCGCTAGACGCTTGGTAGCACACAAAGTGTTCCTCCGTAAACGGAGTTGCATAATCTCATAGTCATAGGAACATGTATAAGTCATGAAGGAAGCAGTAGCAACTTACTAAACGATCGGGTGCTAAGCTAACTGAATGGGTCATGTCAATCAGATCATTCAACTAATGATGTGATCCCGTTAATCAAATAACAACTCTTTGTCCATGGTTAGGAAACATAACCATCTTTGATTAACAAGCTAGTCAAGTAGAGGCATACTAGTGACACTGCTTGTCTATATATTCACACATGTATTATGTTTCCGTTAATACAATTCTAGCATGAATAATAGACATTTATCATGAAATAAGGAAATAAATAATAACTTTATTATTGCCTCTAGGGCATATTTCCTTCATAATAAACATTTATCATGAAATAAGGAAATAAATAATAACTTTATTATTGCCTCTAGGGCATATTTCCTTCACTCAGAACCCGTGGAAAATTTGAATCGGCGAGAAATAATAGTAATGAAGAACTCATAAGAAATTACGTAGTTCCGTGATATTCTAGAGATACCAGAGGGTAATACTCGAAGGTAGATCAAAGTAGAGGTTGGACAGGTGAAAGGATTTGAAGAAGACAAGTACTTTAACTTGTCCGAGAAATGGAATCAAAGGAGAACAATCATGGTCGAAACCACGGTTGCAAAGGACCAATTATAGATGCAAAATGAACTTATCACAAGGGAATTATTATTATAACAAGAAGCTTCCATGATAAGTTCGACATCGGGTCCATGGGCATGAACACAAAGTTTCAAGGTCAACTCCCACTTCTCTAATGCACAACCTTTTATTCAGTTCTCATTTTTGACGAAGCCATAATGTTGAGATTTTATCTGGCATATCACCAGTATAGTATGACCCGTAGAAGTTTTCGAGTTCATACCGATTAGGGAAGGCATAAGTTCCACCCATCAAGGTGTCTTTAGAACATATATCGTAATCTTCAGGAGTAAATAACACAAGCTCCGAAGCAGAGCATGTTTGAAGAAAGGAGAGGATACAATTTACCAAAGGCATTATGTATCAGTGAAAGAACTCACAAGATGGTCAAATATGAAAGACTTTGTCGGATAATAATCCAATAATGGATCTGGCGGTTCACAAGGGATCCGATGTGAGCATCGGTACCCTACAAGAAGAAGAAAGAATACCAGGAGATCAGACTATCGAAACAACTGACTAGTTCAAAGCTCAAATGCAAAATTATTATGATTTCCAAATCGGGAATCCGAAGCAGAGGTTGTGATCCAAGAGAAGTAAGTTGAATAGACATAGATCAACAATCGATTAAGGTTTGATTTGTCGAACACCAGCTCATATCTCGATGACGTCTGAGCCTAGGGAAGAATTTTAATTATGGATGATGATTGCGAGCATTCACAAACATATCAGATCAAATGCTCGGAATTGCGATGACAAAGGATGCTAATGAGTATTGCTAGACATGGAAGTAACCATAATGCAAGCAGATAAGGAGGAACAAGAGCAATAGGCTACTGAGTATTTTCATAAGATCGAATAGTATTTCAGGGCATCTTGTAATAACAAGAGCAACGGGGGATGACGGTATGAACGGCAAATGTAGGTAGTTACCCATAAGGATTTATCGGTGGTAGGGATCGCAACGACGAATGGCACAAGGGTCTTGGGAAAACATTGGAGAGTATCTTTAGAATCTTCTGGTGCACCAAGCAATCATCTGGAGCGAGGGGCTCTCCAGGAGAAAGTATTTACGAGAACCTAGAGTTAGAGTTAGCAAAATCATTTAACCCAAATAGAAGAGAGATCAGATTCCCAGAGTATAGACGGGGAATAAAAGATCCTAATACCACCCAATGGCAACGTGGGCCCGTAAGCCACACAACCATGTTAGTAAAATAGTTTTTCAAGAACTAGACTCAACTTCGGCCAAGGAATTTGAAAGAGGGTTCCTACACGCAGTCGGCTCTGATACCAACTTGTGACGCCCCCGATTCAATCGTACACTAATCATACACACAAATGTGTACGATCAAGATCACGGACTCATGGGAAGATATCACAACACAACTCTAGACACAAATTTAAATAATACAAGCTTCATATTACAAGCCAGGGGCCTTGTGGGCTCGAATACAAAAGCTCGAAACACAAGAGTTAGCAGAAGCAACAATATCTGAGTGCAGCCATAAGTTAAACAAGGATACCTTAAGAAGGCAAGCACAAAAGCAACACGATCGAAGAGGCAAGGCCTCCTGCCTGGGACCTCCTAACTACTCCTGGTCGTCGGCGGTCTCCACTTAGTAATAGTCACCCTCCGGGTAGTGGTAGTAGTAGTTGGCGGGAGTGGCATCATCTGGCTCCTCTGATCCACCATCTGGTTGCAACAACCGGAAAGAAGAAAGAAGGGGGAAAGGGGTAGCAAAGCAACCATGAGGACTCATCCAAAGTACTTGCAAGCATCGGATCTATACTAACTATGCATTGGTACCAAATGGAAGGTTTGTATCTGTGGACTGAACTACAGAATGCCAAAATAGAGGGGGAAGGCCTAACCTATCGAAGACTAGCATCTTCAAGTGGCTCTGAGCATCTTGCAGCATTCAGAAGAGTATAGAATATCAGTTTATATTTAACAAGCATGTCGTAATATTAATGCCCACAGATCCTTCCTCGACTCCCTGCGAGAAAGCAATTCCGGAGCCAACATATCCATCACATATCTCAAGTATCCATTTCTAGTTGTAACAGATCAGGATACAAGTCCGCACGTCCATTACAGTGGACACAACTATTAATAGATAATCTTCCCTGCATGGGTGCACCATGTTACCAACACGCTTGATTACTCTGGCCAGACACACTTTTCTGAGTCAATGCCCGGCCTCGGAAGATCAACACGTCGTAGCCCCACCTAGGCTCAGCAGAGAGGTCGCCGCCGGTCTACATCCTAAGTACTCCGGGGTCTTGGGCCCATCGCCCGTTGCACTCCGGGTAGTTGCATGCAGGGCGGGTCCAGGCTCCACCACTACAGGATGGTGCCGACCCAGCCGTGCCGCATAGCTGAACTGACGTCTGACAAAGCTTTGACTGATACTATGACGGCGAGGCCCATAACTATTCCCGAGTGGTGGTTAGTGCGTAAAGGCCAGAGGCCAATTCAGAACAAATACCCAAACCTTTAGTGTATTAGGGGCTTGCGGAGACGAGCAGAGACTCAGGATCGATGTGACCCCGTCGCCCCGTCTCGTGGACTTACGGCAAGGGTCCAGAATGCCCGGCCGTGCCATGTAATTATCTTGCGGGTGCTCTCCGGGCCCGCCCGACTTTCACAGAGGTCTCAAATAAAGTCAAGGAAACCGTGTGTCCAAATATCAAGGGGGAAACCCCGAGGAATCACTCTCTATGGATTCCACTCGATGTAATCATCAAGGTGAACATAGGAGGAATCACCCTCGAGGTTCACCCTTGAGGGGTTGCACGATAGAGTCATATCAGGAGTGGTGAAGGAGGAATCACCCTCTATGACCACGACCAAATAGCTACACTATAGAGTTATCATTAGGAGTGCGTTACGAGGTATCACCCTCGGCACTCGATAGTAACTATGTAGAGTCGTACAACTAAGGGGGTGAAGTGATGTGAGGTGTCGTGCTTTGGTTGTCGATCATGTTGATCGAGTCATCGATGATGAAGCAGGGGCAACAGAGACAAGGTGGGGGTCACTGATGGATCACCAACCAACCTATACTAAGCAGTTTAGGATAACAGATAGGTAACAATAGCAGGCTATGCATCAGAATAGGAGCAATCAATTACAGTAGCAAAATCTAATGCAAGCAAGAGAGAGAATGGAATGGCCGATATTGGATGATCAAAGGGGGGCTTGCCTGGAAGCTCCGCTGAAAGGAAAGAAGGTTGTCGATGACGTAGTCGGTCACAGGGGCATCACCTGCAGTCTCGGGGTCTACCGGAGAACAGGGGGAAGAAACAGTAAATACAAAGCACACAAATGTAACACATATGCATGACATGACAACATGCGGTGCTAGGGGTGACCTAACGAAGTGCTACACGATACCGGCGAAGGAGGAAAACATCCGGGAAAGTTTTCCCGAAGTTTGATAATTTCGGGCAGGTGAAACGGAGGGGGACGGTTCCATGTCGCTATGCTAGGGACGTGTGGCAGACGAACAGATCACGTATTCTGATTCGTCATATTTTTCTGAGCAACGTTCATGTACAAAGTATTTTCATCCGAGTTACGAATTAATTTCAATGATTTTTCGAAGTTTAAAACAATTCCTGATTTTAATTTTAAATCAAAAATAATTACTAAAAAGCTAGATCCACCCAGCACAGTAAACACAAAGTGTACACAATGACTGACAGGTGGGCCTAGGGGTCCCAGTTAGCCAGTCAATGTTTGACTGGTCAACAGGGGGTGGGGCCCGCCTGTCATTTTACCCATTTAACTAATTACAGTTTCATTAGCTAGTTATAGTAAGTTAATTAACCTTTTAATTGCTTATTTAACTAACTAATTAATTAATTTTAATTTTTTTGAAACCACCTTTTTTAGGAGCTAGGGCGCTGGGGCCCGCTGGCAGTGGCACAAGACCAACGGGGTGTGGCAGGTTAACGGGGCCGGTGTGGGAGCCCATGGAGGCTGAACCACGCATGGCCCCTAGAGCAGCTCGGGCCCCGGCGACCGGGCGCGGCCTCCGGCGAGGCCAGGCGAGGCGGGGCTAGGGCGGGGTGGCAGTGTGCGGCGACCGGCAGCAACAAGGCAGCAGCGGCGGGGGCGGCCGGGGCAGCAGCGACAGCGGAAGTACGCGGCGCAAGGCAAGGAAGTGGTGGGGCGCGGTGCGGCCACGCGCGCAAGCGAGTGCGCGCGGAGGCGCGTCCGAGCGCAGCGGCCATGGGGATGCGGTAGCGGGAGCTCGGGTGGTTGCACGGACGCAACGAGCATGGGCGCGGGCACCGGCGATGGGTGCGGGAGGAACCGCGCGAGTGAGGGAGGCTGCAGGGGAGCGACAGTAGGTAGGCGTGGAGCCGCGTGGAACGGTGGCGGCAGCAGCTACGGAGGAGGCCGGAAGCGTCGACTGGAACGACGAGCGGTGACTGGCACGGGGCGGCTCACTCAAGAGACCAATTGGTCAACCGAGAGGTCCTACGCGACGCGGGCGACACGAGATAGCGAAGGGCGATACGGGCACATGCAGACGGGGTCGGCGTTGGCGTCAATGGCGATTACTGACGATGGCTAAGCGGTGGCAGCGGCGGTGCTCTACGGGAGCTAGCCTACGGGGCACAATAAGGAATAAGGGGAGGTTGAGGAGGAGATGAGGCTCACAGCGAAGCAGCAGGGCAGGCTAGCGGGCTCGATGGAGCGCCGGAGACAACGTATTGAAGGCAGCAATCTCGCCTGCCCGAGGAAGAAGACAAGGAAGATGGCGACGTTGTAGTGGCTCCGGATGCAACACAATGCAGTAGTAGACGAAGCGGTTGACGGCGGTCCTTCTGGCGCAGGCATGGGTCGTGGGGAGCTCGGTGGCCATGAAGATGGTGACGGCCATGGCGTCGACGGTTGCGCACGGGGGCCTCTCGAGATCGGGGAGGAGAGCGAGGGGGAGAGGGAAAACTGGGGCTAGGGTTCGACCGAGGGGGGGGTCGAGAGGTACTTGTAGGTCGTCGGGGAGGTGGTGGATGGCTGGCACGTGGTCGATCCGCGGCGTGACGGGCGAACGATGGCCACCCAGCCCCCTATGAACAGAGGAAGGAGAAATAGGGGGAGTTGGGCTGGGCTATGTACTGTAGCAGTGGGCTATAGTGCATAGTGTAGCTTTGTCTCCCCCTTTTTATATTTTTTTTCTGTTTTATATTTCTGCCACTGTTTTCTATTTATTAGCCAAAGTAAATGAATTTTGGTTTACTTGAAATTTGGCACATAATTCAAGCACAATATTTTGGATTGGCACATAAAGTTTGGAGGCAATTGGAGTTAACTAAATAACTATTTATTTTGCAAAGGCCATTTTAACTACTGTTGGACGAAAAATTAATTCCCATGGGGATTTTGGGAATTCAAAAGAGGTTTGTTCCAACATGAAAAATATCCAGGGATTATTTGCCACACTTTGAACATTTTAGTTTTGATATTTTGAAAACTTTAAACTTTGACTTTAATTTGAATTTGATTTTAAATCGGTTTCGAATCAACGTGAATTTATCAACAGTAAAAGTGGTGACGTGGCATCATTAGCAGAGGATTACTGTAGTTTAATTATTCGGACGTCACAGTAGCTACTCTCTCTCTCTCTCTCTCTCTCTCTCTCTCTCTCTCTCTCTCTCTCTCTCTCTCTCTGGAGATCTATTTGACGCAACTCTTTTTGCGGTGTGTTTGTTGGGGATCCGATGAACTTTGAGTTTATGATCCGATCTATGTTTTTATCCAGGAAAGTTATTTGAGTCTTTTGATCTCTTATATGCATGATTACTTATAGCCTCATATTTCTTCTTTGAATCTTTGGTTTAGTTGGGCTAACAAGATCGATTTTTCTTGCCATGGGAAGAGGTGCTTTGTGATGGGTTCGATATTACGGTGCTTGATCCCAGTGACAGAAGGGGAACCGAAACGTATGTATCGTTGCTATTAAGGACAACAAGATGAGGTCTACTTCTACATAAATAGATCTTGTCTACATCACGTCACCGTTCTTATTGCATTACTCTGTTTCTCCATGAACTTAATACACTAGATGCATGCTGGATAGCGGTCGATGTGTGGAGTAATAGTAGTAGATGGAGGCAGGAGTCGGTTTACTAATCTTGGACGTGATGCCTATATAATGATCATTGCCTGGATATCATCATGATTATTTGAAGTTCTATCAATTGCCCAACAGTAATGTGTTTATCCACCGTATGCTATTTTTCTCGAGAGAAGCCACTAGTGAAATCTACGCTCCCCGAGTCTCTTCTTTATTATATTTGCCTTCGAGAGCTATTTTTATTTGCTTTTATTTTCTTCATTAATCCCGAAAATACAAAAATACCCTGCTGCAATTTTCATTTATTTATTTTATCTCGCGTTCGCGCGAGATCTATTTATCCAAACTACTACAATTTTACCTATCTTTTTACCCGTGAGGGATTGACAACCCCTCTCTTACGTCGGGTTGCAAGTATTTGTTCTTTGTGTGCAGGAGCTGTTTGTGTGGTGTTGCCTGGTTCTCCTACTGGTTCGATAACCTTGGTCTCATCACTGAGGGAAATACCTACCATTGCTGTGCTGCATCATCCCTTCCTCTTTGGGGAAATACCGACGTAGTTCAACTGTTCAAGCCAACATCAAAAGGAATTTCTGGCGTCGTTGCTAGGGAGACATCACCAACACCTACCAGGTTCCTAATCACGAATCTCATCTCCTTGTAATTTACATTATTTGCCATTTGCCTCTCGTTTTCTTCTCCCCCACTTCACAAAAATTTGCCATTTTATTCGCCTTTTTTTCTCGTTCGCCATTTTTCTCGTCAGATCTCTTATTTGCTTGAACTTGTCACCATGAGTGACTTTGGCATGGCAGAATCAAATGATGACCTAACTCCTAAAATTGGAGGATATGGCAATCTGGATGCTAAAACTTTTGTTTTGGGGCAAGGGAATATTATGGGAAAAGAACATATCCAAGAATTTTTAAATTGTGTTGGAAATTTAACTCTTGATGATGCTCCTATTGATGAAGTCATGTACCTAGGGTAGGGTCATAGACCTGATCTAAGTACCCTACCCAAGGACACCCTTAGAAGAAACTGCCTTCCAGTCGACCAATAGGGACTTCACTCGACGGACTCGAAGGACTCGACCATGAAGACTCACTCGACCACCAGGAGATCAAGAGCCACTCTGCATCCAAATGGTCTGTAATTAAGTAGTCTTTATGGCATTTAGGACACTTTATGTAAGCGCTACCGAAGAACGCCTAGACTTAATGTACTTTAAACCTGCATTCTTCGAGGGCCGAGGGTCCGCGGACACTATATAAGCCACCCCCCTCCTCAGTGTAAAGGGTTCGCACCCCTGTAATCCATACACACATAATCCAGTCGACCGCCTCCGGGCTCCGAGACGTAGGGCTGTTACTTCCTCCGAGAAGGGCCTGAACTCGTAAATCCTTGTGTTTACAACTGCTCCATAGCTAGGATCTTGCCTCTCCATACCTACCCCCCATTCTACTGTCAGACTTAGAACCACGAGAGTTGGCGCCCACCGTGGGGCAGGTGTCTTAGCGATTTTTGGAGAAGTTGCAGTTTTTCCGATTACTTTCATCATGGTAGCTGGTGGAGTTTTGGTCGAGGGCTGCAAGATCCGTCTCGGCGCTCTTACCTTCATCGCCGACGAGTCCGCTTGGCTCCAGGAGGCTTCACTCGACGTTGATGCGCTCCCCGTCCGCGGTGCGATGCATTTTCGTGCATGTGTCCGCGGCGTTCTGCTGCGGCAACCGTCGACTCCATATCGGTCGACTCCCCTATTGTCCACCCTCCCTATTTCCCGCCAGCACAAACGATCTGGTCGGTCGAGACTCCAGCGGTGGGTGAAGCACGCGGTGGCTCGCCAGACGGCCACCACCCAATTCGCGGCAATCGAGCCCGACGAATCCCTCTACGGCCTTTTCGATCTGTCGACTGGCTCCGTAGAGACTGCATCCGAGTGCGATAGTAGTGATCCAGCGGCGGAGGTCTTGATGGTCGACGGACCTCGTAGTCCTCCCGGCTACCCCCGTGGCGACGGGGTAGACGATGGAGGTGACCCCGCTCAAGTCCATGAGGAGTACCAACCTGAACCACTTAACTCCCTGCAAAGGGAAGAGCTTCGCCGCCGGAACATGGATGCCCTGCATACTCCCATCGCAGGAGAAACCCCCGAGGCTCGCGCCTTGGAGGAGGCACGTTTGGCCAACTTGGCTGAACACGCTCGTCTGGAGAACCTTCAGCGAGCACTCGACGAGCGCAGCGCAACGAGTACCGACTCGGTCGACGCCAACTCTTCCGCCGACTCGTATATCGAACCCGATTCAGAATTTAGCAACCGCAACCCGTATAGCGAGTCCATTCAGCCCTCTCACGGAGGTGGCAGCGGCTTGATGCGATCGAGACTTGCTCCGGCAGCAGGAGATCGAAATTCAGCCGTGTCGCGATCACGCAATAGAATTCACAATCGATCCGTTCTTTGCGAATACGGTTCGATCGACTCATAGCCCCAGATCGCCTCCGGGCGTGAAGGACGCGAGAATCGACGGACCAATATGGTGACCGATCGATCGTGATGATAGGCGCCGAGTGCCCTCCTCCCCGAGAGGTGGGTCTTACGCCCTCGGCAAGAAGATGACAGGAGTCAACTCAGTGTGGGGCGAAGAGCTCCGGTCGACCCCCAGGAACTAGGCTTCGACGCGCGATCCATCATCGTGCAAGGCTTGGTCGATCGGAATAGGGCTCATCGAGGTGGCCCCGACAGAGATGCACCCACTAGCAGCCGAGTGCATGTTTCAGGTCCGAAATGTTTCAAAGAGGCTATCGAGCGCGGTGATTCCCCCAACTTCAAAGTTGGCGATCGAGTAAGCAAGTTCACGGTGAGTCTAAGCCCAAACTTGGCTTGAGGACTACCGAGTGGCTGTACAGATCGGCGGTGGGAATGACGAGGTGGCCATGAAGCACTTATCGCTCATGTTGGAAGGTTCGCGAGCATGGTTGAATCGCTTAACTCAAGCAACATTTACACTTGGGAAGATCTTTCCCGAGTGTTTGTCAGAACATTTGAGGGAACTTGCAAGCGACCAGCTGGATTGACAGAGCTGCAAGTTTGTGTACAGAAGTCGAATGAGACCTTAAGAGAGTATATTCAGAGATGGATCACTTTGCATCATACCGTGGAGAACGTGTCTGATCATCAGGCAGTCTGCGCCTTCAAGGATGGTGTTAAGAACAGAGAATTAAGTTTGAAGTTTGGTCGGACCGGAGATATGACCTTGAGTCGGATGATGGAAATTGCTACCAAGTACGCCAACGGCGAAGAGGAGGACCGACTCCGGAGCGGCAAGTACAAGCCGAGTCAGTCGGAGAAAGGAAACTCCAGTCGGAAGCAGAAACGGAAAGCCGAACCAACGGCTCCTGGAGAGGCTCTGGCCATTACTCAGGGCAAGTTCAAAGGGAAACCCAAAGGATCCTGGAACCCCAAGAAGGTGAAGGATAAAGATGGAAATGGCGTGATGGATATGCCGTGTCACATCCACACAAAGAAAGACGAAGAGGGTAATATCATCTACCCGAAGCATACCACTCGCCAATGTCGACTCCTGATCCAGCAGTTCCAAGGTAAACAGCCCAAAGACAAGGAAAAGGAGTCGGACAAAGCCGAAGACAAGGAGGACAGTGAGGGAGGATATCCTCATGTTAACTCCACTCTGATGATCTTTGTGGATGTGGAAAGCAAGAGCTGACTGAAGGTTATTAACCGTGAGGTGAACATGGTCGCCCCGGCGACACCCAGTTATCTGAGATGGTCCCAAACTCCCATTGCATTCGACCAGTCCGATCACCCGACTCATATAGCCACCCCTGGGAGGCAAGCTTTGGTGGTTGACCCGGTTGTCAAAGGCACTCGGCTGACGAAGGTGCTAATGGACGGTGGTAGTGGACTGAACTTATTGTATGCGGACACGCTGAAAGGAATGGGCATTCCGATGTCCCGACCGAGCACCAGTAACATGAGTTTTCACGGAGTTATACCAGAAAGAAAGCCGAGTCACTCGCCAAATAGCTCGGGCGTGGTGTTCGGTGATTCGAAGCATTTTCGCAAAGAGAAGCTGACGTTTGAGGTCGTGGATTTTCAGAGTGCTTACCACGCTATTTTGGGGAGACCAGCTTACGCACGGTTCATGGCTCGACCATGTTACGTGTACCTCAAACTGAAGATGCCCGCCCCAAAGGCGTGATCACCGCCACCGTGATCGGAAAAAGCGTAAGAGTGTTTCGAAAGGCTCAAGATTGCTGATTCCCGGTGACAGCGGTCGAGCTAGAAGGATATAAGCAAAACGCAGATCCGAAAGTGATTTGTCATGAGCCAAGAAGCTCGCCACAGAAGTCAAGATTTCGATCGTCCGGTGAGACGAAGCCCGTCCACATTCACCCGACCGACCCCAATGCAGCTCCGACCCATATCTCCACAACACTCGACCCAAAATAGGAAGAAGCGCTCATCCAGTTCCTCCGTGAGAACTGGGACATCTTTGCATGGAAGCCAGCTGACATGCCGGGTGTTCCCAGGGGACTGGCTGAGCATCGCCTTAGAGTCGACTCAGCAGCAAAACCAGTCAAAGAACATCTTCGGCGGTCCGCCGTCCAGAAGAGAAAAGCTATTGGTGAGGAGGGTGCTCGACTATTGGCGGCAGGATTTATCCGAGAGATATACCACTCCGAGTGGCTCGCCAATGTCGTCATGGTTCCTAAGAAGGACAACTCACTCCGAATGTGCATTGATTTCAAGCACATCAATCGGGCCTGCCCGAAAGATCATTTTCCTCTCCCTCGCATTGATCAAATTGTTGACTTGACTGCGGGATGCGAGAGATTGTCCTTTCGGGCGCTTATTCGGGTACCATCGATCCGTCTCAGACGGACCCGATGAGATAAAAACAACTTTCATCACTCCATTCGGGTGCTTCTGCTATGTCACCATGCCATTCGGCCTCAAGAATGCCGGAGCCACGTTCATGCGAATGATTCAGAAGTGTTTGCTCACTCAAATCAGTCGGAATGTGGAAGCGTATATGGATGATATCGTGGTCAAGTCGTGAAAGGGTTCCGACCTGCTGACTGACCTCACCAAAACATTTGCCAACCTCAGGAGGTATGATATCAAGCTCAATCCATCAAAGTGCACATTCGGAGTTCCTGGTGGCAAGTTACTCGGTTTTCTCGTTTCCGAACGAGGAATCGACGCTAACCCAGAAAAAATTGGCACTATACTCGAATGAAACGCCCCGTGCGGGTGCACGATGTCCGAAGCTTCTTCGGATGCTTGGCGCATTAAGTCGATTCATCTCACGACTCGGTGAAAAGGCATTGCCTCTTTACCGATCGATGAAGAAGGCGCAAGTTCGAGTGGACTCGAAGTCGATGCAGCGCTTGCCGAGCTAAAAGCTCGCTCTCCACCCAGCCGGTGCTTGCTGCTCCAACGAAGAAAGAGCCTCTGTTGCTTTATATTGCAGCCACAGACAAGTCGTCAACCGAAGGCTTACGGTCGAGTGGGAAGAAGAAGGAAAAGCCTTCAAAGTTCAGCGCCTAGTGTATTATCTGTCTGAAGTTTTGACTCCATCAAAGCAACGATATCCTCATTATCAGAAGCTTGTGTATGGGATCTACATGACCACGAAGAAGCTTGCTCATTATTTCTCTGATCATTCCGTTAAAGTCGTCAGCGACGCTCCACTTTCAGAGATTCTGCTCAACAGAGATGCAACTGGTCGAGTGGCGAAATGGGCGATTGAACTTCTTCCCCTTGATATCAAGTTTGAGGCAAAGAAAGCCATTAAGTCCCAAGCAATAGCAGATTTCCTTGCCGAGTGGATTGAACAACAGTAGCCGACTCAAGTTCACTCGGAGCATTGGACCATGTTCTTTGATGGCTCTAAGATGTTGAATGGTTCCGTCTTTGGGGTTGTCTGGTTTCCCCAGAGGAGATAAGCTCAGATATGTGCTCCGGATTCAATTTGATTCCTCCAAGAATGAGGCAGAATACGAGGCCCTTTTGTATGGGTTGCGCATGGCCATTTCACTCGGCATCCGTCGCCTTATGGTCTATGGCGACTCGGATTTGGTGGTCAACCAAGTGATGAAGGAGTGGGACGTTAGAAGCCCAGCCATGACTGGATACTGCAATGCAGTGAGGAAGCTGGAAAAGAAGTTTGAGGGGTTAGAGCTCCATCATATACCCCGACTGAAAAATCAAGCGGCTGATGATCTGGCAAAGATAGGTTCCAAGAGAGAAGCCATTCCGAGTGGTGTGTTCTTGGAGCATATCTGTACTCCGTCAGTCAAAGAAGATCCTTTCACCAAAGAAGCTCCGCAACCCAAGAGTGCCACAGATCCGACTGAAGTAGAAGTCCCAGCAGTGGTCGACTTGGTCATGGAGGTTTTAGTGATCACTCCTGACTGGACAGTTCCATACATCGCGTATATCTTGAGAAAAGAGCTCCCGGAGGACAAGGAAGAGGCTCGACAGATCATCTGTCAATCCAAGGCCTTTACCGTGATCAAAGGATAGTTGTACAGAGAGAGCGCGACTGGAGTTGGTCAGAAGTGTATAACGCCAGAAGAAGGTCGAATCATCCTTGATGATATCCACTCGGGGACCTGTGGCCATCATGCGTCCTCTCGGACCATCGTGGCCAAAGCATACCGAGCCGGATTTTATCGCCAAGGGCAAATGAGATGGCAAAGGAAATAGTGGACAAGTGCGAAGGATGCCAATTTTACTCCAACATGTCACACAAGCTGCGTCGACTCAAGACTATACCACTCATCCGGCCCTTCGCAGTATGGGGATTGGATATGATGGGCCCCTTGAGGACAGGTCGAAGCGGTTTCACGCATGTGCTGGTGGCAGTCGACAAGTTCACCAAGTGGATTGAGGCTAAACCCATCAAGAACCTTGACGCCGGTACTACTGTTAGCTTCATCAGGGAACTGATATTCAGATATGGAGTCCCGCACAGCATCATCACAGACAATGGATCAAACTTCGACTCGGAGGAATTCAGAGAGTTCTGCACTTCTCAAGGCACACGAGTCGACTACGCTTCGGTCGCCCATCCACAGTCGAATGGACAAGCGGAGCGAGCCAATGGCTTGATCCTCAAAGGGTTGAAACCCCGACTGATGCGTGACCTTAAGCATGCGGCTGGAGCATGGGTCGATGAACTTCCCTCGGTGCTTTGGGGTCTGAGGACCACGCCTAATCGGTCGACCGGAAGGACTCCATTCTTCTTGGTCTATGGAGCTGAAGCGGTCTTGCCGAGTGATCTGCTCCACAATGCTCCTCGTGTTGAGCTCTACAACGAGGCTGAAGCGGAACAAGCGCGGCAAGATGCAGTCGACCTTTTAGAGGAGGAAAGAGAGATGGCTCTGATCCGATCGACCATCTATCAACAGGACTTGCGTCGCTCCCACGCTAGGAACGTGAAGAGTCGAGCCTTCCAGGAAGGAGATTTAGTTCTCCGAGTGGATCAACAGAAACAACACAAGCTTGCTCCTTCTTGGGAAGGACCCTTCATTGTCACCAAGGTTCTCCACAACGGAGCGTACCTTCTCTACAACGTCAAGCACAATATCGACGAGCCCCGAGCTTGGAACGCGGAGCTACTCCGCCCATTTTACACTTAAGTTCTCACTCGGATGAGTTGTAATAAAAGTACTTCTGTAGTCCATGTTTTGTAAGATAATAGTGTCATAATTTCCCCAATGATTTTTGTCACTTTTATTTTGTTTAAGTAAAATTTCCCCCTCAGTGGGTGACTTAGCTGCGAATCCGTTTCGCCTAAGTTTGTAAAAAAATCCTTGCCGAGTGGTGAGCAAGACTCCCACTGGGGCTTAGCTGCGAATCCGCTTTAGCCTAAGTTTCTGTAAAATCCTACCGAGTGGTGAGCCAGACTCCCACTCGGGGGCTTAGCTGCAGTCCAAGTACTCGCCTAAGTTTCTGTAAAATCCTACCGAGTGGTGAGCCAGACTCCCACTCGGGGGCTTAGCTCCAGTCCAAGTACTCGCCTAAGTTTCAATAAAATCCTACCAAGTGGTGAGCCAGACTCCCACTTGGGGGCTTAGCTGCAGTCTAAGTACTCGCCTAAGTTCAAATCCAACGTGCGCTCGCAAGGAGGACGAGGTACAGGTCGACTGCGACCCTCTCTTCCGAGCTACGCCACAAGTACAACATGCAGTAGCAAGGAAGACGAGGTGCAGGTCGACCGCTACCCTCTCCTCCGAGCAACGCCACAAGTACAACGTGCGGTAGCAAGGAAGACGAGGTGCAGGTCGACTGCGACCCTCTCCTCTGAGCTACGCCACAAGTACAACGTGCGGTAGCAAGGAAGACAAGGTGCAGGTCGACTGCGACCCTCTCCTCCGAGCTACGCCACAAGTACAACGTGCGGTAGCAAGGAAGACGAGGTACAGGTCGACTGCGACCCTCTCCTCTGAGCTACGCCACAAGTACAACGTGCGGTAGCAAGGAAGATGAGGTGCAGGTCGACTGCGACCCTCTCCTTCGAACTACGCCACAAGTACAACGTATAAATCCTACCGAGTGGAGAGCAGACCTCCCACTCGGGGGCTTAGCTGCAGCCCAGTGCTCGCCTAAGTTATAAAAAATCCTACCGAGTGGAGAGCAGACCTTCCACTCGGGGCTTAGCTGCAGCCCAGTGCTCGCCTAAGTTATAAAAATCCTACCGAGCGGAGAGCACACCTGCCACTCGGGGGCTTAGCTGCAGCCCAGTGCTCGCCTAAGTTATAAAAATCCTACCGAGCGGAGAGCACACCTCCCACTCGGGGGCTTAGCTGCAGCCCAGTGCTCGCCTAAGTTTTGAAAATCCTACCGAGTGGAGAGCACGTCTCCCACTCGGAGGCTTAGCCGCAGCCCAGTGCCTGCCTAAGTGAATTGGGGAACAAGTTGATTGCAATAAGCACCTCGCTTTAACCTGCAAAAGTCATCTCAAGCCAAATGCAAGCATATTCAAACGTCGAATCCAAGTTCGGATAGATACCTAACGGAACCGAAAGTGCTCAGGCGCTGGGCCTGTTAAGGTTTGTTGGTTACAAAATCACTCGGCATACCGAGGCAAATTTAAAGTGTTGAGCTCAAGAAGTTTTTTACCCCTCCTGTGGAGGGCTGGAAGGTGCAACAAACTCATCAAGGTCAATTCCATCCACGATCCGAGTGGCAGCGGCGATGAAAGTCTCCATGAAAGACCGGAAATCATGCTTCTTGGTGTTAGCCACCCGAAGAGCCGCCAGCTTGTCCTCTCGTGCATCCTTGCAATGGACTCGGGCCAGACACAGAGCGACATCTGCACCGCACCTGGCAGAAGACTTCTTCCACTCCTGCACTCGACCAGGGACTGTGTTTAGTCGAGTGATCAGAGACTCGAGGTCGCTTCGAGCGCCTCCTGGGCGAGCGTAGTGTCAATGCGGGAAGTGGCGACCTTCAGCCTTGCGAGATAATCAGTGACAGCAGCAACACGAGACTCAAGCCGGAACACGTTTATGGCGACTTCATCATTCACCGGAGAGTTGATGGGGTCCAGGTTTGGTTCCAGTCGACCAGTCTCCTCGTCAAAGTTTTGGCAAAATTCTGCAAGCACAACCACCGAGTCAAGGCAGCAGTCGAATGGAAAGAACACTGTAAAATGCTTGCTTGGTGCAAAGGTTTACCTTCGAGCATGAGGAACAACTTCTTGGTGAGTCCGCCCAGATAAGCCTCCAGATCTTTCTTCTTTCCCACCAACTCACTGGCTTTGTTGTTCAGAGCAATCTTGTCACTTTTCAGTCGACTCACTTCTTTATTGGCAATATCAAGAGCAGCTTTCAGATTGGTGTTTTCTTCTTCAAGCCTGGTGACCGAAGCCAGCTTCTCATCTGCGAGCTTGGTCTTCTCCAAAGCTGTCTTCTCAGATCTCAGCTAGCTCAAGGTCTTTCTTCTTCTGGCCTCCTTCACTTTGCCTCGCAGTTACAAAGAAGATAAGACTTTGAAACAAATGAGGGGCAAAAGCAGTCGTCGAGGCCTCACCAAACATACCTTTGGTCTCCTCCTATGCCTTTGCCAAATTCTCCTGGACCAGCTTCAGATCAAGCTCGAGTTGGATATGTTTGTTCTCCAACTCGGTGTAACGAGCTGCAAGGTCGCAGGATTTCTGCGAAGAACCAATCGACAAAATGTCAAAGATAATTCACTTCCGAGTGACTAAGGAAAAATCATACGTTTCTAAGACTACAACCGAATACAAACATTCGACCGTAGTCTCGGGGACTACACCCAGTGGGTGCACTCAGCGTGCCCCCACTAGTTCTATCAAGTCAAGAGTCGACCAGTCGACCAACAAAAAAACAACAACATGAGTTGCTCTTCAGACTATAGTCCACTGCCAGCAGTCGACCACAGTCTCGGGGACTACACCCAGTGGGTGCACTCAGCGTGCCCCCACCGGTTTGAGAAATCCATTCGACCTAGTCGAATGAAGGAAAATTTATAAAGCCTATGGTCGATCGCCGCCAGCCCACCATAGCCTTGGGGATTACACCCGGTGGGTGCACTCAGCGTGCCCCACTAACCCGAATTTCAATCGACACACCCAAAGGTGTAGGACTACTACGGATTTCGAAAGAAGAATTTTCAGATATCATATCCCAACAGTAACAGCGATGACCGATCGACCTAAACGTTGCTTTGAAGAGCGGAATCGGGCGCCATAGGCTGCTTGGCTAGCCTCCGGATGGCCTTCACCGCTCCATCATGACTCCGCCGCGTATCGCTTCTTTTGCAGACGGCTTGGTCCTCCGGGACGAGGGTCAAGAAGAGTGAAGGCCGTGCAGCACTCGACGACGCGGGGTGAGCACTCGTCAACGGCACCGCGAAAGATACGGTGTGCCGAGTGGTGTTCTCCCCCTCCGCGACCAGTGTCTCGGGTGCTGGCATGTCCGGAGTCACCCTGCCAGCAGACGCTTTCCTGCTCCTCCTTTGCTTCAGCGGCTCCTCATCGTCGTCGTCGTCAGGAAGGGTGATAACGATATTGGATGGGGCTACAGAAAATAATCAGAATTAGAGACTAAGGGCCAGTCGACTAAAAGACGGAATTACGAGTCATACCAGGTTTTGAAGTGGCAGCGTCTTCCATCTCATGATCGTCAGCCTTAGCTGAGGTGTCAGAAGTAGAAGCACTGCGATTCCAAAAGACAGTCGGTTGATTTATGAGTCGACCAAAGATAAGTTCATGGGGAACGGAAAAACTCAAGCAACATCATTACCCTGAGATAGTGGGGATCGACACCTTCATCTTCGGCAAAAACCTTCGCCGGCTTCGATGGCGCCATTCGAGATTGCTTCGGAGCCTTTTCGGTCGGTGTCGGAGAAGTGGTCCGAGGGCGCTTGGTCGACTGCGCTATAGCCGCGACCCCTTGCCACGTTCAGTCGCGGGGTCATGGACAAGCTTCGATCGCCTTTCCGAGCGAGGTGGTGCAACTTCCTCCTCCTCCTCCTCCTCTTCCTCCCCATCGGAGTCATCATCGTCATCATCGTCAGCAGCATCCGAATCCCAGTCCTCCTGGCTTTCGCCCCCACTACCTTCCTCCTCTTTAGTCGGCGTCTGCGCTCCATTGGGCATCGAGTATAGTTCGGTGAGGGCCTGACAGACAGCAAAACAAAGATCAATCGACCAATTTGCAGCGAAAGCAGAGTAAGTATGGCGAGATTACAATTGGAAATAAAAGTGGGCATACCTTGTCTGGAGTGCTAGAATGGTCGAGTGGCGGAATCCTCCTGGCTCCTCGAGGGTTGTCTTTGTTCCCAGTGACCGCAGCCATCCACCTCTCCAGTGTGGCATCGTCGACTGCTTCTGGATGGACCCGAGTTTCATCCTCGGTTCCACAGTACAGCCACATACAATGGCCTCGGTACTGAAGAGGCTGGATGCGTCACCTAAGGAAGACCTCCAGAAGGTCCATACCCGTCACTCCTTCCCGAACTAGCTGGACCACACGCTCCATCAACATCTTCACTTGGGCTTTCTCCTCAGGGAGCACCTTCAGAGACGAGGGTTTGCTTGCTCGGTCCATGGTAAACGGAGGGAGACCACTCGATAGCCCCGGCGTCGACTCGTTTTGGCAGTAAAACCAAGTCGACTGCCATCCTCTGACCGACTCAGGGAGAGTCATGGCCGGAAAGGTGCTCTTGTTTCTCATCTGGATCCCCAGACCTCCACACATCTGAATAACCTTGGTCTTATCGTCATCTGGACTCGCCTTTTTCACTGTCTGAGAACGACAAGTGAATATGTGCTTGAACAGGCCCCAGTGCGGTCGGCAGCCCAGGAAGTTCTCGCACATGGACACGAAGGCAGCAAGGTAGGCGATGGAATTCGGATTGAAGTGGTGGAGTTGCGCCCCAAAGAAATTCAAGAAACCACGGAAGAAAACACTCGGAGGCAGAGAAAATCCACGGTTGACGTGGGTGGCCAGAAGAACACACTCACGCTCTTCCGGCTGTGGTTGCCACTCGTTCCCCGGGAGCCTCGCTGCTCCGTGGGGGATCAAACCCTCGTTGGCCATCTCAGTGAGATCCTTCTCGGTGATGGTCGATCAGATCCAATCCCCTTGGACCCAGCCTTGCGGCAGGCGGGACCTCGACGAAGACCCTCCCCGACTAGTCGCTCGCCCATTCGCCTTCCCCGTCGCCGTCGCCTTCTTCGCGCGCTCCAGCGCCGCCGTCTTCTCCTTCACCATTGTTGCCAGTGAAGCGTACGAGGAGCGATTGGGCGGAGGCGAGAGCGGGCGCAGTGGGCGGAGGCGGAGAGGACAGGGGGAAGAATGGAGAGATACGGTTCAAAAACCCTCGCCGGGCGCCTTTATAAGAGCACTTCCGAGTGGATGACAAGTGGGCCCATGCAATCCAATCACATCCAGAAACAGTCGCGCATACGCGATACATGGCGTAAAAGTTGGCGCGGGAATTGAGGCGTCTATGCCTTATCCCATCCGAAGGCCAAGGTCCGCCTGCCAAGGCTTCCCCAAAATTCGGATCCCACAAAATCCGCGAACAGCAGATCGATCCGTCAGACAAGAGATTTCCTGCGATCCGTCGCTTGGAGATTGCTAAGTTCAAAAGTTCACTCGACAAAAGAAAAGAATGGATCAAGGCGACTGAAAGAAAAGTTGCTGATTATCAACAAAGAGATTATTGGTCCAAGATGATACATGTCCAGAACATAAAAGCAGGTCGGAAATATTGTCAACTCCTTCCTCACTCAAACCTCGATCCATTCGGGGGCTAATGATGAAGTCATGTACCTAGGGTAGGGTCATAGACCTGATCTAAGTACCCTACCCAAGGACACCCTTAGAAGAAACTGCCTTCCACTCGACCAATAGGGACTTTCACTCGATGGACTCGAAGGACTCGACCATGAAGACTCACTCGACCACCAGGAGATCAAGAGCCACTCTGCATCCAAACGGTCTGTAATTAAGTAGTCTTTATGGCATTTAGGACACTTTATGTAAGGCGTTACCAGTAACTCCTAGACTTAATGTACTTTAAACCTCAGACATCGAGGGCGGAGGGTCAGCGCAGACACTATATAAGCTACCCCCCTCCTCAGTGTAAAGGGTTCGCACCCCTGTAATCCATACACACATAATCCAGTCGACCACCTCCGGGCTCTGAGATGTAGGGCTGTTACTTCCTCCGAGAAGGGCCTGAACTCGTACATCCTTGTGTTTATAACTGCTCCATAGCTAGGATCTTGCCTCTCCATACCTACCCCCCATTCTACTGTCAGACTTAGAACCACGACACCTATACTTAAAAGAACAAAATCTTATGCAAAAGCTATTTCAACACGAGTTCTAAAACTTGAAAATAGATTCATATGTACCCATCCTACCTTGCAAAGATTGTTTTATGAGTTACCTGTTATAAAGAATCCCAAAGCCAAAAAGTTGGCTACCCTCGTTCTTATGAATGAATTTGACTACATAATACGGGAAGCTAGGGAAATCTTTGATTTTTATGGTATGAACCATGAAAACCGGTGATAGATGAGATCCTCTATAATAGTGATTATATGTTAAGACACTTGCTTGGAAATAATCAAATTTTTGATGGAAATATTAAAAAGGAAGTCCCTGTTTTAGACATAATCCAACAAGTTTTCAAAAATGTTAATCAACACAATTCTTGGGTTGTTGCCAGAAATCAAAGGGGATATGATGATAAACAACTTGATAGTGCTAAAATCTCTATGGATGAGGTGTTTTATGTTGTTTTTGCAAAACCACCCAACAAAAACACCTCCAAGGGAAATCAAAACAAATATGACAACACTTAGATCTTCGCACTATGCCTAGCTACGGGCGTAAAATGATGTCGCTCGTTGGGAGGGAACCAAACTTGTATCTTTTTGCTTTTTTGGTTTTATTGCTGTTTTCAATAAAATACCCAATTATGCCTTTGTTTAGATGTGTTTTTGTGGTTTAAATTAGTGTTTGTGCCAAGCAAAGCCTTTGGGAAAATTTGGGTGATAGTTAATTTGATCTTGTTGAAAAACAGAAACTTTTGCGCTCAAAAAAATAATTTCCATAAATTACAGAAACGTGATTCTGAATTCTTTACACAAGATTTATATACAAATTGCCCATGTTGTCCTAAAGTTTCAGAAATTTTGGAGTTACAGAAGTATACGAAGTTCCCTGATTACTACAAACTGTTCTGTTTTTGACATATTCTGTTTTCGTTGTGTTATGTGCTTGTTTTGACGATTCTATGGTTTCCTTTGAAGAGTTTTTGCCATGGAAAATTTAAAATACAGTAGATATAATACAATAAGAAAATATGAATGGGTTTACAACAGTACTTAAAGTAGTGATTTGCTTTCTGCCTTTCTTATACTAATAGATCTCACGAAGGTTTTGTTGAGTTTTGTGTGATTGAAGTTTTCAAGTTTTGGGTGAGATCGCGATGGATGAAGGAATAAGGATTAGCAAAAGGCTAAGCTTGGGGATGCCCGATGCACCCTAAGATAATATTCTAGAAATATCAAGCAACTAAGCTTGGGGTTGCCCCCGAGTGGCATCCCCTCTTTCATCTAACAACCATCGGGATTTTACTTGGAGCTATATTTTTATTCGTCACATATTATGAGTTTTGCTTGGAGCATCTTGTATGATATGAGTCTTTGATTTTTTTTTGCTTTGTGTTTTAATTCATCCATCGTTGCTGGACACACCTAGTTGAGGGAGCCAAAATTATGCCATGACTTGTTAGAATTGCTCTCTATGCTTCACTTAAATCTTTATGAGCTATGGAATTGCTCTGGTGCTTCACTTATATCTTTTTGAGCATGGTGTGCTTTACTATTTTTGAAGAATTGCTCTCATGCTTCACTTAGATTTATTTGAGAGTTAGTAATTTTTTTAAGAAATTCTCTCTTGCTTCACTTAAATTATTTTGAGAGAAGAAAATTTTTATGCTCATGTTCTTCACTTATATTTGTTTGAGCTATCAAAAGCAACATATGAAATTAGTCCCCAAGTGATAGATATTCAAGAGGGATATAATAAAAACTTTCATGTAGATCATTGGACAAAATAAACTTGATTCTTTGTAATAGTTTCGAGATATGATGATAGTGATATGTGAGTCATGTTGATGAGCAATTATGCTTTAGTAAGAATATTGGTGTTAAGGTTTGTGATTCCCTATGCAAGCACGAAAGTCAATAGTTATGCAATGAAATTACATCCTACTTGTGGTGCATTATTCGGTGTTAGTTATGCTTAATCCTTGCTTGTGAGATTTTTCGTTTCTTGGTTGGATGCTTCCCAATCTTTTGCTAGCCTTCATTTGCACTAAGTATGATCACTAATTGTGCATCCAAAATCCTTTAAACCAGTTTTTGCCACATGAGTCTACTATACCTACCTATATGCGGAGTTCTTTTGCCATTCTAAGCAAATTTGTATGTGCCATCTCTAATTTTCAAAATAAGTTTCTCTTTTGTGTGCTCGTACCGCTCATGAAACAGTAGGGGGTGGCTGATATATTTCCATGCTAGATGTGTTATTCTCAAGATGAGTGTTTATTCACATGTCATTGCACGAGAGTACAACAAAGGTATTAGGGATGCCCAGTCCCGAAATGAAAAATGAATTTACTTTATGTTGACAAATAATAAATTCCTTGGAAAGTGATGGTATGGAAGGCAGCCGTGGATACGGTTAGCCATGGAAAGTGAAAGTATGGTGGAAAAAGGAATAAACTTTATTTTCTGTATGGGAACCGCCTATGATATATCTAGCATGGAAAGGATTGGGAACTACTCGATCATTTTCATTGAGTGGAAAAGCATGCCACCCAAAATGTTTTATCTCTATCTTTTTTTCTTTGAGCTCTGGCACCTTTACAAATCCCTACTTCCCTCTGCTAAGGTCCTTTCTATTTACTTTATGCAATTTTTATTTTACTTGAGTCTCCATTTTCTCTTATAAAGCACCAACTAATGGGCACTATGATCGTACTTGAGCATTGGGTGTAGCTAATATGCGAGTGTGTTTCATGAATGGATCTATGATTGAGCATAATGAGCTAGGGATAACTTGCTTTAGTGTTGATATTTTGAAAGACATGGTTGCTTGTTGATATGCTTGAGTGTTAAAGTATTCATGTCAAAACTAGACTATTGCTTTGAATCATATAAAAGTCCAAATGTCCATGCTACAAACAAAATAATATGCGATGAACATGTTAGGCAACATTCCACATCAAAATTTCCATTTTATCATTTACCTACTTGAGGACGAGCAGGAATTAAGCTTGGGGATGCTGATACGTCTCCAACTTATCTATAATTTTTGATTGTTCCATGCTGTTATATTATCATTCCTGGATGTTTTACAATCATTTTATAGCAACTTTATATCATTTTTTGGGACTAACCTATTGACATAGTGCCAAGTGCCAGTTGATGTTTTCTGCTTGTTTTTTACATCACAAGAAATCAATATCAAATGGAGTCCAAACACAACAAAACTTTTTGTGGATTTTTTGGACCAGAAGACATCGAGTGGGCCAAAGAAGTACCGAAGAGGGGGCCCGAGGTGAGCACAAGACACCAGGATGTGCCTAGAGGCCCAGGCGCGCTCTGATGGGTTGTGCCCACCTTTCTCTATTAATACCCCAATATTCCAGAAACCCTAGGCGAGTCGACAAAAATCAATTCCAGCCGCTGCAAGTTCCAGAACCACCAAATCCAATCTAGACACCATGACAGAGGGGTTCATGATCGTCATTGGTGCTTCTCCAATGATGTGTGAGTAGTTCATTGTAGACCTATGGCTCTGTAGTTAGTAGCTAGATGGCTTCCTCTCTCTCTCTCTCTCTCTCTCTCTTGATTCTCAATACAACGGTCTCTTGGAGATCTATTTGATGTAATTCTTTTTGCGGTGTGTTTGTTGGGATCCGATGAACTTTGATTTTACGATCAGATCTATGTTTTATCCATGAAAGTTATTTGAGTCTTTTGATCTCTCATATGCATGATTACTTATAGCCTCTTATTTCTTCTTCGTATCTTTAGTTTAGTTAGGCCAACTAGATCAATTTTTCTTGCCATGGGAAGAGGAGCTTTGTGATGGGTTCGATCTTATGGTGCTTGATCCCAGTGATAGAAGGGGAACCAACACGTATGTATCGCTGCTATTAAGGATAACAAGATGGGGTCTATTTCTACATAAATAGATCTTATCTACATCATGTCATTGTTCTTATTGCCTTACTCCATTTCTCCATGAACTTAATGAAGGAAATATGCCCTAGAGGCAACAATAAAGTTATTATTTATTTCCTCATATCATGATAAATGTTTATTATTCATGCTAGAATTGTATTAACCGGAAACATAATACATATGTGAATACATAGACAAACATAGTGTCACTAGTATGCCTCTACTTGACTAGCTCGTTAATGAAAGATGGTTAAATTTCCTAACCATAGACATGAGTTGTCATTTGATTAACGGGATCACATCATTAGGAGAATGATGTGTTTGACTTGACCCATTCCGTTAGCTTAGCACTTGTTCGTTCAGTATGTTGCTATTGCTTTCTTCATGACTTATACATGTTCCTATGACTATGAGATTATGCAACTCCCTTTTACCGGAGGAACACTTTGTGTGCTACCAAACGTCACAATGTAATTCGGTGATTATAAAGGTGCTCTATAACTGTCTCCAAAGGTACTTGTTGAGATGGCGTATTTCGAGATTAGGATTTGTCACTCCGATTGTCGGAGAGGTATCTCTGGGCCCTCTCAGTAATGCACATCACTAGCCTTGCAAGCAATGTGACTAATGAGTTAGTTGCGGGATGATGCATTACATAACGAGTAAAGAGACTTGCCGGTAACAAGATTGAACTAGGTATTGAGATACCGACGATCGAATCCCGGGCAAGTAACATACCGATGACAAAGGGAACAACGTATGTAGTTATGTGGTTTGACCGATAAAGATCTTCGTAGAATATGTGGGAACCAATATGAGCATCCAGGTTCTGCTATTGGTTATTGATCGGAGACGTGTCTTGGTCATGTCTACTCGAACCCGTAGGGTCCGCACGCTTAAAGTTCGGTGACGATCGGTATTACGAGTTTTTTTTGATGTACCGAAGGTAGTTCGGAGTCTCGGATATGATCACGGACATGACGAGGAGTCTTGAAATGGTCGAGAAATAGAAATCGATATATTGGACGACTATGTTCAGACACCGGAAGTGTTTCAGGAGGTTTCAGACATTTACCAGAGTCCCGGGGGGTTACCGGAACCCCCCGAGGAGTATATTGGGCCTAATGGGCCTTAGTGGGAGAAGAGGAGGGGCGGCCAGGGCAGCCGCGTGCCCCCTCCCCCTCTAGTCCGAATTGGACAAGGAGGGGCGGGGGCGGCACCCCCCTTTTTCCTTCTCCTCCTCTCTCCCTTCCTTCCCTTCTCCTACTTCTATTAGGAAATGAGGAGTCCTACTCCCGGTGGAAGTAGGACTCCCCCCTTGGCGCGCCCTCCTCCTGTCCGGCCGCCTCCCCCTTTGCTCCTTTATATACAGGGGCAGGGGGCCACCTCTAGACACACAAGTTGATCTGTTGATCTCTCCCAGCCGTGTGCGGTGCCCCTCCACCATATTCCGCCTCGGTCATATCGTAGCGGTGCTTAGGCGAAGCCCTGCATCGGTAGCAACATCATCACCATCATCACGTCGTCGTGCTGACATAACTCTCCCGTGAAGCTCTGCTGGATCGGAGTTCGCGGGACGTCATCGAGCTGAACGTGTGCTGAACTCGGAGGTGCCGTACGTTCGGTACTTGGATCGGTCAGATCGTGAAGACGTACGACTACATCAACCGCGTTGTGTCAATGCTTCCGCTTTCGGTCTATGAGGGTACGTGGACTCACTCTCCCCGCTCGTTGCTATGTATCACCATGATCTTGCTTGTGCATAGGATTTTTTTGAAATTACTATGTTCCCCAACAGTGGTATCAGAGGCAGGTTTATGCGCAGATGTTATATTCACGAGTAGAACACAAGTGAGTTGTGTGTGATACAAGTCATACTTCTTACCAGCATGTCATACTTTGGTTCGGCGGTATTGTTGGATGAAGCGGCCCGGACCAACATTACGCATACGCTTACATGAGACTGGTTCTACCGATGTGCTTTGCACATAGGTGGCCGGCGGGTGTCAGTTTCTCCAACTTTAGTTGAACCGAGTGTGGCTACGCCCGGTCCTTGAGAAGGTTAAAACAACACTAACTTGACGAAATATCATTGTGGTTTTGATGCGTCGGTAAGAACGGTTCTTGCTCATCCCATAGCAGCCACGTAAAACTTGCAACAACAAAGTAGAGGACGTCTAACTTGTTTTTGCAGGGCATGTTGTGATGTGATATGGTCAAGACATGATGCTAAATTTTATTGTATGAGATGATCATGTTTTGTAACAGAGTTATCGGCAACTGGCAGGAGCCATATGGTTGTCGCTTTATTGTATGCAATGCAATTGCCATGTAATTGCTTTACTTTATCACTAATCGGTAGCGATAGTCGTAGAAGCAATAGTTGGAGAGACGACAACGATGCTACGATGGAGATCAAGGTGCCGCGCCGGTGATGATGGTGATCATGACGGTGCTTTGGAGATGGAGATCAAAGGCACAAGATGATGATGGCCATATCATATCACTTATATTGATTGCATGTGATGTTTATCTTTTATGCATCTTATTTTGCTTTGATTGACGGTAGCATTATAAGATGATCTCTCACTAAATTTCAAGGTATAAGTGTTCTCCCTGAGTATGCACCGTTGCGAAAGTTCTTCGTGCCGACACACCACGTGATGATCGGGTGTGATAAGCTCTACGTTCAAATACAACGGGTGTAAGATAGTTTTGCACACGCATAATACTCATGTTAAACTTGACGAGCCTAGCATATGCAGATATGGCCTCGGAACACTGAGACCGAAATGTCGAGCGTGAATCATATAGTAGATATGATCAACATTGTGATGTTCACCATTGAAAACTACACCATCTCACATGATGATCGGACATGGTTTAGTTGATTTGGATCACGTGATCACTTAGATGATTAGAGGGATGTCTATCTAAGTGGGAGTTCTTAAGTAATATGATTAATTGAACTTTAATTTATCATGAACTTAGTACCTGATAGTATTTTTGCTTGTCTATGTTGTTGTAGATAGATGGCCCGTACTGTTGTTCCGTTGAATTTTAATGCGTTCCTTGAGAAAGCTAAGTTGAAAGATTATGGTAGCAACTACATGGACCGGGTCCGTAACTTGAGGATTATCCTCATTACTGCACAGAAGAATTACGTCCTGGAAGCACCGCTGGGTGCTAGGCCTGCTGCAGATGCAACTGACGATGTTAAGAACATCTAGTAGAGCAAAGCTGATGACTACTCGATATTTCAGCGTGCCATGCTTTACGGCTTAGAACTGGGACTTCAACGACGTTTTGAACGTCATGGAGCGTATGAGATGTTCCAGGAGTTGAAGTTAATATTTCAAGCAAATGCCCGGATTGAGAGATATGTAGTATCCAATAAGTTCTATAGCTGCAAGATGGAGGAGAATAGTTCTGTCAGTGAACATATACTCAAAATGTCTGGGTATAATAATAAATTGATTCAACTGGGAGTTAATCTTCCCGATGATAGTGTCATTGATAGAATTCTTCAATCACTGCCACCAAGCTACAAGAGCTTCGTGATGAACTATAATATGCAAGGGATGAACAAGACTATTCCCGAGCTCTTCACAATGCTAAAGGCTGCGGAGGTAGAAATCAAGAAGGAGCATCAAGTGTTGATGGTCAACAAGACCACCAGTTTCAAGAAAAAGGGTAAAGGGAAGAAGAAGGGGAACTTCAAGAAGAATGGCAAGCAAGTTGCCGCTCAGGAGAAGAAACCCAAGTCTGGACCTAAGCCTGAGACTAAGTGCTTCTACTGCAAAGGTATCGTCATCGGAAGCGAATCGCCCCAAGTATTTGGCGGATAAGAAGGATGGCAAGGTGAACAAAGGTATATGTGATATACATGTTATTGATGTCTACCTTACTAATGCTCGCAGTAGCACCTGGGTATTTGATACTGGTTATGTTGCTAATATTTGCAACTCAAAATAGGGACTACAGATTAAGCGAAGATTGGCTAAGGACGAGGTGACGATGCGCGTGGGAAATGGTTCCAAAGTAGATGTGATCGCGGTCGGCACGCTACCTCTACATCTACCTTCGGGATTAGTTTTAGACCTAAATAATTGTTATTTGGTGCCAACATTGAGCATGAACATTATATCTGGATCTTGTTTGATGTGAGATGGTTATTCATTTAAATCAGAGAATAATGGTTGTTCTATTTATATATCTTTTATGGTCATGCACCCTTGAAGAGTGGTCTATTTATCTTGAATCTCGATAGTAGTGATACACATATTCATGATGTTGAAGCCAAAAGATGCAGAGTTGATAATGATAGTGCAACTTATTTGTGGCACTGCCGTTTAGGTCATATTGGTGTAAAGCGCATGAAGAAACTCCATACGGATGGACTTCTGGAATCACTTGATTATGAATCACTTGGTACTTGCGAACCATGCCTTATGGGCAAGATGACTAAAACGCCGTTCTTCGGAACAATGGAGCGAGCAACAGATTTGTTGGAGATCATACATACTGATATATGTGGTCCGATGAATGTTGAGGCTCGGGGCGGGTATCATTATTTTTTCACCTTCACAGATGATTTGGTCAGATATGGGTATATCTACTTAATGAAACATAAATCTGAAACATTTGAAAAGTTCAAAGAATTTTAGAGTGAAGTAGAAAATCATCGTAACAAGAAAAAGTTTCTACGATCTGATCGTGGAGGAGAATATTTGAGTTACTAGTTTGGTCTTCATTTTAAACAATGCGGAATAATTTCCCAACTCACGCCACCCGAAACAGCACAGCGTAATGGTGTGTCCGAACGTCGTAATCGTACTTTACTAGATATGGTGCGATCTATGATGTCTCTTACTGATTTACCGCTATCGTTTTGGGGTTATGCTTTAGAGATGGCTGCATTCATGTTAAATAGGGCACCATCAAAATCCTTTGAGATAACGCCTTATGAACTGTGGTTTGGCAAGAAACCAAAGTTGTCGTTTCTTAAAGTTTGGGGCTGCGATGCTTATGTGAAAAAACTTCAACCTGATAAGCTCGAACCCAAATCGGAGAAATGTGTCTTCATAGGATACCTAAAGGAGACTGTTGGGTACACCTTCTATCACAGATCCGAAGGCAAGACATTTATTGCTAAATTTGGATCCTTTCTAGAGAAGGAGTTTCTCTCGAAAGAAGTGAGTGGGAGGAAAGTAGAACTTGATGAGGTAATTGTACCTACTCCCTTATTGGAAAGTAGTTCATCACAGAAACTGATTCCTCTGACGCCTACACTAATTAGTGAGGAAGCTAATGATATTGATCATGAACTTCAGATCAAGTTACTACTGAACCTCGTAGGTCAACCAGAGTAAGATCCGCACCAGAGTGGTATGGTAATCCTATTCTGGAGGTCATGTTACTTGACCTTGGCAAACCTACGAACTATGAGGAAGCGATGATGAGCCCAGATTCCGCAAAATGGCTTGAGGCCATGAAATCTGAGATGGGATCCATGTATGAGAACAAAGTGTGGACTTTGGTTGACTTGCCCGATGATCGGCAAGCCATCGAGAATAAATGGATCTTCAGTAATGTTACTATCTACAAAGCTCGACTTGTTGCGAAAGGTTTTACACAAGTTCAAGGGGTTGACTACGATGAGACTTTCTTACCCGTAGCGATGCTTAAGTCTGTCCGAATCATGTTAGCAATCGCTGCATTTTATGATTATGAATTTTGGCAAATGGATGTCAAAACTGCATTCCTGAATGGGTTTCTGGAAGAAGAGTTGTATATGATGCAACCAGAAGGTTTTGTCGATCTGAAAGGTTCTAACAAAGTATGCAAGCTCCAGCGATCCATTGATGGACTGGTGCAAGCCTCTCGGAGTTGGAATAAACGCTTTGATAATGTGATCAAAGCATATGGTTTTATATAGACTTTTGGAGAAGCTTGTATTTACAAGAAAGTGAGTGGGAGCTCTGTAGCATTTCTGATATTATATGTGGATGACATATTGTTGATTGGAAATGATATAGAATTTCTGGATAGCATAAAAGGATACTTGAATAAAAGTTTTTCAATGAAAGACCTCGGTGAAGCTGCTTATATATTGGGCATCAAGATCTATAGAGATAGATCAAGATGCTTAATTGTACTCTCACAAAGCACATACCTTGATAAAGTTTTGAAGAAATTCAAAATGGATCAAGCAAAGAAAGCGTTCTTGCATGTATTACAAGGTATGAAGTTGAGTCAGACTCAATGCCCAACCACTGCAGAAGATAGAGAGAAAATGAAAGATGTTCCCTAATGTCGGGGATATACCCCGCGGTGTAACCCGGCCGGAAGTATAACCCGGCCGGACTTGGCGACTCACTAATGACCCGCCCTGGCTGGATGACACACTAAGTGACCCGCCCGATCCTGGCGACTTATGGGTGACCTGGCAAGCATATCAGAGGAGCGACAAGACCCAGGGGCCCAGGAGGCTCAAGGCCCAGAAGGCCGGCTTACGTTATGGTAGGCCGGCTTAAGAGGAAAGGCGTGAGGAATATCTTCCTTACAAGGAATCAAGACCCGGACTTGTATCCAGCTTGTAGTAGAAGATAAGCTAGTCCTAATCCTATTTGGACTCCACATGTAACCCGCCCCTCTAACTTATATAAGGAGGGGCAGGGCACCCCAAAGAGGGACAAGGAACAAGAAACAATATCTAGGGCTAGATACAAAGGGGGAGCCGGCTTATGCGACGACTCCCTCATGAGCATAATGAGACCTAGCCACAAACAACATGTAGGGCTATTCCGGATGATGTTTCCCGGGGCCCGAAGCTGTCTAAATCCTTGTCTTGTGTGTTGATTGCCTCGTGTATCTCGATTCCGATCAACCCCTCTCAAGCTACTACGTAGATGCGTTGGCCTCGCGACTAAGTCCTGACACTAAGGACATCTGCCGTGGGATCTCACATGAAGGCCATGGCTTGGGTGTACGTGTTGATACTCACGCTCCTGTCTGCTATTTTCATCAACAGCAATACAAAATCAGATCCATTCAGATTGAAGGATATTTAAACTGAGCCTCCGCTCCTCCGCTGCCGTCAAATCACCTCAACCCCACCGGCCTCACCATTGAGCCGCTTCGTGCGCGGTCGCACCTCCGAGTCACTTCCATCTTGAGTCACCGCGCATCGACCGCTAGCCGTTTCGTCAGCTGCTGAGGATTCATCCTAACGAGCGCCTTCATATTACCTTACTTTTAAGGCCGCAGTGGAAAAAGTGGTTACTAACCACGTGATGATCAGAGTCAACAAATAAAAATGCGGTGTTTTTGGATTGCTCCTGTTGGGATTCGACGCGCGTCAAGTCGCTTCTGCTGCGACCCGGCCCGACTCTTTTCGTGCACATGTACTACCGAGGGTCGGCCACTGGTCGCGCCGCGTCGTCACTTTAATTGCAATAGGGGCGAGCCCTGCCGTCGCCTCCTCTGATGTCGCTGGTTTGCCCCCTTGCGCCGTAGCAGATACCAAGAGCAGTCCCCATTCCGCCTCTATCAAGCAGTCGCCGTCGCCTAGTGAGTCAGCCGCGCTACCGAGTTGCCGCCGGATTACGCTAAGCTGCCTTGCCTCCCCGCGTTCGTTGCGGAGCCGCTACCTCAGCCGATGAGCCGGCCGATTTTGAGTTGCCGTTGCCGCTTTACCTATGAGCCTCCGACTGTAGAGTGCATCTACTTGCGTTGGACAAAGCTTGCCAGGTGATATCCATCCAGGTTTATTTTACTAAACATATTGTTTTCATCAAAGAACAATTACTTTGATCTGTATATTTTTATGTGCAGCAAAGGTGGTGCCATGTTGTGCCTATGAAATGTGCATCAGCACCATCACGCACCGGCGTCTGCACCCGCTTACTGATGGAACAGGTGTGCGCAAATCGCCACCCGTGCAGCTTAATCTACATCAACCCGCCGGAGACGCGTTGAGCCGCCCTTGCTGCTTTGAGCCGCCGGGGTTATATTAAGTCGCCGGTCTGCCTGAGCCGCCGGAACTATATTAAGTTGCTGGTCTGCCTGAGCCCCCTTTGTCGCGATAAACGGATCATCCTCGTCCAAACAAATCAGGTGATATCCATCCAAGTTTGTTTTATTATCACATGTTGTTTTTGTCAAAGAACAAGTTTATCTTTGCCTTGGTCTGCAATACTGTTTATGCATGGCAATTATTTATGACAAAAAGTGATACTATACCGCGGAGGTGGAGGTATGCCAACATCTTTCGGCACAGGTGGTCGTCATTACTCAACGGACTCCCGCACCGGCTTATAATGCCGTGGCCGTCTCTCGCGACCGCGCCGGCTTACAATGCTGTGGCCGTCTCTCGCGACCACGCCGGCTTACAACAAGGAGGACAACTTGCCCATCCGCACACCGGCTTACAACACCATGGTCGATTCATCAGTCTGTGCCGCCTCAGATGTGGCGGTCGTCTTTACCGTCCGTCTCTTGTGGCCTGGTCTACATCAACACATCGGGCCACACCTGTTTGCATGAGTTGTTTATTGAGTATGAGCAAGTCACTATTTGGGAAGCCCGATTTTCTTCCAACAAATTGGAGGCAAATTATCATGTATTATCAGCTGCCGTCTGCACTGGATGGCTCAATGGGCAGGCGCACAAGTCGCCGCCACTACGGTTTGGTTAACTTCAAACAACCAGTTGGAAGGAACCATTGGCCAAGTCGCTGACATGGCTCATACGGGATCATTTATAACCTGCCGCAGTCACCTCAACCTTCTATGGATTCATATCGCGTTATCAACGCCAATGATATACGCCTTCTGCTATGGTCAAATATGGAGAATCTCAAGCCAACTCTTCGAGTCATCTTGAGACTTGGGGGCTACAATGGTATGGCTCGGCAAAGTTAGCCGGTTTCAATGAATTCAAGAACTCCTGGTCATTGAAGGGAAGATAACCCGGACTTGGAGGCTACTGCTTTATTGGCAAATATTTAAAAGTCGTCAGAAAAATTTCCGGCTCAAAATGAAGATTCTGGTTTAAAATACAGCTCAAGAGACATCTCTCTCCCGCAAAGCTTTGAAGCTCTCAAAACCGGTTCAACATCCGGCTCAAGGTAAATTTGTCCCTTACAAAGCTTTGAGGAACTCAATATCCGGTTTAAGAATTTCGGGTTCAAAAATAATTAATCTCTCGCAAGTGCGAGATCTCAGACAAATTAATGGTTACCAAAGAGAACTTGCTGTCATGATGCACGGTTCAAAACATGGGTATCCTGCCTTACGGCTTATCTTATATGGTCACTTGGGGGCTTCCTGTTCAAACATAGGTCGTATTCGAACCAAAGAGAACATAGCTGTTGATACCCTTTTGATTAGCAAACTGCTGAACCTACTTGGGGGCTTCTTGATCGTATCCGAATCATAGCTCAACCCCTTTGGGAATCGACGTGGATCATATTCGAATCAGCGTCGCTAAAAAACTATTAAGGTCACTTGGGGGCTTCTTGTTCAAACATGTGTCGTATTCGAACAAAAGAGAACATAGCTGTCGGTACCCACTTTGATCGGCATCGCCAACGCCACTGGGGGCTATATGATCGTATTCGAATCTTAGCTTAACCCCTTTGGAACGGTTTACTGATCGTATTCGAATCAGAAGCCTCAAATTTTTTATCTATTTTTACACAATCGCAAGTATTTGAGTTGTCACAAATATCATATGTGCCCGCTCTTACAGAGTTGCGTTATCAACTTCACTGTCCGGGTCACATAAAATGGCGGTATCATTCAAAGGATCATAGGGATCTTGTGATCTACTTGTGTGCAGGATAAGACTATATTTGGGTGGTTACCCGCCCTGACTTTTGACATTAAGTCGCCAGGGCATATGTTGTTTAAACTCTATGCAGGATCTACAGAGCTATGGCTTACATAAATGATCAAGTTCAAGCCCATCATCAAAGATTGAAATTGATGTCTCAAAAGGGTTATTAATTCTTGATTTTCTCAAAGGCTATACGCCACCGGGTTACAATGAATGCGCATCGGCCAAGAGCCGCCAGGTATTTAAACTCCGGATTTACTTGTCAATCGGTGATGTATTCAAATCTTTAATAGCCAAAACTGGCTGGATTTTCATGATGATATTGAATGATTGAGGTTTTCATACCGGATTATATTGGTCAAATCTTAAATAGCCAACATGGCTAGATTTCTATTGTGATTATCAATAACCAGTGTTATGATTGAGGTTTTCAAAGTTGCTTCAGCGCAATGGCCATTATTTTATCAATGGATATGATTTATTCTACAATGAAAGGAATAGTCCCGAGTCGCTGCAGGCTTACGACCCGACACTTGAGGGCTACATTATTCAAATTGAGATCACATTGAATATACAAGTCCCATGTCACTGCCAGCATGCACCATGGCACTTGGGGGCTAATGCAAAGTCAATTTTTGCTCAACTTATTGAAGACCCGACTCATCACATTTTAAATGAGCCGGGCCTTGGGGGCTACCAATTGCTCCTATCGAAAATTCAAGGTACACAAGCCTCAGTCCAGTACATTAAGAGATCCACTACTCAGTTGGTAAAGTACAAAGCTCTTAACCTTATGGACGTGGGTTCAAGCCCCATGGTGGAGATTACATCATATGATGTTATTATTAATGAATTATTTACAAAGTCCCCGCCATTATTGCATAATGACCCGCCCTTGGGGGCTACACTGGTTGAAGTTTTTATGAGCATAAGGCAATTACAAGTCCCAGGTTTCTGCAAGCATGACAACCCGGCACTTGGGGGCTACATATGTGGAATATTCAGTTTATGACTAATGATTGAGATGAATAACCCGGATTTCTTCAAGGTTGCAACACTTATATTGAAGCAAGTCTTAAGTTATCACTATGTTCTCCTCTTAAGACATGGGGGCTACTGGTATTATGCATATAAAGAAGGAACATCTTCAAATTCTTAGCTTTGAGTAAATCAGGAAGATCAATTACATGACCCGGTGTCAACAACAATTATGGCTCAACATCATCAGTCCTTTATAACCCGAAGATTTTGGAAATTATAACTCGGCAAGATCTACATCTTTAAGCTGGTTGAAAATCAGATGAGTATTTCAAGACCTATATTTTTTCAAGCCAGCGCTTTGGAAGCCGACTCAAATGGATTATTTGTTTACAATATTTCTTCTACAAGAAAATTGATTGTGAAGCTGGTCTATTGACCCGGATTTTCTAGAAAGAAGGAAATGACAAGGACTTAAGGATGTTCAGGTGCCGGTTTATAAGAATTATTAACCCGGAGCACAACCTGTCAAATTTGTTCTTGTGTTTATTTTGCAGCATAAGTTTACCATGGATAAATCCAAGCTAAACTTGGGGTAAAATGTCGGGGATATACCCCGCGGTGTAACCCGGCCGGAAGTATAACCCGGCCGGAAGTATAACCCGGCCGGACTTGGCGACTCACTAATGAACCGCCCTGGCTGGACGACACACTAAGTGACCCGCCCGATCCTGGCGACTTATGGGTGACCTGCAAGCGGATCGAGGAGCGACAAGACCCAGGGCCTGTGGAGGTCAAGGCCTGAAGGCCGGCTTACGTTATGGTAGGCCGGCTTAAGAGGAAAGGCGTGAGGAATATCTTCCTTACAAGGAATCAAGACCCGGACTTGTATCCGGCTTGTAGTAGAAGATAGGCTAGTCCTAATCCTATTTGGACTCCACATGTAACCCGCCCCTCTAACTTATATAAGGAGGGGCAGGGCACCCCAAAGAGGGACAAGGAACAAGAAACAATATCTAGGGCTAGACACAAAGGGGGAGCCGGCTTATGCGACGACTCCCTCATGAGCATAATGAGACCTAGCCACAAACAACATGTAGGGCTATTCCGGATGATGTTTCCCGGGGCCGGAAGCTGTCTAAATCCTTGCCTTGTGTGTTGATTGCCTCGCGTATCTCGATTCCGATCAACCCCTCTCAAGCTACTACATAGATGCGTTGGCCTCGCCACTAAGTCCTGACACTAAGGACATCTGCCGTGACAATTCCACGACACCTATGCTTCAGCCATAGGCTCTATCATGTATGCAATGTCGTGTACTGACTGATGTGTGCCTTGCTATTAGTTTAGCAGGAGGTACCAAAGTAATCCAGAGTGGATCATCGACAGCGTCAAGAACATCCTGAAATACCTGAAAAGGACTAAGGATATGTTTCTCTTTTATGGAGGTGACAAAGAGCTAGTCGTAAATGGTTATGTCGATGCAAGCTTTAACACTGATCCGGACGATTCTAAATCGCAAACCGGATACGTGTTTATATTGAATGGTGGAGCTGTCAGTTGGTGTAGTTCTAAACAAAGTGTCGTGGCAGGATCTACGTGTGAAGCAGAGTACATAGCTGCTTCGGAAGCAGCAAATGAAGGAGTCTGGAAGAAGGAGTTCATATCTGATCTAGGTGTCATACCTAGTGCATCAGGTCCAATGAAAATCCTTTGTGACAACACTGGTGCAATTGCCTTGGCAAAGGAATCCAGATTTCACAAGAGAACCAAGCACATCAAGAGACGCTTCAATTCCATCCGGGACCAAGTCCAGGTGGGAGACATAGAGATTTGCAAGATACATACGGATCTGAATGCTGCAAACCCGTTGACTAAGCCTCTTCCACGAGCAAAACATGATCATCACCAAGACTCCATGGGTGTTAGAATCATTACTGTGTAATCTAGATTATTGACTCTAGTGCAAGTGAGAGATTAAAGGAAATATGCCCTAGAGGCAATAATAAAGTTATTACTTATTTACTCATATCATGATAAATGTTTATTATTCATGCTAGAATTGTATTAACAGGAAACATAATACATGTGTGAATACATAGACAAACATAGTGTCACTAGTATGCCTCTACTAGACTAGCTCGTTAATCAAAGATGGTTAAGTTTCCTAACCATAGACATGAGTTGTCATTTGATTAACGGGATCACATCATTAGGAGAATGATGTGATTGACTTGACCCATTCCGTTAGCTTAGCACTTGAATGTTTAGTATGTTGCTATTGCTTTCTTCATGACTTATACATGTTCCTATGACTATGAGACTATGCAACTCCCGTTTACCGGAGGAACACTCTGTGTGCTACCAAATGTCATAATGTAACTGGGTGATTATAAAGGTGCTCTACAGGTGTCTCCGAAGGTACTTGTTGAGTTGGCATATTTCGAGATTAGGATTTGTCACTCCGATTGTCGGAGAGGTATCTCTGGGCCCTCTCGGTAATGCACATCACTATAAGCCTTGCAAGCAATGTGACTAATGAGTTAGTTGCGGGATGATGCATTACATAATGATTAAAGAGACTTGCCGGTAACGAGATTGAACTAGGTATTGAGATACCGATGATCGAATCTCGAGCAAGTAACATACCGATGAGAAAGGGAACAACGTATGTAGTTATGCGGTTTGACAGATAAAGATCTTCATAGAATATGTGGGAACCAATATGAGCATCTAGGTTCCGCTATTGGTTATTGACCGGAGACATGTCTTGGTCATGTCTACATAGTTGTCAAACACGCAGGGTCCGCACGCTTAAAGTTTGGTGACGATTAGTATTATGAGTTTTTGTGTTTTTGATGTACCGAAGGTAGTTCGGAGTCTCGGATATGATCACGGACATGACGAGGAGTTTTGAAATGGTTGAGACGTAAAGATAGATATATTGAACGACTATGTTCGGACACTGGAAGTGTTTCGGGAGGTTTCAGACATTTACTGGAGTACCTGGGGGTTACCGGAACCCCGCGGGGAGTATATTGGGCCTAATGGGCCTTAGTGGGAGAAGAGGAGGGGCGGCCAGGGCAGCCGCGCGCCCCCTCCCCTCTAGTCCAAATTGGACAAGGAGGGGGGTGCGCCCCCGTTTTCCTTCTCCTCCTCTCTCCCTTCCTTCCCTTCTCCTACTCCTACAGGAAAGGAGGAGTCCTACTCCCGGTGGGAGTAGGACTCCCCCCTTGGCGCGCCCTCTTCCTGGCCGGCCGCCTTCCCCCTTGCTCCTTTATATACGGGGGCAGGGGGGCACCTCTAGACACACAAGTTGATATGTTGATCTCTCCCAGCCGTGTGCGGTGCCCCCTCCACTATATTCCACCTCGGTCATATAGTAGCGGTGCTTAGGCGAAGCCCTGCATCGGTAGCAACATCATCACCGTCATCATGCCGTCGTGCTGACGGAACTCTCCTGTGAAGCTCTGTTGGATCGGAGTTCGCGGGACGTCATGGAGCTGAACGTGTGCTGAACTCGAAGGTGCCGTACGTTCGGTACTTGGATCGGTCGGATTGTGAAGACGTATGACTAGATCAACCGCGTTGTGCTAACTCTTTCGCTTTCGGTCTATGAGGGTACGTGGACTCACTCTCCCCGCTCGTTGCTATGCATCACCTTGATCTTGCGTGTGCGTAGGATTTTTTTTTGAAATTACTACGTTCCCCAACACTTAATACACTAGATGCATGCTGGATAGCGGTTGATGTGTGGATTAATAGTAGTAGATGCAGGCAGGAGTCGGTCTACTAATCTTGTAAGTGATGCCTATATAATGATCATTGCCTGGATATCGTCATGGTTATTTGAAGTTCTATCAATTGCCCAAGAGTAATTTGTTTACCCACCGTATGCTATTTTTCTCATGAGAAGCCACTAGTGAATCTACGGCCCCCGGGTCTCTTCTTTATTATATTTTCCTTCAAGATCTATTTTATTTGCTTTTATTTTCAGATCTATTAATCCAAAAATACCTTGCCGCAATTTTTATTTATTTATTTTATCTCGTGTTCCCGCGAGATCTATTTATCCAAACTACTACAATTTTATCTATCTTTTTACCCGTGAGGGAATGACAATCCCTCTCTTACATCGGGTTGCAAGTATTTGTTCTTTGTGTGTAGGAGCTGTTTATGTGGTGTTGCGTGGTTCTCCTGCTGGTTCGATAATCTTGATCTCATCTCTGAGGGAAATACCTACCATTGTTGTGCTGCATCATCCCTTCCTCTTTGGGGAAATACCGATGTAGTTCAAGCCAACATCAACCCTATAGGTTCGAGAATGATGTAGACATGACCGAGATGCTTCTCCGGTCAATAACCAATAGAGGAACCTGTATGCCCATATTGGTGCCTACATATTCTACGAAGATCTTTATCGATCGAACCTCTATGAAAAAATACACAGTTCCCTTCTGTCGGTATGTTACTTGCCCGAGATTCAATCGTCGGTATGTTCATACCTAGTTCAATCTCATTACTCAAAAGTCTCTTTACTCGTTCCATAATACATCATCTTGTAACTAACTCCTTAGTCACTTTGCTTGGAAGCTTCTTGTGATGCTATATTACCTAGATGGCCCAGAGATACCTCTCCGTCATAGGGAGTGACAAATCCCAATCTCGATTCACGCCAACTCAACAGACACCTTCGGAGATACCTGTAGAGAACCTTTATGATCACCCAGTTATGAAGTGATGTTTGATAGCACACAAGTTATTCCTCCAGCATCCAGGAGTTGCATGATCTCATGGTCGAAGGAATATGTATTTGATATTAAGAAAGCAGTAGCAATAAACTGAAAGATCATATTCTAAGCTAACGGATGGGTCTTGTCCATCATATCATTATCCTAATGATGTGATCCCGTTATCAAATGACAACTCATGTCTATGGTTAGGAAACCTTAACCATCTTTGATCAACAAGCTAGTCTAGTAGAGGCTTACTAGGGACATAGTATTTGTTTATGTATTCACACATGTATTTAAATTTCTGATCAATACAATTCTAGCATGAATAATAAAACTTTATCATGAACAATGAAATATGATAATAACCAATTTATTATTGCCTCTAGGGCATATTTCCAACGTAGTTCATGTGGGCTTCAACGATTAGCTTGGGAATCCTAGACAGAGGTCTGGTTCCTATGGAGGGTCTTGTAGATAGACATGCTTTCTAGCCTTCTTTCTTTCCAGATGTCTGTACTCAGACATGTTTATGCTTCCGCTTGGCTTGTGTGACTTTGAGTGAGGGTCATGTGACCCGCTACTTGTAATAAATTCTATGACGACTCTTCTGGGCCTTTATCTATACGAGTTCTGTTGTGATGCCATGTTGTACAGCGCATACTTGCATGTTATGCGTACGTGTAATGTGTATTGCTATTTGTGGGATCAGACACCTAGTTGTTTATTCTTGGTATCCTTCCTTATGGGGAAATGTCTCTTGGTGCTTCCACTAAGCCATGGTAGTTCACTACTGCTCCGGAAGAATTAGGTTGGCCAACATGTGTCCTTCCTTTATCCCGTGTCTCTCCCTATGGGGAAATGTCATGCGGTGTTTACCGGAGCCCTAATAGCTTGCTACGGCCCGGTTACACTCGCTGCTAACCGACACATGCATTGTTGGGTCATGTATGCCTGTCCCTGTAAGTTCGTGCCACCTTGGGCTTACGAATAGTCATGTCGACCCGGGTTCTCTGTCATATGCATGCTAGCGACACTATAGTATACGTGAGCCAAAAGGCGCAAACGGTCCCGGCCCAGATAAGGTGGCAGCCGTGGGTTACCTTGTGTGAGGCCGCAAAGTGATACGATGTGTTACATGCTAGATCGATGTGACTTAGGATCGGGGTCCTGACACATTGGGCCTAATAGGTTAGTCCAGAAAATGATAAAAAATTAGTGTCAAAAGTCAAGACGATGCCAAAATGATATAAACATAGCATGAAACAACAACAAAAATTAAAGGTACGTTTGAGACGTATCACACGTGTCCCCTTGGACTTCAACAACATGCGGTTCTTAGCGATAAGTTGCGGATCATCCTCGATGAACTTCCCCACAAAGGTGACATCATAGCGCTCGGACTTGTGGTGCTCCTTCTCCTTGGCTAGGTAGACTACCCTAATGGGAAGTGTGAGGAAGTCTGTGATCGGGGTGTCGATGGGGAAGTTGATCCTCAGCCGTGTGGCATAGTAGTGGAGCATCACATCGTCGTATGAGCGTGTCGCCTCCTCCCTGGTGACGAACATGCCAATCCATGATGTCGCTTGAACTACGTCGGTATTTCCCCAAAGAGGAAGGGGTGATGCAGTATAACTATGGTAGGTATTTCCCTCAGTTATGAAACCAAGGTATCAATCCAGTAGGAGAACCAAGCAACACTATGTAAACGGTACCTGCACACAAAGAACAAATACTTGCAACCCGACGCGTAAGAAGGGTTGTCAATCCCTCGTCGGGCAAAAGATAGATTGGTTTGTATGATTTTGGATAAATAGAT